>CM070568.1:42430104-43094766 GCA_036346405.1 Phyllostachys edulis
AATTAAGTCACTCAGCACTTGGATTTTATGGTGGACATTGGGAGCCTGATGGTAAATCCATTCTTGCACATGGCTATGGTGGATCTTTTCATATGTGGAGAGATGTTGGAGTGGATTCTAAAAATTGGCAGCCTCGGATAGTCCCACCTACAGTTGCTTGCAAGGGCCACATCTACCAGGCATGCAAGCTTCCTTACATCTTCCCATTTCCATACGAAAGATCTAATTCCCCCTAGACATGAATGTTCTAATCCCCCCCCCTAGACATGAATGTTTCTAACAACACCATTTGCTATTTGTAGTTGAGGTAATGATCCATTCATCCTTTTGTAGAAATTGCACATGTTATTTTATATTTTGGAAATTTCAATCCATGGCAGTCCCTTTATATTGAGTTCTTCACGGTTATTTGATTCTATTGATCTTCGTTAAGCATAGTAATGTTATATGGTTGAAAAGGCGTCAATACGTCAGCTTCTTAATTTCTATTCTTCATCACCAGGATATTATTGCTACTGGAGTTATTCATACCGATGCAGTTCTTTTTGATAGCCCATCTGGTTGAGTCTTGTGCACGCTCACTGGTCACTCAAAGATCTCTCCCTTGTGATACATTCTCTGTCTTTGTGTCTCTGTCTCTGTCTCTCTCTCTCTCTCTCTCTTATCTCTGTCTTAACTTTACCGTAATCCAATGCACAGATTACCTGTTTGAAATTTGCTACTCCGGATGACCTGTTGATAACTGGATCAACAGATAAGGTACGATCCGTAAGAAACACCTACCACATAGTAGTTCTGTTGAACATTACTGTGGTAGGCTATTTGAGTTAGCTCTATCAATTTCAGTTGTAGAAAAAATGTATTGTAGTCATCCAGTCTTAATTCTGCTAATTTGAGCTCACTGGTATCTTCCTAACAACAGATTAGAAAGATAAAGTAGCTTTCTTACTTTGAATTGCTAGATTTTTAAACCTTAAATCAAATTAACAAATGAGTTTTATCAAGTTTCCAGTAATCTGGTAATACCATATTTAGCGGTTTAGACTTCACTATTTTGTTTGTAAACTCTGCAGACTATTCGTATATGGAAAGGTAGTGAAGATGGAAACTATGGTTACAGACACATGTTGAAAGATCATGCTGCAGAGGTTAGTTTTACTGGACAGTTGCTTCTATTGAATGACTATGCCCTATCTGTGTTTACAATTGACCTTTGATATTATGTCTCAACCACGTTTGTACTTTTTATCTGTTGTTGTTTTCCTCGGATTTTCTAGTGCATAGGCACAAATGATGTATATAGAGTGCCTAGGTTAAGCAAAACAGAGCTAAACAATTTGAACATGAATGTTTGTTTTTACTTTTTATCTGTTGTAGTTTTCCCCAGATTTTCCGGTGCATAGGCACAGATGATGTATATAGACTTATAGAGTGCCTAGGTTAGGCAAAACAGAGCTAAACAATGTAAACGTGAATGTTTCACACAGGCTATCAATGCACACAACACAGTCGCTAGATGGCTGGTGGTTCTCCAGTGCCTTGATGCATGCTCCATACTTGAACAGAGAGGATATCTAGTATTCGTCAAGTGCTAAAACAAGAGGTGAGCTTATTATCTCGCTTCCTGCTGTAGCTTGTTATTTAGACGTCTTATAAAATTTGCTACTTTTCGGCTGCTGCCTTGCATCTGGTATAAAGCATTGCTATGTTGACAGAGATCATTCTAGGTGATCATGGTGCGTCCATGCAACTGTGTGATGATTTCATTACTTCATTTCTCCTTTTATGAATATACTCACTGACGCTACTTATTGATTAGTGATGCAGGTACAGTAGTTTTCTGTTGAATATTCTATGTAGCTTTCCATTGAGTAGATTTGCATTATTTACTTTGGAATTTGAGCAACAATTGAGATTTCTGTATTCAATGGTTGTAGAATCCAATTGATATGGCGATCAGAAATCTTCGCAACCAATAGAATCATACAGTTGTGTTCGCCTTACTCCTTCCAAGCAACAGCCGCTAAATTGAGCGCATGCTTTTTCTGGTAGGATTATTTTGTTGTTGGTTCTTGGTTGTTTGACCCAAACATGACTAATTCATTTTCTTTTGTAGTTCCATAGCTCTCTTGCTAAGCGCAGGCCTTACTCCTTTTCTTTGGTAGTTCCATAGCTCTCTTAGTGAGTGTTAATCTAATTTGTCGCCATGCAAATGTTAGATGCACATGTACATATGTAAATAGGAAATAAAATTCATGATGTATCTTTCAGAATTTTCTATCTTTTTGGTCAATGTGTCGTTAAAGATGAATCTTGGACAAGATGATAGTTTGTCTGTTCTTTTACTACTGCTTTGAGTACGTGCGTAGGTAGGTACATGAAATAGAAATCGCTACCCTCGCTACCGAGGCCATAGTGTTAACCCAACTAGCATGTGTGGGACTTCCTTTTTTGTTCTGCTCAGGTTATATGCAGCATTGCTATTATATCGCGGTACTCAGAGAGGCCGAGAAGCTATAGTGTGTATTTGTTTGGAAATATATGCCTTCTTTAAAATCGTGCATACAACATTCAGATGTATCTTATTTTTTGACGTTTCTGATAATTTTTGAATCATTTCGGTGAACTTTGGATTTTGTTACTGAATGGTAAAACAAGTACCCAGATAATATGTTCTATTCATGTGTTAAAAAATTTCTAGCATTATGTGTGCTTTCATAACCAGCAGTAATGCGCTAAAAGTCGCACATCCAAGCAGGATGGCAAATTGGTTTGGAATTGTAGTTTCATGTTACATTTCCTTATTCCTGCCAATGCCAATGCGAACAGTTCACAGAACTGAGGTAGTGGAAGCTATTCATCATGAAGATAATAGTAAAGGCATGGATGAATCAACAATAGATGACGAGGATCGATGGTACCCTTGCCATCCTGCTCCTCCTACTTGTCCTTCCATAGCTGACTCTATGTGCTATTCAAACATGCTAAAGAAGGTAAAGTAACTAGCGAGGTCACACAAAAAAAGTGCTGGCAGCAGGGGACCAAAAGATAGGGCAACTTTAATATGACTAGATACCTAGCGCGCATCTGCGCACTCGGGATGTTTAGGAGTAAAATAAGCAATGTTGAAGAATGGACTTGTAAAATAGCTAAAGGATCACTTTTATAGGCAAGTTCAGTGCAACAAAAGGCTATGTCAGATGTGTGGCTGACGAATGGGATGTTGTACTGTGCAAGAGCAAGGATGAGTGATCTATTTGCACATACATAAAAGTTGATTATGAAATAGAATTGTATGAGTGAAATATGACCATGTAATCATGTAATAGTAAGGATGTGTAGTGGTTGATTCTATGTGAGCAACATCGAGTATGGTGCAACGCATAGAACAGAACAAATATTTATAAACAAAGTTGGAGAGCTCATAGAGGGGGAAAATAGAGAAATGATTAGTTGACTAATAGCAAAAGTTTGGAGCATTAGTAAAAGGATAGTGCGTACAATTGAGGTGGTAAGTACAACGTACTGTCAAGTTGGTTCTAGGTAGCAACATGTGAGTGTTTGGCAGCTGCATCTACATGGTCATCTTTCAGAGTTCAGAACTCCTTCAGGTATGGATTTTGCCTGACGCAATGACGTCCTACATCTCCATTACGAGCAAAGAACTAAATTCTGTTGTGGCATTATTCAAGTAAAGATGTGAACACGATTTTGTCGAAATGCGGTGTAATCACCGAGGAAAATGAAAGGAGCAACGATATTTAGATTCTCTAGTAATTTAGTGGCACTACAGCTAAATATCTAACTGAAGGATTAAAAAGTGTACGTGCCATTAGAGAAAAGTGGATCAACTTGCCCACAAGACCGGGCCTAATCCAAGATCCCGAGCTAGCAAATCCGTTTGCAGAATCTAGGTGCAACCAAATCTACAAACTCATCTTTAGCAAAGTTTTTTCTTGCACAAACAAGTTCTAGTTATATCCTAAACAAGAGCCCACTCTTTTGAGAATACCAGAAAGATCTACAAGTCATAGTTTAGCTATAGATCTGATATATACAAGTTACAGCTTCTGCTATGCATTACTCCCACAGTTGAAGGCTTGAAGCAAAGCAAGTTGTCATTTCAAGTTTTGAACACCGGATGGATCTATCTAATGACTGATGAAATAGCTTAGAATTCACAGAAAAATCACACTTTTTTGTCGCACCTAAGGTCGTAACCAGTGCTAAACTTGAGCAAGCATCAACCCACATCCATCTTCCTCTCCATGCATGAACACAAAATTAACTAAATCAGAAAGTGAATCAGTGCTCTCACCAAAAACCGAAACAACAGAAGGAAATAAAATCCTCAAAAGCAACTTCGGCCAAATCAGAACCAAAGAAGAAGGGGGAGCTACGCAAGGCCGAGCCAGGGAGGAACCGCGCGTCGCTGGGCCAAGCGCGGGCTGAGGGAGTAGGGCACAGGACCAGAGAGAGAGGCGCACGAACGCCATGGAGGGCCGAACAAGCCACAGAGGAGAAGCGGCGGCCGAAGGCCGAGCCGCATGAGGAGGAGCCGGGCCGAGTAGGCGGGATTGCAGGCCTGGGGGAGAAGAGCGTGGGCGCACGAGCGACTGGACGCGGCGGCGGCACCGACGGCATCGGTGGAGTTGACGCTAGGAGGGGAGGCCAGCCGGGCGGCGCCATGGTTCCATTTGGTGTAAGAGCAAAAAGCTCCAGAGCAAGGGGCGCATGGACGAGGATTGAGTCGGGGAGGCACCAGGGGAGCTAGGCTAGGGTGCGGGTGCAGGGCGTGGCGGCTCGAGCCGGCGGTGGGCGCAACCGGTGGCGGCGGTAGGTAGGGGCGTAGGGACGGGGACGGTGTCGGAGAGCAGAGGCGCCATGGAGCCTCCATTAGGCAGGGAGCAAGAGCACCAAGAGAAATTGGGAGGAAGAGAAGAATGAAAAAGGAAAAGGAGTAGGGGAGGGGAAACCGAAGCAATAAATGTGCAGTGACGGGAGAGGCAAACGGGCTCGCAAAGAAAAGAAAATCGTGCGACCGAAAAGGAGCGACGCGTGGGATCTGACAGGGGAAAATTTTCGAGGCTACGTGGATGATCTGTCAGCGCAGCCTTTCATGCTCTGTTTACCTGATAAGATGAGTATGACCAAATTAAACCTACTAGAAGGCTCACCACGTGGAATGGGTTCCAGAGAGCACCACCCATTCACCACCGGATTGACCAAGCTAGTGCTAATAGTAGCAACTTTAATCTGATGAGTATGACCAAATTAAACCTACTAGAAGGCTCACCACGTGGAAGGGGTTCCAGAGAGCACCACCCAACCACCTCCAGATCGATCAAGCTAGTGCTAATAGTTGTACTAGCATAGAATCTTAATTACAATGCCATTGTGCGGCTTGTTTAGCTGATTGTTAATTCCTTTGCTCGGAAAAAAAATTGTTAATTAATAGCTCATTGCTTAATAAAGTCTCCTCCTTTGCTCGGAAAAAACAAAGTTAATTAGCTCATGCTGGCCTAATCTTCACCTCTGTCAGCCACTCACTATTTTTCTAGTTTGGATCTTGGAGACCAATCTAGCGGAGCAAGCCAGCGATCAGGCATGTCATGTCATGTACTCATGTGTACCGGCAGAACGAGTCCCTCGAGAAATAAAGTAACCGGCGGCGGATCAGTGCGAGACACGTGCTCCCCCAGGTGAAGTAGCTTAGGTGCAGGGATATACCGGCCGATGCGATTTTGTTGAATTTGATTTTTTTTTAAGTTAAATTTTGAAAAAATATTGTTTTTTTTTAAAAAAAAAATTCAGCTAAATTGGCCGGAATTTTCGGTTAAACCGGACTTACCGGCCACCCCCGGTTAAAAAAATCCCGGTTAAAAAAAGTTGCAGTCCCCGTCATCCTTCGTGCTCAATAGTTTAATCACGTTGCTACATGTATGCCGTGTGATGAAATGGACGTACGTACTCCTGTAATCCGATTAATCGTTTCACGAGATATGCATGGTTTGACACGTAAATACACTTGACTACCTAATTAAATCCTTACTTGCACGTTTGGTCGATTGTTGCATGCTATTGTCACTTGCGCATCTCACAATGCCACAACATTATAACCAGTTATCATGATCAACCACGCCAGTATTCTCTGCATTTCTCAGGGACGGGCTGCTTGGGAGACATGTTACACAAAACTAGCGTTCTTTTGTTAGAACAAAATAACGAAGATTACCTAGGAACTTATAGAAAAAAATTAACGAAAAATAGTACTGTATAATACCCATATATATGGATCCTATAAAAATTCTCGCATTCCAATAGGAGTACGAAAAAAAAAGAGATCGGTTTGGCGTAGCGTGGCACACAAATACTAGCTCCAAGAGCCGGAGGAAAAACGGATTTGGAATTTGGACAAACAAGGATCTCTACGTACGCTGAGAGGCACCAAACAAGGATCGAACAGTATCCATAACGACCGATTCCTCCTTTTGTCCCTCTCTTAGGAGGGAAAGATGTAAGCCAACACGGCAAGTTTATCTGTCTTGTGTACTTGAAAGATTTTTGGTTGTAACTTGAAACATTTTTAGAGAAAAATATGTTACAAATAAAACTCTATAAAAATTACAGAATAATCTACACTATGTCAGGAACTTCCCCTAAAAATTTCATAATTTTTGGAGCTATATTACTATATCAAACAATTCCCTAAAGATCTCAGCATACTTAGGGATAAAATCGTCTTTTCGTGTCCAAGTCAACGGTCAAATCCATGGTCAACTGACCGGAGTGACAAAGAAGGGATTAAAGTTGAGAATGAGTGGCATACAAGAGATGAGCAATTTTTCGATGGCATTTTAGGGAGCTCGCCAACTTCCAATAGCAAATAAGGAATTAACTCTTTATAAATTATAGAATTAATGTTATGTATGTTCTTGGATGGATTGTCATTTATAAAGATTAGCAAGTATGTGACTTACTGGTGAAGCTCTTTGTTAATTGTATGGTGTCATTCTAAAAGGATCTTTAGTCGGATGTCACTAGTCGGGACACTAGTGACTTTTAGACTAGCACATGTATTGATTGGTGAACATGTTTCACCAATCATAGATGGTAACATCCCAATTTTCAGATCCGTTTTGAAGTTTTAAAAATAAAATGAATCATTTGCATTTTATTGAATTAATTTAAAGCTTAATATGATATTTTAGAAAAATTAAAAATATTTTAAATGAGTAAAATAAACTTTAATTAAATTCAAATTTATTTTATTCAATCTAGTCAGGTTCCAAGGATTTCTGTTGAATTTTTTGCAATGTATTTTTGGATTTTTTTTTTCTTCCAAATTTTCTTTCCTTTTCCCATTTCTTTCTTTCTCTCTCTTCCTTCTTCTTCTTCTTCTTCTTCCTCTGTTCTTTCTTTTCTTCCTGAAACCAGTAGCCACCTCCATCCCCATTCTTTGCACTCGGAGCTCCATTTCCAATTCCATCAGAAGCATTATGAGCCCCTCATCATCACCCACGATCCCCAGCCATCAATTGCACGCTCCATCCCACGATTGCATTCAATTTTACGTTTTTCCGTCGACGTTCATTGCAAACTGAAAACTACCCATTTATTCCCGCGGCGTTCCTCGTCGACTCAAGCATCACATTCGCATTATAAAAGGAGCACCGCGTGTTCGCATCTCCCCTCTTCGATTAGCCCCAAGTCCTATCGCCTTACTCCCCATTGATTCGCCCCAAGCACCATCTTCCCGAAGTTCGGCGACGACGCAATTGAATTGATCTATCTCTCTCTGGCGATCCTCCGACCAAACCAACCGTGTGACGTCGTGTTCCCGGTACTCCTCTTCCAATCCCCCACCTCAATTTCAAAATTCCATCACCATGGAGCTCCAGTACCGTCGTCGCCATTCTTGTGCCGAGGGCCACCGTGGGTGCACCACCACGGACCTTCCCCGGCCGAGCCAACCGGCCCTACACAGTCCCTAGGTCGACGCGCACCTCATGCTCCCTCCATTTTCTCCAGAGCACTGCTAGTTTGCCGGAGCCCTTACACACCTCGCCGCTGCCGCCACCGCCGCCTTTGGCCACCCGCTAGCGTCGTCACCACCACCAGTGGGTAGAGGACCTCACTGGGGTTCCATTTTACTAGTTCGCTGGCTGCCACTCGCTTCCCCTCGCCAGCGCCGGTGTAGCTCCCGTACCCCTGTCTCCTACTCTCTATTCTGCTCTGCTTCTTCTTCTTTCCTTTACCTTTGAGTCACTTACACATGGGGCCCACATGTCAATGGCTAAAGAAAACTCCACATGAAAAAGAAGATTCTAGGGAATATTCCTTGCCCTCTCAATTTTCGAGAATTTCTTTATCTGATAAACTTCTGGATGTTCGTTCCCCTTCATACGAACTCCGATTTCATCGATTCTTGATCCTAAATTCATAATATTTCTTTCAGTACTTATTTGATAATTTTTGGATTTATTGTATTTATTTGTCTCGTTTTGCCTATATAGATTCTAGCGTTTTTGAAGCTTTCCTAGACCTATCTACCGAAGCAACTCAAACATTCGACAAAGGCAAGTCATAGACCTTTGATCATGTTGTACCCATTTTTATAAAATTATATTGTTTTATATCAACATGCATGCTAATTTTATAATATTTGTTTTCGGGAATAGTTAAATACCTATTGAAAAATATGCCACCTTGAATAATCGTGATTGACATATATTGTTGGACACCATAGGTAGGGATAATTTTAGTTGGGTATTATTGTAATACCAACATGGGTATCGTAGTATGCTTAGTTACGATAGGATCTTGATCACATGTAAAATAATGTTAAATTTGACTTAATTATATATGAAATTGTGATGCGAGGCCACTGTTATAAAAATTGTTGTGCCAAGGCACAGGTTCCATTTGGCCTGGTTGAACAAAATGATTTAGGCTCGGGCGAGTGATCGTGCAGTAAAAGGGATGCGTGAGGCATAGTACGCGAGGCGCATTGTAGGGTGCGTGAGGCACATAGGTGCACGAGATACATTGGATAAGGTAGTCTCACCTGAGTAGTCACTAAGGACTTAACTTTGTGCGCCATTGATCTGGGGCCATACCGTACAACTACATATCTAGGATGGGGTGGACCTGGCTAATAAATTAGCAATGTTTTGATTTGGTTCTGTTTGGGTTGTTGATTTGGCATAAGAGGGGGCTGGTGTGGTGAAACCTTAGCGAGCAGAACTGGGTCAAGATAGAGCTTTATAAAAGACTTACGATAATCGTTTAGTCGCACACCTTCAGAACTGTATGAGGCGGATATTACAAACTGATTATCTCTTGTGGATCAAGCTGTACAATTTCTGTAGAGTGTTAAAAATTATTCAAATAGCCGTGTCCCAAGTTGTGGACAATGCGTGATGATTTCACACGAGGGGTAAAATTTTCTTAAAAATGTTGAAATGGTGGATCAGTTGGGAAGTGGGTAGTTCACATGTTGGTGGTTGGGAAGTGAACGAGTAGTTCACTAGTTGATTCAAAATACGTGTTTACTTATGTATTAAATCTTTTAAATTGTGTTTTTCAATCTATTTACTGTATTTACTATCAATACTGCTTTCTGCAAAATAGCCATAAAGCGACCATTGTTCAAGTCTTGCATGAATACTATTTACATACATTTTTCTACGACTTGCTGAGTACTTTATGTACTCACGGCTTTACGCCATTGTTGATTAGTCACTGAGGAATAACCTGATAACATAGAGTTCTATGAGGAGTACTTCGAAGACTATGCGAACTAGGTTGCGTTCTCCACTCGATTGCTTGTGGGCATGTCGAATGGCTAACACGAGTTGTGTTCCTTCCACTGCAATTTTATTTATTTGTCGTTAAGCCCTACGTGGCAAACTTTGTAAAACCTTAACCATAAAGTCTGTTGCTTCCATTTAATAATAGGGAAAATAGGCTACAGGACACTGCAAATTCGCCTCCTTTGCCAATGGACATCCAAAAAACGTGGTGCAGCCAAAAGACATTGTAAAAACATGTAATTTTGCTGTTAGACACTCTTCCCATTAAAATAATATATCCGAGTGATTAGGAGAGAGAAATGGGGTAAAATGCCCTCAATGCCCTCGGTCTCACTGTCATACATGCATACACATAGAACCATCACAGAGGAGGCCAAGTCGGCGGCTTGGGGGTGGTGCTCCCGCCGGCGAGGGAGTCATCAGCGGCGGCCGAAGGTGTCCAAAATGGAACCGGCTATGCGAGATGACCCTGAGGGCGGTGGTGGCATGGCTTGAGGCGGCCGTGTGGCGGGCGGCCCAGTGTCGGCCGGAGATGAAGGGAGAAAGGGCACGGTCTTTGGGGAGAAAAAGAGGGAGGTTCAGTGCGCGCATGAGTGGGAGGCAAGTGCAGGGAACTCACTAGGGCTATCCATGGCGGCGGGGAGGTGCTAGAGTGGGCTGGCGGTGGAAGCCCAAGGCGGCGCGGGATGCTCGTTGAGGGGGTGGCGCTGCAGGGCGGGAGAGAGGGCTTGAGCTGCAAGGATCGACAAGGGGAGGTGAGGAGGTGCTCCCACCCAAAGGAATTGATTGGAGACTTACCGAGCAAGGAGCGGCGGCGCTAGGGGCGGAGTTGGCCGGAGCTGGTGAAGGAGGCGATGCGCGGCTCCTAGTCGGTTGAGCTTGCAATTGGAGGAGGGATAAGGGCCATTGGGGGCTAGAACGCGCCGTGACGGGGTTGCCCTGGGGAGGAGGCCACCGGAGCAGCGGGAGCGGCGACGGCGGTGGAGCTGAGGCGACTGAGGCGCTTCCTCACCGACACCCCCAGCAGCTTTGTCATGCGCGGGAAGGTGGACTGCGCCCACGCCACGCTCTTTCACGTGCACGGCCCCGGTGCGGACGTGGACGTTGAGCTCAAGGAAATCGTTCGTGCCGTGGAGGCCGAGAGGAGGAGCACGGAGGCCAGAGGGAGAGAAGAGCGGCGTAGGGGAGGAGCCATCGGGGCGCGTCGAAGAGGTGGCGACTGGCTACTAGACCGAGCCGGGTGAAGCGCCGTGGGGGAGGTGAGCCAGGAGTGGCGCCATGGAAGAAGTGATGAGGAAGAGGGAGATTGGGGAAGAAGCACTGTAGTCGGTTTGCAAAAGGAAGAAGATGAGGGTAAAATGGACTTTTCACCATCTTTCTCTCTCCACTTCAGTCCGAAAATGATAAAATAGTGCCCTCAATGTCCTACGGCAAAATTACACGTTTTTAGAGTGTCTTCTGGCTGCACCACGTTTTTTGGATGTCCGTTGGCAAATGACGCGAATGTGCAGTGCCCTGTAGCCAATTCCCTTATTTCTCAGTTATTTCATTGTATGGATATGATTTCATCAATGTTGTTACTGTGTGAACTAGCTATTGATCATGGGAGTAGTTCAGAATACATAGAGGGTCTGGATTTGCATATTCGGGTCCCGACATAGATATGAGGATATCGAATCAATAATGTGAGCACATGTTAGAGAACATTATGTTTGACTGGCCCACTTTGAGACACTATTGAGATTGTTATGTTTTTATGTATCATCAATTGGTCTCAAGCAATGATGATATATAATCCTTAGACCTGAGATCAGCATGGTTTCCTACATGTGTAACAATACATTTAGGGGTTACCAAACATTACTCCGTAACTGGGTAGTTATAATGGTAGCTTTCGTGCATGCTATGAAACATACGGATAGATGTGACTGATCGAATATGGGATTTTCCCCTCCTAGCATAACATAAGATATATCTCTGGCCCCTCAATTTGCTCGGATAAAGAAAGTGCATGACTGTGCAACAAGTGGTCGAAGAGTCGACCACACGAAGTTATCCAACACTAGATCGAGAAAAGATTGAACGGTCTATGGATGACATATATATCATCTGGCATTCAGCCAGATATCGTAAAGCAAAAGGAGAATGCACAAGCAAGTTGCTTAGTCCAACCAGATATAAACTGGTCGTATGAGGGATACAGACTGGTCGTGAGCTAGTTGTACATGATCACAAACTGACCAAAGGCGAATAGGTCATAAGGTGTTATGAACTGGTCGTGACCAAATGCGAACTGGTCGTAAGGAGTTACGAATTGATTGTGAGTGATAAGAACTTGGTCGCATATCATATTGCATAAGGTGCGTCCGATTTGATCCTTTTGTGTATTCGGGAGTCACTATGTCCTGCTAGGAACCGCTATCGACTTGTGGACCCTAAAGGAGTTTTTGGGTCATGGCCGATTACGCATGAATCTACAGGATCACACACTTAGCGGGTTGGAACAAACTAGTTCGAATTAGATCTGTTATAAGCTCTTTTATAAGGGGAGGCGTGGTGCTATAGGGATCAAGAGTCACCACCCACCGAAACTCTAGTCGTCACCTCTCCGATGGCCATGTTGGGCACTAATGGCTGGCGTGTGCAAACCTTCCATTCTAAATTTCTAATATGGTCAGATATATTTGTTGGTTATCACTAACCGGCAAGATTGGAAATGGAGGGATGTTTCCAATTCCCTCCAAATCCAAAAAAAAAAGGTGTTACACTGTGAGCCCCATGCCTCACATGTTTGCAGTGTTTTTTTTGTGCTAATTGACCACTCTAGTCAGGGGAAATCATTATTCGACATGGAGCCCGGTTAAAGACTAAGAAGCGCATTTTTTTCTCTTCATTCTGCTTTACGTACTGATGCTTTTACTACACGACAAAGGACATGAAGTTCAGTCATTCATGGTCACATTGTCACCTATATATATTTGAAGACAAAAGAGTTGATGTATATTTTTAGAGTCGTCTTTGCATCTGTGCCATGTTTTTGTCACTCATCAACGGCACCAAAGAGCCATTCCTCTCCACGATTTCGTATGAGCAAGGATTCTAATCCCCTGAGATAAGCACTGATTAGTGATTAGCACATAACATTAATAATTAACAACATGCTTAGCCCAATTTTGTCTACAATTTTCTGTTCTAAGAAGTGCTTTGTTGCGTCCATACAGAGTCCGCACCTGCACCTGCATGCAGGAGAAGTATTCCTCCATATATTATACTAGCACACCACCGTGTGACACGTAGACACGTAGACGAGCACAAGCGGCCCGACGGCGACGCAGGCAGCAGGACACAGCACAGCGTTTCTATGCTCCTGTTACACCTTCGGTGCAAACCCGAAAGCTTGCGTAGGAATTTCATAGGAAACAATTCAATTTACGAGGAATGCTCAAACAATCGGAAAAAAGAGAAAGGAAAGAAGAAGAAAAGTGAATGCTGTAAGAAATACTCACACTTACTAGCAAGCAAAAAGAGGAGGGAAAACCGGCCACGCTCAACGCCTTGCTCCTCTCGCTCTCGCAGGATCCACCACGTGGGCATCCGCTTGCGCCACTTGGAAGAGTGGAGGGGAGTGGAGTGGAGTGGGCTTACTCCTCTTCTCCCCAGGCTCCTCCTCCACTATATATACCCTCCCCCTCCCTCTCCTCTCCTCACCACCCACCTCCCCACTTCTCCGACAATTCATTCCTCTCCCAGCTCCATTGCTGCCATTTGCAACCAAGAATTCCTCGCAGGTAGCAGCGGTCGTGCCTGAATCCTCATCTCTCGCGATGCCGACTCTGACCGCGCAGTCCCCTGCTTCTAATTCTTGTATACACCACGGCCGCCGGGGCCTCTCGGCGCCGGCGCAGCCGAGAGCGGCCAATTCAGTCAGGTTCTCACCCCGCGCCGCGGCGGCCAACTCCGTGCTCAGCGTGCCCACCACCGCCGTCCGCCCGCCGGCGCCGGCCGCCATTGCCGGGCCGGCAAGGAGCGGGGGCAAAGACGGCAAGGGCCTCAACTTCCTGCAGCGCGCGGCGGCCGTCGCACTGGACGCGTTCGAGGAGGGGTTTATCACCAATGTCCTTGAGAAGCCGCACGCGCTCCCGAGGACGGCCGACCCGGCGGTCCAGATCGCCGGGAACTTCGCGCCGGTCGGGGAGCAGCCGCCGGTGAGCGCGCTCCCCGTGTCCGGCCGCATCCCGCCCTTCATCAACGGCGTGTACGCGCGCAACGGCGCCAACCCGTACTTCGAGCCAACGGCCGGCCACCACCTGTTCGACGGCGACGGCATGGTGCACGCCGTCCGCATCCGCAACGGCGCCGCCGAGTCCTACGCCTGCCGCTTCACCGAGACCGCGCGCCTCAGGCAGGAGCGCGCGCTCGGCCGCCCCGTCTTCCCCAAGACCATCGGCGAGCTACACGGCCACTCCGGGATCGCCAGGCTTGCCCTGTTCTACGCGCGCGGCCTCTGCGGCCTCGTCGACCCGTCGCACGGCACCGGCGTCGCCAACGCCGGCCTCGTCTACTTCAACGGCCGCCTCCTTTCCATGTCCGAGGACGACCTACCGTACCAGGTCCACGTCACCGCGGGCGGCGACCTCGAGACCGTCGGCCGCTACGACTTCGATGGCCAGCTCGGCTGCGCCATGATCGCGCACCCCAAGCTCGACCCCGTCTCCAGCGAGCTCTTCGCGCTCAGCTACGACGTGATCAAGAAGCCGTACCTCAAGTACTTCTACTTCGAGGCCGACGGCACAAAGTCCCCCGACGTCGAGATCGAGCTCGATCAGCCCACTATGATCCACGACTTCGCCATCACCGAGAACTTTGTCGTCGTTCCGGACCATCAGGTGGTGTTCAAGCTCGCCGAGATGTTCCGCGGCGGCTCGCCGGTGGTGCTCGACAAGGAGAAGACCTCCCGCTTCGGCGTGCTGCCCAAGTACGCCAGGGACTCGTCGGAGATGGTGTGGGTCGACGTGCCGGACTGCTTCTGCTTCCACCTCTGGAACGCGTGGGAAGAGCCGGAGTCCGACGACGTGGTGGTGGTGGGCTCGTGCATGACTCCCGCCGACTCCATCTTCAACGAGTCGGACGACCGCCTCGAGAGCGTGCTCACCGAGATCCGCCTCAACACGCGCACCGGCGAGTCCACGCGGCGCGCCGTGCTGCCGCCGTCGAGCCAGGTGAACCTCGAGGTGGGCATGGTGAACCGCAACATGCTCGGGCGCAAGACGCGGTACGCCTACCTCGCCGTCGCGGAGCCGTGGCCCAAGGTGTCCGGCTTCGCCAAGGTGGACCTGGCCACCGGCGAGCTCACCAAGTTCGACTATGGTGAGGGCCGCTTCGGCGGCGAGCCCTGCTTTGTGCCCATGGACGGTGCGCACGCCCGCTGCGAGGACGACGGCTACATCCTCTCCTTCGTCCGCGACGAGCGCGCCGGCACTTCCGAGCTCCTCGTCGTCAACGCCGCCGACATGCGGCTCGAGGCCACCGTGCAGCTGCCGTCCCGCGTCCCCTACGGCTTCCACGGCACCTTCATCGGCGCCGGCGAGCTCGAGGCCCAGGCCTAGCTCAACACACCATGGTTTCTTGATTCCTTGGTTCTTTACACCTCCATTATTACCTCTTCCTCTCCATCTCCGAGCTTCTTGGAGGCCGACGCAGCGCAGAGGAGGAGGAGAAGAAAAAATTGGAGGGAAAGGCTTTACCAGAGGGAGCCTTAGGCATACATAGGAGGTCCCCGGAGCCTTCCCCCATGCACACAGTTACAGTTAGAAGCAGTTACTATCAGTTACTCTCCTCATCTCTTGGTTCTTTTGCTCTTTACTCTTCTTTTTTTTCATTTTGTCTACTCCCACATGGGTAATTACAATAGTGGTAGGGACGTAGAGAGAGAGCTAGAGACAGAATCAGCTTGAAGCTTTGGCACCGGTGCTTGTACAGGGTGCTACGAGCTCAGCTGGTTCCTGTTTGCCTGGATATAGATCCGAATCCTGCAGTAACGTAGATGTGCACTGTAGCTGTTGATAAAGGCGGCCGCTGGCTCTCGATTGAACAGCTGAGATGCATCTATAATTAACAATAGAGTGCTTCTCTGCATTGGCATTGGATCCTGCAGTAATGTTGTATCTATCTCCATTCCTCCCCACTGTGTATACTAATCTTCATGATCAGTACTACATCATGTCATATAATAATAAAGCTTTATCCTTTTATTTTAAATTTCTGTATATGTGTGTGCTGCTCTGCTCACCAAATCTGAGTGTGAGTGTGTGTCTGCTTGTGGGATTTCTGTTGGTTTGCTGTTCCTGCCTCTGCATTATTTGCACAGCAATGTTGGTGCCACATTAAAATGCACTTGCTTTCCCCAATCTGCTTGCCCATCTGTGGGGCTGCTCTTCTGATGTGTTCTGGGTGATCTCTGCCTTGCCTTCAATTTGAGGTGAATTAACCGGAGATCTGCAGCTCTAGATAGCCCCATTCTCTTGGGGTGAATTTGCAGGTGAATCGAGTTGAATGATGTAGATCTGGTAGAGAGGTGAATTGATCTGTCATGCGTCTATGTAATTCTTCAGTGAAATAATGTGAAGATTTGCTCTAATGAAAATTTTCAAATTTACACTCTTATGCTTATGTCTTTTACGGTGCAGTAAATCTCTTATTATTACTATTATTGTTACTACTACTACTACTACTACTACTACTACTACTTTAACCTGCTTGATATGGAACTGATGAGGTGAATTAAGGGAACAAATTTCCCTTTCTTTCTTCACAGATGACATTCAGTAAAAGAAAAAAAGTTTCTCAATGTATTACCATGAACTGATGGCGAAAAATATCTATGAAATCTCTACCATGGTGGGCAGAACATCGACATATAAGTCCAGTTTACTCTCTCTGACTATCAGAAAAGTCTGGTTTACCCCCCCCTCCCCGAACTTCAAAACCAGTTATTTAACCCCCATAAACTTATGAAATCCAGACACTTAACCCCTCAGGCCAGTTTGAAGCGGTGTTTTTGCACACGTGGCCTCTTATTTGTCCAAGTCAGCATATACGTGTCCCACTCAACGCTTTTTTGCTTCACTCGGGTGACAGCACCTGATTCCTTCCTTCTTCTTGGTCTCTCTCTCTCTCTCCACTAGAGTTTCTTGCGCCTAACCGAATGGTGGGCTCATGGTGCCACCTCCGGTCAGCCCGACACCTCCTCGGCCGCCGGTGTGGCTCACCTGTGCCACCATCCGCGCCCCTCGGCCCCTGGGCGCTCGCTCCCTTCGCCGTCGTCGTCGGCCGTGCCCTCGGCCCGTCGCATCTCCTCGGTGCCTCTGGTCCAATAGTGCGCCCGTGGTCCGGCCTCGCCGTGTGCGCCCACCAGCCCGGCCCACCTCCAGTGCCTCCTCGGCCCGGCCGTGCCATGCGCCGTCGGCTCGGCTTCCCCTTCTTCTCCATGGAGGTGAGGAGTTCACCTTCACGTTGAGGGTCTCATGGGGTTGTACTTGTGCGGGTAGCTCCCGGAGATAGAAGCCGGGCGCCAGGCGGAGAGAGAGCACGATGGTCTTCGCGGCAAAGACGACGAGGAAGAGCGCGTGGAGGCAGGCCATGGTTGGGTGGCCGCCGGATCTGAACCTCTTGAAGCACCCGGCCAGCCGGAGCACACTCGTCGAGGCGAGCGGGCTCGGCCTCATCGTCGACGCCGTTAATGTTGCCGCCAAGGTCGAGGCGCGTGTGGCTCGGCACGTACGACACCGCTGTCGAGGCCTTCGTGCCCACCTCCTTGATGACCACCACCACGGCGGTAAGAGGCCGAGGCCTTCGTGCCCACCTCCTCGACGACCATCACAACGACAATGATGCCGGCTCCGACTCTAGCGCGTCAACACCCTCGCTGCCCCCGAAGCAGCAGTCGGCGTCGCCACAGGAGTACTGCTACTTGGAGAAGGACCTTCGGCGGTACCGCGACGAGCGCGCGAGGGAACCGAGATGGGGTGTGGGCGAGCCAGGAGGCCGGAGGCGGATGGCAAAGTAGCAGTGAGCGGCGCACGGCGTCGGGCGGTGGCCGGAGGAGCCGGCGAACCGAGTCGGGTGAGGCGCCAAGAAATGAGAGGAGTGGAGAAATGGAGAGAAGAATGGGGAAGAAAGAGCCTGGGATTTTCAGCCGATTGGAATAGGGAGGAGAGAGAGAAAAGTGGCCACGTTGCATGCTGATTTGGACAAAAGTGGTCACGTGTGCAAAACCACCCTTTCAAACCGGCCTGAGGGGTTAAGTGTCCAGATTTCGTAAGTTTAGGGGGTTAAATAACCGGTTTTGAAGTTCAGGGGGTAAACCAGACTTTTATGATAGTTGGAGAGAGTAAACTGGACTTATTCCTTTTACAAAAGACGTGGGGAGAACTTCTGTGATTTGATCAAAGAAGAATTGTGGACTTGGCGAAACGCCGGCCTCTTCAAGAAGACACAACGAAGCGAGGATGAGCTAATGCAGGTCAAGTACTAGAGGGGGCTGTCACCCAAGGTGCTGAATCTTGCAAGGACTTCGTTTTTTCTTTTAGTTGTTGTGTTGTTTAGTTTTTTGCTGTGATTTGTTGTTGTGTCTGTGAACAGTCTTGTTGGAGTGAATATGCAGGTGAATCGAGTTGAATGATGTGGATCTGGTAGAGAGGTTAATTGATCTGTCATGCGTCTATGTGATTCTTCAGTGAAATAATGTGAAGATTTGCTCTAATGAAAATTTACAATTTTACACACTTATGCTTATGTCTTTTACGGTGCAGTAAATCTCTTATTATTATTATTATTATTATTATTTACTTTAACCTGCTTGATATGGAACTGATGAGGTGAATTAAGCGTACATTTCCATTTCTTTACAGATGACATTCAGTAAAAGGAAAAAGTTTCACAATGTATTACCATGAACTGATGGCGAAAAATATCTTTGAAATCTTTACCATGGTGGGAAGAACATCGAGATATTTTTACAAAAGACGCCGGGAGAACTTCTGTAATTTGATCAAAGAGAAACTGTGGACTTGACGGAATGACGTCCTCTTCAAGAAGACACAACGAAGGGAAGATGGGCTAATGCAGGTCGAGTACTAGAGAGGGCTGTTACCTAAGGTGCTGAATCTTGTAAGGACTTTTTTCTTCTAGTTGTTATGTTGTGTAATTTCGTGCTGTGATTTGCTGTTGTGTCTATTGACAATCTTGCTGTCAATATCTTGTGCTTCATTTTTTTTTCCCGGTCTAAATAAAATTTGGTCCACAATGTCCGGCCAACCCAGTCAAAAAAAAAAACAAAGAAAAGTACTCCTACACACGTCTTCAAAAGCAAATGGTTAATTTTCTATCCAAGCATTGTTTTCTTACTGGGTTGTTCACAGAAGCAGCAGCCGTCAATTCTCTTGGCGGCTGCATTGCCAAATGCTGCTCATCTATACTACATTAATATAATCTGTTGATGCCGTCGTCAACCTCTCTCCGCCGCGACCTTCCAATGTCGTCTGATTCTATTGGGATCCTGCCTTGGGCGTGAAGTTCCGTCATATTTTTGTTTCCAATCCTTTTCCCATGTCCTTGTAGAAACAACCGGGAGGAAGACAGCAGCAGCAGCCTCCTCCTTTAATTTGGCCTCTCTTTCTTCTTTTCACCTCCTTCCTGCTTGCTACCTAGCACAGGATAAAAACTTGAGTTGCTCTTCTCAACTAGCTACTCCAAGTTCTCTTTTCTTCCTAGGTGCTGAGTACTACTTCCTCCAAAGATTTCCTATGGAAAAGGCCTTCGCTATCACTAAGTTTGTGCCAAGAACAACAGAACAATGCTGCTAAGAGGTACAGTGAGTCAGCGATCAAGTCAAGTCAACAAAATGACAATGCTGCTGAGAAAGGAATTAGAAGCTTCAGAGAAAGAAACTCACAGAACAGTTCAAGAAGACAGAATGCGTCAGCCCGGAAACGTGGATCGGAGGGTTCTAGACGCCGGCAAGCTGCCAAAGGCCCAATTTTGTGCAGCTTTCAGTGGGATTTTTAGCTCAGCTTTGACGTAAGTTTTTTTAACCCCTGATTTTCTGGTCAAGGCAACAATTCGCAGTCAGAGAGAGAGCTAAACAGGGAGGGTGACATGGGTAAGTCGAGCCAGGAAACAACTTTTCCATTTCAATTGCCTTCTTTCCAGAATCTTCTCCGCAATTGAAAGCCATGAGGCTGACATGTACGTATGATAAGTGGAGTATACACATTTTTCTCTTAAAGCAGCAGCAAAGAAAACAGTTTTCTTTTTCTGAAAAATAACCGCTCGATCTGCCTACGTAATTGGTGACTCACCAATTCTCGGATGCTTCTGGCTTCGTTCCTTCGCCACAGAAAGCTAGCAGCAGTCTAATCTCTGTCCTTTTTTATCTTGCAGACTGAAATGTGTCTAGAAATGTACGAGTAGACCATGGCAACTGTTGGCGATTCCATGGCGTGAACAGTGTGAATTTTGCTTTTGCCTAATAAAAAACGTGAATTTTGCTTCACTTTTCTGAGCTTATTATAATAGCTTCCAGTGATTCCGTGGATAGATCCAAGGCAAAAAGGAAAGCATGTGTGTGTGCAGCTTTTCCTCCAAAAAGACTATGAAAAATATCTTCTTCCCCCGGCACGTTGGGGAATGAACCAATCAATTTTTTTAAAAAAAATATTTGTGTGGCTAATTAGTCTAAATAATTAACACAAAGACCATATGCATGTGCTATCACTGTATCACAGCAGCAGCATCGCTATCACTTGCACTGGAGCTAGACAGCAGAGGGAGATTAATTAAAGACCCAAAGCATTTCGATCGATGGCCAACACGCTAATTGATCGATGATTATCAAACATGTGAATACAAATTCGGGCGAGGAGATTTAAATCGCTCCAAGCTACAGTTGTTGCTAGCTACAAAATTACAGGTATATAAAAGTGCTTCCAAATACGAACCTAAATTACTAAGATAATGGCGTCCCCGGCACGAGCTTGTGCACGTAGGGCCTTGTCCGGCCGGTTGCGGGCACATATAACTGTCACGGTGGTTATCCCACCGACCGTCACTCCTGCCCGGGACCACCGTGAAAATCCCCTCTCTGACCAGCAAGACTGCACACGCTCACAGCATGTTTTTGCGGCAGTAACATTGCCAACGGTCTTGGCCAATATTTATGATCAATTAGAACGGAACTAAAATCTGCTTGTTTTAACTGACTAAGTCTTACAGGAGTCCTATCGCCAATTGAACTGGTGACAGAAGGTCTGTCATTATTTTTTTATTTATGTCTAGAAAAAATTTTGATTTTTCTTTTTAAAAAAATTGGTAATACCTTGAAGTGTCTGTGTAGTTCAGAATACAAAATTGGAGAATACAATTTAACATCCACTGGAAGCTGCACATTTTTTTTTTTGCTCTGAAAGGGGTTGTTTGAGTCATTACGTCGTCGATCTCGCGTTCCAAATTGCGCCGCCGATTTCACATTCTCTACCGACAAGGTTTCGAAGTAATGTACGAAGTTGCAAAAATATTTACCTGCAAAATGACTGACCAGATCTGCTGCTCCGTCTCTCTCTCTCTCCTCCGCTAAGAACTGGTAGGACTTTGTTACGTCTCTTCCCCCCCCCCTCTTCTCCCCATCTTCTCTTTTATCAATAATTAAAATGGCATTTCTATCGATTTTTGGAGTTTAAATAGCTAGATCCTGTCACCGGTTGAACTGGCGACAGGAACCCGCAGTTTCCTGCCGTCATTTCAACCGGTGATAAGAACATTGTTCACTGCAAATTGCCAATTGAAATAGCGATAGAAAGGTGGACTGACGATAGGCAGTAAATAGGTCCCTGTCGCCATTCGATTTTTTTCCGACTATTTAATTTTGTAATTATCTTTTAAAATAATAATACTTTTTGAAAAAAATATGTGATGTGCCGGCTCGTTGGTTGTACAGTGCATGATGTATCGTGCACGGCCTAAATTGCTGAAATAGCCTTTTCCAGGTCAATTCAGCTCCAGTTTGCTTGGAGCGCCCCTTTGGGTCACGAAGGGCTATAGCCGCCACTTGGTACGAGACCGATTGACGCCGAAACTTTTCACTCCAATTCGTTGCTGATTGGATTAAAAGAAAGGCTCTAGAACGAGTCATATACATTACGGTTTTGCTAGATAATATTAAATTTTTTTTCTTTTGTCAAAATAGTCGAATTTTCATTCGTCTAATATGTTTTGAGATTTGCACTTCTTTTCATATGATGAATTGGGTTCAAATTTATCATGCATTTTTTCTTCGGAACATAACGGATTCAGCGCATTGCTGTATTTTGTTGGTAAAGAATTTTTTTTTGTCATTGTTTTTGCTCAATATCTCATGTGATGGAAATATGAGTTATTAAGACTTCTGAGAATAATTACAGTGACCAAGAACAAAAATTACATAAATAAATTACTGTAATTTATGTATAATAAAGTTGTAAATAAACTAAAATTTAACTGTTTTAAGTTAGGAAAATAGTCAAGTCTTGTATAGACGGACAAGGTTTACTACAACCGAGACAGAGAAAAAAAAATCTAGTTCCTTAATTTAGGTCAAAATCAATTCACACGGATATCCAAGCTAATCGTAATCGCCGGAGCCGAGGAAGAGGAGTGGAGGAGACACGGCCACAAGGGATATATCCGAAACGGATGCTGCGTGTTATCTCGCGAGCGAGCACTTGACAGGGCGCATGCACATCGATGGATGAATATCGATCGATCGACAGGTCGACGCTAAGTAAGCCGTCGATGTCGAGAGAGGCGACGGCGAGAGAGGTTGACGCCTACCTTGCTGGCCAGGGAACCTAGCTATTCAGTGAGCTTTACATGCACACACGCTGTGCTGGTCGATGTCCAACAACTGGCAGCTGAATGCACACATATGTGATGTGTGTCTATAACGATCGACCGGTCGACGAGAGTTAAGCGTGATTGTCGGCGGCGAAACCCAGCGATCACTGTCGGCGGCCACCGCCAAACTCGTGTCGTGCCGTTCGATCGATGTTCGATTCGATTCAACCGGAGGCGTTTTTGTTTTCGTGTCACGGCGATCGAGCAGGCGCGCGATCGATGCACGCACAGAGCGATCCGTCGATCTCGTCGCTCGCTCGTGCCACTTGTCATGCTTTGTGTGAGGTTGATGGCAGTGGCAAATCTAGCACAAAAAAGAAGGGTAGGTTCAAAGTCTCGAATGACTAAACTAATTTGGAAAAAACATAGTCTTGTATTTTTGTACAATCAAATTCATATGTGAATAAAAGCAAAGCAAAAAGAGATAAATACAATGAAGATACCTCACTAATAGAAAGTGTATCCCCAAAACATGTAAATATGGTTTTAGTAGGTAACAATTTGTATATCAAAATTAGAAAAAATTAGTGATACAATATCAAATTATACTTAAATGATCACGAAGGTTGACGAGGAGCACATAGTCGCCACTGTGCCCAGGGTCAAGCTCAATCAGTCGTTCCCAAGAAGACTCCCCAAGTTCCAACTTCTTGTGCATAGCACAAGCACCCAGCAAGGTCCACCACACAACGGCGTTGGGCTCCATTGGCATGACGATGATATAATCGTAAGCTTCCTCAACTCTCCCAGCTCTCCCTAACAGATCCACTATACATCCAAGATGCTCAATCCTTGGTGCAATGTCGTACTCCACCTTCGTTTGATCAAAATATCTAAACTCATCGTCAACCAACCCGCAGTGGCTACAAGCCTACAACACCCCTACCATAGTAATTTCAGTTGGAACAAGCTTCTCCCTCTCCATCACACTGAACAACTCAAGTGCATCCTTCCCAAACCCATTCACTGCCATTCTGCCAACCCCACGATCAGGAACATCCACGAGACAACGGTCCTTCCCACCCCCATCTCCTCAAACACCTTCCTTGCATCCTCGATGGCGACACCGGTATTTCGTCGAACACCCTGTGTGCGCTCTCAAACAGGCTACACGTGCCATAAAGGTGGACGAGCGAGTTCTGGACGAAGACGAGTGTGGCAAGGCCGTTCTTGGTGGCCTCGGCCTGGGCGCGCTTGCCGTGGCGGAGCGCGAGGAGGCATGCGCAGGCCTGGAGGAGTGGCGGGTAGGTGTGCGTGTCGGGCGGCGAGAGGCGGAGGCAGTAGAGCGTGAGCACGGCGCGCGGGCGAGTCGAGGCCACGGGCGGTGTGTTCCGACCACCGATGGAGGGTGGGCTTCAGCCTAAAGAAGCCCCCCTGGTGGATTCACCCCTGGTTGATGGTGTGGATAGAGAGAGTCAGGGACCAACACACGTACGGCTAGAACTGCGTACTAGTAAGTACTAGCTCAGACGCACGCGCGACTGCGCGGTAGTCTCTCGGTACCTCTGCCATTTTACATGTCCAAATCTACTATAATACTCCCTTTTTCTGCAACAATTTCCATGAATTATGTCCTCTTTGTAAAATTTAATACATCTTCTTATGCGTAGTAGTCTCCGGAATGGAACAAAGTAGTTTTTGAGATACGACACGAGTGTGCACGGTATCAAGAACCGTGGATATCATGGGGAGCTCATGATATTATGATGAGGATACAATTGACAATGGTGATGATTGTTTGTTAAAACACCCGTTTTTTACAAATTTCAGATGTTGTTAGGTTATAGATGGCCAGATCGGCCTGGCTAGTGGTTTGACCGACCACCACTGGCGGTCAGACCAGCCTTTGGGCAGGCCAAGTCACTGGCGGTCAGACCGGTTATGAGCGGCGGTCTGACCGGCCATAAAGGTGTTGTTTGAATTTTAGGCCAGGCCAAAAATATAGGGTGTAGGTAAGAAAGAGGATTCTTCTGCATTCGGTCTTATAATTTTTGGAGCTTCGAATCAAAAATTCTATTCATTTTGAATTTCTAGAGAGGGTTCGGATTTTCAAGGAGAAAATTCGGCTAAGTCAATGTGCTAGCAGTCAGACCGACCAGTGGCGGTCTGATCGGTTTTGCCCTATTAACTAGGCGACAAAAGCGGCGATGATCGCTGGTTATGTCAAATTCATGGTTTTCAGTGCATGTGCTACATGATGCATGTTTTGACTAACGTGGGTTAAGTTGCGAAGAACTTATTCCTGGAATCAATTTCTTGGTGTATTATTGTGCAAGAGGCTTGGAGGTCAATGACGGTCAACAGTGAGGATGATCGGGACTAGACTTGGAGAGCTGAGGTTCAGAACGATTGAGGATGTCGGGTGAAGTCAGTAGACTTAAGTATGGCGCAAAATGAACAAGGATGAACGAACGGGAAGTTCGGTGCGATGGGTTGCATCAAGCGGCGCGGGGGTCTGTGCAAGTGCCATGGTGGTTTCTGTGGGAGCCAAATGGGAGAGACTTGTCGATATGAAGAGAGCCGTTGATCAACCTTCACGTGACGAAGTATGGGATTGCTTCATGAAGATTGAACTCGGTCTTTGGAGAAAGATCAATAAGGGGTATTTTGGTAACTTCACCAAAATACCGCCTTTGTGACCTTTGGCTAATTAAACCGCGGCGCAAGACAATACAAGAAGAGACGGTTTAGATCAAGTAAAGACAATTAAGGATCATGGAGAAACGAATTCGGGAAGCCCGATTCGTCATCCGCTTTAAGAAGCGTGCGTAAGTGTGGACCCATTTGTGTGTGGGCTTAACGGGTGCCCGTTAGGGCCTTCTCTATAAACCTAGCCTCCACTATATAAGGGAATCTCCAGATGTGGAGTTCCCAAGTCCTTCCCAGAGAAAAATCATAATTTGTGATTTGAGGATTTTGGAGTAGTTGAGGCTAGGGTTTGTGAGAGATAGATTGGTTGTGTGCTCAAGTGTTGATCTTTTGTCTTCCTTAGTGGAGTGGTTGTAAACCAACATCTATCTCAAATCAATCCAAACAAGATTTATTCAAAATGACTTTTTCTTGTTCTTACTCTATCTTTGGTGACTTTTAGGATTTTGGTGATCTAGTTTTCCTTTGGTTTCTTACTACGATCTTGCTTGCTGTGACATGTGAGAATGCATCTAGGATCATCTTGACCATCATCTACCCACGAGCAAGTCTTTGGATCAAAATTTGAATCTCCTCAGTTCTTGAGCCATTTTGCCCTCATCTAAGAAATTGGTGGAATCTTGGTCTCGATCTTCCTGATGGTTGATTTGAATAGATTCCTGACCTTCTTCATGGCTATTGAAGCAAGAATGAAGTTGCATCCGATATAGGTGAAAAAGAAGTAGTGCTCCTATTCACCCTCTCTAGTCGCCATTTCGGTCCAACAAAAATGAAGTAGATGAATCTTGTAGAGAAAACCGAAATAACGGCGACGAAGCAACCACGACGAGAGAGAAAGATTTGGTGAAGCCAATCGCAAATTCTTGAAGCACAAACTCAAAAGAGTACAAGAGATTGTCGCTCTCTCACAACCCTCTCGAACCTTTTAGTACTCTCGGATTCTTATCCTATATAAGAATCTAGTGCTAAAGAATAATTCAACCTCTAATTCTATCGTGCACCTCTAATTTGGATGAGATCTTTGCTTGCTTGCTTCTTGCTTGCTTGGGTTCCTATGGCCACCCCTCGTGGGTTTACATAGTCCTCTTAGTCTGCCTCTAAAGTGAAGTAGAAATCATGCTCTAAAGAGAAGTAGGAGTCCCAATCCTATTAGGATTCATCTATCATTACTTCTAGCACGTTTCTCTATGTTCTAGTAGATTATGATACGAGTCATCATACTCCATGCTCTTGGCAACTGAATTATGAATGAGTCGTACATTTTTTTTGGCGATTACAAGATAGAGGCACACAGACACACACCACCACGCACGCATACTCACATGCAAGGTAGTCAAAGTCGAGATCCTAAGTTGGATCGATTTGCCTCCGATAGGATCGAATCGTAGTATCAAATCGTAGAATCGACGATTATACAGAATTGTAAAAATACACATATTTAACATCTATACTATAAGTTTGTATGATTCTTATATGGTTTACCACTTATAACCGAAAAAGGGACAAAGCACTTTTTATCGCACAAGAGAAAAGTATAATGGTACTGACATGATGGGTGATATAGTTCTGAACTACAGGAGAAGAGCCAATGACCATGACTAGTTTACTACAATTACATGAGAAATGTTCACAACTTTTGTAAATCAATATCTAATTGCAACGCTTGCATGTTCCTTAAAAGCAACTAGACATACTCCAGAAATAAAAATAGCTTATCATTATTAAGCTCAAGATTGCTCATGTCATAATATAGATATTTGTACTAGCATTACCACACTGATATAATATTTTGCATGCTTCTTGTTTATTTATAGTTTCATTCTTAGAAATTAATGTCAAAAATTTTTGCTCTAAAACAAAATATCAGTAAAGTATGGCCTCTAAAAAAATTTGAAAAAAAAATTGCCCTAAGTCTCTAACGATTCTACCATAGTTCTACTATACAATTCTACTCTTTGGATCGTGACTCTACCACAATTCTACCTGATTCCGATTCATAGTGCGATTTGGATCGACAAGCTGCTATGGATTCATAGCATCATAAGACTCTACGAGTAGCATTGCGATTTTAACTACATTGCTCACACGAGTGCGACGTCCCTCTAGCACATGCATGCAACAGCTTAGTGTTGTCATGCATGTAGTCGATCACTTAACTATGTTATCAAGCAATCTAGTAACTCTTGCGGGAGCAATATAACTAAGGTCACGGCAACGTGGCACGCACACTAAAAAATTTAGCCACTATTTCCTTGTTAAGTTGTCGCCCCTTGTTGCTAGCTAGTAGTAAGTTGTTTTAATTATCCACGGACCTTTCGGATCAGATGTGTGTTGATGAAAAAGAAGTAACAACCCCACTACTCAATCAGATCACAAACAAAAAGAAGAAACACACAGACCAGCAGCAATTAATGTTGCAAGAGATGAAAAGAGATTAAAGCATTGACCGGAGCTCGGATGAGGTGTATTAGCATTTAGATAGTGTTGACCCTCCTAAAGCTAGCTGCTAGCTAGCACATTATTTGACTCACTAGTCATTAGTGGATAATGACAGCGACCGCCGGAAAATGTCAACCCACCACGCAGGCCAACGCCAATATTTATATATGCCACGCCCGCATCCACTACGAATGGGATGGTACACTAGCGATTTTTTTTTTGAAATAATGTTTTTAAAATTTTTTTTCTCCAAAACTAGGTAGTTGTCCCAAAAAATTACAAAAATAGGTCTCTGTCGAGGCAGGTTCATTGGCGACAGAGACCTGAATAGTGGGGAGGTTGTCGTGGGTTGAACAATGGCGGCGAATCTAGGAATTTTTAAATATAGCAAATGAACTAAAAAAATTACGAATTGTTTTGTAGAACCTTCTGACACAGTGTTCTTACTTATGTATTTTTTCAATAATTTTATCCATTCTGAATTTGTCTCCAAAATTCATTTAAGTATCCTGTTTGTAAGAATTTGTAAATATACAAAATAAGGTATAAAATTATGAAATTTTTTGTGAACGCTCCTTACATAGTGTAATTGTTTATGTAATGTTTCCAGAAATTTATATATTCTGAAATAGTCTCAAAAAGTCTGAATTTAGGTTTCCGATACAGTGTACTTGATTGTGTAAACACTTAATTTTGAGATAATTTCAGAACATATAAAATTCAGAAAACATTACAAAATCAATTAAACTATGTAAGGAGCGTTCAAAAAAAATTTCATAATTGTTTGGCCTCATTTTGTATATTTACAAATTCCTACAAACAATATAGTTAAATAAATTTTGGAGACAAATTTAGTATGGATAAAATTATGAGAAAATTATACAAGTAAGAACACTGTGTCAGGATACTCCACAAAAAATTTTGTAGTTTTTGGAGGTAAGTTGCTATATTTAAAAATTCCTAGGTTCCTGTCGCCAGGAACCTCCCCCCACTATTCAGGGTCCCTATCGTCATATCAACTGACGATAGAGACATATTTTTGTAATTTTTTTAAAAAATATTATTTCAAAAAAAATTTTTTACACTAGCTGGAGAGACCTCTGCCATTTGCTACCAAAAGCTACAGCAGTCAACTCCTGACACACTTAATACTAGCAAATTAGAAAGAGGAACACAGTGCTTTTAACGACCACTAATTGATAGTTAACACCAAAAAAATTTCTTAATCGACTTTTTTTTTTGCCGACAGCTAATGGATATAGTTGCTTTTCCCGGCGAAATATGCAACGCCTACGTACGCTTTACAGGTTATATTGTGCAATTATTTCTGGGATTTGATCCTGCTGTGACCGTCCGTCAGGCGTGCATTAAGGTGGTGTCCACGCAGGGTCCAAGCCACCACATAAACTAAACTCTGCCCATCTTTTCCAAGCCGAAGGCGACCCTGGCCAAGTAATCTAACCTATGTTAGGCAGGATGGGGATGATGCATAACTTAATTATTAGAGATAAAGATCCCCTTAAACCTAAACCTGCTGCATGAATTAAGCCTAGCTAGCTGATTAAGCTAGTGCCGACCGATCGATCACGAGCAGCATGCAGCAAGCTGAGTGCTACTACTTAACAATTAAATGGTCTCTCAACTTTGCAATTGCACACACAAAATACATGTATATATATACACGGTCAAATATTATGCTAATATAACGCACCGTGCATGCACACTACAAAAAAAAAGAAAAAGGAAAAAGAAATTTCACTCATAGGGCAGCTGCGTGTTGGTTTGCACTGTGGACGAGCACCCGGTGTGAGTAGACGTCAGCACTTACATCTGCAATACGTATGCAGCAGACAGCCATGCCTAGCGTACGTGCGTACGTACGAACATACATACATACAAATACACACAAAACAAGTGTGTATACGTACTGTAGGTGGAGTGTACCTGGCCGGCCATCTGAGTGGGTGGCACAGCGTCTGACCTGGCTGCCACGGCGCTGTACTGTAACGTGCACTGGCGTAGCTAGCGAGTGAAGTGACTAGGAGATACTCCCTTCTTTTCTTTATACTTACGTCCTGTAGCTGGCTGTTGGTGTTCTCAACGTCATTTAAAAAAAACGGAGGTAGTAGGAATTAAGCAGCTGGCTACGTGCCACGTACACACATGAACCTGCAGGCAAGAAGGATACAAGCGGACGAGACGACACCGCATCGATCGTCAAGAAGAAGAAGAAGAAGAGTGAACAGTGGCAAGTTGATGAGTCGATCGATAGCCAGCAGTGGCAACGCGTCCCTTTCTCCGTTGGACAAGGACAGGAAAAGGTAAAATGATTAGTTATCAGTGTGCACTCTTGATTAAGCTGCTAATTAAGTGACAAAAAGGAAGCAGTAGATTAGTACACTGGCAGGCAGAGGCCAATGAGTTGAACAAAAACAAACGTCCTCACCTAGTTGTGCAATCACAACTAGGACCACAAATGAAACAACCCAGAAATTTCGGGTTTTCAAAACCTTTTTCTTGAATTCAGATTTCTTTCCCTTTTTGGACTTTTCCCCCACCTCCCGCTTTCCTTTTTCGGCCAATCCGCCTTCCCCACCCGGAGGCGCCTTCCTCCCCATGCGCCTTCTCCCTTCTTCCTCCCCCGTGCATCACCGCTCGAACGTCACCGCCTCCGTCTTCGCCTCTATCAGCCGCCACCCTTCCGTGCCACGCACCGCCTCCACCAGCTTCTACCGCCTTCGTCGTGCCACCTCACCCCCACCACCTCCCCTCTCCTGGCGCCCCCCAACCACGTGTGGCCAACCACGTCACGCCCGTCGCACCGCTTCCCTGCTCTCCACCGCCTCTCCCTGGGCTATAAAAGCCACCCCGACTCACCTTCAATCCCACCTCCAACCACCTCCCCTCTACTTCATCCCCTCCAGAGCCGGCCCAATTTGGGATTTCCCCACCGCCATCATCTTTGTCCCCGACGAGCCCGTGAGGTAATTCATCGCCCCTTAACTCCCCTCCCCTCCCCACTCCGACGGTAGCTCCCTCACGCCACCCCGCTCCTTTCCCCCACCGTTCCCTGCCTAAAAACCCACCGGAACCTCGTCGGCGTCATCCCTCTCCATTGCTCTTCTCACGGCCGCCGTCGCCAAAACAGCTTGGTGCACCCCGAGCCATGCCACCACCCTTACTAGAACCCCCTTGGCCCACTGATGCTTCTCTGCCACTCCAATTGGCCGGAGCGCCGCCGCCTTCATCCCGAGCTCCGGTCGTGCGTAATTACCACCGCCGCCCTATTCCCGAGCTTCCTCTGCCCTCCCAAACCCCCCAAAATGGGATCCCCATCACTCGCTGATGCTGCTCCACTTTCGCCTCGCGCCGCCGCCATCGGCTCGCAGACACAATAAGTGTGTTCGCTTTTCGGCGGTCTTGACTCAAAATTGGTCGCCAAATACGAACCTTTAAGGCTCGCCAATTAAGCGTGGGCGCACAACAAATGGGGTCGGCCCATTTACTGTTTAAACAATTCGGCATTTTACTGTTCGTTGCACAGTAAACTTCTTTGACTGTCCATCCGAAAACTGGTAACTACTGTTCATAAATCGAAAAAGTGATCATTGTTCATTAACCAAAAACAGCAAACCCTAATTACTGTACTAACCAGTTTTCATGCATGAATAGTAAATTATCACTATTCATCATCCAACACTTTTTCGCCCGAAACCCCAATTTGACATTTTATACTCCTTTCGACCGTTTCGAGCCCATGCATCCTTTTATCAAATCCGTTTAGCCAAATGAAGCTCCAAATAAATATCTAACCTTCACACCACCTTCCTTTATATTTCTTTTCCGATTTTTAATTACTTGCATGTTGTTCCCAGCTTATTCCTTGTCGAGTCGGATTTTATTTGGTTTATTTTATTTTCTTTTCACGCTAGGTCACGACTTTGACAACTAGACTTTAGAAGACGTAGGACAAGACCAGTATCTAGAAGAATTTGTGCAAGGAGGCAAGTCGCACATTCCCTGATCATTTTGAGCCTAAAATTCATATATTTATATTATTACTTATATTATTATATTTCTGCCAATTACTTTAATTATTGAAATAATACTTTTGAATGTCATGATAATTAGATAAATCCTATTACCCCACAGACAAACCAACCTAGCACTTGTAGGCCATATTCACCCTAGCAAGGTTAAAATCCTTTGTAAACCATATTCACCTTGACAAGTTCACATAAAATATTAGCTATATAAGTAGCTTTTTCACCAAACATGTGTTTATAAATTCTGAAAAGCAGTATTGGCGATTCGCCAATGGTTTTTGGTGGAGAGTTGAGGGTTGTGTCCAGAAAGTTGGACAACCCAATATACTTGTGTTAAAAGTGAGTCGAATATGAGGGTGGACAACTACAAGTTTGTGTTGGTCCATTTCCTCATTGAGACAAGTAAGGACAATAATCTTGTGCCAAAATAACAGACACAGAAAACCGCTCAACCACATGTGTGGTCATTACTCCCTGGCTTAGTACACTACTCTCCCGATTGAATATCTACAGGACAGGTAACTACTCTTGTGCGATAGAGTAGTTACGGAACAGGGGTGAGACAGGGGTGGGCCTGAAGAGACACTCCTGGTCTACACAACAGTATGGTCCCATCAGCATCGGGGCACAAGTTCCACCATTGGCCGGTGGTTTCCCGAGGGTTGTATGGAGTCACTACTACAGAACAGACCTTTGGTCCCGGGCCTAAAGGGCCTCTAGTCCCGGTTATAGAGCCGGGACTAGGAAATCGGGACTAAATGTCTCACCTTTAGTCCCGGGTCCTGGCCCGGGACTAAGGTCGATTTTAGTCGGTTAGTAATACCAACCGACTAAAAGGTCCACTGGTCACACGGGTGGCCCTTTTAATCCGGTTGGTATTACCAACAGGGACTAAAGGTGTTTTTTTTCTTTTTGTTTCCATTTCAATTCATTATTGATTTTGGTTTTACAATTACATTAGGTTTTCAAATCGTATTCTTATTTGCTAATATATGTATACGCCCACATATAATTTAGTTTGGAACATTATTACACACAAATAAAGTATGAAACTATATATATTATGGAGCTATATATATGTATAATATATATATATATATGCACATAAAATTTACAACATTATTCATGCATCCTTGGTATTTACAACACAAATGTTGTCCTCCACTTAAATGTCATACAAATGTTAAGTCTGGTTTGGCTTCAATTGTTCATCTGGGTTAAAGTAGAACTTCGGTCGGGCTTGAGGACATGCTCATTAAGAAATCTGCGATTGTCTCTTGAATTCCTTTGAGGCGGTCCATATCCAACACTGTTCCTTCAACCATATCTCCTTCAATTTGCATTAAGCGAAAGAAGTATTAATATACATAAGATTTATTTAATAGCAACAAATAAATAAAATGGATTTATTATATATACTTGTTACGTACTTTCGCATCTGTAGATGGGTTCTTTTGCATACACCATGAGGAACTCATAAGCGTAGTATCCACACAAATTGTTGCTCGGTGGCTGCCAGAGAACCCATCATGACGATATAAAAGATTACTCTCGTCATCCCGCGTGAGTGAAGCATGATAAGGTAAAGATGCGGGAGCTAGTACAACTTACATCGATCGGTGTGGATCGAAGTGGCGCTTTCAGATCCGGACGGTGTGTGAACGAACCAAGCCCAAACCCCGCCTAATAATTGGATCGTTAATTAACTAAGGCGAGTTAAAGAGCAGAATAAATATTTAAAGATCGAAGTTACCCCGGATAATGTCTATCATATCTTGGTAATCTTCTGCGGTTTTCTCAACGAGTCATAGATTAGCAAATGACCGTCGGAGAGATCGAAGACAATCGTTATCGATGAAAGTCGCATTTGTTTATAGAGTCAACATATATATCTTTATGTTGGATTGAGTAAGTAAAGTAAAATGTGCACACGATAACAACACTCACCCAAAGTTGTAGGGAAGAGTATAAATCTTTTGTTCTTTTGGTTGATCAAGAACCTCAGGAAATTCCTCTCCGTTTGAGGTCTCCATTGATCGTAGGGAGTGTTTGGGTCCTTGAATACGATATATGGATCAATGAAACCAATGTTCTTGTCCTTTCTCGTGTGAGGTCTCTCATCATGTCTCTGCATATGTATAGACATGCTAGCTAGTGTGAGGATAATTACTTATACATATACATATGCTAGAGTGAGATTATTAAAAGAAAGAATCACGTCTGCACAAAAGCGGTGATGAGAGATTTGTCTAGAGCGTTCATGTGGCATATAGTGGTGTAACTCATTAAACCGAACCATTATAATGTCATCGCCACTAAGTAATGATGGTTTCTAATTTTGACGCAAATATAGTCATCCGCTTTTCTGCGACACGCCACCATGTACCACTTGTTTAACAAGTACATTTATGCGTCTAAGTTCCATGAGCTTCTCGGGGTTGTATAGACTCTTGCCATATACATATTCCTTCTTCCAATGATCAACTTCAGGAGCACTTTTGATGTGTGCTCGCCGAAACATTTGGGAAATGCTTAGACCGATTTCATGAAAAATTCATCAAGTTGATCCAAATGCACATTTCGGATATCTGTTCTAGCACGTTAGTGTTTGAACCATATTCATTCCCAATAACTAAGCGGGGCACCGATTGTTGTGATTGTTCCCAGTTGTGCAACACCCTTCCGTGCTCTCTTCTCTTTCTTCTTCGCCTCCTCAATTGACTTGGTGAGAGTGCGGTCATAGTCCGATAGTGGCGAATCCTTACGAGCATGGCGTAACTTTTTACGGTGGCGTCCACCCTTTGCCTTAGAACTTCGGGCGTCACGAAGAAGTATGGCTTCTCGTGGTTTCGCCGCTTCACTTTTAGCCTTGACTTTCGCGAAGAAAGCGCCCACATCTGTTTTCTTGAAGCATCTATTTCCTCGGCGATCTTCTCATAGGAAAGTTTCATCGTCTTAGAAATAGTGGTGTTCTCCTGAGGCTTTCTTCTTGGCGGTGGGGCGACGCTGCCAGGGTGCGCCTCTTCTTTGGCGATGGGGCGGTGGCGGTGTTGGAGCCCCGTGGAGGCGATGGAGCGGCCGGTGTCGGCGTTGGAGCCCGCCGTGGAGGCGATGGAGCGGCCGGTGGCGGCGTTGGAGCCCGCCGTGGAGGCGATGGGGCCAGTGGCGGCGTTGGAGCCCGCCGTGGAGGCGATGGGGCCAGTGGCGGCGTTGGAGCCCGCCGTGGAGGCGATGGGGCCAGTGGCGGCGTTGGAGCCCGCCGTGGAGGCGATGGGGCCGGTGGGGATGCAGCCGTGTCTTCCACTTCATTGTCATCGCCCGCAACACTGTGACCAGGTGGTGAATGGATAATTGGACTTAGGTTGGGGGAGGTTCTGCTGTGAAAACAACGTGGTATGAGTAAACCGTTATTTAAGCCAATACATAATTAGTGAAAAAATGTTTCGTTCACTTTCATCCGCACCTAGGGTTAGGTTGTTGAGGAGGAGGAGGTGACGCCCTAGGAATAATGATATAGCGCTTGCGCCAACATATGAATGTCTTCTCCGCTTCTCCTAAAGTCTTCTCCCCATCACCTCCTTCAATGTCAAGAGGCACATTGCTATTACCTTTCACAACTCTATCCACCGAGACGCTAGCATATCCAGGAGGTATTAATGCCCCATGGCATCTTGGTGTCTTCGTAGGGTCGTCGAGATACAACACCGATAGCCACTATGACCGTGGCATTCCCCTCGGAATGTGCGGCTCACATGTCGTGATAGGATCGGTGATGTCATCCACGGGAAGCTTGACCTGCGTCATCTTGAATCCTTGGCACCTCCGTGGAAGCGCAGCCCTTTTCAAGCGATTAGGGGCCGATGTTGACTCCGGCTCGATGCGGTTTGCCTTTGGGTGGAACTTCTTGCTATCTGCACTTGCCTTTTGATTTCCTCATTCATTTTGGCTTCAAGTGCTTTTCTCGCTCTCTCGCTTCACGAGCCACTTCACGTGACTCAAGAACCATTTCCTCCATCCTGCGCATCCGCTCTGCCTCCTCGTACTTCTTTCTCTGGCGGCTTCTATAGGTGGCTTTGTCTTTAGGGAAGGCATGCTCCCACGACACCTCCCCATAGCCTCTTGTTCGCCCACCGTGTTCAATACTCTCGTATGTATGTCGGCTCATCCTTATCTCGTTAATTGCCACCGCCACTCTCACCAAGCCTCGAGCATAAGCAAATCTTTTTCTTTGCTCTTTGGAGTTTTCGCCATACACTATCTTTCCGGTCTCTAGGTCGAGCTTCCCCATGACCGAAAAACCAATACTTGGCGCCTTTCAAAGGTTGATTGATTCTGGTTCGATCCTTGGCAAGAATCTCCGTTCCATTCTTTCCCACTTAGGAATGGCACTCTGAGCCACCGATCCCAAGTGATGGTGGTATTGCTTTTGTCGGGCATTCTGTTGGTTCCTTCTCACCCGTGCCTCACCCTCTTCCGATGTCTTGAAGCTGCACAAACTCATCCCAAAACGGCCTCAACTTGCGTAGGCCTTAGTGTTGAAATCTGGCGTCGAGTTCTTCTTGATAAATGTGTTGTACAATTTCTTCTTCCAACTTTGGAATTGTGTGGCCATCTTCTTCATAGCCCAGTTCCTAACTCTCTCCTTCAAAGCTTCATCTTACAGATCGTAGCGAAATGTTGAAGGACATCTTGCCAAACTAGTGCCTTGTCACGATCGAGACAAAACTAATATGAGGAGCAACTTTCTTTTGCTTCCATTCACGAGCATTGATCGGGATCTGTCCCTTACAAGGTACCCACGATGGTGACAAATTTACGTGCATGTGGTCCAAGTACTTTGCTCAGTATCCTCCTCGAATTCGAGAGAATGAACCGACCCTCCAACGGCTTCTTGGGCCTCGTACATTTCTACTCTTCCCGTTGTTGTCGTCGATCCAGAGGGCTACGAATGTAGAAACACAAAGATTTAAATAAATATATTTATCGACAAATGAAATTATTCGAATTTCATGTATACATAAGAGATTGTAGATAGACCTCGCCTTGACATTGTCTTGCTCATCTTCATAATCGGCAAAATCTTGACTCCGTCATCTACTTCTTGATTGTTGTCATCACCTTGAATTGGGCACCTTGTAAGGCGTCATTGTTGATAATATCCATCATGGCATCGTCCATGTTGTCATTCAGTCGGCCATTTACGCAAATATATGTGTAGGGCGTTAGAGCGGTTCGTGATCGGTAGGGGTGGATAACGAGTGACTCGGCTCGGCTCGGCTCGACTCGTTAAGGCTCGTTAAGAAAACGAGCTCGGCTCGCTTCGGCTCGTTAAGATAACGAGCAAAAACCGAGCTCGGCTCGGCTCGTTAAAAACTTCGAACTCGACTCGTTAGGCTCGTTAGGCTCGTTAGCGATAAACATGGTGAACATCTTAAAATTTCATGAAATTTTCAGAAAGCAGATGTAAAGAACAATCATTGACCACCCAAACATGCCTTATTCAACCAAACACATGCATGGCAATTCATGAGAGCAAGTGTTCTTTGAACTAAACCCAAAAATAAATGATTATAGATGCCATGAACATCCATGCAGTGTCCATATCACAAATCATCATCACAAGTTCACAAATCACAATCATCGATAAACATTTATAGCATTCATAAATCATATCCATGCAGTCCATATCACAAATCATGCAACATGCATGCAGATCCATACATAACCATTGCCATTTTGAGTACTATTTTTATCAATGATCTCAACCCTTTCTCTGGAGATATCAGATATGGTTGATAACCATCGGCTTCCAAGACAATCTAGAATGTCAAGAGAATACCGTTCATAAAAGGTGGCAAGCGCCCACTAGAGCTTAATCTTATAAGTGAATCAAGCGAGCTTAACGAGTTAAGCGAGTTACTCGCGAGCCAGCTTCGGCTTCGGCTCGTTAACAAAAGCGAGTTTTTCTTTGGCTCGGCTCGGCTCGTTAAGGGACCGAGTTCGAGCCGAGTCGAGCCGAGCCCTTAACGAGCCGAGGCTCATGAGTTTCGGGCTTTTTTCCACCTAGTGATCGGGTTATGATTTCGCATCAAGTGGCGTGCGGTTCGTGACATGCATCGACAAAAGAAAAACAACATATACATTCAATTCGCCACTCTGCAAAAATGATTTCTCGGCTCGATGGCGGTCACAAAAAGAGGGCTCGCCACGGGTTAGTCTTTGTGTCGTCGTCTATACCACATTGCCACCGAGGCACCGACAACAATGATGGCGGCTAGCTAATCTCGTTTGCCTCCTCTGTGAACCGTATATTTTCTCTCTCGATCTCCTTTTCTGCTCCTACAAATCGACAAGAGCGGAGGAGCTCACCGGCGTGGAGGAGTGCGGCTCGGGCGGTGGTGGCGAGTTCTTCAAGTGAGTCAGTGGGCCGGATCCGGCTGAAGGAGGGAGGAGCGGGCGAGCTGGAGCAATGGAGGAGGAGAGGAGCTGGAGCGGCGGAGGGAGGAGCCGAGTGGAGGTGGTGGCGGGAGTGGGGCGCCACGGGAGGAAGGAGGAGGCCGGGCGCGACGAAGCCGGAGCCGACGAATTAATGCGAGGAGGAGCGAGGGCGGAAGGGGTGGAAGAAGGAAGAAGCCACTTGTTGCTTAAATCTTGAGGGGACCTTTAGTCGGCGGTAATACCAGCAGGGACTAAAGACCTTTAGTCCGGGTGGTATCTGGACCGGGACTAAAAGGTGGACCTTTAGTCCGGGTGGTGCACTGACCGAGACTAAAGGTTTCTTGTGGGACATATTTTCCAGAGAACCTTTAGTCCGGGCTATGTGACCTTTAGTCCCGGCGTGTCTGGACCGGGATTAAAGATGGACCTTTAGTCCGGGTGGTGCCCTGACCGGGACTAAAGGTTTTTGTGGGACATATTTTCGAGAGAACCTTTAGTCGGGATGTGTGACCTTTAGTCCCAGGCGTGTCTGGACCGGGACTAAAGGTCCCCACTATTCGATTCATACAGTTTTCACAGTTTGGGTTTTGTATTAAGTTTATTTGTATAAATATGCTAATTCTTGTTAAATGCATAGTAAATTAAATACTAGGCATAAATTTTTTAAAATAATAGTTGCATTTCCTTTTATCTTATTGACATTTCAAACGACTTTTATAGTGACCACAAGCTAGGAAGTGAAGAGCCAACTATAAACAAAATGAAGGGCTCAAACCACAAGTGGGAATTTCATTTGAAGGCATAAATACTTGCTAAAAAATTTCAAGTCATTTTTACACGGTGGAGAAGACATGCTTCACAGAGGTACATGTGTCCTTTTATCGAATAGGAATTTCATTTGAAGCGATAAAAACAAGAAAAATATGATAGAAACATCTGAAGTTACAATTATTACATAAAATCTCTAATACACACTATTTATTAAACATCACTATATATCAAGCGGGCACGATGGTGAACTTCTTCTTGACGTATGACCCTTGGTTATGATCATGCCAGTAACCATGGAGTGTCCTCGGCATTTAGCGGGATGCTTGGGTCTTTGGTCACTGCTTGAAGGCGGGATTCGGTCATCCCTTTCATAATCTTGACTTGTCGACTTGTCCTCAATTCCCACGATGTTTCTTTTCCCTGAAAGAACTATGTGGCGTTTTAGCTCATTGGTTGATTTGTCGTCGTTTTCCCTCTCTTGGGTTTTGTAGACATGTCTTTCACATAGAACACCGATTCACATCAGCAGAAGGACTAATGGTTCGTCTTTGTACCCAATATTGTTGAGGTCCTTGTTTTCATTCCATACTCCTTGTCATTGTTACCCGCCTCAGGTCATCTTCACCCATTGGCTTTGGAACAAAGGGACTTTAAAATTAGGTCGTAGTCTAGTTCCCAAATCTCCTCTATCGGCCATAATATGTTTGCCTCTTTCCATTTGGGTGCATGGCATCTCTACGGACACCACTGCTTTTGGTTCGTGCTCCTTTTATCTTGGGCTACGATTGTAAAATGTATTTCCATTTATCTCGTACCCTTTATGCGTGAGGATGTGCCACGATGGTTGCCTAGCCAACAAATCTGATTGCTCATCAATATTGTCATCACCACGACATTCTTTTCGCAACCAACCGCTGAAAGTTTCCATGTGATGACGCCTAATCCAAGCTTCATTCTTCCTCAGGCGGGATCGTAGGAACTCCTTGTGTACCTCGACATACGGCTCCACCACGGAGGAGTTTTGAAGAAGCGTGTAGTGCGCTTTATTGAAATAATCGTCCCCGTGCATCGATATATGTTTTCTTCCTAGTGTTCCCTTTCCACTAAGTCTCCCCTCGTGTCGCGATTCAGGGAACACCAATCGGGTCAAGGTCGGGAATGAAGTCAACACTGAGAACTCAATGACCTCCTCGTCCGTAGCCCTTGGCGATGCTTCCTTCCGCCGAAACATTTGGTGAACATATTTCTTCAGGACTCCATGAACCTCTCAAAGGGGAACATGTTGTGTAGGAACAGGGACCGAGAATATTAATCTCCTTGACCGGGTGAACTAGGAGGTGTGTCATGATATTAAAGAAGGATGGAGGAACACCAACTCAAAGCTGACAAGACATTGAACCACATCATTCTGTAGAGTAGCTAGTTCCATTGGATTGATTGCCTTCTGAGAAATTGCATTGAGGAATGCACATAGCTTCACGGTGGCCAGACGTACATGTGGAGGTAGAATTCCTCTTAAAGCAACCGGAAGCAATTGCGTCATAAGCACGTGGCAGTCATGGGACTTTAAGTGTAGGAATTTCTTCTCTGGCACATTTATTATCGCTTTATATTGGAGGAGAATCCAGATGGGACCTTGATCTTTGTTTAAGCATTCAAACATGCTTTCCTTCTCTTCTTTGCTAAGAGTGAAGCTAGCGTGTCTTAAGTAATGGCGTCCATCGTCTGTCTTCTCTGGATCTGAGTTGTCTCGTTCTTTCATGCGCCGCAAGTCTGTCGTGCTTCGAGTGAATCCTTAGACTTTCCATACACATCCATGAATCCTAGCGAGTTCACACAAAGATTCTTTGTCGGTGCATCACGTCGATCGCGTTGCGGACCTCTAGGACTTGCCAATAGGGTAGCTCCCAAAATATGGACTTCTTCTTCCACATGGGTGCGTGTCCTTAGCATCTTCGAACAGGTTATTTGCCTTGTCCCTTTCCAAAGACTACTTGCACATCCTTGACCATATCAAGTACATCCTCCCGATTCGGTTTGCGAGGCTTGGTTCGTGTTACGCCTTACCGTTAAAATGCTTGCCTTTCTTTCTTAGTTGGTGATTCATAGGAAGAAAGCAGCGATGGCCAAGGTACCACGACCTTCGACATTTTTCAAATATATACCGTCAATGTCATCAAAACATTGTGTGCATGCATTGTATCCCTTGTTTGTTTGTCTGAAAGATTACTTAGAGCGGGCCAATCATTGATTATTACGAACAACAATGCTCGCGGTCGAAGTGTTCTGTTTGTACTCATCCCACACACGCACACTGGTTTGCTCCATAAAAGCGGGAGTTCCTCAACTAATGGCCTCGGTAGACATCGATGTCGTTGCCAGGTTGCCTCAGGCCTTGGATGAGCACCGGCATCATAATGAACTTCCGCTTCATGCATAACCATGGAGGAAGGTTGTAGATACATAGAGTAACAGGCCAAGTGCTATGACTAGTGCTCTGGTCCCCAAAAGGATTCATACCATCCGTACTTAAAGCGAACCTTAGGTTTCTTGCCTTCCATTGTAGCAACTCCAGTGTTGTACCCTACTTTTTTTGCCCATCTTCGGCGGACGGGTATAGTAATTTCTTGTGATCCTCTAGCATGCGGTCAAACTTAGCCTTCTCCTTTTCACTTTCGCAATCTCTTTGTGCATCACGAATGACATCACCAAGAGCATCATCTTCATGAGTGTGTCTTCGCCCTGCCTCTTCTTGACTTTCGCCCATTGCGATTATCATCGAAGTCACCGTATTGAGCAATAATGTCGTTAGGGTCCAATTGTTCTTCTTCACCTTCTTCCATTATAACCCTGGTTTCTCCGTGCTTGGTCCAACAAATATAGTTTGGCATGAAACCCGACTTCAACAAGTGTGAGTGAAGACTCCTTGAGCCAGAATATTCCTTCAAATTCTTACACAGGGCACATGGACAGCACATGAAACCATCCCGCTTGTTTGCCTCGGCCACTCTTAAGAAATAATGCACGCCATCAATGAACTCTTTGGAGCGGCGATCGGCATTGTACATCCAATGGCGTGTCATCGTCTGCATTATATGACATATCACATAATTAAATTTCAAGTTTCAAATTTTTCCCAGATAGTACACATGATAGAGAGGCTACCCAAAAAATTTTAGAATTTTTGAAATTAAGATCAATTTATTTTGAATTTTCAAAGAATCAGCACTATTTGACAAATTTGCACTAGGAGCTTCGCCTTGCGTAAGAATACGGAGTGTCGGCGGCGACGACGGCGTTCGACTCTGTGATTTAAGCTAAACACGCAAGCTTAAGGAGAAGGGACATCAAGTTAAATGATAATTAATAATTAACTAAATTGCCCAAAGTCATTAAGGGTGAATGACCCTAGGTCAACAATCAATCCAAAAGGCAAACAATAACTAAGTGATTAAGCTAATTAAGAGATTAACTAATTACTTAATAATTAAATATTAAACTTATTTATTAAAACAAAATTAATATTTATTATTTTTACCCAAGAGGTTGGATCTGATAAGATAAGACTTATCTCATCAAACACCCTCAAAGCTTAACCTAACTAACACATGTAAAAGTCATTTTTCATTTATTTAAATAATTATTAAATAAGGTGAAAAATAAAAGTCTTCAGATTGATCCCAAAATTTTTGTACAGATAGTTCATAGCCTAATTAGATGGCAAAACAATTTTCAGAATTTTTGGATCATTAATTTAGCCTACAAAATTCATGGAATAATAATTAAATAAATAAGCATAAAATAGGTATAAATTCAACTTTGTCCAAATAGTCTTAAAATTTTTATATGGACTGTTCACAGTGTAACTTAGTGGAAAAACAAATTTCATGATTTTTGGAAATTTATTGTGGCCTACAAAAATCATGAAAGTTCCATTTATGAATTAATTGGCAATTTTATAACATATAAAAATTATTCAAATTTCACATTTCATATTTTTCATAATGGACGGCAGGGTTAGCATCAGAGCTTACATGAACACGCCGGTGAATACGGTTGAGTGAATGAACAGCTCATGGTGGTGGCAATGGCGTGGCGTGTCCCGGCGGCATGACGCGTTCCGGCTCTGTGATTTAACGCCAAACAGAGTTTAAATAGAAGGGACATTTAGTCCCGGTTGGTGTTACCAACCGGGACTAAATGCCAACCTTTAGTCCAGGTTGGTACTACAATCCGGGACTAAAGATTTAGTCCCGGATTGTAGTACCAACCGGGACTAAAGGTTGACATTTAGTCCCGGTTGGTAACACCAACCGGGACTAAATGTCCCTCCTACAAAACCTGCCACCAGAGCCGTTGGGCAGGGGACTTTTAGTCCCGGTTGGTGTTACCAACCGGGACTAAAGATCTTTTTGGTCCCGGACGCAATTTTCTCCGAGACTATTGCCCATTTGGCAGTTCGACCAAAGGTCTGTTCTGTAGTAGTGAGTTGAACCTACCGGGTAGAGGCTAGAAGGTTGAGCAGTGAAAAAGCTTTGTTATCTCAGCTCAGTCACACACTGACGTGTTGTGTATCTATGTTATGACAATACAGCTTGAGATATCTTGTGGGTAAAGTTGAGCAGCTCTACAGAGTGTATATCAAAAGGTATTCGAATACACTGTGCTTCCGGTTAATGAAGCTGTGTTCATGGGTGATTCCAATACAGAGGCATAAGTAGAGTTTTTGATGTTAAGTTGATTTGTGCAATTATTGAGAAACCTCTGATGTTATTATTTATTATTGTTTTACCGTTTTAAAGATAAACTGCTTTAGGTACAAAATGCATCCACATATGCCTGTTAAGGTAAACCCTAACCATCCATTGAACTCCTTGCATTTAATTATTTAGCTTTTTCATGTGGCTTGTTGAGTACGGTAGTAGTACTCATTCTTGCAATATCTACAAAACATCTACAGAGGAAATCTGAGAAAATCTCGAGGATCTTGATGAGGAAGGTTTTGGCAGGATCACCAGACGGCGATGACTGCTATTATTAGGTCTCGACTGCGCTCAAGCGTGCCTGTGGTTTGAAGTTCTTTTGTCTTGTATTATATTAACTTTGGGCTTGGATGCCCGTGTCAGGTTAAAACTGGTTGTTAAGCCATAATCTTGTGTAATAAAAGCCTAGTTTTTGTTGTAATCGGAAGCTTGCTTGAGACGCTGCTTACTTAGTAACTATATATTTTAAGGAATAATTAAGGATTTGCCACTCCTAAAAAGTGATATCTAGGATTTGCCACTCCTTGTGAGGATGACATGTGGGTCCAGGACCCACATGTCATCCTCACAAGAGTGGCAAATCCTAAATTAAACATGAAAGTACAATGGTAAATCCTTAATTCTTCCATATTTTAAACGGTTATAAAGAGTTTAACGGTTCTAGGTTTTAGAGACGTTACAACAAAGATGCGGAGTTGCTGCTACGTTCAGTCATCACTAGATTCTCTCTGCTGCTGTTAGAGAGAGAGAGATGTAGATGTGCTGATGTGCATGTCCAATAAAAATATGGGACTAGAAGATGAAACCAATGGGAGCAAGCCACCAAATGGGCTAAACTATGTGAGACCTTCCTGCTAATGTGAGTGCTAAATGAAGATAGCCACATACATGGAGAGATCTGGTCAGCTGTTAGTTTAATCAGGAAGCGTGGCAGGCATGCATGGCCTCTTGTTTTATATTGATCAGGGGGCTAGCTATATATACTGAAATATATATACAAATAAAGTAGGAGAATGCATGGGAAGATATTAATTTATACTACTATTTGGCAGTGTACTAGTACTATATGTATTGGCAGTAGTACTGGCTAGAGGTGGGAGTCGGGCCGGGTCCTTCCGTGCCCGCCCGAGGCCCGGCCGGCTCGGCACGGCCCAAGCACGGCCAGCACGCCACGTGGCGGGCGGGCTGGCACTGGCACGCTCGACGGGCGGGTGGGCTCGAAGCGGCCTGACGACGGCAAGACGCAAGACGCGGCGGCGGCGTGGCGTCGTGCGTCTTCGGGCGGCCGGCACGCCAAAGACGGCCAAGACGACCGCACGACGCCACGCCCAAAGACGCCTGCCGCCCATGCAGCGCTCCGCCTCAGAGCGAAGGAGGGGAAGAGGAGAGCAGTCGCCAGGCCTGGAAGGAGGTGAGGACTGAGGCGGCCGGCGGCCGGAGGCCGAGCGGCCGAGCCGGTGCTCGAGGGCCGAGGCGAGGGCGCGCCAGACCCTCCGCCGTGCCTCCGCCGCTTGGCCTCCTCGCCTCCTCCGCCGCTTAGCTCTCCTCCGCCGTGCCTCCGCCGCTTGGCCTCCTCGCCTCCGCGCCGCTTAGCCTCCTCCGCCGCTTGGCCTCCCGCACCGCTTAGCGTCCCTGGCTCGCCGCCGCTTGGCCTCCTCGCCTCCCACTGCGTGCGGCTCGGCCTCCTCACCCGCACCTCCGCGCCTCCCGCCGCTCGGCTCGGCCTCCTCCACAAGCGCCTCCGGCCAAGACCTCCCGCGCTGCGTGCGGCTCGGCCGCCTCCGCTCGGCCATGTGGCGTGGGCGTGGCCGCGTGGGGAACCGAAGAATGGAGATGGGGTAGAGAATGGGGAGGCCGTGGCCGGGGGCGGTGGGGGCGATGGGGGAGAGGGGAGGCGCTGGGGAGAGGGGAGGCCGGCGCTGGGGGAGAGGGGAGGCCGGCCCAATTCTCACCTCGAGGCTCGAGCAATGGGGGATTGGGGCTGGGGGGATGAACCGAGCTTGCAAGAAACCAGAGAAAAGAGAGAGAGAGAGAGAGAGAGAGAGAGAGAGAGAGGAATGGTCTAGATAGCCCGTGACAGCAGCCGCATGCAAAGCTGCAGAATGACATTGGATTCTCTAATCAAAAGAATATGCGTGGATTAGGGAGCTCCAGCTCCATACATTCACCATCGGACAAAAGCAGTGAAAGGAAAGATGAGAGCTGACATGACAAAAGTACAAAATTTTAAATGAAAGGAAGAGAGGACCATGGCCGTTGGTGCTGGTAAAGATAGGGAGAGGAAATCACGGGAAAAAGATAGTGGGAGGCAACGTTCAGAAACTCAACGATCAGAAACAACGTTCGGAATCTCAACGTTCGGAAGCAATTCATGCCTATAAAACTGAACTCTCACCGAGCATTTGCCATCCACTCTCATTACCGAGCATTTGCCATCCACTCTCCTTTCTTCTTCATTCATTTACCCTTCTTATTTCTTCAACAGCCATATACTCTCCTTATTTATTTACCATCTATCTATTATGCTGCCAAGAAGTCGGAGCACTAAGGAGCTCCCGAGCGGTATGCTACCGAGGAGTCGGAGCACGAAAAGGACAGCAGGGCGACTTAGTGTAAGCTCTCGCCGTCGCTCCCCTAGTCCTCCTCCGGCTCCGACTCCCGTTGATGCTCGCCAGTTCTCGCCAAGTATGGGAGACTACGGCATGGATGACCGTCATATGGACGGTACGGAGGGCTACGAGGAGTACCAGGGCGGTCCGGAGCCAATGGGGACTCCAGAGTTCTCCCCCGCGTCCACGAAGGGCAACATTGGCGGGTCTGGACGACGGGCGAATTGCTGGAAGCACATGACTTGGAGCCAGGAAATCCATGATGGCCAAACGGTAGATATCGCAACATGTAATTATTGCCAAGCTAAATTATCTGCTCGTCAGACAATTTGCGAGGACGGGGCATAAACCGGCACTACAAGGCATGCTTGCGCAAGATCGGGCGCAGAGCCGAGGGGAGGAGTACAAACACGTTTAAACTTCGAGGCCGATGGCTCTGTAAGTACTTGGGTATACAACCCGCCGCCGCGTGAGGAAATCGCTAGATATATTGTTGCGGAAGATCAACCAATTAGGATGGGTGAAAGCCGCGCGTTCGAAAAAATGATCCAACGCGGCTTTTGCCCACAGTACCAACATGTTAGTAGGAGAACCACTACATCCGATATTTTACTACTGTACCATAAGGAACTAGCAGAGCTAAAGAACAATTCCTACAAGTTCAATTCTCTTTTGCTATAACCCGGACATTTGGACATCATCACACCGAGAAGTGCCTACCTTAGTGTTGTAGCCCATTATTTAGACGACAATTACAAACTAAACAAGCGAGTCATAGGGTTTAAGCCAATTAACGAATCGCACACGGGAGAGGCCATTGCGGCGTATACTACACGCACTTAATGATTTTAAGATAGATAATAAGATTGCGTCTATCACTCTTGATAACGATCGTCAATTCGATCGCTATGAACATCCTCACCCCAAGATTGCGGACGTATATTGGTGGTTATGTTCTCCACGAGAGATGCGTATGTCATATCTTGAACCTTGTTGTTCAAGACGGTATGCAAGCGATTGGTGGATATTTGAATGGTATCCATGACGCGTTAAGCTACCTCACAAATTCCCCACAAGTGGCGGCCGAGTTCGCAGAGTATCAAGTGACCAATGGGAAGGAGCCAAGAAAATTCGGTCTTGACATGAAAGTGAGGTGGAACTCAACCTACATCATGTTAAAGAAGTTACAAGGGTGCGAACATGTTATATCTGTTTTTGTCAATGCTAACTCTCAAGACAATGAATTGGTAGTTACCAATTCAGATTAGCCAGTCATTGGTCATTTTCGGCAGTTTTACAACCTTTTATAGAGCAACAAAGATGTTATCGGTATTTATTACCCTACCTCTTGCTTAGTTATAGAATATATTTGGTTAATTGCGCACAATATTGCCAAATTTAGGAAGGATCCCATTTTAAGTCATCTTTGTTGCACTAATGGAAGAAAAGTTTATTAAATATTTTAGTTCTATTTCACATGTGTATTGCTTTGCTATTATTTTCGATCCCACTGAAAAAGTTGCGTGTTTGCAGATGGGTATGGAGGAATAGGTGAATGCCTTGGTCTTGATTACTCGGAAGCTTTTGCACACGTCAAAGAGGAGCTTTTTCGTGTTTTCCGCATGTATCATGACAAGTTCGGCAACAGCGCGAGATCAGAGACCGAACAGCAGACGCAACAAGGAAAGAAAAGCTTGACATCCCACTTGTGGAAGAAGCTAAAGGGCAAGTCAAGTTCTTCGTCCTCTCAGCCTCAGGCAGCCCCCTCGTGGAATTCTGTCTCAGAGCTAAACCATTACCTGGAGCATGATTTTGCAAACATCGATCCTGATCTTTCCGGTGGAAAGATAAACTTGCTCGAGTGGTGGAAGAACAACAAGCGGATATTTCCTGTGTTATCACATTTCGCACGGGATGTTTTGTTGGTGCCGGTGTCTAGTGTATCTTCAGAAGCAACGTTCAGCATGGCAGGGAGAATAATTGAAGAAAGAAGATCATCCCTCACGCCTAAGATGGTGGAGGCAATCACATGCGCCAAGGATTAGGAATTGGCTAAAGAGCGACAACAACATCAACTGGAGGATCTTGAGATCGTGCAGGCGTACGCTGACCTCAATCGCATGAACGATCTCGACATTAATGAGTAGTTAGTATGTACACATGTTGTTACTGTACTCTTTTCCTTACTCGGGGAACCCCACTCTGGGGCGTAAGGTTTTTAACGAGGCAGTAACATTGTATCTGTAAAATATCAAGAAAATTTCACTTTTTCCCCGAAATATTTTCGTACCCATGTTTTTACGCAATTAATTCAATTTTAACTAGGTTTTTAATGAGACGGGCACGACCGCGCGAGAGGAATGAAGATGGCGGTCGCCGCCGCCATCGCCGCCTCCGCCGTCAATAGTTACTTAGGGCTGGGCTTGGGCTGGCACGGCACGACCCCGGCACGATGGGCTTTGGGCCGTGCCTGGGCCTGGCCGAATACGAGGTGGGCCGGCACGGCACGGCACGGCGGGATGACTGGGCCGAGCCGGCACGGCACGATACGGCCCGAAGCACGATGGGCCCGGGCCGTACCGGCACGGCACGGCCCAATTCCCACCTCTGGTACTGGCTCAAGCCAAGTGTCGTGTCAAAACTCGAAAACTAATTAACCCTGTCCTTAATTGCCACGACGAGGCATGCAACGTGGCGTGTCCACTTCAAGGGTGGTTAAGCTTATCTTGAGCTATAGTTAGCTGGAGCATCTAGCTACTACTCCTGGACAAAAATATATCTCGCAATGGCTTCTACTTTCTAGGCATAATGAAGCAACACCTCCTTGAGAAGCACAAACTGGCGCGCAATCTACACCTTTCAAGGACGATAAGAGAAGCTTTCCTGCGTTAGGCTGTTTTTAATGAACAGTATCTTAGTACAATTTTTTTAATGTATAAGGAGTATATAATTACATATATAATCTTTACTAGTATTTGAGCATTATGGTCTATTTGTGACATGTACATGTTTGTTGACACACACAAACGTAAATACACGGGATCGATCACAATAAATTTTATGCGTTGGATTTCGAGACCGAATTGGTATCCAAATTAGATACTAGAGTACCCTCTCTCTTCATTAACTATGGTGCCACATCATCATTTTACCTACATGACAAGTTTAAGATACCAGCCAGCGTGGAGTACTGGGAGCAGCCTTAGAGCATTCGCGCAACAGTTTGTCTCTTAGGTTGTCTCTAAATCATCTAACTTAAAGATAATTTTAGAGACAACATCTTCAAGTTATCTATAAAATCATTCATTTTTAACACAATTTCTCTCATTTGACCCTCACAATTTACGATAGTTTGCGTGCGTAGCTTGTCACATTCTCTCTTCTCTAACTGGGAGATTCAAGGATTTGCCATTGTACTTTCATGAGAAATTTAGGATTTGCTACTCATGTGAGGATGACATGTGGATCCAAGACCTATATGTCATCCTCATATGGAATGGTAAATCCTAGATATCACTCCTTAGTAGTGACAAATTCTAAATTTTTTCTCTCTAACTAGACTTTTAAATAAAATAGTAGCTAAAAGACAGCTCAGATCGCTACTATTGAAGGTAACCTTAGCTGCCTTAATTAATCAGGTAGAGTTGCAACTAACCTGGTGATCGATCGATTATAGGTGTCGTCCTTTTCGCTCAACTCTAGATACAGCTATACTACTCCACTATTACTGTATAATTACTCATTTCCCGAGACGACAATGCATGCATCGATCGTCGTGCTCATTAGACGGGTGACGTGTCGAATCTTCGCATCCGTTCGAGGCTAGCTGCTTAATTTTCTTCTGTAGAAATGGCTGAGGTGTACTCCTGTAAAAAACAAACAAATCATTTTGGACAATCTATACGGCCTCAAAATGTAACCTCGATCACTAATTACTATCGTAATATATTTATAAAATCTAATAATATTATAATATTATAAGAGTAATTTTTGAGATAAATATATATATATATATATAATTTTTATATATCTAATCTAAATATTTAAAAAGATATATATGACAAAAGTTTTTAAAGGTTGACTATATACATTTTAAAATAACTTGTTTTTTTAACGGAGGGAGCAGTACAATGCATGCATCGATCGTGCTCATTAGACGGGTGACGTGTCGAATCTTCGCATCCATTCGAGGCTAGCTGCTTAATTTTCTTCTTTAGAAATGGCTAAGTTGTAGTACAATGGGAATGGATTAGATACTTGCGACCTTCTAGTTTCTGCATGTGATGTGAGATATAAAGTGACACTAGATTATTCGGCAGGTAGCCTTTTTTTTTTTGTCGCCGCTCGTACATGGCAGGTGCCACGTCGATACGTCCGACCTACACCTGAGCCAAGCAGGCAGACGGCGGCCACGCAGCCTTGCCTGCCTCGTAGGGCACATCGTATCAGCTCCCGGATGCCATGCTTGCGACCATGCAAGATTAATTTTTCTGTACAATTTCCATTTTCCGTTAGTATATGTACATAAAGTAGAGAGATATAGTTTCCCATGTCAGTAAGACATCAAATGTTAAATTATCAACTTTATCTATCTTATAGTGCTAAATCCTTAAATCCCCCCTCTTTAGAATGTAGGGAGAGAGAGTCCAAGGATGAAAAGTGTACTAGGGCGATCTCTCTTAAGTTCATGGGTGTTTATCTGAACACCTATTATTTTTTGCAAAAAAATTCGCAGTATAGTATGCATATTACATATATAATGAAATGTACTCTTAATTGATCCAATCAGACCACAACTTCCTCTCAGCTCATCAAATCACATCTCCCTCCGGCACCCCACAACCTCAAACTGGCCTATGTGATGGCCGGCCCATGGTCACAAGCCCTTTGGCCATTGCCCTTTGGGCATTGGATCATTTGCCAAGCCATAACAAGGCCATTCCCCCTCATCTCTCTCTCTCTCTCTGTAATCCTAACAATCAACATACAACAGCCGACTCACATCTCTCCCTCTTTCTCGACAGCACGACCACGACGATACAAATGCAATAACAAGTCAAAGGTCGGAGGAGCAAGGTTGGTCGCCGGTCGCCGAACAGGCCGTTACCATTGGGCCGCCGAGCGGTAGAGCGGGACGGGGCGACCGTCGAGCGAGGAGGGACACTGGGGAGCCCTACAGGCCAGTAGCTAGCAACGACGACCTGGTGGCTCCCGACAAGAACGCTTACCCAAATTCTCAACAGTGTAGATGTGGGTTCAATCCGAATTACCAAATCCTCAATTCCCAAACCAATAAAGAACAAACCCAAATGCCCAAATCAGCAATTTTGTTTGTGTTAGTTTGGATTGTGATTGGTAAATCTTGTCTTTTTTTTTTTGTGAAATATAGATATCAGAGCTTAAAAAAAGAAGAAGAAATTTATTGATTTGAAAGGTGTCACTCCCCGGGTAAACCACCGGGACCCTTCAGGCTCTTGGACCCGGTCCATGATTAGTGGTGGTCCAAGACAAGGATCAACAACGATGTCATCACTACCATACAACAAACTAAAGATGAAGCAGGTAAATTAACAACAATAAGAGCAAAAGACCTTAAGGTCAAGCTTTTTACAGAGGTCTGCCGCACTAGGCTACAACAAAAGAGCTCACAGCGAACACAAAAGAACACATGGAGGCCATTAGACATGCCCACAGGCAATCGAGTGGAGGACGTCCTAGCACGCAAGGTCTTCAAAGACCTCCTCTTCAAAGAGGTCGGAGCACCCTGGGAGATCTTCTTCAGCTGCTGATCAACCAGAGGACACAAGCCATGAGTACTTTGAATGTACTTAGCAAGTGTAAGATCGAGGAGGCCGACTAGAGGGGGGGTGAATAGTCGTTTCTAAAAATTTCTAATACTAAAACCGATTACTTATGCGGAAGCTAACAACAATACGGTTTTAGCCTAAATCAATTAGTTCAACTATGTGCACCAACAATACAAGTCTATTGATGAATATAGCAATTAAACATATGACTTGAGCAAATCAATTCTAGCAAAGGTGAATAGCACAAAGCATGGCAAGCATACATACAAAATGAATAAGCAATTCAATACAAAGAATATAAAGTGCAATAGTGAGACACAAGAGATCAAACCACAATTAACACGACGATGTTTTACCGTGGTGATCGGAGACTTGCCGGTCTCCCCTAATCCACGTTGAGGGAAACCCAAACCAATTGGGCCGGCTCCACAAATTAAGCCTTCCTCCGAGGTAAATCCAACCACTTGGATCGGTTCCAAATCGAACCAACACCTTGCTCCACTAGAGTTGCTCTTTCCTCCACTCCGGAGATGGCGAGCACCACACCACTCACAAACCGCTCGGGCCTTCTCACAAGCTTCTTTGAGAAGATCACCGACGCACGACGCCACCACGTCGTCTAGATGTCGGCAAACACCAAGAGTAACAAATCTCTGACTTTCACTTGAACCAATCAAGTGTCAAAGCTCTATGGATACGAAATCCACAACCTAAGGCAACACATGCACTTAGGGTTTGCTCTCAATCACTCACTAAGTGCAACACATGCACATAGGGTAGAGAGGGCTTGCTCTTAGCTCAAATGGTGTCTAGCACACAGCTACAACACTTGGATATGACTATCACACAACCAGCAACCTTCCACACATGGCCAAGGTGGGTATTTATAGCCCACACAACCAAACTAGCCGTTGGAAGCAAAGTCCCTTAAAAATCAGGACAATTGGTAGTACCGCCAACCAATGGCCGGTAGTACCGCGAGCGCTGTAATGGCTATAAAACTAGCCGTTGCAAAGATCTCCGGTACTACCGCCAACACATACGCGGTAGTTCCGCTAATCGGTAATACCGCACAAAGCATTGCGGTACTACCGCTCAACCGAGAGAGCAACACATGCTCACGAAATCGGCTAAGGACCAAAATACATCAGTTCTGGAAAATACGTACCGCCAACACATACGTGGTACATCTGGGCTACGATTGTACCGCTCACACAGAGCCGGTACTACCGCACCATCAAAGAGAGCCAAGCAAACCCAAAAACATACGTTTTGGAATTTACGTACCGCTCCAAAACGCCGGACCTACCGACGTGCAGTAGTACCGCGCTCACAGCGCCGGTAATACCGTACCACACACGACCAGTTCAACACATGGACTTGACACGTGGACGGGAAGATCAAATTGGTCGTTCGGACGGTCCGAACGTTCACGCATTTTGGACCGTTAGATCAAGATCTAACGTCCCACGCTCGGTGCTCCGAACGTCCACCGGTAATACCGCAACCAAGGCCGGTACTACCTCTGAACGGTAGTTCCGCGATATCCACGCCGGTACTACCGCACCACTTCAGAGCAACACATGCTCAACAAGTGCGGTTGTTCCGCCTAGGAACCACCGGTTATACCGCACAACGGTAGTTCCGCGCAACACATGCCGGTACTACCGTTTTTCAACAGAAAGCAAAGTTTGCATTCGTTTCAACTCAATTTTGCAAAACACATTTGCCAAATTGATACGTGATGCAAACACAGGCTCAAGGCATGATTCTCAACAAGTTGCAAAATACATTTGCCAACTTTTAGAATCAATACCACAAGGAATAAGGTACATGGACTTAGACAATTTGCAAAACACATTTGCAAGCTGCAGTCACATGCTACAAGGAATATTCATGAGCCTCACCTATTTCTAAAACACATTCGCAAATATTGGCAACATGTTAGGGTGAGCTAGAGCAAACACAATGAGCTACCAACACATGACTAACTCAAGCTACTAGTCAAAGACCCCTCTTAATAGTACGGCAACCTATACTAGCAATCCAGTGTACCAACCAAACACCGAGACCGGTAAAAGACTAGGAACACATCCTTAGCCCTAGCCAGCCATACCTTTTGCCTTTAGCATCTTCTTGAAGCTTGATGACGTACATCCTTGCTTCAACTCCGGGTTCTTGACTTGATGTTCATCAACACATGATGACATCCTTTGCTTGCCCTTCATCAACACATAATGAAGCTTCTCTTCTCTTGATGATCAACACATGATCATTTCTTCTTCATAAACATCATCGACATATGATGATTTCCTTCATCTTGAACTTGATGCACATCAACACATGATGCATCCTTTACACCAAGCTCTTGACTTGATGACTATCAACACATGATGTCATCCCAAATTGTCAACCTTATGGAACATAACCTATTTTATCCAACTCATAGAAAATGTTAGTTCCAACAATATGATTATCATTAATTACCACACCATACCATTAACTCATAATGGTTGGGACAAGATACCACAATCTTTCCCTCTTTGGTAATTGATGATAATCACTTCAATAACAAATAATTGAATAGAAATTGATGTGAGTATATACGAACTACACAAGTTATATATATATACTCAACATGAGTGTATACGAACTACACAAGTTGTATATACTCAAGGTTATATGAGCATATATGAACTACACAAGTCTCATATACTCATATGAATATATTAACTACACAAGTTAAATATATTCAGGGATATGTTTCAAAGTAAGGATCCTTAAAGTATGTGGAAGAGGAATATGGATCAGTACTAATGAAACCACAAAACATAGAATGAACTCCCCCTAAATGTGTGCATACACAAATATGTAATGGGATCATATGCACATATCCAAGTTAACCTTTTTGGTGGAGTTCAACCTATATTTTGGATCCGAGGAATGCAACATGATATAAGAATTATGATGTCGAATGCATACCTCTTTGATTTTCACCTTTATATCCAAATGAGACAAAACAATATGTATAACATTGGAAATGTTAGTCTTACAATTAGATTTGTCATTAATCACCAAAACTCCATTAACATATAATGGCGGGTCTAGATCCTTCAGCAAGCCGTAGGGAAATGTATGCAAATAATATTCATGCAAAGCTCAACAAGGACAGCTTTATGGTTACTTTGCAGAAAGCAATATTGAATGAAAATACAGTAAATAGATTGCAAGGCTCAAGTTGAAAGATTAATACATCAGTAAACAAGTTCTTTGAAAACAGCTCATGACCACCCTGGTCACTTCCCAAACCTCCCGTGACCACCCTGGCCACGGCCCAGACCACTCACGACCACCCTGGTTATGAGCCAAACCACTCACAACCACCCTGGCCATGAGCCAGATCACACAACAAGTTTTGAGAAAGTCTACCCCTTGCTTGAAATCACCAAGCATGTCCGTAACCGGGGACACGATTATTCAAATAGATTTACACTCTGCAGAGGTTGTACAGCTTTACCCACAAGACATGAGTTCTCTAGTTTGTTTGGCACCCGTTGATGCCTTTGCTCACTGCCTTAGGTAAGTAGGCTAGAGCACGTGACAAGGCCTTTACAAGGTTCTGCTTTGACTCAGTTCCGCTTGCTAAGGTTTCGCCTTCCTGACCCCCTCTTAAGCCAAGTGTGTGTGTCCATCCCATGTCTTACACACTTCCACCAAAATGGAACCGAAGCAAAGCATTGCCAATTAGTTGGCCAAGACCACCCCATAATGGTCTTGTGGTTGCACGGTATGGCCCGGATCGAACGCTTACAAGGTTAAGTCCTTAGTGGTTGCTTAGGCGAGACCTCCTCATCCCAGTGTGCTTCCTGCACCCCCTTTACTGCACGATCACTCGCCCGAGCGAAAACATTTTGGGTTCAACCCGGCCAATGACCACCCTAGTCATGGAACCACAAATTTTATTAGTGGCCACGTAGGCCAGGGCAACGCTTGCCAAGACAACACATGCCAAGACAATATGTGCCATAATCTCTTAGTCAAATTTAACATCTTTGAGACAAGTGATTGAGAGACAGTGCATGACTAAGCAGGTCTCGGCAATATACGCACCCATGTTGGTTATTACAAAGAAGTCCAACTAAGAATACCCAACCTATGGTGGTCCAAAGGTACATGGAAACATGTCAAACACAAGTGTCCAAGGAGTCATACTGCCAAGTAGGTGTTTAGCTACTTCCCAAAACCATTTTTATACAAATAGCCATGCATGTTGATATAAAACAAAGTAATTTTGCAAACTAGCTTCAACATGATCAAAGGTCTACGACTTGCCTTCGATGTAGAGCTGAGGTCGTGACCCAAGGGGTGGTCTTTGCAAAAAGGTCAAGAGAGTGGTCTTTGCAAAAAGACCGAAAGGGTGGTCTTTGCAAAAAGACCGAGAATGGTGGTCTTGACACAAGGGGAGGTCGCGGCACAAGAGGAGATCGCCAGGACCACCCAGAGGTCTTGGACTAAGAGGGAGATCCAACGAGAGGGAGGTCTAAACCGAAAGAGAGGTCTAGACTGAGAGGGAGGTGCGGGGCGAAGAGAAGCGCAACGAAGCGGGCCCGTCCGATTTTGATCGGGTGGTTCAAAAAGGATTGGACGTTCGGACCGGTTGAACGCGCCAACAAGATCAGGCCATCCAACATAGATCGGACGGTTCAAAACGAAGTGGATGTTCGGACTAGCCGAACGCGCCAACAGGATCGGGCCGTCCAACACAGATCGGACGGTCTGCGACGAAGGAGGTGCAGAGCCGAGCCGCGTGGGGAGAATGGAACAAACAAACACTACTACAAAAAGGCTAATACTGGACGCCTCATCACAGACGATTGACCAAAACCGTCGGTATTACATTCAATCACAGACGGTTTTGGTTTAGAGACCGCTCAGGCATCGGGCCGCGCTTAAAACCGCTCGTGAAGAGTAATATCACGACGGTTCATGTTAAAACCGTCAGTGAAGTATCACGACGGCTCTAAACAAGAACCATCTGTGATATTAATTAGTATCACAGACGGTTCTTAACAATAACCGTCTGTGATCCACGGTGAGTTTCTTCATCGCCGGCGCGCTCGTTTGCCGCCATCCGCCCGCCCTCCCGCGTCTCTTCGCCTCACGCCCGAATTTATTCCTTGTTTTATAAAAAGGATCATCCGCCATCCAAGATGATCATCCCCACATACTTATAAAAAATGAAATGGTCGCCTCTTCCTTGTCGCCGCATTGATGGCCTTCTGGCTATCTTGTCACGAGCACCTCTCTCGGTGTAAGTTGAACTCATGCGGAAGAACACTGTTTGATCAATAGTGTCTTCACTCCTCTGCCGGCGGAGAATTTGTAGGAGCAGGTGACGGCCACCTTCCGCCGTCTTGACATCCTCCTCCGCCGTGTCTTCCGGGTGATCTCTCACTTTCGGCGAGTTTACCGCGTCATCGACGTAGTCCTCCAAAACGACGTTGCACGTCTCCAGGAGGCTTGCCGTCACTTGGACCGTGTAATCGAGGCGGCAGGCGACCGAGTCGACCAGGCCGAGACCCCTCATGCAAGGGAAGAGAGCCTATGGGCTCAATTCTTCTTGGTTCAACAGTCTGAAGGTTACACTCGAACGAGCGCGTCAACGGGTAGACGCATTTCAGGCTTCGTTCGCTGATGATCAGGATCCGTCCGATGCCGACACCGTCGCCTATGAAGTATTGCAGATGGAGATAGCAGCCTACCTCCGCCACTAGAAAAACCTTGTTTAATTATAGGTTTCTACTTTTTTTTAATATAAACATGTAATTTCTTCATGTCATGTAAGTGTATATACAAGATAAATTAAATATACTTGAGAAAAAACCATTTCACAGACAGTTCCATTATGGAACCGTCTGTGATATGTCCCATATCACGGACGGTTCTATTATGGAACCGTCTGTGATAATTATCACTGACGGTTCCATAATAGAACCGTCTGTGATAAGTCTCTTTATAAGTAGGAGGTACCCAGCCGGCCGCTAGGGTTTGCGCTCTAACTCATCACTCCCCAGCGGCCTTACTCTCGTCCGTTCCCCTCCCCACCTCGACGCCGCCATTCTTCCCGTCGCCGACGGTTGTGGCATCTGGTGACACCGCAAAAGACACTCGTACGATAAGATTGTCTTTTGCGGCGTCACCGATAAGTTACAACTACGATGACGCCCAAACCACTACTACGTAAAAGGTCTTCACAGACGGTTCAAAACGTCATCACGAGGCGGTTTCGTGAGCCGTCTCAATTTATGGGTCAAGAATGACATAGGTCATCCTGCACGGTTTTGAACCGCTCAGGAAAAAAATATCGACGGTTCAAAAAGAACCGCTCGTGATAATATTATCACTGAGCGGTTCTTGTTGAACCGCCGTGATAGTTTATTTTCACGCGGTTCAACAAGAATCGCTCGTGATAGTAATTATCACGCAGCGGTTCTTATTCGTAACCGCCGTGATAGTTTTTTTCTATTGCAAAAAAAAATCGGATTTGAGCCAAACCAATCAATTGCTAGACAGTAGTTTCCATATGCAACCTCTAGCAAGACAACTAAAATCCAATTAAAATTCTGATGGCAAACACATTATAGGAAAGGGAAACCAAAAGGTTTCACAACGTCCCCTCCGAATGGGAAAAAAAATAATAAAGTTACAAAGTTAAACTAGTTAGAAACTATCTATGTCTCCAAGCTCCTGAAGAACTCATCGGCTTCTTGGATTGGTCTTGTGAGCTCCTCTTTATACCTCACCAGCATATCACAAGATGTTCGGAGTGTTAGTGATTTGAAACCATGGTAAAATCGGAGTGTTAGTGATTTGAAGCCATGGTAAAATCGGAGTGTTTCCAAGCCATGGTAAAATCGGAGTGTTAGTGATTTCAATCCATGGTAAAATCGGAGTGTTAGTGATTCTAAGCCATGGTAAAATCCGAGTGTTAGTGATTTTAAGCCATGGTAAAATTGCAGAGTAAGGAAAATTCAAGCCATGGTAAAATCAGAAAGTAAGGAAAATTCCAAGTTACTGACGGTTTTTAATACAAACCGTCTGTGATATGATATATATCACAGACGGTTTTTAATACGGACCGTCTGTGATACTTCATAGACGGTTTTCAACACGAACCGTCTGTGATGAGCACGGGAATTCACAGACGGTTCGTGTTGAAAACCGTTTGTGAAGTATCACGAGCGATTCAATAAGAACCGCTCGTGATATTACTAAGTATCACAGACGGTTCTTGTTAACCGTCTCGTGATACTTCACGACGGTTTTCAACACGAACCGCTCGTGATATTACTTCTTCACGAGCGGTTTTAGCGCATCAAGAATACGACGGTCACTAAACCAAAACCGCTCAGGATTGAAGCGAATACGAGCGGTTTTGGTCAACCGTCTGTGATGAGGCGTCCAGTATTGGCCTTTTTGTAGTAGTGAACTCTCGTCACTCCCCAGCTCCGCTAGGGTTTGCGCCCGCCCTAACTCAGTTCCCCTCCCCACCTCGACGCTGCTGCTCGACCTCGTCGCCGTCGCCGCCCGACCCCTTTGCGCCCGCTAGGGCTCCCGCCGGGCTTTGCTTTCCCCATCCTCCTCTATTCTCCTCTAGATCTGTTAGCTTAATGTCTTTTGTTGAGTTTGATTTTTATGCATGAGCCTTAAGTTGTGTCCTCGATGTTTGTGTGATTTATGCAAGGTAAAGGAAATGGATGAGGGTTGTCTTTGGTGGTGGGGTCGCCACCGTGGTTGCGCTGTACTAAGGTCCCTCCTGTCTCTACCCCCTTGCTCTGTGATGAAAATGGCTAGCTAGTGCTCTGCGATGGATGCCGAGGGCTACTACTGGTGTGGTGGGTTTGGACACCCTTGGTCTTGGTCTCTTGCTGATGAACTGCTCAATGATGTTAATAGTCTTATGCTGAAATTGAATTGATAATTAGTTCATATTAGTAGTCCCCTTGCTCTGTGATGTAATGATGTTAATAGTCTTATGCTGAAATTGAATTGATAATTAGTTCATATTAATAGTCCTCTTGCTTTGTGATGTAATGATGTCAATAGTCTTATGCTGAAATTGAATTGATAATTAGTTCATATTAATAATCCCTTGCTCGTGATGTAATGGTGTCAATAGTCTTATGCTGAAATTGAATTGATAATTAGTTCATATTAATAGTCCCTTGTTCATGCCGGTCAAGTTCTCCTACCTCTTATGTGCAGTGCACGCCCTACCCTTCCATTCATAATCTCTTCTCTATAAAGTCTCCAAGCAATGGTCGCTTGTGCCATTAAAACGGCATCATATATATATATTATATATATATTATTAAATGATCCTCGACCACTTTCGGGGTTGTCCACGCAGATGAGAAGAATGAGGCAAGTATCCACGGGCAACCTTATTGAGCCCTGCAAGTTTAAAAAGTATGGATGCAAGGAGGCGTTAGGACATCCAATTACGGATTGGGACGTCGATATGTTTAGAAAGTGGCGTTGATGCGAACTACTCGATCGAAGTGGCATCATCTATCGACAACCAACAATTCTTGAGCATGTAATTGTCTTTAAAGCCAACAAGAACACCAAGCAACAATTAAAGACGATTACATGCTCAAGAATGGTTGGTTGCTAATACATGATGCCACTTCCCAGTCGGAGTACGTGCGCATCAACGACACTTTCTAAACATAGCCACGTCCAATCCAGGTAATTGGATGTCCTAACGCTCTCTTTGCATCCATACTTCTTAAACTTGCAAGGGCTCAATAAGGTTGCCCGTGGCTACTGTCTTATCCTTCTCATGCTGCGTGGACGATCCCCCCAAAGTGGCCGAGAGATCACGTAACAATATATATATAATATATATATGATGCCGATTTAATGGTACAAGCGAACCAACGCTGGGGCTTTATAGAGAAAAGTCATCACAGACGGTTTCAGCCACAAGCCGTCTGTGATATGTACTTATCACAGACGGTTTGACAGACGGTTTGTGGCTGAAACCGTCTGTGATATATACTTATCACAGACGGTTTGTGGCTGAAACCGTCTGTGATATGTACTTATCACGACGGTTTAGGATGAAACCGCTCGTGATATTACTTATCGCAGACGGTTTGAACCACAAACCGCTCTGCGGAAAGTATACATCACGACGGTTCAAAACCGTTTGTGATGACCTCATGTCATCACTGACCCATAAACTCAGACGGCTCACGAAACCGTTTGTGATGACGTTTTTGAACCGTCTGTGAAAGCCTTTTCTGTAGTAGTGAAAGAAAGGGAAAACAACACCAGAGAACTCCAACAAACTCAAAGCAACCAAACTCAAATTAATTGAAGTTTGATTTAGTCATTTTAAACACCTTTACTTCCAAAATCTCAAGTTAAGCTTTAGAACTTCAACAAAACCAAATGGTTATTTTTATTTTCGAAAATCCCAGAAACTCAGAAAAATTGGGACGTTACAAAAGGCATGTATGAAAATCAAGTTAAATTGTAATTTTTCTTGATTATTTTGTAATTTTACTAAATTATTTGAGATGTTGTCATTAGTACGAATAATTTGTACTTTGATTATTGTGCACATTTATGTTTTACATTAGATAATATTTTGATAACTTCGAATACTCATTCTGAAAATTCTGGTTCCGCCACTGAGTGTACATGTCCCTTACGTTTTGTAAGAAGACTTACGTGTGTAAGCTAGGCACTATTTTCGCTTTAGATAATTGGATGGGCTTCATTGTTCTCCCACTATTTTGGAACTTTAACTTTATATAATCCTCGAAAGTTGCTAACGAACAAACACCGGTTCATTAGGTATTCGTATTTTCCTGACGGCCGAAACCGTCAGGATGCAACTGCGAGGGGTTGCTTAGGCAGGGATAAGACGGATAAGGTACCAATTCTGACGGTGACCGTCAGGGATAATTTCGCAATTTTCACAGCAAGGTATATGCGCGCATTATATAAATTAAAGACATATAAATTTATATCATATAGTTCTACACCGATGTAGCCTATACATGCGGGGGGCTTAATCAATATATGCTTGATCTATTTCGCACGCATCGTTCACACGAGCATGCACAATGCATGTGCTTAGAAAATGCATGTGCTTAGAGTGGGTGCTAATTTTGTAGTAGCATTGATATTTGACTACCGAGTAGGCACCGTGTTTAACATGTGCTTATACGTATAGCCCTCTCTAGTTAATAGATAGTAATACCATCAGGGGCGAATCCAAGGTGGGTGCTTGTGGGTGCTCAAGCACCCCCTCCTCCCACCACGATACCTCGGTTGAAGAAGAGCAGATTAAGGGCTAAGGCCCAGCCGGTGGCTTAAGGCCCAGCGCCCCAGCCAGTCCAAATCAGTGGCAGTGGCGAATCCTGGCGGACCTAGCCCAAATCAGATGAGGAAGAGGAACAGCGTTACGGGCGAACAGTAGCACGAGCAGCCGAACGCCGGAACAGAACAATAGATCAGGGAAATACGGAGCAAAGGAGAGACCGAGTCGGAGAGGAGAGAGACCCACTCACCGTCACCGTCGATTTGGCAGCCCAGCGGCCGGCGTAGCGGAGGGAGAGGCAGTCGGCCACTCGGAGGGGGAGGCGGGCAGGCGGCGGACGGGCGGAGGCCGGAGGGGGAGGCGGTCGGCGGAGCGGAAGGGGAGGCCGGCGCGGGTGAGGCCACGATGGCGCTGGCGGGCGGCGCGGCGACAGCATCGGCGCACGCATCAGCCATCGCCGCTTCGGACCTTCGGTGGACTCGCCAGGTGAGGCAGGCAGCAGGCAGTGAAATGAAATGAAGAATCCCCATTCCCCAATTTTTTTCGGTTGTGCTCTTGACCTCTTGTGCGGCTGCGTGTGAGGGGAGCCAGTGAATGACTGGGGCAGAGGGGAGACAGTACTGAATGACACTGCTGTGCTACTTTTATCTATTCTCTACTAGGAAACCACTTGTTTGACTCATTGACTGGAGTTCAGCACCAAGAAAGGAAAGAAAAGCTTTTCTTGTTCACAAATCGGATCACACTTGTGCTGTGTGTCGGTGTGTGTGCGGTGTTGGAGATGATATGTAAAGATGCAACATATCCTTCAGGTCATGATGGAGCAGCAGGTTTGATACAAAAGATAGAGAGCTTTGAATTTGTGTTCATCATGCATTTCTTGATAGACTTGTTGAGCATTACACATGAGTTATCATTTTCTTTGCAAAGAAGGGATCAAGATATTATTGAAGCTATAGGTTTGATTGTGGATGTGAAAACGCGCTTGCAAGACATGCGGGATAATGGGTGGGAGCTATTGTTCAACACAGTAAAAAGTTTTTGTGAGTCAAATGAGATTGATGTGCCAAGTATGGTTGATCACATTGGAGTAAAGGGTAAATATGCACGTCAGAAGCATAAGGTTACTCTCCTTCACTATTATCGTATTGATATTTTCAATGTTGCTCTAGATGCCATTATGGTAGAGATGGATCATCGTTTCAATGAAGTTTCTTCAGAATTATTGGTATGTATGTCTTGTCTTGATCCAAGCAACTCATTCTCTAAGTTTGATGTGCAAAAGCTAGTTCGCCTTGCTGAGATTTATACTACAGATTTCACCATAGCTGACTGTTTGTTGTTAAGAAATCAGCTTCAAACATTCATTCTCAATGTTAGAAGAAGTGATGAATTTTGTGAATACCGTGATCTTGCAAAGGTTGCTCAAAAGATGGTTGAAACCGGAAAAAATAAAACTTTCGCATTTGTATATCGCCTCATCGAGCTCACATTAATCCTTCCAGTGGCAACAACACCGGTCGAAAGAATTTTCTCAGCAATGAAGATTATTAAAACAGATTTGCGCAACAAGGTATCAGATGAATAGCTCAATAACTTGATGGTGTGCTATACCGAGCGAGAGATATTTAGAAGCCTTGATAATAAAAGAATCATTCAACGCTTTCAAGACATGAAAACTCGTAGAGTGAAATTGCGTCGTAATCAGATTTAGTGACTTAGTGGTATGTTTTCATTACATTTTTAATGTTTATGAATATTCACAATTTAATATTGTATCACTAAATTTGATATTTCTTATCTACAGATCGGTACTCACATATTTATGAACATTTGGGGGCACATTATCCATTAGCAAGGTACTAAATTTATAGTATTGTACATTTTCAATTTGTTCACTTCCTATTTATGTATGAATTTGATATTTCAATGATAAAATACCAGTAGATGTAGTTTTGATATGCTTATACTGTGCTATAGTCTCAACAGTAGAGCTCTCCCTCTATTTTTATTCTAAATTCGCCACTAAATACCATATAGATACCTTCAAAGAGGTGTTTACATTAGAGGAGACGACTCTCACAGGGTCTGCTCGGTGATGCAGCTGGGTATAAACCTTTCTTTAAGCACACATATAAAAATATATTGCACTGTACCTGCTACCAAGCTAGGCTAGATAAGATAAGGTTTGTGAATCGTACGGTACTGCACAAGTTGCAAGCATGGGAGGTTGCACCTGATGTATTCTCTCGATCGGTCGATCAAACAACCATGCACAGAGAGAGAGAGAGAGACAGAGAGCGCCTCAAAGGGACAGAAGGGCAAGCACAATCTTTAATATCGCAGACCAAGCTGTATCACGCATGCACGCATGCTAATGCTTCGAACCTGGCCAGAGCTGGCTAGATACCAAGAACTCTCTGCTGTCTTATATAGTATAGCCTGTGCGCGTCATGGCATGTCGAAAAAAGAAGCACTGACCAAATTAAAATAGTAGATGCAATGACCATAGATGCATGCAGGTGAGTACGTGTCGATGGAACGAGCGAACGTACTGTCTGGCTGTCTGTCCCTGAGATAATCAGACAGCTAGCTAGGTATACCAATGGCATCACCGAATGCGTCATTTAGGGTTCATGATTTGGAATGTTTCGATCGCTAGCTAGCTAGCTAGCCTCGTACATTTGTTAAGTCTGCATCTGGCGCCTTTGGGAGTCGCCTAGCTACACTTGACATGCATGGAATGGAACAATGGTGTGCTCGACCTCGCCATACATGCTGACATGCTGTTGCAATACTTTAAACAGAATTGCTAGCTATGCATGGAGATCGCGCGAGCAATTGAGCAAGCAACCACAGCCGCGTACGTCCTGTCATGTCGTCTCAGTGGAAGTTATTTTCAGAGCCTAGCTTAGAGGTCTCTCTATTAGGGAAAACAATATATAGTTTCAGATAAATTAAGCCCTCCAAATTATATAGTTCAATATATAGTTTGCCTGCGACAATTTGTTGAACTTTTTTTTTTTATTAATTAACCTTTTTTAATTTTATTTTAAAGTTAATCTCCAACACATTTTATTTCTAATTCTGACCCTCTTTGGCCACACCACGGGTGATGGCGTGACAAAATAACACTGTCACGCGTCAGGATAAGTGATGAGGGCATCCCTACGACACCTTCTTCTCCTCCACCTAAGGATCATGATATACGTCTTGAGTTACCGACAGGACTAATAACAAGAGCACGTGCTAAGAAACTACAATCTCAGGTGAACTTGCTCCTTAATGAAGATGTTATTGATTTTAATGAGAATTTTATACTACCTAAAAACAGTATTTTGCTTGTGCTTAGGTTTAAAGATTTAGCGATGAACATAGATCAAGAATATGCGACTGTCATCCAAGGAAGGCCATCAAATGAGGAGGTCAAGGCGCTGGCCTACAACCCATTCGGCCAAGCAAGGGATCAATGCTCAAACGGTCAAGCACAAAGCCCATGTGGAGAAACCAGGAAGAAAGCACAAGCCCACGGCATGAATAGTAACTGGCCCATGATTAGTGCCATACGTGAACAGTAATGGCCCGTGAACAGTGCCATGCGTGAACAGTAAACGTGCGTGTGAATAGTACCACATGGAAAATTAGTACTGAATAGTTCATAGGCCGAGACTATATATTGAGGGGTAGACCCCCATTGTAAATCAGACCACGTTTATGCAAAAGAATAGAACATAAGTTATTGCTTGTTCTTTCATAACAGAGTTCATGCGAGGACTTCTAAGAGAGAATTAGGCGATCAATTGTTCGTTCTGCATTTCAAGGTCAATTTTGCTTTTCCACTGGGAATTGAGGGCTTGGCGATCTTCGCTCGTGGTCTAGCGGCGATCATCCTGGTGCGTGTTGGTGAATATCCATAGAGCTGCAAGTCCGTGCACTGGCGCGTGGTGTACAGCTGAGCAGTGTTCGTCATCAAGCGCTATTTATCTACGGTTCTACTTGAGAAGATCGGGCCACCCCGTATCATCGTGGTATCAGATTCCAGGCCACTTGGTAGAATCTCTTTTTACCCATATTTTAGTAGATTATTTTTTAGTCTTATACACCGAAAAAGCCACACAAAAAAATATTGTCTTCCGCTATAGTTTAATTTAGTATATTTTTAGTACGTTTTGTTAGGTCTTAATCCACTCGTTCATCGTGTTTAGTTGCTGGTCGTGTTCCGTTCGCGTCACTTTTTGTTTTCCCCTTGTTACGTGCAATTTTGCTTCATATATATCAACTCGATTGCACGATAGTTGTTGGTTAGCGAGCTCCACATCTTTGCAATATCCTTTTTTTTCTCTATTGAGACTAGCTTGTTGTTGGAGGGACTGCTCCTAGGAATTTTTGGGACGCAAGTACACTGTTCATGTTGTAGGACACTGGTCACGAGAAATTACTGTTCACATTAGAGCACTGTTTACAACACGAACACTGTTCACGTTTTGGTAGTGGGCTGTGAGTTCCAACGAAAAAAAAACAAACAGCCTGCTGTTTTGGCCGTGAGCAGCGCTGAGTCGTGAGTTCGCAGTACTCGTCCAAGTGTTAAAAAAAGAATTGGTGATTAGTAGTGTTTGGCCGAAGGAAAAAAAAAAGAACAGAGAGCAAAAAAAAAGAAACAAAGAGCGAAAAAAAAGGGAGAAAAAAATCGGCCATAGTGTTCAATTCTATTGTTGGAGTATGGGTATATTTTTTGTATTCGATACTGTTCGCGTACCATAATTTTGGAGCAATCTTGTGCCCTCATATCCAAATTTTGAGAACTAGCTAGCGTCTCTCCTTGAACTGTTGTAATACGAGTGTTCGCATCCATCCGTATTTGTTCGTATTATCGCTCATTCCTTTGATTGCAATAGTCCCATTATCATTGTGTGTGTGTTGCTGTCTACTCTTCATTTATATTTATCGATCAGCAATTAGGCATTTTTAGTCTCGTTTGGATTACTACCTAGCTAGACAATCCTTAAATTCTGAATTGTTAGGATTCCTCACCTAGCTCCATCTAAAACATCCGTGTCAAGTATTGGCTGTCGTTCTTGGTATTCGCTCGCACAATCTGGGTTGGTCGTTCGTTGCAACGAGCGTAAGTTTTTGCTACTCTTAATTTACTTCGGAACGGTGCAACTTGCTTTGTTTTAGAACAGCAATTGAGAGATTTCCACTTATTTTCCACATATATTGTCACTTTGTATTTTTGCTACTGTAACCATGTCGGGAAGTGAGCAGGACAAGGATCTGGACGGTAACCTTACTGATCCGATCACAAAGATGCACTACCATACACTTCGTACCACACTTCGAGACGAGTTCCGGGCTGAGGTCGACCAGGTGTGCGGTGACCTTGTGCGTGTCCAAAACAACTTGGACGGTCTGGGGTCAGATTTTCAAAAGCTGTCTGTGACCGTTGACGACAACCACAAGGTACTGCTCAATGCTATTGCCAATCTCACCGCTTCGATGCAGTTGGGTACACGTGACGATGCGGGGAGTGTTCACCTCCCGTACGAGCCGCGCGATGAGACAGATGTGGAAGCTGCCGCTAGACGGCAGCGCCAGGATGAACCACGCCAACGACAATTTAACGAACAGGCGTGTGTACGCGAGGCGGCACAATAGCGCCGTGTTGTTGCTGAAGTTGTGGCGCATCCCTCTGCACAAGGGCGCGGCCGTGGCATTGACGCAGGAAGATGTGGTGCACACCTACACGCCAACGATGGCATCCACGATGGCGCCTATGGAGGCGCGCATGACGGCGCCTTTGGGGGTGCCTACTATGGTGCCCATGGCGGAGGCCATGGCAACCTCCACAATGACGGTGACGGCGACGAGTCCGTGTTCGATGACTATTTGTCGCGCCATCAACATAATCAGTATGCTCGCAATCGTCGGCGCGATGAGGACGCCGATGATCTGGTTGCAAAGCCCAAGTTTACGATGCCGTCCTTTGAGGGTTCTACAGAGGTAGAGGTTTATCTTGCATGGGAGCTAAAAGTTGATAAGCTGTTTCGCATGAACCACTATTCTGATCAGCGCAAGTTGGATCTTGCCGTGGCTACTTTGGACGGATATGCTGCTACATGGTGGGAGCGCTGTGTGCAACAGCGTATGGAGCATCATGAGCCGTGTGTTGTTACATGGGACGAGCTGAAGCGACAAATGCGCGCGCGCTATGTACCTACACATTATAAGCGCTCGCTGCATGAGAAGCTGATTGGGTTGCGACAGGGGTTAAAATCAGTTGATGAGTATTATAAAGAGACGGAGCAGATTATCATACATGCTGATGTGCGTGAGAATGAGGAACAAGCGATGGCTCGCTTTCTTGCTAGGATGAATTATGCTATTCAGCGGATCGTAAATCATCATCAATACAACAACATGGTTGAGTTGATGCATCAGGCACGTGAGGCTGAGAAACAGGTGATTGAAGATGCTAAGTATGCTGCACGACAACGTTATTCAATGAGCACAAGACTCCGACAAAGACGGACAGCCAGCAAGCCCGCCCATCGGGGCAATTTCGCAACGCGCAGCTTCAACACAAAAGAAGGCAGATAGTACACCGCCATCGCAAGACGCCGACCACCGGTGCCCGCTGCTAGCGCGGCATCCTCGATGGGTTCTACAGGCCGGTCACGTGATCTGACATGCTACAAGTACAAGGGAGTTGGTCATTTTCAGAAAGATTGCCCAAATAATAAAGTTATGATACTTACTGATGATGGGAATATTTCAGCTAGTGATGAGAACGATACTACTCCGTTTGCTGATTTTGCAGAAGATCCCACAGAGGATGAGAGATGGACTGTAGACCGGGGTCGCCAGATGGAGAGCATATGCTAGTATGCACACCTCGTGTACTTAGCGTGTTACAGAGTCAATCTACCGCACAACAATGCAATTTGTTTCAGTCATGGGCGACAGTGGGTGGTAAAGTGTGCAAAGTTATAATTGATGGAGGAAGTTGTCATAATCTGGCCAGCAAAGAGATGTGCACAAAATTGGGCTTAAAATATTTACCGCATCCTCATTCTTATCATGTGCAGTGGTTGAGCGATGTGGGAGAGGTGAAAGTCAGTCATATGGTGAAGGTGCACTTCAAGATTGGCAAGTATGAGGATACCATTGTTTGCGATGTGGTGCCCATGTCAGTTTGTCACTTGCTGTTGGGGCGCCCATGGCAATTTGATCGGCATGTTTATCATGATGGGCATGCAAACTGCTAAAAGTTTAAGTGGAGCGGCAAAGATGTGATTTTGTATCCACTTACACTGATAGAGATAGTCGATGCTGATAAGAAGAAAGTTGAGAGTACACCAAACAGAGTGATTCCACATTCGGTGAGTGAGAGCCACAAGCCAAAATTGAGCGGTAAAAAGGAAAGTGAGGGAGAGAAAAATTTAGTAATGTTAGCCACCAAATCAGAGAAGAGAGCTTTTTGTGATAATCCCAATTTGGTGCACTTCGTACTTTTGTACAAAAATGCATTGCTTTCAACTGATGACTTGACATCTCTTCCTAGTTGTGTCTCTCATGTTTTGCAAGAAATCAGCGACGTCTTTCCGTAGGAAGTGGCCGCTGGTTTGCCACCAATCTGCGGGATAAAGCATCACATTGATTTTATTCCGGGAGCGATGCTGCCAACCCGACCACACTTTCCGGATCGAGGCAAATTGAAATTGCTGCCACAAGGAGATGGACCTTTCAAAGTGCTTCAGCGGATTAACACTAATGCATACAAAATCAAGCTTCCAGGCGATGACTATGGCGTGAGCTCGACATTCAACGTTGTTGATTTATCGCCGTTCTTCGGTGCTGATGATCTAGCGACGAGGATAACGCCTTTTCAAGAGGGGGAGGATGATGAGGGCATCCCTACGACACATTCTTCTCCTCCACCTAAGGATCATGATATACGCCTCGAGTTGCCGACATGACCAATAACAAGAGCACGTGCTAAGAAACTACAATCTCAGGTGAACTTGCTCCTTAATGAAGATGTCATTGATTTTAATGAGAATTTTATACTACCTAAAAACAGTGTTTTGCTTGTGCTCAGGTTTAAAGATTTAGCGATGGACAGAGATCAAGGATATGCGACTGTCATCCAAGGAAGGCCATCAAATGAGGAGGTCAAGGCGCTGGCCTACAACCCATTCGGCTAAGCAAGGGATCAAAGCTCAAGCGGTCAAGCACAAAGCCCATGTGGAGGAACCAGGAAGGAAGCACAAGGCCACGGCATGAATAGTAACCGGTCCATGAATAGTGCCACACGTGAACAGTATGTGCGCGTGAATAGTACCATATGAAAAATTAGTACTGAATAGTTCATAGGCCGAGACTATATATTGAGGGGTAGACCCCCATTGTAAATCAAACCACGTTTATGCAAAAGAATAGAATACAAGTTATTGTTTGTTCTTTCATAACAGAGTTCATGCGAGGACTTCTGAGAGAGAATTAGGCGATCAATTGTTCGTTCTGCATTTCAAGGTCAAGTTTGCTTTTCCGCTGGGAATTGAGGGCTTGGCGATCTCCGCTCGTGGTCAAGCGGCGATCATCCTGGTGCGTGTTGGCGAATATCCATAGAGCTGCAAGTCCGTGCACTGGCGCGTGGTGTACAGCTGAGCAGTGTTCATCATCAAGCGCTATTTATCTACGGTTCTACTTGAGAAAATCGGGCCACCCCGTATCAATAAGTCCTCAAAATAACACTTTTTGTCACGCCACAGGTTGTGGTTTGATTAAATAACACTGTCACACCACTTCTAGTGGCGTGACAAGAGTTTGACTAGAAATGGGCTGGTGTGACAAGGGGTCAGAATTGGAAATAAAGTGCGCCAGATGTTAACTTTAAAATAAAATTCAAAAAAAGATTAATTAATAAAAAAAATTCCAATTTGTTTTATCGGTTTCCGGTAGGAATTGCAAGCCCAGTTTCGCCCCTAATTAAGCCCTCCAAATGCAATTATTAACTATTGAAACAGGCTTGTTTTCAGCGCCCTTTTACATGTTCCAAAGATCACATTCGAAAAATTGATATAAAAAAAACGAGATTTTCGATGTTTACCAAGGAAAACTATGTCTTTGCTAGATTTTTCTGGTAAAAAAAATACAGTCCGGCCGGTACCTGTAAGATCTCCCTGCTCTCTAGTTAGTTTCATCTCAGTTTATTCCATGTAGTTAGTTTGTGCCACTGTCCACCTTGGTCAAATATATGTGATTGCAAGGATAATTCACTAGCTAATAGAGGTGAAAAAAAATCACATATATAGTAGTGGAGAACAAGAGATTTAGAGATCTCTCTAGTTAGTTTCTTAAAGTATTCTACGTAGTCTGTGCCACCGTATATATAGTAGAGAAAAGGAGATTCTTTGTTTATACGGGACAAATGTTTCTTCTTTCTTTCTTTTTGCGAGGGGGACAAATGCTGATTGATGCCAAAGAAATATATAAGCCATGCTAGCTAATTATTGACGAGTACTCCTGCAGAAGCGATCAGCATGGTACGGTATAGCTGTTACTAGTACCTCTAGATGTGCATGCATGCATGCTGGGAGAGAGAGATAGAGAAGAAAATCAATGTACTACATAATCTGCTCTATATCAACTCCATTAGAGATGAGGCAGGTTAATTGGATCATCACCAAATTAGTTTCAGCAAAAGTACGGCCACGAAAACCAAGTGGCAATGCAGTTGATGGATGTATGGTTTGGTGCTGCCAACCTTTTGCAGCTAGCTTCCATCACCGTCGATGTGCTTGGTTTATATCGTATGTACTAATGCATGGTTACCAAAAGAAAGACAAGACAGTGTTAGTTAAGATCTTTTCTTTCTTGCCTTCTAGTCGACAGAATTTTAGTTGATCCGTCCTGCTTTATTAGAAAGCATTTTTTTTTGTTTGTTTCTATGTCACCGGCGAACTAATGTGCCTACCTAATGGAAGCAGGATCGCAATCTCGGCTCCGCCAGGACAAAATAAAATTATCCGAAATTCTCTCGAATTTCTCGATTTTTGGTAATTTTTTTTCGCAATGTTGTTTGCACAAGATCTAGCAGCTAACAAGGACTACATTGCAACAAAAATGGGAATCAATCACTACCAGAAACAGGATGTTTCCCGAGTGCCAAAAACACTCGGGAAACGGGGACAAACACTTGGGAAATTGCTTTCCCGAGTGTCACACTCGGGAAAAAACACTCGGGATAGATTAGTCGAGGAAATAACAGTTTCCCGAGTGTTACACTCGGGAAATAATACTTTACCGAGTGTATATGTGTACACTCGAAAAACTCACACACTCGGGAAAAAACCCTGCTGAACGGTTTCTCCGCCCGTAACGGGAATTTTTCCCGAGGGTTGACACTCGGTAACATGCTCAAAAAACACTTGGGAATGTTTCGACCGTTTGACCGACGAAATCAGGAAAATTGACACCTAGCCGTGTTTCCCGAGTGCATGGCGAACACAACACTCGGGAAAGCTTCCGACAAATCCGACAAGAAAATGGCATTTGTCAAGTATTCCCGAGTGTCGACACTCGGGAAACTTTTGGTCGGTTTCCTGAGTGTCGACACTCGGGAAACGTTTGGTCACTTTACACTACTACAAAACAGGCTATAGTAGACACCCTATCACAGACGGTTCCTTTGGAACCGCTCGTGTTAACTATTGCCGCACTGCGGGTGGCGCGAAGAATATCACGAGACGGTATTTTTAGAACCGCTCGTGATAGTCATCTATCACAGACGGTTTAAATATCACGAGACGGTTCTATTCACAAACCGCTCGTGATAATCATTTCAATCACGCATTTTCTATTTAATAACCGTCAGGAATATCACGCACGGTTCTATTTACAACCGCTCGGATTTGGTGATTATCACGCACGGTTTGTGAATAGAACCGCTCAGGTAATATCACGCATGCTTCTATTTACAAACCGCTCGTGATAGTCATCTATCATGCACGGTTTTATTAAGAACCGCTCGTGATATGCCCATCGCAGATAAATTGAGCGCGACACATCCCTCGCCAGACTGCCGCTGCAGGTCCATCGCCAAGATCGCGCCGTGCCTCTCGCCACTCTCTCGCTGCGGCGCGTTGGATAAATATAATCAACCGCCGCCCTCTGCGCTGGGCTCCACTTAGATCTGGTAGCTAGCTTTCCTCCCCAGTGCCGTGCCACTTCTCCCTAGCTCCTCCAACTCGCGATTTCTCCCCTAATTAAACAGATGAAGTAATGCCGATTATCCTTTTTCACTCTATTGATTAGTAAATTTCCGACTTTGCTACTCTGTACATAGACGCTAACGTTTTGTTTTTTTGTTGTATTCCTTAATCGAAGCATAGGGTTTAGGTTTCAATTAATACTACTTGATGGGAAAAGGCAAAACGCACGCACATCTAGCTCTCAATTTGATGGACCCTATTTGTAGAAAATGAAAAGCAAAACATGTAGCCTTTAATTAATCTGTGTAATTCCTTTGTGCAACGATGAGACAAAACGAGTAAGTACGCAAAGAAGTGAAAGTCTTAATCGTAACTAATTTCATGAGTAGTTTTCTAGAACAGATTAAAAAGAAGAATTTATGACACACCAAGATAAGTCACATGTGCAATGATCTATTTTATATTTCCTCCATTTATATCCATGAAGAAACGCCATCACAAAGGGTTTATTGTTTCAATTATATGAAAACAGATATACATGCAATCGCTACGACCAACTTGCTAGTTATTAATTAGGATCTTCCTCTTGTCTTTTGTCTCGTATCTAATCAACAATCATGCAGATAATCAATAATTATCCGTTGCGCCACCTTAGAGAGGAGAAGGTTGGACCCTTGCCCCTAGCGCCTCCAACACCCGCCACCTCCTCCCCCATTGCGCCACCTTAGAGAGGAGAAGGAAAGGAGAGGAATCGTATTTCTTCGTGACCTCCGATGGTAACGATCTATAACCCTTTGTATTTGCTATAAATTAATCGCTAATCAATTTTGACACTAATTTGTTACATGCGTAGTGTAGATGGATCAAACCGATGTACAGATGTAAACCGTGTGAGTCAAGAGTACATTAATGGCGTGGTTGCTTTTAGAAGAGCCGCCGAAAGGTGATATGTTGAAGAAGGAGATAAATTTTATGTAACCGTCCATGCATTGATTATGTAATTTGAAGATGTTTAACAACGCGCAAATAGAAGCGCACTTGATTCGAAGGGGTTTCACAAAAGGGTATACATGTTGGACCAGTCACGGTGAAGAGCAGATTATTACACATGAAGTTAGTAATGACGGCACCGCCGAGGAAGTCAACGATACGCCGGATGTGGACTGTACTGCTTTTGATGAGGATATGTCACACGATGACAACTGGATCGATGCTACGCGATGCGTAAGAGAACTACAAAGGAGAGAGAGTTTTGTAAATTCGAGGGCTTAAGGGAGGATCGTGAGACCTTTGTTCCTGGTTGCAAGCCGAATATACAAGGTTGTCAACCGTGCTTGAACCGCTGAAATTGAAGGCAAGCAATGGTTGGTCCGATAAGAGTTTCACGGCGTTGTTAGGTCTCCTAGCGGACATCCTTCCGAGGGAAACGTGTTGCCCAAAGACCACCTATCAAGCAAAGAAGGTTATTTGTCCATTGGGAATGGAAGTAGAAAGAATACATGCATGTCCGAATGATTGTATCCTCTACCGTAAAGAGTATGCGCACATGCATGTATGTCCTGTGCAAAGCATCCCGATACAAGCGCCGAATATCGCTAAGGTGAAGCAAGGACCTCTCGCTAAGATGTTGTGGTATCCGCCGTGATCCCACGCTTGAAGCGCTTATTTGCGAACGCAAAGGACACAAGATTGCTGCGTTGGCACTCGAGGAGCGTAAGAGAGATGGAAAGCTAAGACACCTCGCCGATTCTCGCCTAAAGGAGAAACTTCGATCGAGTCAAGAGTTCGGCGGAACCGAGGAACATAAGGTTAGGGTTGAGTATAGATGGAATGAATCCTTTCGTAACATGAGCACCGACATAGCACTCGCCCGTGAATCTATGTATGTACAACCTTCCTCCTTGGTCAGGTATGAAGCGGAAGTACATTTTGATGTCACTACTTATCCAAGGGCCAAGCAACCTGGGAATGATATTGATGTGTACCTAGCACCATTGCCGGAAGATCTTGTGACACTGTGGAACGAAGGGGGCAGGTATGGGATGCGTATAAATGAGAGAACTTCACTTTACGCGCCATGTTGTTCTCGCACCATCAATGATTTTCCGCCCTTGGTAACCTGCTTCAAGCCAAGACAAAAGGAGCCAAAGCCCGCCCACACCGCTTAGATGCTACAGAGAGTGTATGGTCAACAACTCGCAGAAATCGTGTATATAAGGCCACCGAGGTTCCTTCCTCAGAGTCACCCATACCGCAAGATGAAAAACAATTCGACGGAAATAAGGAGAACGATTCAGCTCCAAGGGCTTTTAGAGGGAAAGAGGTCTATGATATGGTTAAGGATATCGATGTTGTGCTTGGGAAGGGACGAAATTAAGAACCCGTGAGAAGAACATCCGAAGAAGCGGTCAATTTTTGGGACTTGCCTTATTGGGAGCACATAGAAGTTCGCCATCGCATCGATGTCATGCACGAGAGAAGAATGTATGTGATAGCTTGATTGGTCTCTTTGTCAACATTAGTGGCAAAACAAAGGATGGTGTTAACGCACGGCGTGACTTGGTTGATATGAACATAAGGATCGAGTTAGCACCGTAGAGACCGACACAGATTTAACGTATTTTCCCCAAATTTTGCTACACTCTATCCAAGGCCGAGAGAAATGAATCGTGCGGAGCTTGCATGGAGTGAAAGTCCCATTTGGTTACTCCGCTAACATTAAGAACCTTGTTTCTATGCAAGATTTGAAATTAATTGGTATGAAGTCTCATGATTGTCATGTGTCGATGACACAAATGCTTCTTGTTGCAATTAGAAGTATCTTGCCGAACAAGGTCCGAGTGGCAATCTTGAGGTCAGGTTATTTTTTCAACTCAATTGCTCGTAAGATCATTGATCCCCAAGGACTAGATGCTCTGTAGGCAGGTGGTGACCACTCTATATCATCTTGAGATGTATTTCCCTCCGCCATTTTTTGATATCATGGTCCATCTCATTGTTCACCTTGTGAGAGAGATAAAGGTATATCGACCTGTGTTCTTACGCCATATGTACCCGCTCGAGAGGTACATGGGAATTCTCAAGTCCTACGACGGAATCGATCTCGACCGAGGGCAAGATCATCGAAGGTTATGCAACCGAAGAGGTCATTGAGTTCTGCGTCGACTACATGGCTCGTGGAACCGATAGGTGTGCCTCTATCTCGCCATGAGGGGAGACCGATGGTATCGGACCATCGGAAGGAAATCAATAACTCCCGATCCGATACATACGCCAAGCCCATTTCATGGTCTTGCAACACATGACCAAAGTGTCCCCGTATATCGACGAAAGCACAAAGACATGGTGCGCCAATGTAATCCGCACGGCCGGAGGAGGTTTGGATCACGAGAGAGCACAACCGTCGGTTCAACGAATGGTTAAAGGTGCGAATCACTGGGAGGTCATCAAGTGATGATACGCTGCTATGGTTGGCACGAGGGCCACAATTTACAATTGTCACATGGCAAGGATACGACATCAATGGGTACACATTTTATACGGCAGCTCAGGATAGGAAGAGCATGACCAGTCCAGAATAGCGGTGTCCGTAATAGATGCATTCAGTACCGATGGGATGAGGAGCTCCTACTATGGGCAAATAGACGAGATATGGGAGCTCGACTACGTGCTTTTCAAGATCCCCCTATTTCGGTGCCGTTGGGTCCATCTCGCACAGGTGAAGGTCGACAAGTACGGTGTCACTACCGTGGACCTCTAACGGTCGGATATAAAGACGAACCATTCGATGGCAAGCAAGTTGTTCAAGTCTTCTATGTAACCGACCGGCAAATAAGAAGCGCCACGTAGTTCTTCATGGAAAAAGGAGGATTGTCGGAGTTGAGAATGTAGTGGACGAGGAAGAATACAATCAATTTGACGAGTTGCCTCCTTTCGGAAACGGCATTAGGCTCGAGGAAGAACCCGGTGAGGAAGCTAGCTATATGCTTGCCGATCATCACGAAGGCCTATATCTTAATTAAGAATTTACTCCAATGTAATTAATTTATTCCATAACATCATGTGTTATGGACTTGTAATCTCTCATATATTTTGATGTCAACGTGAAATTGTCATGTGTTGATGTGTTATGGACTTGTCATATTTGATATTGATGTCAATGTGGACGACATTGTAATGTGGAGTATCAAAATTGTCATCATACTTGATTTCGAGTTGAGTTGAATTAGATATGAAATTTTGAAGTCAAATGTGTTATGAACTTGTTATGGACTTGTCATATTTGATATTAATGTCAATGTGTGGAGGTACATTGTAATGTGGAGTATCAAAATTGGTTTCACTTGATTTGGAGTTGAGTTGAATTAGATATGAAATTTTGAAGTCAAATGTGTTATAAACTTGTCATCATACTTGTCACCGGGTTAGAATTCATATGGACTTGTCATAATTGTCATCATACTTGTCTCAAAGAAGTTCACTCTGTTTTCTCGTGATATTTATGTCTCACCGTGTTCAAGATGTTTTGTCGGGATATCATAAATTGGCCTCGGGTTGTCGGCTATCACGCACGGTTTTATTATACAACCGCTCGGAATAATATCACGACGGTTCAAATGAGAACCGCTCAGGATATATAATATCGCTGCATTTCTCATTTCAACCGTCTCGTGATATACTTTTTATAAGGCGGAAACGCTAGGTTTTCCTCTCACTTCTCACTTCCTCTCGCGCCCACTCTCTCGCGCTCGTTCGCCTCCTCTAGGGTTTAGGGCTCGCCACCGCCGACCACGACCTCGGCCTGCCGCCTCGACATTGGTGCCCCGACCTCTGCGCCGCCGCCCCGACCTCGGCGCTGACCTCGGGGCCCGCCCACGACCTCGGCGCCTGCTCACCTCCCAGTCAGAAGCCCGACGTCGCCGCCGCCGACCTCGGTGCCGCCGCCCGACATTGGCGCCCGACCTCGACGCCCCGTCCTCCTCCCGTGTCGGCCTCCTCCCTCAGACCGGCCTTCTCCCGCCCGTCCTCCTCCCGTGTCGACCTCCTCCCAACTCCTCCTCCCCAAGATCGGCCTCCTCCCTGACCGGCCTCCCCAGTTCTTGTGCGGCATCCTCTCTGTGAGTATTGCTCCTCTGTGGCGATTCGGTTGATCTTTGCATATATATATATATATATATATATATATATATATATATATATATATATATTTGTGCTAGTTGCAAATTAATCAGTGGGCTTTGTTGACATGCTCGTGATGAACTCCGTCTTATCTTGAGATTGAATGTGATAGTTAGTTCATACTTGAGCTCTATTGTATTACTTGCTCTTGTCAATATGTTGTAATCGTTAATTGGTTACTTTCGGTCAAACTCATAGTTCTATTGCAAATTGATCAGCTTGTATTGACTAGTTTGTGATTCTTCTAGTAGTATGTATGAGCTCATTCAACTTTTCATTTGCCATCTTGATCTCTCGTAGTCAACCTCTGCTTGATCGAAGTTTAATCTGTTTGCTAATAGATTGAGATCATTTGACAGTTTACAAAGTATTGTTTAGAGCTCATAGTTTGAATTTATATTATCATATTCATTTCATGAAGAGTATAGACAATAGGATTGAGATGGCAAAGACTTGTTCTTTAGTTACTCTCCTTCCGAGAGCACATAATATCATCAATCGCATTTCCTTAGAGAAGTAGGCTCAGCAAAAGATTTGTATCACTAGTTTCTATCTATACAAAGATCACAAGAGAATTTGGTGGATTAAGGAGTGTTAGGAGTGTTAGAATAGAAGCTCGTGGATTAAGGAGTGTTAGGAATGTTAGTAGTCTCAGATGAGATCATTCAACTCTTCATTTGCCATCTTGATCTCTATAGTCAACCTCTGTACTTCTTCCCGAGAGCAAGTAAGCAAGATGGCAAAGGCATCGTTTTGCCGCCACCGACGCCGCAGATGGAAGAGGGCGCCGACGAGGCCGCCAACACCGACCCCGCAGATGGAAGAGGCGCCGACGAGGCCGCCAACACCGACCCCGCAGATGGAAGAGGCGCCGACGAGGCCGCCGTCACCGTCGGCGATAATGACACTAAGCGAGATGGCAGAGGACAATCGAAAATGCCTACTGGCCTACCGGTCATCACGGAGGTTAGTGACTTTGGGGTCCCTCCGAGTCCCAAGAGATCGTGGCGAGATTCCGGACCATCTGCGGGATACTTGAAGGAACGGGTCCTCATCACCACACCAAGGTGGAAGGACTCGACGAAAGAAGCGAAAAGGCGCTGTGGGACGTAACTTTCAGAGAAGTTCACTATTCCGTATACATGTGGCACGCGGCGACGGACGGCGATGCTCACGATGGTTAAATCGTGGAGGACCTTCAAGAGCATTCTTGTCACGGCACGTGAACACGGGTCGACGCCTTCGCGCAAAGATAGATTCTTGACGGGAAGCATGGGACACCTTTGTGGCTATGAAAACATCGGCGAATTTAAGGAGCAAAGTGCGGCGCACAAAGCTCTCCAGACATCGAAACACTCACCAAGACAGACTCGGCAGACCGCCGGTTACGCTGGTAAATACGAGGAATGGGCGGCGAGAAGGAGAACCCGTTTTCGATGTCACGACCCGCGCTCCCTAATTTGGTTAAAAGCGAGGGCACAAGTCTCGTCTTCGGCAAAGATCTCCTTCACAAACCCCAGACTGTCAGAAGTGTCCCAACGTGTGGTAAGTATATCGAACTACTAAGTTGTTAATAAGTCCATAACTTCATAGTGTCTATAATAACGTGATGACCTCTTGCAGCGTGACTTGACTGCCCAAGCTTCCCAAGGCTCCTTCCGTGCAGATAGGGAGAAGGATATACTATCTACGGCCTTGGGAAACAAGGAGCACCCGGGTCGCACGCGAGGCCTTGGGGTTAACGTACCTTGGATTCATGGATTCGCGGACGACTACTACACGTATAGGACTAGGAAGAGATCCAAGGCCGAGCACGACAACCAGTTGGTACAGATGATTACTAACCAATTTCAAGTAGAGATGGCAAGATTGCGAGTCAAATGGATATACTCATGATGAGCCACGGTAAGTCGCCCCGCTAATTTGAAGACGGTCCTCCTCGACGTCGGAGTAGCGTCGCGTCCACGCATAATTGTGAACATGACGACGTCCGACACCGATAGACAACATCAAGGTAACGTACATCTATGGAATGCACCAAAGATAGACCCTAACGACGCCTTAGCTAATTGCGTGATCGCTTTGTAGGAGCCGACATACTGAAGCTCCAAGTGAGGATGGATGGGTCCTTTGTATTGAGGTCTGCAGGGATGGTGTATCCATACGAGGAAGAAGGCGGCAAAGACGGTGCCACCGGTGCAGTTACGCCAAGGTCGGTGGATATGGTACATGTCAATTTCGAGCCATCCCGCCGACATTTGCCCGAACGAAGAGATCACAACACTAGGGATGCCGCCTCTCTTTTATCCAATGGCCCAAGAAGAACATCGCTCGAACCAAAGAAGGCCGCGATCCGACACGACCATTCCTCTCCAACGAGACCCTCGATGACTCCACCTCATGTTTTGCCTCAAAAGGCCACCTCTTCGATTCCCGTGGAGAAGACGCCAAGGAAAAACAAAAGCGTGCCGACGACGGTTCCCGAGTCGTCTCACAAAAGACGATGCCAATCGCTAAGGCCAAATCGAAATCAAAGAACGCAAAGCGCCTCCCAAGTCCGGAAGTCCGAGAAGTCCGGAAGTCCGCGATACCCGGAAGTCCGCGATACTCGGAAGTCCGCGATACCCGGAAATACATCATCGGAAAACCGTTGTGTTCCGGTGAGCAGATAATGCCTATTTGGACATGCTTGTCGCTTTGCATGCTCGGTACTTGGACAAGACCCAAAAGAAGTGGTCCGACATCGAATCACCGCCGAACGAGGACAAGCGTTTCTTCAGCGGACGAGGTACTTCGTCGTGGGCTTCAATGATTTATTTGAACTATTCAACCTCGTTGGCCTCGACGCCTCGCTTCTACGATGTTGGACATCGTAAGCGCGCATAATCAAGTTCTACATTCATCTAATACCGATAAATATCACAACTCATTGCTTATGTATAGATACATCCGCAAAATGTCCGGAATGGAAAGAACCGGTGGGTTTCTCGACCCACACGTGGTATCGTTGCAAACCATCCTACAAGACTCGCCCTTCGCCGAGAAATACATAACGAGGTCATTGCTTCTACAGAGGAACATGAAGTACATAGTGGTGCCCTACAACCAGGGGTAAGTGTCACTACTTGCTATACAAATTTCATTTGTACATTATCTGCAAAGACTAACTTAGGCTTAATGACTATAGCGACATACATGAGTAGGTACCATTGGATCCTTTTAGTTATTATACCCAAGAGGAACCATGTGATATACCTTGATTCCCTAAACCGCAACAAGCACGACTTCAAAGACTCTAAGAGGAATACTCGAGAGGTATGCTCATTTCCTCCTTACATAACTCTATTGTAGTCTTCATTCGCTTGAAATGGCCGAGGATAACTTTTTGAATCATGTAGGTCGTTCATCAATTATGTTGCCAACAAAGGAATATACGATGGAAAGAGCGCCTAACTAACACATAGGATGGATTTTCTAGTCGTGCTACAACACAATAATACTATATCATACTTCATAATAACGCTCTCTTAACCGACTATACCTATATATGTAATTCTATTTTTGCGGTGCCAAAGAAAAAGATGATGAGTTATGTGCAATCTACGTCGCTATCATATGCGCCTAATCCTTCTGACTAAGAAGAAGGATCCCGAGGTTTGTCAATCTCAAATAATTATTTCCTAATTATAAATTTAAATATATATAGCTTACCACTTTACTCTTAATTGGTAGCGATGTGTCTTGGATTTACAATGTGATTCACTCGTTGCGGAAGAGATCAAGGACATTCGAGGAAGCTCTGCGCCTTTATCAACTCGAAATCATTAACGACAACGGAGAGTTTCACTCCGTCGCCAACCCGAGCATCACCCCACTAAAACCTCTCAACGCAAAACAATTGTAATCTAGTTGTAACTATAGCGACAATACTTGAACAAATGCGATCTTTTGTAATTTATTTTGAGTAATGATCACTTTGAGTTGTCATGGTCGCTTGAATGTTATTGTGAAATCTTGTTTTTGTGATTGCTTGAATCATTTTCGTGAATGCTTATTTTCAGAGGGCATGGCTAGCAATTCCCGAGGCTAGCCAAGAAAACAAAGAAATTGTGGGCGGGGTATTAGCTATCACAGACGGTTTTTGTTAAAACCGCTCAGGAAGGCAAGTATCACAGACGGTTGATCGCAAACCGCTCGTGATAGGAGAATATCACGACGGTTCTATATAAAAGCCGCCCGTGATAGTCACAAATCACGACGGTTTTTATTTAGAACCGCTCGTGATATTCTCCTATCACGCAGCGGTTTTATTTAGAACCGCTCGTGATATTCTCGAATCACGATGGTTTTCGGTTGAAACCGCTCGTGATACTTGACTTCACGACGGTTTTTAATAAAACCGCTCAGTGATATTTCGTATCACGAGCGGTTTTGTACCGCCTCGTGATAATATCCTATTATCACAGCACCAACAAACATAGACGGTTCGAAACCGCTCGTGATGACGGTTCCGAACCGTCTGTGATGTCGGTTCCTGTAGTAGTGTTACCGAGTGCCGAAACACTCGGGAAAGCCAAAAACACTCGGGAAAACGACAATCCAGCAGAACCCCATTTTCCACAATTTCATTTAAAATCCATTCCACAGCAATCAAATAATCCATCCATCCATTCCACAGCAATCAAATAATCCATCCATCCATCCATCCATTCCACAGTAATCAAATAATCCATCCATCCATCCATTCCACAAAAGACATCATAACAGTTCCCGAGCTCATAACATTCAAGTTCAAGTTGGAAAATGTAAGCATAAAGCATTATACATATGACAGTTCCAAATAGTAATTTCATAGTCTTATATACATAAAACAAAAGCAAGTATCACTACAACCATTTGCATGCACAGAATTTCCTGCTTCAATCTTCTGTGCACAAAAGCATCATTTTGGGAGTTCTGCAGATAGAGCAAAACTTAATATTAGTGCCATCTTACAACAAAAGTTAGGAATTGATATTACATGAAAAAATAATTAACCCAAGTATTGACAAAACAAGGGAAATGATGGTAAGCAAGGGAAATGACTAATGACTATCGAGTAGTGACCAAAAAATGCTATGTCCGACAGAGCAACACAAAGATCATGAATCAACATAGATCGGTTGACCATCATTAAGAAATATAATGACATGACTGTGGTTTTAGAAGTCAAACCCAAGTACCCAACATCCAGAAAAGGATCTATGACATGTCCGCTTCATTACATTCAAATTGATAGTAAATATGTTTTTGGAAGACAGAATTGATCTTTGTATAATAGGTCCTAAAAGCATCTCAATATTTTTAATATGTATCTCCACTCCCCCCTCCACCATAAGTAACAAGTAGATATGACGGGGCAACTTAGGTTTTAATTATTTACCACATCATCCAAAAAAAATAAGCAGACATGCAAGGGAGAAATTACTTAGTCAAGGTGCTATTGCAGGCATTACCGCAATACATTTTCATATTTAGTCATCCCTCATAGCTTGCTTACGTCACGTGATGAGAAATTTAATTTGTAGTTATTAAAAAGGTAAAAATGTCAAAACAGTAGATCATGAAAATAGCAAGCACCTGGTGGTGGCCTCTCGCGATGGACGCATTCACATGATCTTCAACATTAGCACCAAAGATCTTGACATGAGCAAGAGAAGCAAGCGATCCCGCCGTTCCTACATTTTCATAAGAAATCGCATTATAAGAAATTTGCGATGGCGACTAATAATTACATTGCATGTCATTTCAATGTCTTCGAATCAAGGTCATAAGAGACTAACAATATAATAATTAGTATGCGATTACTAACCGGAGCAGATAAGTGAGGCGATGGTTCCCCGACGGAGGGACATTAAGTCGAGTCCGGCCCCGAGAGTGCTCGCATATTTATTTGCACATTGCCATACATTAGCCAAGTATGCATTTTACTTTGTTATTGTACTACCACGCCCAACTAACTCGCAGGAACATTTGCTCCAACCGCCGCTTAGCCTCAATTTCTGTCATGATTCTTTGAAGGTCGAAACCCGAGATCGGAAATCATGTGATGGTCGCCATCAACTTTGAAGGTGTACTTCATCCGTTGATGCAAAGACTCGTGGATCGGACCTCCGAGAGGGTTGTCGGTGTGCTAATGTAGCCGGCACCCATGAAGAAATGACCATGTTTCTTCCCCTTTCCAGCCTTATACACAGCAGTCGCGTCTAGTGGTGAATTCATGACGTCGTAGTCCGGGCCATGAATCTCCTTAGCAAAGATCAAGATATGCGCACTGTTGGACAAAATCATCGGAGCGAAAATCATCGGGACAAAATGATCAGAAATCGTACCAAGTTCTCTGTCGCGCGCTGGCTACACAAGGTGCCCTCCTGATCACCCCTCCTAGCTTGTACATATGCCTCTATATCAGAGACAGGCCTCTGCCTCTTCTTTTCCTGCACCCAAAAAAACCACGGCGGTCAATAAATATGTATCTACAACATACAATCAATATGAACATGTTGACCTACCAAGTTCTTCTTGTAACGAGCCATGGAGGAGCTGCCTTGACGATGTGCTGTCCCGTCCATCAACAATCTCCGCTCCCTAGCAGCATGAGAGTCCTGTAACCATCGTTCGTTGCACCACCTGTCATGGGCAATTTGCCGCCATGCATCTTCACACTTAAGGGCCCACCAAGGTATTGCCTAAATTAACCAAGTGTTAAATATGAATAAACTAGAATTGATTGTAATCAAGGACATTGTTTGTTCAGTTGGTTACCGCATGTACTCGCCCAAAGTGATATGCGTTTGCAAGCGTCGGCCCATTTAATTTCTGTCCAAGGACTTGTGTGTGGTAACAGATCACCGCTTGATGCGTTTCAGAGAACATCGTGGGATCACTTCTTAACACAATTACATAACACTCTCCTAGAATCGACTTCCGTCCCTCAAATTTCATCGAAACCACCACTACAATCCAAGAATAAAGAATTGATAAAGAATAAGATGATTAAGTTAGTTGATGAAAGTGAAAAGGAATTGATAAAGAATAAGATGATTAAGTTAGTTGACATTTATTACTTGGCTACTAAACATCCAAAAGAGGTAAATTAAACATGCCAGACTACTTGAAGTTTTAGTACCAAACAAGTGAGATTAGCTAGGTTAGGTTTGCATAAAAACACACAATTAAGATAACTATCCGAACATGAATAGATTGAGCAAAACTAGCCTAATCTACCATAAGTTAAGTATGGTTGTTTAATGATCTAGTTTGTATTAATACACTGGAAAATATTAATCTTTGAGTTCAATAGCTGGTTGCCGTTAGGTGATTGAACATTGGGGCCATTATTTTACCCAAACATTTATGCCTCATCTAGTCATCTAGTCACAAAGTAGAAAATATATTTCAATTGTTGGCTTTCCTCTGTCCTGTTGCATAGGAACACATAGAAGCAGATTTGAATATTCAGTCACTTACCCAAAAACTTTCCTCCACCCGCTGCAAACAGTTGTCAAATGGAACCTCTCCTTTAGCGGCGGCGGTATCTTCAGCGGCCTTGTAGTGGCACCATGTCCATGCAGGCTCTGCCTTCCTCAGAGGTGACCAAGCCAGGAAGTGCAATCGAATCAACACGCCAATTATGCCATTGAAGTCTACATTTCTCACCCTGCCTTCTTCTCGTCATTGCTCGTGATATTAGTTTTTTGAGGTATGCAAGTAAGTGGGCTAAATTAGTGAAAGTGTAAATGATTACTTACGTGTCGCCAACAAGAACGATGATCTTCTCCTCCTCTCGGGTTGGTCGTCGTGGCAGGTTCGCAGGTCCTCGCATCCAAAATTCTTGTGCCTCATGGTGCTCATCCTACTCACCCTCCGCCTCAGGGTGCTCTTCCTCCTCACCTCCGCCTCACGGTGCTCATACTCCATATCATCAAGACGCGAGGGGCTGGGGGTCTGAGCCTAATCTACTAGAGGTAGACCCCCCGCTGCACCCTCGAGGGGCCGCGGCTGCCCCTCTGCCTCCTCGAGGGGCCATGGCTGCCCCTCTGCCTCCTGGAGGGGCCGAGGCTGCCCCTGTGCCTCCTGGAGGGGCCGCGGCTGCCCCTGTGCCTCCTCGAGTGGCATGGTGCTCCTCTGCCTCCTCGAGTGGAAAACAAGCATCTGCCCCGATTAGAGTATCTTTGCCTCGACGCCACTCATTTTTGGTGTCCTGAAATGAAATGAAATAAAATAAATCAATTAATATAGCGTAATCAAGTAAGCTCATAGAAAAATGTAATATAACGTAATCAAGTAAGCTCATACAAAAATTAAAAACATGCAAACAAATAAATGGAAGACATACAAGATCATGCTTAGAAGTAGTCGCTCTACAATGGGATCCTCCGCAGATGGGCCCTCTAAAAGTCATCGTCACTATCATGAGGTGTGGACTCAACCCCATCCCCTTCGGTGCCATCAATGTCTAAGCGATTAAGTAGTTCCAAGTCCTCTTGGTTTAAAACCTCATCGGCATCGATTTGAATATCATCCATGTGATCGTCCTCTTCCCCAATTATTATTTGAAAAGTCCTCGTAGCCCATCTTCTTGAAAGAATAGGTCAACACCATTGTTGGTCTCCATGTTGTAGTCTGCTCACTAGGGGTAGGTAGTTTACCATATGGTTGCACCTTATGTACTACCCACCAATCCACTAGACTACTCATAGTTTTGCATGGGTGCGGATGTAGTATACTTGGGTGGCTTGTCGAGCCACAATAAATGGGTCATTGCTCGGTAGGATTGATTGATGTGCAACTTCAACCAGCCCAAGTGATGTATCCCGTCGACTCCCTAAACGGATGGAACCAATGACATTTGAATAACATAAGTTTCAGAGGTTTGCTACCATGTAAATATAGTTCAATTATTTCTTCAATTACTCCATAGTATTCAACAGGTGTATCGCTCCCATCTTGTCCTATAGTCACCAATCCACTATTAATTGTTGTTGCATTAGGTCGTTCCCTCTCATGTGTTGATGTTCGAAAGCGGTACCCATTCACATCGTAGGTACTATACGACAGCACCCGAGTGTGGCATCCTTGAGCAACTTGCTTCAATTCGCTGCTCATAGACTTGTCCTTCAAACTCTACAGCATAAATAGAATGTGTTTCATGTATTAGTTCCTCTTTACTTAGTAAATATTATGTGCAAGGGGGACTAGCTAATAGAGAAGTTACTTTACGATAGAACCAAGTCGGGAAGTTCGGTTTACAATTCAAAGACCCTTCCTAAGAAGGGTCTCAACTTGTTTTTCGGATGGGTCTCGATGTTGCTTCCACTCGCTCCTAACAAATTCCCTATAGGCAACAAGACAAGTAGATTAAAACACTCATGCATCAATTATTGGGAAAAAATAATTGTTGCATACCTAATGTAATCATCCACTTCGGATAGGTTGGTAAAGACATACAACATCACAGTCAACCACTCATCCCACGATAAAACTTTGGGAGTACCACCGCTTGAAGTGTCACCCCTTCCGGTGAAAAGGCTAAGTTGGCAATCATTTTGAGGGATGCCAATATTGTATCGTGAGGTTTGATTGTGTACCGTGCGAACATTGTCAGCAAAGTATATTGATGTGAAATGAGAAATTTCCTCAATTATGTACGCCTCCACTATGGATGCATCAACACGCGATCGATTTTTTGCTTTGCCTTGTAGTTCCTTTTGTTCCCTCTCAATTGGATACATCCACTGGTTTTGCACTGGTCCCCCCATCCTAGCTTCATGGGGAAGATGGAGAATCAAATGTTGCATTGGATTGAAGAAGCCAGGTGGAAAGATCTTTTCCAACTTGCAAAGCAACACAGGTACTTCACGCTCCATAGTTGACATTACCATGGGATCTATCTTTCGCACATAGCTGTCGATAAAAGAAACTCAACTCCGCCATCACTTGCCAAACACACTCGGGGACGTAGCCACGGATCATCACAGGCAAAAGGCGTTCCATGAATATGTGGTAGTCATGGCTCTTTAGGCCATTGATGCACATGGTAGCTAAATTCACTCATCTCCTTAAATTTGCTGCATACCCATCAGAAAACTTTACGGTCTGAAACCATTCCAAAATCTCCTTCCTCTGAACCCTAGTCAGGCAATAACTAGCTCTTGGCTTCTCCCACTTGCCAGTAGCTGGCTTATGGATCATATTCAACGAGGGCCTGTTGCAAAGCTCCTCCTGATCAAGGTGAGCCTTCACATTGTCCTTCGTCTTGTTTGGAATGTCAAAGAATGTGCTAAATATGGCCTCTGCAATATTCTTCTCATTATGCATTACATCTATGTTATGGGGAAGAATGAGCTTATGGAAGTATGGCAGCCGCCACAAACTTGGAATGTGAGTCCAATTGTGCTCCTCACCATATTTCTCGAACCCATCACCATCATCAAGAGGCTTCAAAGCATGTAGCCGTGCACGAACCTCCTCACCTGCCAGACGACGTGGTGGTCCACTACGGACAGCAATATTAGCCCTAAATCCAGTTGTGTCACTTCTGAATTCGTGCTCAATTGGAAGGAATTGACGATGACAATCGAAGAAGGAGTGCTTGCGACCATGCTTTAGCCAACAGCCACACAACGTCTCCCTACAGATTGGGCATGGCATCTTCCCATGTACGCACCACCCACGAATATCCCGTCTGGACGGAAGTCATGCATGGATGTGTGGTACGCGACCCGCATGGTGAAGTTCTGTTTCAATGCCCGATCATATGTCACTATGCCTTGTTCCCAAGCATGTAACAATTCATCCACCACCGCTCCATGAATACACTCATATTCTTCCTGGTACTCGGGACCGTGGATTATCAAGGAAAGGAATATGTATCGCTACGCATGCAAACGCAGGGTGGGAGGTTAAGGGAATGACAAACACAGTTAACAGCAGATGTGTATGCGTAGCCCCATACCAAATGGGTTAAACCCATCGGTTGCAATTGCAATTGAACGTCCGAGGCTCAAACAAACTCTACATAGTCTCGATCAAATTGCTTCCATGCTTCACCATCGATGGGTGGACCATCTTGTCATTATGGTACCGACGACCATACTTGTGCCATACCATTTGTTTGGCGTAAACCTCGCACATGTATAACCGTTGGATTCGTGGCACAAATGGTAGATAGCGAAGTATTTTTACGCCAATAGGAAGTCGCCTCTTGACCATCACGGAGTCAACCTCAACAAAGCTAGACTCACCACACTTATCACAAAGATCTTTGTCCACATTCTCATTCCTAAATAGCATGCAATGATTTGGACAAACATCTATCTTCTCATATGGCATATTTAGTGCGCTTATCAATTTCTTGGCCTCATACAAGTTAGCGGATAGTTTGTGACCATCGGGAGAAGGGTGCTAAACACGAAGAATGCATCAAAGCAAGCAATGCTTGTCTTTGAATCGAGACTTGACAGACAAGTAGTCGTGTGATGGCATCTAGTTGGGACACTGTGTTTGCCCATGAAGTGGTTGACTCGTGCGGACAACATATCAAAGAAAGCCCTTGTTGCGAGCTCGGTTCTTCCTCGGCGGTGGCCCATATGCATGACGACATCATCTAGCATGTCTTCTATCCTACTCTCATTGTGGCCGCCATCGTCTGTTTCTTCTCTTAGCACATCCGATCCGGTATGTTGTGACTACCGTGATACACCCACACGGTATAGCTCGCCCTAAATCCGTACTTGCATGTGTGTGCGATCATTGTTGCCATCATTTGTGGCCGTGTGTTGAACAACGAGAACAAGGGCACAACACACCAAATCCATTACTCCTAGCAAATGCTCGATCCACAAAATCATCGACTTTTCCATCCATTCTTGGGTACAGTCACCCATCGCTCTACGCCTAGTGTACATCCAACTACGATCCTCAGCCATCCTAGTGTACAAAACATAATGCATATTTTAATCCAACTTTTATTTATGTCAAAAATTACAACTACAGAGCTAGCTAGAAGCTACCCTATGATGCATGCCCTATATATGTACACTAAAACAGATTGACATGAAGACAATATACATGATCAACACTTTCTTTTAATATATATGAATGCCTTTATTTATTAACACGTTAATGTAGCATTGTAATGACAGCATATCAATCCACCATAAATGGACAATACAAAAGAAAATAAGCAAACTTTATTTCTTTTTCCACTTATCCATTACCTTCAAGACTTCTTGGAGCCGAGGGAGCCGAGGAGTCATGTGGGGAAGATGGCTGCGGTGTGTGTCGGTGGAGGCAGTCGGCGAGGGGAGGCGGCAGCACTGTAGGCAAGTACCATGAGCTATATTAGGACAGAATCGGCACTTAAGCATCGAAATTTAGACAAAACAAAAAATTTTATTGAAGTGAAGTGTAGATGTAAGTACTGTTGGACATACTTAATCTTATGGACCTAATACAGTACATATAATACAGTAAAAACCCTAGAGCTCATGGGCCTTATACACATGGGTCATATACACATATACATAACAAATAGAGTCAGAGTTTGAAGGTTCTCCCTCTGTGGTCCGAAGGACAAGACATCATTCTTCTCTGTATGCAACCATGTGAATATGCATTCATTTGTTTTGTTAACAAAGTTCTTCATAGGGATCGGCTCATCAACTCGCTAATTCTTATTTTATAAAATTCATGGGCCCTGGTCACCAATGAATATGCCTAGACAAAACTGTTGAGTTCGGATGATATGCATCTTTGGACATTTGATTAGGTATGTACATACTGCATGACTTGCTTGCTTGAATAATGTGTGCTCAGCGGATCACCGCAAAATTATCTAGATCTCTGGATGCATGTGTCATCCAAGTCTAAACTTCATCGGTTATTTATTATTAATGACGGCAGGAATTTTAGGTTACGATGTTATTGGCATTGTTCTATTCAAGTCATGACTTCGTTCTATGACGATAGTACCTAGGGATTACATCAACAAAAATCAATTGTAGACCAAACATTCTCTCAAGGAACCGGTGAGGAAATGTAGGTCTCATTACATTTCGTCTACTAGCTTAATAAATGATGTAAACAACAAGTAGATAAGGCGAGAACTCAACAGGCATCGTAGTCATAGAGAATTAATGGGTAGTTTTAGAGTGGGATCATACTCATTATTGGTTTGTTTTTTAGAAAGAAACAACTTAGTTCAAGATCATGCAGTATTTAACCACATAAGAAAAGATATGGAGAAGAAAGGGGGCATGCATGGAAGAAGTCTCCAGATCATGAACAGAAGAGTCCAATTACATCATGTTGAATCGGTATGCTAAAGAGAAGAAAACTAAATAAATTTGATGTCATATATAAGCACATGCTGTGTGCATCAGTACAAGAAATTTGACAGAGATGATCTATAAAACTCAAGGTTAGTAGAAAATTATCCATGATAACCCGTTCGCATACAGTTTTGCATGGAATGCTAACGTAACAAGAAGTTAGAATATTCGTCTATGTAACTAGCTAGCCACGTAAGTACTTCCTGAAAGAAGGAGCAAGGTAGTTCTACTACTACTTAGGAAAAATAGTATCTCTTCTTTCAGGAGTTAACAAAACATTTACATACAAAGGCAAGAAATGAATTTCAACGCAAAGCATATATCATTTTCTTCAATCATTCTTTTTTTTTTAAAAAAAATGCACATCATGCTTGGTTGCAAAAGTTTCAGCTGCAAGACCTAGATCCCATGATAACTTCAAATACATACACATATACCAATTTACACTTATTGTTCAATCTAATTTTCATCTAATATTTTTAATGTAAACAGGAGGACTGGGTCTTGTGTAGGGTTTTCTACAAGAGTAGGGCAACAATTGCCAAGCCACCCATAGAGAGCCGCTACTTCACTGCCTCCCCTCATTGACAACTACATTGCCTTTGACCAGCCTAGACCAGTGCAAAACCTAGAGGGTTATGAGCAAGTGCCCTGCTTCTCCAATAATCCCTCACTACCAGAAACAGGATAATCCCTCAAGCAGATTTTAATTGTGCTATCTATCAGTCCTTTGGAGTAATAACATGAATGACTAGATCATCTAACCCAGTCCAACAAATTTGAATGGATTTGCTAAATAGCACGTTCGATTTTTTAACTTACCTATACAAACCGGCGGAGGAGGGAGCCGGGGGAGGCGGAGAGTCGGGGGTAGCACCGGCGGAGGAGGGAGCCCGGGAGGTGGAGTCGGGGGCGGTGCCGGCGGAGGAGGGAGCCCGGGAGGTGGAGTCGGGGGCGGCGTCGGCGGAGGAGGGAGCCGAGGGAGCCGGGAGGCGGAGTCGAGGCGGCAGGCAAGGTGGCCAAGGCGTGGAGGCGGCGGAGGACGGGAGGGAGGCCAGGGCACGGCCGTGGGGGAGATCGGCAACATGGGGGATTAGGGGAGCAAGATGGGGGGTGGGGTTTTGGGGAACGGGATAGAAACGGGCGTGCGGGGGAGGAAATGGCACGGCCTGTTCTTTTTAGCTCCTGAGTGTCTGTAACGAACGACACTCGGGAGAGAATTTTTCCCCGTTGCTCCCGTCAAAGTTTTCCGAGTGTCCGATCTGACACTCGGGAAATTAAAATTTCCCGAGTGTTTTGCTCTCTCCCTGAGTGTTTCATGAGGCACTCGGGAAGTTCCCGAGTGTATTATTCAAAACACTCGGGAAACTTATGAGCACTCGGGAAATTAGACGATTCTGGTAGTGAATGGGGGTATTTTTATGCCAAAACCAGGGTATAAAAACTTTGGGTACCCATCCGGTTACCTGCTGCCAATCGAGAAAATTTTACTGAAAGTAAAAATGGTTCGATCGTAGTAGATTAGATCACATTATCCATACACAGTGTGTATTTATGAGCGTGGGTCAAACGGCAAGACCCCCACGTCATAGTGCGCGTGCATATATATATACACACACACCACTTAAACGAACGCATTATATTTCTTTATCATTTTCACTGTACTTAAATATCAATTATAAAATACTCCAATGTGATTTGATTGAAAAATTTTCATTGGAGTCCTTTATTTTTGCTATATACCATTTTTCATATATAAAAGAAGTATATACACAAATTTTGCTATAAAAAGTGGACTTTAACAAAAAAAAATTCATAGAACTCACTTTGGGGCCGAATTCCCGTCGGCCCGTTCCTTTCGACCAGCTTTCTGGTTTCGACCGCCTCTCTGTTTCGACCAGCTTTCTGGTTTCGATCGCCTCTCGGTTTTGACCACTCTCTCGGTTTCGACCACCCTCGCCTCAGCGCATTTTTCTCTCTTTTTCCACAACGACGTGTGCATTAAATGTCGTTGTCCCCGCCACGACGTGTGCATTAAATGCCGTTGTCTCTGCTGCAATGTGCGTGTTAAATACCGATGCCTCCGCCGCGCCACTGCGAAACTCTCCGCTCCATCTTGTCATTCGGTCCCCCTCTGTCCTCTATAAATGGAGCACCAGGGAGCCCTTTGACCCCTCTTGCTTTTCCCCTCAACTCTTCCTCTCTCTCCCCCTCGCCCTCATTTCGCTGTCTTCAACCTCCTTGCCGCCGAAGAGTTCACTGGAGCGCCCATGCTGTCCTCAACCTTCTCATCGCCGAAGAGTTTGCTGGAGCGCTCGCGCCTTCTTCGACCACCATTCGCCGTTCGCCGTCCTCCTCCAGCCTTTCTCTCGGTCCTGGTGAGTTTCCCGTGCCCTGTTCTCTCTTATGTTATTTCGACCACGTCGAGTAGTCGAATCTTTCGTTCTTTTGACCACGTTGAGTAGTCGAATCTTTTCTTCTTTCGACCACACCGAGTAGTCAAATCTTTCCTTCTTTCGACCACCTCCTTCCGACCAAGTAGTCGAACCTCCTTCCGACCACCTGTAGTCGAAGTCTTTCGACCAGTTGAACCTCCTTCTGAGGGCTCGTTCTCCTTCATCTGAGCTTCGATTTGAGTGATTCAAATTTCTAAATTTATCTAAATTTAGTACCTTCCTTTCGGTTCTAGTTTGGTAATCTTTTTTTTTATTTTATTTGGAGTTGTCTTATTTATTTGTCTCTTTTCGTACATATAGATTCTGGCGTTTTGGAAGAATTCTTGGACCCGACGACCGAAGCATCTCAACTCTTCAACGAAGATAAGTCGTAGGCCTTTGATCATGTTGTACCCAGTTTATAAAATTATATTGTTTTATATCAACATGCATGGCTAGTTGTATAAAAATGGATTGGAAAATAGTTAAATACCTACTTGATAGTACGACTCCTTGAATATTTGTGAACGACATGTTGACAAGTACCCTTGGACACCATAGGTTGGGTAATCTTAGTCGGACATTATTGTAATACCAACGTGGGTGCTTATTATGCTTAGTCATGCTTTAGTTATGTGATGTCTCTCAATCACATGATTCAAAGATGATGAATTTGACTTAATGGTATATGGAATTGTGGTGCGATGCCACTATTGCGCAGCTGTGGTGCGAAGTCATAGTTGTGTCAATTGTGGTGAGATGCCACTGTCGTTAAAATTTGTTGTGCCATGGAAAGGGTTGTCATTTCGCCGGGTTGAACGAAAATGATTTATGCTCGGGCGAGTGGGCGGTGGCAAAGGTGAGTGCGAGAAGCACATTAGGATGAGAAAGTCTCGCCTGAGCAACCACTAAGGACTTAACTTTGTGCGCCATTGATCTGGGCCATACCGTGCAACCACAAGTCCAGGATGGGGTGAACCTAGCCAACTGATTAGCAATATTTTGAGTCGGTCCTGTTTAGGTTGTTAAGTGGCACAAGAGGGGACCGGGAAGACGAATCCTTAGCGAGCAGGACCGAGTCAAAACGGAGCTTTGTAAATGACTTATGATAATATCTTAGTTGCACACCTCGGAAGTGTGTGGGCAGATAGTATAAGATGATTATGTCTTGTGGGTCAAGCTATACAACCTCTGCAGAGTGTAAAACTATTCGAATAGCCGTGTCCACGGTCATGGACGATGCCTGATGATTTCACATGAGGGGTAGATTTTCTCAAAATGTTGTCATGGATGGTTACGAGTAGTTGGTTTGGTTGGGAAGTGATCTGGTCGTGGAAGCGATCTGGTCGTAGTCGTTGGTTGGGAAGTGAACAGGATGTTCACGAGTTATTTCAAAGAACTGGACTACTTATGTATTAATCTTTCAAATTGTGCTTTACGACCTACTTACTGTATTTACTGTCAATATTGCTTTCCACAAATTAAACCTAAAGCTATCTTTGTCAAGCCTTGCATGCACTACTACGGAAAAGGTCTTCATAGACGGTTCAAAAATGTCATCACAGATGGTTTCGTGAGCCGTTTGAGTTTATGGGTCAGTAATGACATGAGGTTATCACAGACGGTTTTTGAATCGTCTGTGATGCATACTATAACAGACGATTATTAACTCAAAGTCGTCTGTCACTACTACAAAATAGGCTATACAAGACGTCTCATCATAGACGATTCCTTCTAAAGGAACCATCTGTGTTATACTTATCACAGACGGTTCCCACTAGTACAGAAAAGGTCTTCACATGCGGTTCAAAAACGTCATCACAGACGGTTTCGTGAGCCGTCTAAGTCTATGGGTCAGTGATGACATGAGGTCATCACAGATGGTTTTTGAACCGTCTGTGATGTATACTATCACAGATAGTTATTAACTCAGAACCGTCTATGATAGTTGCCTATCACAGATGGTTTTTAGATAGAACCGTATGTGATGGCTTATGTATCACAGACAGTTTATAGATGGAACCGTCTGTGATGGCTAATGTATCACAGATGGTTTGTAGATGGAACCGTCTGTGATGGCTGATCTTTATAAAGTATCCAAGCAGTGGCTGCTTGTGCCTTTAAAACCGGCTTCATATATACGTAGATACGTATACATATACATATATATATGGTAGGACGTACCTGGGACGCAAGGGATCGGAGGAGAACTTGACCGGCATGAATACGGTTACACAGACAAAGGTGAAATGAATGGCGAGAGATAGGTGAAGAGGTGTTGTAGTAGTTTTTGACTCATTTGGTCTTGTTTTGGAGAAGAATACACACCAATTAATAAATAATTGATGATCAGAGGCACAAGCTACGTAAAAATCCCATAAATTTATATGTTAAATTCAGCTTTACAAATTAGCCTAACCTTTACAAATCTGAAAAGTTAATTGCAGCTTTCAAAAGCAGAATACCATATAGCTAGGAACATACCATAAGATTAGTTACAAATTAGCATATTGTTTGAGATACAATGTAGCAAAAATGCTAGGGCTCTGATTTGTCCCGGTAGTTGGGATGGTTTTTGAAAAAAAAAAATGTAAATATATCTATACATTTCTACCCTACTTTAGTATATTCTAATGAGAAGGCTCTCCTCTACTATTTTCCTTCTAAAAAATAATCCAAAACTGTCGCCAATGAAATTAGGAGGTCAGCAGAACTGGTACCTAAACTGGTAAATGTCTCATGTATGTTTCAAAGAGGCACATATCTTACTTGGGTCCAGCTGACATTATTGGGCCTATGGTAGATGTGCAGAACTCCATCAAAGTACCATATAAGATGTTCACCTAGTTAAAGAAATCAACAGGTATGAACAAGCAAAAAAATGAGGCATTAGTACATGAAACACTTACATGGTGTTATTTATCCTAAAAATAGATGGTGATTATAGACTTACTATTAACAGACAACCATTTGTTAAGATCCTCTCTAGGAGGCAACCAAATTGCCTCCCTCAGATTGCCACTTTTTAAGGTTGCATCATTGTATTTTTTTCAACAGCACACCCTGCATCATACGTATCAAAAACAAAAAATGCCTTTAGGAACATACCAGCAGTCACACCCAAACACAACCCCATTCCCCACCTCCAGATCCATCCATCCAGCTAGCCAGCCAGTAGTCACAGAGGGCAAGACAACAAGGCCAAGGGTGTCCAAAAACCGACCATCAACCGACAAGGTAGTCCACATTGCAACTCGGTTCACATGAATACCAACAATACAAACCAATAGATCTGTCTTACCTCGAGGTAGCCGAGGTCGGTGGTGAGGTAGCCGAGGCTGAGGTCGGTGGAGCTAGAGGCAGCTGGGGAAGGTCGGTGAGGTAGCTGGTTTAGCGCACGTCGGGGGGAGGAGGAACAGGGGAAGGCAACATCACTGTAGTTGTGGCACAGCGGTGACATTGCACAAAACACTCTTATCATACGAGTGTCTTATGCAGCGAACCGTGGTGTCACAACTGTCGACAACGGGAAGAAGGGCGGCATCGGCGACGGGGTCACTCGGGTGGGGAGGGGAACAGACGAGAGTAAGGACGCTGGGGAGTGACGAGCTAGGGTGCAAACGCTAGTGGGCTCCTACTTATAAGGTGACTTATCACAGACAGTTCTATTATGAAACCGTTAGTGATACTTATCACAGATGGCTCCATTGTGGAACAATCCGTGATATGTCTAATATCACAGATCGTTCCACGATAGAACCGTCCATGATATGGTGTCATATCACAGACGATTCCACGATGGAACCGTCAGTGATATGGTCTCATATCACAGACAATATCACAGACGGTTCCACGATAGAACCGTCTGTGATATGGTTGTTCTCGAGTTCTATGTTTTAAGCATATTAATTATCATGTATACATTTACATGACATGAATAAATTACATGTTTATATGTCAATTTTTTCATTTAAATACTGCTGAAAATTTGTAGACAGATATTTGTTCCACTAAACCGTCTGTGATATATTGTTTAACTATAATATAGTAACTTCATCTCCAAACTAGATTTTTTTTTGAGATTTACATATGGCCAAACAGTGTGGCCAGTCGCTTCTTACAAAGATTAAAAAAAGAGAGTAGAATCCTAAATAAACAATGTTTTTAGAAACCTAAATAAAAAAGTTTTTCTAGTGGCGAAGGTAGGTTGCTATCTCCGTCTTCAAAACTTCGTAGGCAGCGACGTCGACATCGGACAGTTCGTGATCATCAGCGAACGAAGCCTGAAATGCATCCACCCGCTGACGCTCTCATTCAAGTGTCTCCCGAAGACCCTTGGACTGTTGAATCAAGAAGAATTGAGCCTATAGACTCTCTTCCCTTTCTTGAGAGGTTTCGGCATGGTCGATTCGGTCGCCCGCCATCTCGATTAAGCAGTCCAAGTGACGGCAAGCCTCCTGGAGACATGCAATGTCGTTGTGGAGGACCACATCGATGACGAGGTACACTCGCCAGAAGTGGGAGATCACCCAGAAGACGTGACGGAGGAGGATGTCAAGACGGCGAAAGGTGGCCGTCACCTGTTCCGGCAAATCCTCGGGTAGAGGAGTGAGGACACTGTTGTAACAGTTGATCTTCTTGATCTGTGATATTTTGATATCTGAGACTAGTTCTAGAGATATTGCAAATTATCAGTGGTTCTGTTATTGCTCTGTGATGAAGTTAGACTTATACTGAAATTGGTTTGACAATTTAGTTTATACTTGAGCTCTAATAGGTTTGTTTACTTCTGTCAACTGGTCTTGAATTGATAGCTCAATACTTTGGATGCCTAGAGAGTTGCACGTTCAGTTTCTGTGATTCTGTTTAGCAATTCAGGCTACTAGCTGTCTTGTGAGCAATATTGGCATTTTTGCTATCTTATTTAATCTGTGATTTTTCCCTGTGTCTAAATCAAGGTTGTTAAACAAAGTCTGTTGGCTGACTAGATTGCTATGTTTGATGATCTGTTAACTGTGACCTCCTGTTGGCTGAAAGTGATTATCGGTGTTTTATGTTTGAGATCCTCTTGACTGATTAGTAAAATTGTTTTAGAGCTCAAGGCTTAAATAGATATTGTCAAATACTTTTAGTGAACAGTATAGTCTATAGTTTTGAGAAGGCAGAGTTTAAATACTTTTCCAACTCTACTTTTGAGAGCAACTTCAAACTCACTCAAATCTGAGCAATATGCTGATTTGTTTCATATACATGTGATATATGTTTAATATTTCAACCAATTTAAATGGCTTTGAGGATTTACATTTGATTATGTTGATTTGGTCATTTGAATGTTGTTTGATTAATGCTATTTTGTTTTGTGATTATGCTGGATTTATTTTCGCTTATCAATTATCAATTGTTGTTGCTCTATTGCTTTTATTGTTCAAGAATCAAGTATATATTTTTATAGTCTTACAACTTCTATTTTTTCTGTATAAAATATGTTTCCAAGAGAAATTATCTTCGAAAATACCTAGTGGATATCAACTCGCAATCCATTTTATTTAAACTTTCAGCGTTTTGAATTCTGAAATTTTAGTTCATTGCATATGTAACTTATATAGACAGCAAGCAAGCGAGATGGCGTCTGCACCGTCTTCGCCACCGACATCGACATCACCGAATGCGACTGGATCTCCGACGGAAGTGGTACGTAAGCGAGATGATAGAGGAATATTGAAATTGACTGCGAGCCGAATGACCATCACGGAGGTCAGTGCCGTTGGGATCCCTCTGAGTCTCAAGAAAGTAGCGGCGAGATTCCGGACCATCTGCGAGATACTTGGAAGGGAACGGGTCCCCATCACCACACCAAGCTGGAAGTCTCTAACGGGCGTAGAGAGAGGCTAGCTGTGAACTGAAATTTCAGGCTCGTTCACTATCCCAGAAGCAGACCAGGCACGTGTGGAACGGCAGGCATTGCTCACGATGGGATACGCGTGGAGGACCTTCAAGAGCACGCTTGTCACGAAGTACGTGAACAAGGGTCGGACGCCCTTCACGAAGTATTAATTCTTGTCGCGTGATATATGGGACGCCTTTGTGCGGATGAAGACGACAGCCGAATTTCAGGAGCAAAGTGCGGCGCACAAAGCTCTCTAGGCACAAAACACTCACCCTACAAACTCGACACCACTGGGTACGCGGATAAAACCATGGAATGGACAGCGGAGGATGAGAACGCAGCCCAACCGTTTGCTGAGATCACAGATAAGCGCGCTCGAAGCTGGTTAAGAGCGACGACATCAGCCACATCTTCGGGCGGCATCTCTTTCACAAACCCGGCAGACGAGGCAGTGTTCCAACGTTTGGTAAATATGTCGAACTACCTAGTTGTTAATAAGTCCATAACTTTATAGTGTCTATAATAACATGATGACCTCTTGCAGCATGCATTGACTACCGATTCTTCCCAAGGCTCCTTCCAAGCAGACATGAAGAAGGATATACTATCTACGGCCCTGGGAAACAAGGAGCACACGGGTCGCACGCGAGGCCTTAGGGTTTACGTACCTTAGAGGAATGGATTATGAGACGACTTCGACACGTATAGGAGTAGGAAGAGATCAAAGGCCGAGCACGAGGACCGGTTGGTACAGATGGTTAGTGCAAAATTTCAAGATTGTAGGATCAAATAAATCAACTCCTGTGAGAACCCGGGGTATTTAACTTGTAATACTCAACCATTAAGATGATTCAAGCATTACAAATCAAATATCACAACTCTCGGCGTATATGTACTTCCCAGAATACAGTACACATACCCCATACAAAAATTATGCATCAATTCCATTCAATCACATAGAATCCAAAGTACACTAAGCAATTCAAAGGACATACATAATAGAGTTATTACAAAAGGGGTCGACCGGCCAAATGACAACTAAAGAGTTAAATAACAGCGGAAGCAAAGTGTCATAAGATGGCGATAAACAAAAGCCAATCAGTGTGCCTTAACCCACAATACAACCAACCAGGCCACCAACCTAGTCCTTGAAACCGCCGCACATCTCGCAAAAGTATAACCCTTGGGGTTCAACTCCCTCCTCTGCAACAATTACATTAAAGCATAGCAAATGAGTACAAAAATTGTACTCGCAAGACTTACGTGTAAAGTAACAGGCCTATATAAATAGCTACATGCAAGCTTATTTAAGTGGAGCAGGCTCTAGACTCATTTTCAGCATAAAGCAAGTTTTCATTTGCAATAATGTAGTAGATACAAAGCAATTTTGCAATCTGTTTTTATTTGATAAAAACAGCGATAAATGAGTAACAATAATAACAAAACATCCTGGAAGTGGCTAACCCAATAGCCACCACAACAATAGCATGAACTCCCCGTTCATACCACCCACATCAAGTTTTAATTAAAAATTCCAAAATATTGAGTCTAACTCCTGCAAATCCAATCCCAAGCGTGTCCATAACCTAGGACGAGGCTATTCGAATAGTTTATACCCTGTAGGGGTGTACCAATGTACCCACATGCCAGACCGCCTTTTCGCCACTAGATTAGCACACTTCCTTTGGTATGCCGGCACGGCTAAGTCCTACGAGACATTTCCCATGAATGATGCTAATTAAGAGCCGCAACCCAACAAAGAGAAAGACACATTAGCCAACTCAAGCCGATATGCTAATGTTCCCCTCATATCACAACATTTCCTTTTTCAACCACCAACCAGCTCATGATTAACACCGCCCAAGGTACTTAGTCAAGAGAGGTCCCATATCCCTCTCATGTGGTTAGCACACAATTTATGCTTGGTTTTGGTGAAACAAGATGTTTGGTCTTTGTTGACCTGGGCAAGACATTCACACACCCAATATCCCACCATCCAACCACTTGCCCAAGTCTAAATCATTTCATTTGCACTTTTAGTTTTTATAACAATTTTGCACAAGGTGTTGATCATACAGTAATAAAATGGTTTGTGTGATCAAGGTTATCGACTAGGTCGATAACTACCCAATTCTACCCGTAGCTAAGCATTTCTAAGCATGACACCGAAAAGACAATAAAAGAGCATAATTAAATCACCGGGCTCTAATTCACCAGCGATATTATTAACTTATGTTTGTGGCAGGGGATAACAATTTAAGGGCAACCATGCAATAGGAATAGCTACCTCTAATCGGGGAAATTACTTTGACACAAAAGCATGCATACATACAATTTGTAAACAAAGTATTAGACTTGAAAGTAATAGGACATTTATGATCAAACTGCTTGCCTTGCTGTGGATTACCCTTTTTCTGTAGAGGAGCACTCTCGCAATCAATAATTTCGTTGGAACCTAGCGCAAGAAGTCAAAAGCACAATAAGATCGAATAACACCGAAAAGACCCAAAAATTCAAAGTCATCCAAAAATTATGAAAATTTCACAGAAGGTAGATCATGATTTTATATGAATTTAGCAACAAGAATCAATTTATTTGGATGTTCTATCCAGAAGTTATGGCAGTTTGAAAATCAGTTTTCTGGAAATTCCAATTAAATTGCAACCGGTTACTGTTCATCCGATTTAATTGTTTTGGTGAAAATTTCCAGAGCAGTGGTGCACTTGAAATTTTTATAGTATGAAGAGCACCACATGAGATGAACAATGGAATTTGATTCACCTCATTTGGAGTTAGGATGAATTTTCTATGATTTTTCAAAGTTATGAAAGTAGTACACAAGTTATATGCAAAATAAGATTTTCAGTAATAGTATCATGTTCATAACCTATTTTACAATAAACTACACTAACAGAGGATTCTAACAAAATTGAGTTTACTCTTTTTGGAGTTACAGAGAAATACTTATGCATTTTTGAAGTTAAAGCAATTTTTAGTGCAACAATAATACTAAACATAAAGTAATTTTGCCAAAAGTACTTTCTGGAACAGTAACATGGTTCAAACCATTTTTTATATTAAAGTACATTTAAAATGGGAACTAACAAAATTTGAATCATCAATTTTGGAGCTAAAATGAATTACTTATGCAATTTTGAAGTTTAACTAATTTCCAGTTCAAAAATAATTCATTTCAAAAATTAAACATGCATTAAAGACTTTTCTTACCAGCCTAGAGCTAGCCAAAGCCTATGACAGGTGGGGTCTACTAAACAGTACCGTTTTCCATTTTCATTTCTGATTTAAAAAGCTACTGACAGGTGGGACCCATATGTCATACACATGGTCTACGAAACAGTGCGTGAGCCAATGGTCTACGAAACAGTGCAAGGGCTAAGGGCTGGGGTTCACCAAGCACTAATGGCCTTGGGCCCACGTGTAAGTGACTCAACAATAATAAAGACCAATCATTACCACAGTAACCCGTTGTTTTTCCGACAAAGATGCGCATTAATTACTAATCACAGCCATTAACGCTAATTAACCGCCCATAAAGGATCGGCTCGTCCGACAACGGCGGCGGCAACATCGCCTTCGCTTGCGCGGCGGTGCCGCGGCCATAGGCCACAACAAGCGCCGACCAAGGCGGATGGGACCCTAATAGCCTAAGCGCGACTAATGCTAAGCGTTTGGTGACAAGGAGCACTAGACCGCGTGAAGCCGAGTGGGCGGCGAGACCGCGCTACGACAAAAAGGGAAATGAAGCCCCGACGCACAAATCGCACAAGACAAGCTCTCTTAAGCTACAAGAGGGACCTAGGAAGCTCACCCGAGAGTTGGAGAGGTCGGGGGAGCTCGGGGGTGACTTGGCGACGATAATGGCCGCGGCGGCCGACAAAGGGGGATCTTCCAAATTCGAGCGACCCTGCGATGCAAGGAGGAAATTGATAGAGGGGGTTTCCCTAGATGTGCAACGAGGCTAGAGATGACGCGCAAAATTTAGGTTAAGACTCACCGAGATGGAAGTTGACACGAGTGTTGACCTCAGGAGCGCGCTCCAGCACTTCCCAGAGCGCGAAGATGGAGCAGGAGCTACAAGGCAAGGTAAGAGCTCGAATAAGCCAAAATGGAGAGGGCAAGGAAGGTAGAGGGGAGGAGGACCACGCGGTCGAAGCTTACCCCGGCGTGGTTCTCAAACAAGCCTCTTCCTTCTCACCCCCGAGAGAAGGAATGAGCAAAAATGGAGGGTTCGGGGAGGTATTATCCTCGGGCGAGGACGGAGGCAGACTGGCGTTAGCGAGAGCAGCCCGGATAGGTCGGCAGGCGGTGGCTTCACTGGCGTGACTGGCGGGGCGGGGCGGCGAGCTGGCGCGGGCGCGTGGCGCTCGCGTTCTGCGCGACGCGACGAGAGGTGGACGAAGGAACTGACAGCCCTGGCCCAGCGGCAGTGAGACAACGCGCAGCACAAGACGTGAGCGAGGCAGAGGCGATCGGGGCCGCACGATCGAGAACGGACGGTGATGGCGACGGTGCAGGCGGTGCAGCTAGGCGGCTAGACCGAGACGGAAAGCGGGGTTGGGCTCGAGTCTGAGCAGTAGACTGGCTCGGGTCCGATGAACAATACTGAGCCCAAGGTTCAAATCTGATTTGACCAACAAAAGCCAGGTTTGACTAGGGCTTTAAAATTAGAAATAAATTTCTAAAAATTCTGAAATAAATCAGGGAGCTTCCTGGGACAACCTAGTTTCCAAATAAAATTTGAAACCTACTGTTCAATACTTATTTTGTGTAATTCAAATTCAAACTTAGAATAGGTCTTTGACTTATGTTTGAATTTTCTAGGGGTTGAATTAAGTTCCAAAAATCTGGGAAAAAATATATTAATTTATGATAATTCTCCTAGTATTTGAATAAATTATTTCCAGAGGATTAACATAAGTTTTTTCTCTTGCTTTCTTTTGGAACTCTAATTTGAGTTGTATGTTTTCTTTGTTTTCAATAATTTCAATGCAACAAATTTTGCAAAAGTTCCATAAAACCAATGCATGTTCAAAAGTTTTAATTTCTCCTCATTTTTATTACATTTGAAACACACACCATTGTTTGGGATGTTACAACTCCTCAACCAGTCGCAAGCCGTCCCCGTTATTTTGGGAGCCAGTCCTCCTCAATATCGGAGTAGCGTCACATCCACGCATAATTCTGAACATGATGGCGTCCAATTACCAATCGACGACATCAATGTAATGTACATCTCAAGAATGCTCCAAAGATAGACCTATAGGACGCCTTAGCTAATTGTGTATCGTTTTGTAGGAGCCGACGCCCTGCAAGCTCCAAGTGAGGATGGTTGTGTCTATTTCTATTGAGGCTGGGCGGGGGATGGCGTATCCATGCTAGAAAGGGACAGTGCAGCACGTGCCCAGCTGGCGCAAGGTTACGCCAGGGTCCAGGTGGACATGATACATGACAATTTCATGGCCGTTCCGTTAGAGATTCGCCCGAACGAAGACATCAGAATACTAAGGGATGCCATGCACACTTTTATCTAGTGGCCCAAGAAGGACATCACCCTGAACTCTGCCGTGCCATGATCTCGACACGACCATTCATCTCTGTAACATCCCAAAGTTCTGTTACCAAAATAAAGTTATTATTTTATTGGATTTTCTGGCGGTCAAAGATTTTCTTTGATTTTCTGTAATTTAAAAGGATTATCTTTGTTTAAAAATATATAATAAAATCAATTATTTAATTTCTTGGTTTTAAGTCAAAAATAAAATTTATTGAATTTTCTGGGATTTAATTGGATTTAAAGTGAAAAAAATTTAAATTAATTTCTTGAATTTTCGGTATTTAAAAAGATTTTTCCTATTTCCTAGGAAATAAAAATAATTTCTGTACAAAAATAAAAGCCAACTTTAAGTTGAAATTTTTTATTAAGTCCAAAATAATTATAGGAATTTTTGTGAATTTTTCTAGGATTTTTGGACTCTATTTGCTATTTTCTAAAAATCTATTTGATTTATTATTTTTTTGAATCTGAAAATCAAGAATCGTAACCTAGGAAACTTTTTTTTTAATTAATTAACCTTTTTTAAAATTTTATTTTAAAGTTATTCACCCCCTCTAGTCGGTTATCCTTGATCCTACAGTACCTAAGAGAGATGGCAGAGGAATATCGAAAAGGCCTAAGGGCCGAATGACCATCATGGAAGTCATTCCCATTGGGGTCCCTCTACATCCCAAAAAAATAGCGACAGCATTCTGGACCACTTGCGGGATAGTTGCAAGGGAACGGGTCCCCATCACCACACCAAGCTGGAAGTCTCTGACAAGAGAAGAGAAATAACAGCTGTGGGAAGAAATTTCAAGGTCGTTTGAGATTCCAGCAGATGTCTAGGGGCTCGTGCGACGATAGAAGTTACTCGCGATGGGAAAAGCGTGGAAGACCCTTAAGAGCACGCTTGTCACGGAGTACGTGAACAAGGATTGAATGACCTTTACGAAGTATCCTTTCGTGTCACTGGATACACACGACGCCTTTGTGCAGATGAAGACGACAACCGAATTTCAGGAGCAAAGTGCGGCGCACAAGGCTATCCAGACACAAAATACTCACCCCCACAAACTTGACCCTGTTAGGTACACGGGTAAAATCCCGCAATGGAGGAGGGTGGGCGAGGAGGCAATCCGGTCGGAGGCCTCCCCGCCATTTGTCGGGATCACAGACGAGCGCGCCCGAAACTGGTTGAGAGCGAGGTCATCAACCACGAATTCGGGTGCCATCTCTTTCATAAACCCAACAGACGAGGAAGTATCCTAACGTCTGATAAGATATGTTGAACTACCTAGCTGTTAATAAGTCCATAACTTCATAGGGTCTAAAATAACATGATGGCCTCTTACAACAAACATTGAGTATCGAATCTTCCCAAGGCTCCTTCGAAGCAGTTAGGGGAAAGGGATATACTATCCATAGTCATAGAAAACAAGGAGCACCCGGGTCGCACGCGATGCCTTAAGGTTTACGTACGTTGGAGATAGGGATTCCCACACGACTCTGAGGCGTATTGGAGTAGGAAGAGATCTAAGGCCGAGCGCGAGGAATGGTTAAAATAGGAGATCCGTACAGAATTTCGAGGACAGATAGCATCATTGGAGGAAAAACTGAATCAAGTCCTCAACCAGTAGCAAGCCGCCCCGTTATTTTGAGAACCAGTCCCCCTCAACGTCGGAGTAGCTGCACGTCCACGCCACTTTTGAACATAGCGGCATCCAATTTCCTATCGACGACATCCAGATAATGTACATATCTGGAATGCTACATAGATAGACCTGTTGGACGCCTTAGCTAATCGTGTATCGTTATGTAGGAGCCCACACCATGCAAACTCAGTGTCAGGCTTGTTGGCTCCATTCCCATTGAGGCTGGGTGGGGGATGGCATATCCATGCCCGCCAGGGATGCTGGTGCACGATGCCCAGATAGGGACTGGTTTCGTGAAGGTCCAGGTGGACATGGTACATGACGTTTTCAGGCCGTCCCACAGGAGAAGCCCCCAAACGACGAGATCATGACACTAGGGGATGTCGTCCACACATTTGTCTAGTGGCCAAAGAGGGACATCGCCTTGGACCCTTTCGTGCTGGCATCTACCCAGCATGAATAGCTAGCCTCTCCACATGACCATCTACAGCCTGTGGCCTCTCCGACCCTCCCTTCGATGTCCCCACGTGCACCTGATCCGCGTCGGCAGGCCACCATATCGGCTCCCATGAAGACCACACCGAGCACATATGAACATCGTGCCCATTCGTCTCCCGTGAAGAACACATACCAGCGTGTCAGCAAGACCAAATCGAAGAAAATCAAGGCACCTCAAAAGCGCTGGACACACTCGCTAGGAAAGCTGTTGGTCCTGGATACACTCTTAGTCAGTCTTGGAATGGGTGCCGCTAGTTTGCATGCGTGGTATATGGGAAAGACCAATGAGACGAGGACACAACGCTCTACGGGTTTCACTGTCAAGTACACGGCGGGGCATTTTTTTCCACAAGCCTGGCTTCTTTGTGGTGGGTTTCGACGACTTGTTTGATCTCTTCAACCTCGACGCTCTCGACGCCTCACTTTTAAGATGCTGGACACTGTAAGTGCGTACAATTATGGTCTACATTCATGTAATACCGATAAATGCCATAACTCCTTGCTTATGTATAGACACATGATCCTAGAAGCCAAACAAAGAAAAGAACCGGTCGGTTTTCTCGACCCACACTTGATCTCTGAGCAATGCATCAACGACAATGCATCATACGTCGAGGATTACGTAACAACGGGGCTGCATGCTCACAATGACAAAGCATACATACTTGTACCCTACAACCAGGGGTAAGTGCTTCACTCATTGATTTGTACTTCATATGCAACATGAACTTAGTTTTGAGGACTATGGCTGCGTACATATGTAGGTGGCACTGGATTCTAATTGTTATTGTACCAAAGTGGAACAAGGTAATATACCTTGATTCCCTAATCAAGAGCCAGCACGACTTCACAATTGTGCAACAATTAATCGACAGGTAAACTCATTTCATCCATAAATAACTCTACGTACCATTCGTTTGCAATGGCTGAGGCCAACTTTTTCGAATCACGTAAGTTGTTCGCCGTGTACATGGCCAAAAGAGGGAGACACGTTGAAGGGAACACCACACTGCGACATGTGACGCAATTTTTGGTACCCACTAGTACACAATAATCATATATCACACTTCGTAATGATGCCTCTCAAGCTGAACAAACCTATGTATGTAATTCTATTTTACAGTGCCACCAGTAGCTACAGGGCAACGTATGTAGATTCTATGTTTGCCGCCATATGCAAGAAATCATGGGTAGTAAGCCCAAGGATCTAGAGGTTTGTCAATCTCACAATAATTATTTCCTACTTATCAATTAATATATATAACTGCTTACGACTTTACTTTTCCTAGCGACAGAGCATCAATATCTGTTTAAGTACAGTCCAAATGAATGAAATCTCCAAAATTTGAGGATGGCTCACCACCTTCTTAAAGACGGAGGTCACTAATCCAAAAGGAGAGTTTCACGCAGCCGAGACTGAATAATTGTTTTTAGTGACAAACAATGTTTTCTTACTGTATCTGTAAACATGCTGTAAAAACATTATGACAATTCATCTATAACCAATCTATAAATTTGTTTATATGTGATATATATGTGTATCTGTGATCGATATATGTGTATTTGTGATATATCTATGTATTTGTGTATTTGCTTGTATCTGTTATCTGCATATTGTTTTCAAAGGGTATTGCTAGCATTTCCTTAGACTAGCCAAAAAAAGAAAAAATCTATATATAGAGCGAATTATCACAGACGGTAACGCCTACTATCACAGACGGTTCTGTGCACCAACTGTTTGTGATATGTAGCCCGTCACAGACGGTTGGTAAACACAACCATCTGTGATGACGACATATCACATACTTTTTCGTAGTCGAAGCCATCTGCGATAGTTGGTGTTCACATACGGTTATTTATACAAACCGTTTGTGTTGTGATTTATCACAGACGGCTAAAAAACCGTCTATGATAATCGCCTGTTATCATAGATGTAATAAATCAGACAAGTCAAAAACCGTCAGTGATGAGGGTTTAGAATAGTCTATGATAACCCTCTGTGTGGTAGTGGTATAGTCTAAACATGTGCTGTCAGATGTGTTCAGTTCTTCAGTGATCTAGAATTCGCGATCGACAAAGTAAGCACTTAAAATGTCGGCTTAAAAGAGCACGTTAAGAGGCATAAAAGCCGAAAAGCTCCAGCCCAAATGTCGACTAATGTTTATTCAGCTGTTCAGCTAAGTAATTACGTTAACCTTTTCTAATCATGATGTATTTAATAATGTTTCCTGCTTTTGACTGGAGAATCTTCAAAAAGGAGCTAGCAATTAGCAAATGGCCAGTCCTATTGCTTCCACTTCCACATCCACAGGATGAATATGTAAATTACACACACGAATGCAACTAGATCACGAAGCTACAAACTAGTCGTACCCATCACCACAGTGAAAAAGTAGAAATCAGACTAGTGGCCCAATACCCCCTAGGATAAGCTTAGTTAACATATGAATTGCTTTTGCACACAACCTTAACAGGTCACCTTAATCCAAACCGACCTGTGATCTTAGTGGGTGGCATTGACCATGCGCATGTGGAGGAGAAAAGGGTTGACCAAAATATGGGTCAGAACAGCAAGACATAATCTGTTAATTAATAAAACAATAAAACATCGGCACTTGCTATGCACCACTGCATCCACTAGCCAAAGCAACGACCAAATCTAATTAAAGAGCCCGATCAGTTGCAAATAAGCAGCAGCCACTGCATGAGTTACAGGGCAACTTTACTCAGCTGCATTTGGAGGCTAATCTACAGCTAGTTAGATAAGCCATCGATAAAAAAGAAAGTAACAATCTGCAGGACTGAAAGGGTCAGAAGACTAGATATATCAAGAAAGTTAACTTTGAGAACAAGGAACAGCAGGAGCAGGAGCTAGGATTTTTTTTTTAAATAATCTATTTTTTATTCGGAAATACAGAAATAATACCGCTTAATTTTTTTTTACAGAAATAATCTCTAGTCGCCGTACGGTTGGGCGACTTACTGAAGTCGCCCAACCAAGGGGGGCCTTGAAGGTTTCGAGGCATAGTCGCCATACCGTACGGCGACTTAAGGTCGTCGCCATACCGTATGGCGACATGGTGGCAGCTCAACCGAAGTCGCCATACGGTATGGCGACTTGGGGCGGCTATAAAATCCGCGCGCGGCCGAACCGTCGCCATTCCAGCGCGCGAAATCGGCAGAGAAAAGAGGAGAGGAGAGAGAGGAGAAAGAGAGGAAAAAAGAGGAGGAGAAGGAAAGAGGAGGGAAGAAAAGGAGAAGAGGAGGGAAGAAGAGGAGCGCGTGAGGTCGGTAAGTTTTGATATTACTTTGTATAAGTTTTTTTCTAAACCATGGTAGGTTAGCAATCAACTTTATGTGTAATGACATATTGTTAGCAAATATCTAGAGATGGCATAATTAGTTAGTAACCATGGTGCGTTAGCAAATGTTGAGAGATAACATGAAGGAAAAATGAGTTAGTAAAAATAAATTTAGTTGTACTATTCTGCGTCTTTGTGCTAATTGCGTATATGTTACTTTTCTAAATGCTAGTTTATAGAATGATAAACATGTCGATAACGCGTGCATTCGCAAATGCTAGTTTATAGAATGTTAAATACACGATACATGGTTCAAACACGAGGATTATCAAACATGTCAAATTTTAGTTGTCTTGTTATGCGTCTTTGCGCTAATTGCGTCACGGGCTAGATGAATGATAACATGTTACTTTTAGAAATGCTAGTTTATAAAATGATAAACATGTCGATAACTCATGCATTCGCAAATACTAGTTTATAGAATGGTAAATACGCGATACATGGTTCCAAACACGAGGATTATCAAACATGTGAAATTTTGTTTTTTTCTCCGAAAGCTTCACGCATTATAAATACGCATAATAACGATGATGTAATAAATATCTCGCAATCCATAGCGATCGGTATAGGCGTTAACGTAATATAGCCTTTCAGTAGGAAAAATTGTGTCATTGTGTTGGGGCAAAGTGTTTAGGTGGCACTACTGAACATATCAAATATGATTTATTTCCCATTGGAATATAATTTAAATGCGTAAGTAATATGAATGCTTTTAATTTCTCAATTTGCGGTATGGCTCAAGACCCGGTGGTTCGGATTGGCATTTGATCCGCTAGACCGGTTAAATCGACGTCAAAGACACCTGAAAGCCGTCGTGTGCGCGATCCGGTTGGCGGGCGGGGCCTTGGTGAGTTGGGGGTGGTTCAGACGCGGACACCCGACGGGCAGAGACTAGACCCACGCTGGGTAGAGAGGTTTGTCCGTAAACTTTGTAACTTTTTTTGTGTCGTATGCGCACTTTGTACTTACGTCTTCGTGCTTTGTAGGCTAAGCCGTTCCGGTCTTCTACCGCTCGCACGGATGGTTGAGGCCACCGAAGAGGACGGCGGTCTGGTCGTCGACGACGATGGGGAGGTTCAGGCCGGTCCGGAGCGGTCACGACGCTTCCCGTTCGACCTAATTGTGTCGTAATTCTACAGAAATTTGACGCACTACAACAATATACGACGATCACAAAATGTTATTGCGAGTCTGACATATTTCGTACCCTTCATATTCTACGAAAATAAGAAACAGACCAACCAACGTTGTCACCACACTTTTATCTTTACAAAAAATAACATCATATAATACGATTTGCTAAATACAATACCTACAAAATGTAATATCTATTTTAACACAATTGTTCCAATTGGGTTTACATAATTGTGAGTTTAGGAGCTTAAATCGCCCACTGGTTGGGCGACTTTAACTAAGTCGCCCACTGGTTGGGCGACTTGCACTAATGTCGTACATCCGTTTGGCAACTATACCCATGAGGCTCTAGTCGTCCAATGGGACGGCGACTAGAGATTATTTCTGTAAAAAAAAATTAAGCGGTATTATTTCTGTATTTCCGAATAAAAAATAGATTATTTACAAAAAAAATTCGCAGGAGCTAGGTCTGGCTTATGCGTATGCAGTGATGCCATCACGCAAACAGGATAATTCACTATGTTGGTCTAGACCGACGAACACGTGAATACAATCAAATCCTAGACGCGAATGCAAGAACATAAAAAAAAATTTGTGCCGTCGGAACAACAGCAGCTTTTCTGATTTTTCTCTTACTCTATTGCTCTTGTTCTTTCTCTTCTTACAAAATCTTATTACATATGACCCCTTTTTATAGGCACAATTGCTGCTACCGTACTCAGACCTGCATTACCATAGTACCTGGCTCGGATTGCTATAGTACCGGCTCGGATTGCTACAGTGCTCATCCTTGGACCGCTACAACAACGAAAATACTAAGCAAAGATTATCTAACAGTCATTCTCTAATCTTTGTGCACTTACTTATTAAGTGTACTCGACTGCCAGTTGAACTCGACTTCAACTTGGCTCACACAATCGCCCGAAGACAGTGGCATAACTCGAACACGTCTTGGACACCTTCATCTTGATTGTCCATATTGCATAATTGCTTTTTGTGAGCATCGGATAATGCAGGGAGACAGTGGAACTCTCCTTCGCCATCGCACCCGACGTTGTCTCGTCACCGGTGACACCACTCCCAGAGAGTGCGGCATAATCTTGGGCATATACAGATCAAGAACTCAGGCTCTGATACCAATTGCTGGTCCAAACTAAAGATGAACACACGCAAACATAATAGAACCCTAGAATGCGGACATAAGAAAATTTTTGTGCCGTCGGAACAACAGCAACTTTTTTCTCTTACTCTATTGCTCTTGTTCCTACTTCTCTTCTTACAAAATCTTATTATGTATGCCCTTTTTATAGGCACAACTGATGTTATAGTACTTAGACCCGGACTGCTACAGTACTGGCTACAGTACTCAGACTCACAGAAAGGATAATAGTAAACAAAGATTACTAACACACTAGTTGTATAGTAATTAACCTATTAGTAAACTAAGCATGGTATACCCGAACCAGCATGTACAGAGAAAGCACAGGTCTAAAAAGCTCATGCATTTCCAATTATCTCTGCATTTTCCAAGAAGACGAAAAACGCGACAGCTACGAGCGAGCCCTAACGACACACGCGTCATAGGCGGCTGAGTGACAGGTATCAGGCAGAGATGCATGCGCTGTTGATGCAGCGCTTCTGCTTAGGAGTCAGCGAAAGAGCAGCACGAAAAGCTGGAAACGATTAAGACCATCTCCAATGTTGTGTTTTAGCCGATTTAAATGAGAAAAGAGAAGACATTGAATCGATTCAATATATTGGAGGGGTCGATTCCAACAAAAAAATATATGGAACCAGATCCTACTTAGGAATCGATTCAAAGTATTAAACAACTCATATGAGCATTAAACAACTACATAGAAGATAGTGCGGTTGAGAAAAGATATTATTATTTTGTAGTTTTTTAATGAAACTTGAGTCCCAGTTATTAGTAGGAATCGGTTCAATACATTCGAGAAAAGCAAGCTCGATTTCTAGAATACTTATGTGGCATGATTTTAAATCGACGTCGGTTCAATACACTAAAGATGCTCTAACTCCATTTCTTGTCGCAAATTGGATCGGACTGTGAGTTCGTCGTACTTGAGCATAGGAGTCAGACTAGGTACAACTTACGGTGCTAGCCAGCCTTTTGGCCTTTTGGCTACCGTGCTAGACCTTAAAGCAAGGCAAACCAAGCGGTGCTATAAAAAATAGTTACAGCCCGGCCACTTTTAAGTGAAACAAAAGAAATAGATGGAGAGAAAGTGGTGTGGAACAAAAAAATGTGATATTTTATTTAGTTGTGTGTTGTCTTAAAAATCAGAAACAAATTTAGTACATATGTGATATGTGATATGGCAATGAGATGATGGTTCTGGTACCATCTCAATATTAATATTGTACATAACCTAGGAGCAAAAAAACAACATCTGCCGACTGCTGCTACTGCTGCTACGACGACTTGGCTAGTTGAGCCTTTCGATTCATCTCTACTTAACTCTGCCTCTGTCTAGCCTTTCGATTCATCTCTACTTAACTCTGTCTCTTGGTGATCGACTGTGTGGCGCCCGTGTGCAGCTCCTGTCCAAGCAGAAGCTCAGTCGTATTGCTACTATATATTAGACTGTCTCGGTGTCTCTGTGTGCATCGATCATTGCATGCATGGGTAGTCGAGTTCCAGAAGAGAAACCTAGCAGGAGTATGGAACATGTGCGCACACATGCATGTGAGATGTGACACTTATCCAACTTTTGCTATCAATCCTGACCCGTCTCCTCCATGGTTCGCAGCCACAAGTCTGCAGCTGAAACAGCTGCTTTCCACGCTGGTCAGGCACACAGGAATACAGGATTACCTCATGAAAGCTTCCATGAATTGCCACTACCTAGAACAATAGCATATGATTCTTTACTGGCCGCCTAGCTATAGCGACTGCATGTTTCGCTTCACCCTTTTAAAAAACGATGTGCATGCAGATCGAGTAGGCAAAGAATGCAACAGAAACCCAATCGAATCCAATCCAATCCAATCCATACCATCCATCGATCTCTTATCTCTAGCTAGTATATATTACATCAATTAATTCGATATATAGCGTTAATAGCAGCCATAAGAAGCATTCCTTTTGTTGACGAGGAAGCATGGCCGGTAACATTTGCAGGGTGGTCGGTCTAGTTTGGTTAGTGCCTTAGTGGTGTGTGTGAGCGGCACATGCATGGACTCCTTTGGTTTTCCGGGACCTAACATACCTTTTGCAGATCACAGGAGCCACCGGATGGAGGCAATGCAGCGTCGCATCAGTTCAGTTGGACGCAACCTCTCGTGATTCTAATCTCTTGTGGCCACAAGCGTATACGTAAACAATCATGCATGCAAATGCGTCCAGATTAATTCACCATTCACCTGAGCTTGTGGCCAAGAGGTCTCTAGCTATATATATATAGCTGCATGTGTTCTGTGAGAGGTGAGAAGTTCGATCGATTCAACCTCTTTTTACTACAAGCTGAACAACAGGTGCTATCTGATGTGATGGGACCCTAGGTCAAAAGATTCTACTGTAGTGTGCAGCATGGAATAGTTATTTTACTCCTAATCTTTTGGCATTTCTTCCGTGTGAAAACCACTGTTAAGGTTGTGTACTAGAGCAGAGAAAGTCCATATGCAGATAATTATTGACACACATCAGGTGCAGTAGTGGATTGCAAACATGGCATCTGAAGATAACAGAAACTAAGAATAGAGGTGGTGAGCTGCGAAATATTCTGACCTGGTGTTTAGCCCATGCATGTTGGACTTGGAGGCCCAATGGAGGTACTACTTCAGTCATCTGCGGTCTTCCCATGTCACCCCTGCATATATGCCTGCAAAATGGAAGTATGCATTTTCATTAGCTTCAACCCTTAATATATATATAAACGCAGCAAAGAAATTTATTTTAAATCAACTAGGCATGCAGACTGGTTGTTTTGTGAGACAATCTTTGTTTCAGCACATCATTGTTTAGGATGTGTTCCTCATGTCTAACTATACATATAGGGTGAAAACCACCAAAATGTTACAAATTCGTGGAAACCATGTCTTCGAAGCTTTTAAAAATTCCAAACAAAATACCATATGTAGAGGAGGGGGATGTTCTTTAACCATGCAAATTTCCAGAATCAAACTCAGTCTCATTTGCAAGATGCAGAAAAGACAAATTCTGCATGAATAGCGACAAATCACTGTTCACTAAGAATTTCTCACGGTCCATGCATGGTTGCACTGCCGCTCCACCACCATGGATGCTTGTACCACTTAATGAAAGGTTCAGTAGGACAAGGATGAAGGGCTTACCAAGATATGTATTATATGAACTAGAGGCCTGCGCGCGCCTTGACGCAGGAGAAGCACAAGAGTGGATAATTATGCTGGATCTCTATTCGTTACCTAAATAGTTGGTTGTATCATAAATATATTCAGAAGATGAAATATGTAAGAGAAAGATATTCAAAAGCTGAAATATGCACATCGATTTAGCAACACATGAGCAAAGCGCAAAATAGGGTTTAACCTAACGATCACTATGATATACGTATGTAAGCGTACGTGAGTAGAGTCCAATTTCTGGGGAAAATCTATGTGAAACTAAAGGTAAGCATGCTGGAAAAGCAGGTAAACCTTGCTGAATTAAAACGCAGAGAAGACACTGGATACTTTATGCAATAGAAATACGATTGCATATTTAAAATTCATAAGCTAGTTAACTGGATATTTGAGGAAAAATAAACAATTCTCTCCATACATGATCCTAAACAGTGACTACTATTTAAAATAAATATGTAAAATGCGTTATATCCACAGTTACTCATCATATTGTGGTTTCTTTACCAAGCCAAGGCTTTGAGCACATGTGTTCCCTTGTCTAAGTTCAAATTCGTATAATTGTAATCTCATCTTAAATCGTGCCATTTTTCACTTGTTGAGATGAACCACAACAATAATAACCATCGTAGACTGCCAAAAGTGTTGTTCAATCTGGCCAAATATGATATATCCTAATTTCATAACAAACTTTGTGACATTATCTCAAACTACTAATTCAATTTTTTGTCCTTTCTGTGTTTTTGTTTCAAACGAAACACTAAAGAGTGTACTTTGTACAATGTCACATTCAGACACAAACTTTATAGGCGTTAAAGCACTTATCCATAATTCCTTAATAACCATGTAAAAATAGTTGCATAACATTCAAACAACATACATACACAACAAAACAAAATGTATGATCTAGATAGGCAAAGTTGAGAAAAAAAAAAGTGGTAGACATGGTCGCCTTATTGAAGCCCGCTATAAGAGATATATGAACACAGCCCTGCTCATCAATGTTTCGCCTAAAGAAAACATATGTATATAAGTTATCCTTGCTATGGATCAAAGAACACAAGAATCACCAACAGAAGTATGCTTACAACCAAACAATGAATTCGATGCTGCACAAATTCAATGTAGCCACCTGAAGTAGAAATGTATCTATTTCAATAACTTGCCGCATCCGTCTTCAGCATTAGCATTCTCCTATATCCTAGTCAATTCAATGCAACTGGGCTTTATCGAGGTGTGTATACCTATATCCTTGTCAATACGACATATTTTTTTTGTTAATACTAAATACAAAAAAACATGTGATGTTCTTCTAATCTAACAATCATTTTGTCATCATAATTATATACAGAACAATTTGTACAAAATTTTCAGAAAAATAGAAGTGCGTTCTCAATGATGCCCAATACCCAAATCTACCCCTAACATGCATCAGCAATGATTCCTCTAATTGTTACAAATTTCGCAAACGAATTTCTTGCATATAGTGTAGCTAACAATTAGTTTTGTTCTAAAAAAAATCAGTGGAAAGGAATTCATCAGCCACATCATGTCTAGGCAGTTTAGTATTTGGAGAAAAAAAATAACAACATTGCATACCTCAGGGGCAACATAATTTGGTGTGCCACAAGTTGTGTGAAGAAGGCCTACTCCCTGGAACACAAAAAAATAAGAACTCTTAATCAGCACCTCTACCTGGCTAGAAATATAAGTAGGCAACACCAACAAAAGAAACCACTGAACAGTCTAAACTTAGATTTTGGGATAGTGTGCTAAGTCCAAAATCAGAAACTTTCAAGTTTCCCCGTGAATCAAGAAGGTTTTCAGGCTACAGACAAACATCAAATTGTCAAGCATGAGAAAATGAAATTAGTGAATAAGACAAAACAAAGTGACACATGTATCTCTTATCAAGAACAGACCTTCAAATCTCTATGATAGACTCCTTTGCTATGGCAATAATCAATGGCATCAATAAGCTGCTGGAAGTACTTCCTAGCTTCATGCAAAAATATAACTGTATAACTACATCTCTATCAAGACCCCGAAAGATTTCTGTAAGTTTTTGGTGCCAACCAATGATTGTTTTTTGCTAAACTAAGATTTTTTTTAACCTACGCAAGCTGAAAGGATTGGAAGGAAATACCATATATATAGCACTGCGAAAAATGGAGTACTACGTGGGTCATGCACTTTTTTCTATGGTAATGTATACATCTGTTTGATGGTAATATTAGTTTAGGATACACTTAGATGTGTGTAATTAACATTGGCGGTAAGTACGGATGCACCACTTTTTGATTCTACCATGACAATTCAATAACTAAGCTAAGACAATGTCAAGATCAGTCAGCAGATATTTGTAATTTTTTGATCAGACAGTGTTTCACAATTAGGTAGAAAATAGTAACAAGAGCACTGCATTGTACAATAAGCAATATGGCAGAAAAATGGGGGAAAACAATCGATAATAAACAATGATGTAGCATCAATAATCAGTGACATAAGTTGCGTATTTTCTCAACAAAATCAACCTGACTATTCCTATTGGTGGATAACGTTCTTCGATCTGAATGATAAGACTGTATACCTACAACAGATTTTTTTTTGTGTTAATGGTAAATACAAAAAGCAGGTGATGTTTCTTCTAATCTGACAATCATTTTGTCATCATAATTATAAACAAAACAATTTGTACAAAATTTTCAGAAAAAGAGAAGTGTGTTCTCAATGACTCCCAATACCCAAATCTACCCCTAACATGCACCATCAATGATTCCTCTAATTGTTACAAATTTCAAAAACGAATTTCTTGCATATAGCGTAGCTAACAATTAACTCTGTTCCAAAAAAAATCAATGGAAATGAATTCATTAGCCACATCATGTCTAGGAGGTTTAGTATTCAAAAAATATAAAGAACAACATTGCATACCTCAGGGGAAACATAATTTGGTGTGCCACAAGTTGTGTGAAGAAGACCTACTCCCTAGAACACAAAAAAAAACTCTTAATCAACACCTCTACCTAGATAGAAATATAAGTAGGCAGCATCAACAAAAGAAACCACTGAACAGTCTAAACTTACATTTTGGGACAGTGTGCTAAGTCCAAAATCAGAAACTCTCAAGTTTCCACGCGAATCAAGAAGCAGGTTTCAGGCTATAGTACAAACATCAAATTGTCAAGTGTCGAACCCAGGAACGATGGATCTTGAATTCTCTATGTTTCATACACTAGTCCAGGAATAGCTAGTGTACACAGTCAAACAAAAGTGATAGCAAAATCATATCACGCATTTATTAACTGATAATCAGAGTTTATTACAAAATAGGGCACAAGGCCAAATATAAAGAAACAGCGGAAGAAAAATAAATAAGTAGGCCACACGATTCGCCACAGGCAATCGTCTGGGGGTGTAGCCTATTCGTCCTGATCCTCACCATGTCGATAAAATTCTTCACCTAAATAAATATTATTCAGCAAGAGTGAGCACAACTTCCGTGCTCGCAAATTACACCTAATAACAGAATATAATGCATGCAAGAGTAATCAAATGAGGCTAATAGGGTTCTTTTGCATAAAGCAGCATTTTCAATTTTAAATACTCATACTAAGTTTCAAGGCACTTTTTAATCTATAGCTAAAATCAATTTTTAAATTGTCATTTTATAGTAGATAACCTCCATAAATGAATGGTGAAGGATACCCTCCTATCACATGGTTGGCCGCCTAATTTTACAACAAGGATTAACCATCCTAAAATTATTTGCTAAAACCATTTTAAAATCAAAGCCAAATTCTAACTTGAGTGGCTTTGCTCAGCATGTCCATGATAGTGGACATGGCTATTCAAATAGTTTCTACTCTGCAGAGGATGTACAACTTTACCTATAAGAGATAATCAACTTGCACTGTCGGCCATGACACGCTTTCGAAGGCGTGCAACGATGTGATTATCATAAGGCCTTTACAATGTTCTACCCTAAAATATTCATACCCGCTAAGGTTTCACTTCTATTGGGTTAACCACCCTCTGGGAGCCCCCTCTTGCGCCAAGTGGGACTACTGTCTAACCGACATCCACACAACAACATGGCACAAATAACAATAAGGTATCCCAAGTTATTAAGCCTAGTCCTACCCATTCAGAACATGTGGTAGTATGGTGGAGCTTGGCAAGATACGGCTCGAAGACCGGTCCTTAACTGACTTGGGCAACATTCCACAACCTTGGACTCGATCATAGAAATGATTCGATCATGTTCATCGACTTCCACCATACCAACATCCATTATGCCCTAGTCTAAACCATTTTATTTTATTTCACAAGTAAAGGTATTTTCTAAACCTTCCATGGTAAGACAATACCATGGACTCAATTTGAATCAAATTTGAATACTTTGGCTAAACTCCCCAAATTCAAAACTTTGGTCTACGCATGATCTAAGCACATAATATTTCAAGCTTTATTTTATTTTAACTATGGTGACAAGGGAATGACAATTCAAACTTCAACATTGGCCATACAAAGGAAATGGAGTAACTAGGAATTTAAAACATCTGAATAGAAATACGCATGCAACAATAATTTAAAACAGAATTAAATAATTTAAAATAATAGGATCAACATGGTCAAAGTTATAACTTTCCTTGCTCAAAATACCCTTCTTCTTCTAATTCAAAGTCTCCCGAATCGTCGAAATCTATACGCGAAAATACGACAAATTCAAATAAACACAAATAAATTCAAATGAAAATTCAAATTAACTCCAAATTAAATAATTTTGGTTTAGTTGGATAGATCCTGATTTTATATGAATTTAAAATTTTGAATCGTCAAAAACGGAGTTTGTATGAAGGAGAACGAACCCCTGAAACTTTAAACCTAAAGAAATTCTAAAATTCAGATTTTTATTGAATTACTGATTAATTTTTTTAAAGAAAATTCAATTAATGGAGTAAGCTGACGTCAGCGGCTAAAATTCAATTTCTGGCCAAATTATTTTTATAAAGGAAAACCTTTTCTATCCATGACATGTGAGCCCTTAGTCAATGGACTAGGTCCACAAACGGTCAAAGGTCCACCGTGGACTGGGCTCATGTGAATAGTGCGGGATGCGTGTGTGCTGGCACAGTGGCTCACGTGGTAGCCACACGGGCGCTAATTAGGTGCTGGCTAGGATCTAGGCGTTGATGTGGTGCTGGCATGGCGCACACGCATGCGTGCCACGTAGGCCGACGAGCGGCGGCGCTCTGGTGACAGGCTCACCGGCGCTACGCGCCACGACGAGCCACACGAGTAGTACCAATAGAGAGAGGGAGCTAAGGTGAACTCGAGGCTTACTAAATTGATGGCGGAGGATTTTGATTTTGATTTGAAAAGACTTTATCAAATGGTTTATCCTAATGGTAATTTGGGCAGGTAGCCATGTGATAGGAGGGTATCCTTCACCACTCGTTGATGAATGTTATGTGATTATAAAACTTGAGATTTAGAAAATAAATTTTAGTTATAGAGTAACTACTTTAGAACTTAGTATGAATATTTAAATGGAAAATATCGCTTTATACAAATTGAGCCATATAAGCCTCCCTTTGTTGAATCCTTGCATACATTATAATCTGTTATTGGGAGTAACTTGCGAGCACAGTTGTTTGTGCTCACTCTTGCTTAATACAATTGTTGAGCAGGAGAGGAGTGTTGTGAGGAGATTGAGAACTCGGACGACTAGGGTGCGCCTTCAGACGATTGCCTGTGGCGAATCTTGTAGTCTACTTTACTACTTTTGCTTCTGCTGTATTTTGCTTGTTGGCTTTATGCCCCTTTTGTATCAAACTTGAAGTATTTTGAATGAATCACGTGTTATGGTTGTGTTATCATCTTTTGTTGGACTATGTACACTAGCTGTTCCTAGACTAGTGTATGAAGCACAGAGACCCTGGGATCCTTTGCTTCCGGGTTCGACAAGAAGTGGTATTAGAGTCATATCGACTGTAGGTCGTAACCTAGTTAGAAAGGCCGATAGTTAAAACACTTCAAAACTTATTTTTTATAACAATAAAAATAATTTGTTATCTCCTCATCTTGGTCATCTATCTATCTTTAGCTTCTTTTAGCAATTCTTCCTTACCTAATTCTCTCTCACCATTTTACAACATTAACTAGATCCCCTTTCCCTTGAAAATTTCTATAGATGGTCTCATGATTGTTAACTATTGTGTCCAAGACCACAAGACATGAAGTTGTCAAGAGAACATTGTCGTATAAGAGTCATCGAAGACCGCGAGCAACGAGTAGAACGTTGTATAAAGCTATTAAAGTTTCTAGAAAAGCTTTTCGAGTTGGTCGTAAGTCTTGTTTCGACCACCCCTCCCTAGTCGTAAGCCTTTTCTACGACTAGTCTCTAGTCGTAAGCTTTTCTACAACCAGTCTCTAGTCGTTTTGTCTGGGTGATCTATTTCGCTCTATCCCCTTTAGTTTCTCCTCTCTTTCCTAAGTCTTTGAGATCTAGTAGATGGTGACTACTCACAGCGGCAGTGGCAACACCAGCAGTCAGGACAGAGAGAATGTAGGTGATCAAGAGAACCCGATTCCACCGCTACCACCTCCTCCAGCTAAAGGATCCAATTGGCACCAAATGAAGGCCAACTAGGCCCAATTGATTAATCTTCTCGCACAATCGATCAACAACATGCAAAACTTGCAAGCAGCAGCAGCAGCTCAACCTCAAGCTCATGCTCTACCTCCCCCGAGGGCCAACATATCAGAGTTCATGAGGAAACGTCCTCCAACCTTCTCTAGAAACACCGAGCCAATGGAGGTTGATGATTGACTTAGGGCAATCAGCAAGAAACTGGATATGATCCAATGCACTGATCGCGAGAGGGTTCTGTTCGCCTCTTATCAGCTGAATGGACCAACGTTGGAGTGGTGAGACAATTTCACCCAGTCTCATGCTTATGCTCAGACTATCACTTGGGACGAGTTCGTGTAGGCTTTCCGCCGTGCACACCTCCCATCAGGCATGGTGACCCTGAAGAAGAAAGAGTTTCGCACCTTACGCCAAAGCAACCGCTTTGTCAATGAGTATTTACACAAGTTCAATCAGTTAACTCGCTATGTGCCTAAAGATGTTGCAACTAATGAGGCCAAGCAAGAACGTTTCTTGGCAGGGCTCAATGATGACCTCTCAATCCGTCTCATTGCTTAAGATTACATCGACTTTCAGCAGTTGGTGAGCAAGGCTATCCTCCAGGAGGGCAAGCACTTAGAGATGGAGAATCGCGAAAAAAAGAATGGCATCACAGAAGTTCAACTCTGGTGATTTTCCCAAGCCCCACACCACTCAGCCTCAGCCACCTCAGCATAGGAGATTACAGTCCTCTTCGACCAAAGCACCTGTGCCAACTCAGCGCTCAATCAACTCTGGTTTCAGCAACACTTCTCCTGGAGGCCAGTTTTAGAAGAAGGCACCTACCTCAGCTGTAGGAATTACTTACTTCTACTACAATGAATTGGGACACTATGCCAATAAGTGCCCGAAGAAGCAGCAACCAGCAACTCCAACCCGACCAAATCAAGGAGTTCCAGCACCTGGAAGCACTCTAGTTGTAAAGCTATCAGTTTAGTTCATGAAAGGGCATGTGAATCACGTCACAGCAGAAGAAGCTCAGACTGCACCATATGTGGTCCTTGGTAAGTTCCTTATCAATTCAGTACTAGCATCGGTTTTATTTGATTCAGGAGCTTCGTATTCTTTTGTTTCAAATAAATTTGTGGGAAAATATGGGTTATCTATCTCTCCTTTAGTTAACCCTATGTTAATCCATTCTCCGGGCTCGAAAATGAGGACTAGTTTCCTATGCCCAAACCTTACCTTGAAAATATTAGGAGTACCTCTCTTGGCAGACTTAATAGTCTTGCAATCCCAAGGATTGGATGTGTGATTCTCGGAATAGATTGGCTAGCCAAGAATCAATGCTAGATAGACTGTGCCAGTAGGTCTATCACCCTCACCAATGAATAAGGAATTAAAGTAGAATTCAGACCCGAGGCCTCGGTTAGAGAAGATTCTATCTTGACCAGTTTGAAGGAAGTGAGGTTAGAAGACATTCCAGTGGTAAAAGAATACCCAGGCGTATTTCCTAAAGAATTACTTGGTATGCCACCGGATAGGGACATCATGTTTCTAATTGACTTAGTCCCAGGGACTGCTCTAATTTCAAAAAGACCCTACAAAATGCCCGCAAATGAGTTGGCAGAACTAAAGAAACAAATTGAAGAATTATTGGACAAATGTTATATTCAGCCAAGTTCATCTCCTTGGGGAGCACTGGTACTGTTTGTCAAAAAGAAAGACAACAGTATGAGGATCTATGTGGATTACAGATCACTCAATGAAGTCACAATCAAGAATAAGTATCCTTTGCCCAATATCGATGATCTCTTTGATCAGTTGAAAGGAGCAAGTGCTTTCTCCAAGATTGACTTAATATCCGATTATCATTAGTTGAAGATCAAACCAGAAGACATCCCAAGACTGCTTTCACCACAAGATATGGACTGTACAAGTTCATAGTAATGTCATTCAGGTTGATGAAGACACCATCTTATTTCATGAACATGATGAATAAAGTATTCATGGAATTCTTGGATAAGTTTGTGGTCGTATTCATTAACTACATTCTCATCTACTCAAAGGATGAAGAAGAGCATGAGAAACATCTCAAGATAGTTTTAGAGAGGCTCGGGGAGCAACAGCTCTATGCCAAATTCAGTAAGAGTGAATTTTGGCTAAGCCAAGTAGCTTTTCTCAGACATATCGTGTTAGCAGGAGGAGTTGCAGTAGATTCCGCCAAAGTTGAAGCCGTAATGGGTTGGAAGCAACCCAAATCCTTCACCGAAATAAGGAGTTTCCTTGGTTTAGCTGGTTATTACTGAAGATTCGTCAAAGGTTTCTCCAAAACCGTTAGATCTATGACTCAACTTTTGAAGAAAGAGAAGAAGTTTGAATGGACAGATGCCTGTGAGCAAGGTTTCTAGGAGTTGAAGAAAAGACTAGTTTCTACACCTGTGTTAGTCTTACCTGACATCCATAAGCACTTTGAGGTTTTCTGTAACGCCTCCCGACAGGGCTTTGGATGTGTGCTGATGTAGAAAAGTAAAGTCATGGCTTATGTATCTCGCCAATTGAAGCCTCATGAAGGAAATTACCCGATGTATGATTTGGAGTTAGCCGTAATTGTGCGTGCCTTGAAAATTTGGCGGCATTATCTCATTAGTAATTGCTGTGAGATTTTCACGGATCACAAAATCTTGAAATACATCTTGACTCAGTCAGAACTCAATCTCAGGCAAAGGAGATAGTTGGAGCTGATAAAAGATTATGGCTTTGGAATCCATTATCATCCAGGCAAAGCAAATGTAGTGGCAGATGCCTTGAGTCAAAAAGGGTATTGCAACACTATATTGGTTCAGGAGAGTCAGTCAAGATTGTATGAAGAATTGAGGCATCTGAATTTAGAGATTGTTAACCAGGGTTGTGCAAACACCTTAGAAGTTCAACCGACTGTCCAGAGTCAAATCAATTAAAATCAGAAAGAAGACGAAGATATTAAAGAAATCTTGAAGAACATGAGAAGAGGCAAAGCCCTAGGATTCTCAGAGGATGAGCATGGTACAGTTTGGTTTGGTAATCGCATCTGTGTGCCTGATCACCAATAAACAAAGCAGTTGATTCTGAAGGAGCTCATGAATCACCTTACTCCATTCACCCCGGAAGTACCAAGATGTACCAAGACCTGAAGGAAAAGTATTGGTGGGTCGGTATGAAGCGAGAGATTGCTGAATTTGTTGCACAATGTGATGTATGCCAAAGAGTCAAAGCAGAATATCAGAGACCCGTTGGATTGTTGCAGCCATTACCAGTTCCCGAGTGAAAGTGGGAACAAATCGACATGGATTTTATCACCGGATTGTCTAGAACCCAATCGGGATATGATTCTATCTAGGTTGTGATTGACCGTTTGACAAAAGTGGCACACTTCATTCCCATCAAGACCACTTACAGAAACAGTAAATTAGCAGAGTTGTACATGGTCAGGATCATTTGTCTACATGAAGTACCCAAAAATATAGTGTCTGACAGAGGATCACAGTTCACATCTAGATTCTGGAAGAGCCTACATGAAGCCTTGGGAACCAGACTCAACTTCAGTACAGCATATCATCCCCAAATAGATGGACAAATGGAACGTGTAAACCATATTTTGGAATACATGCTTCGAGCATGTGCTATAGACTATGGGAAGAGTTGGGATCAGAATCTTCCTTATACAGAATTCTCGTACAACAACAGCTATCAAGCCAGCTTGCAAATGTCTCCATTTGAAGTGTTGTACGGCAGACAGTGTAGGACCCCTCTCTTTTGGGATCAAGTCGAAGAACATCAATTCTTTGGACCTAAATTGATTAAGGATGCTGAAAGTAAAGTAAGAACGATAAGAGAACGATTGAGAGTGGCTTAATCCCACAGAAGAGTTATGCTAATAATCATCATAGAGAATTGTCCTTTGAAATAGGAGATTTTTTCTATCTCAGAATAACTCTACTCATGGGAGTATGAAGATTCTAGATCGAAGGAAAACTCGCACCAAGATTCGTTGGACCATACAAGATTGTGGACAGGAAAGGCGAAATCGCATATCAGTTAGAGCTACCGGCATCTTTATCCGCGGTTCATGATGTCTTCCATGTGTCCTAACTGAAAAAGTGTCTTCGAGTTCCAACAGAGCAAACACCACTTGAGAGCACTGATCTTCAAGAGGACCTCACCTATGTGGAGCAGCCAATCAAGATCCTTGGTGTTGTAGAGCGCATTACCAGAAGCAAGATCATCCGTTCGTGCAAAGTCCATTGGAGTAATCACTCAGAAGAAGAAGCCACCTAGGAATGAGAAGAGGATCTGAAGGCCGAGTATCCCCACCTTTTATTGACCAAGTCTGAATCTCGGGGTCGAGATTCCCTTAGGGGGGGTAGGTTTGTAACATCCCAGTTTTTAAGGCTTTTTGAAAAAATTCCGACCAGTTCCACTCGGTTTCGACCAAACCCACCTGTCAGCCTCCTCGCCTGGTCACTGTCTTCTTCGCCGTGCACATGCTGAGCCGCATTCGTGCTGCGTCACGGTCGCTGAAAAGTCATCGCCTCGACACGAATCCCGCCCCTTTTTCCCTTAGCGACGTGCGCATTAAATGTCGTCACTTCCGCCATGCTCGTTTCCCTACTTGTCTCCTCCCCCACCTGCCCCCATCCCCTCCCTCGCCTGCTCCAAGCCTGTGCCATCCAAAGCTCCGCCCATGTCGCGAAGCTTCTCTGCTACTCCTCCTCGTGCCCTATAAAGAGGAGCACCAGGGAGCCCTCGCCCTCCTCTTGTTTCCCCCACCCAACTCTCCCTATCTCGCTCTTGTTGCAGTGGTTTGCCCGAAGCCTCGAGCTCTGAGTTTAAGCGGCCGCGCGCCTCCTCTCGATCCTCACCGCACCAGTGCAACCCTCCTCTTCTACCCACGTCAATTCATGTCCCAGAGCTCCTTGGAGCAATCCCCTCACTCAATTCCAGTTTGGTTTCGCATGAGCCGCCGCATTTCCTCTCCTCATTCAGTCCTAGCCGACCCCTTCATCGCCGTCCTCCTTCACCTTTGACTGCGAACTTCCCCACCGTCATGCATCGTCCACTGACCTCTTCCAGCCTCTCTCTCGGTCTTGGTGAGCTCACCGTGCCTTGTTCTCCCTCATGCTCCCTCCGACCAGTCGAACCTCTTTCAATCAGGTAGTCGAACTCCTTCCGATCAGTCAAACCTCTTTCAACTAGGTAATCGAACTCCTTCCGACCAGTTGAACATCTTTCGACCATGTGTTTTCAAACTCCTGAGAGCCCGTTCTCCTTCATTCGATCTCTACTTTAGATGATTCAAATTCCTAAAATCATCTAAAAATCAAGACCTAGCTTTCTAAACTTAAATTATTTAATTTGGAGTTCCTTTGATTTTATTTGAATTTGGCTTGTTTTCACGTGTAGATGTCGACGACTCCGGGGAAAGTGATATTTTTAAAGAGTTAGATCCAAGCATATGAACAAGGCAAGTTACATTCTTTGATCATATTTGAGCCCAGTATTTAAAATTATCTAAATTATGTTTGAAAATATTATTGCATGCTTATTTATATTCCAATAATTTAAATTCATGTTTTAAATTACTAATTAATTCCATTACCATTGTACAGCCAATGTTGAAACTGAAGTTGTCATTCCCTTATCACCTTAGTGGAAAACCTGGTCGATACACTAGGACGACTAGAACATGTTGAAAAATTATGCTTAGTCAAAGCTTAGACCAAAAATCTTGATTTGGGGAATTTAGTCAAATGTTCAATTATGATTTAATTGAGTCTATGATATTGTTTTACCATAGGACTTTTGCAAATGATTTTCGAAAAGCAAAACAAAATAAAAATTGGTTTGGACTTGGGCGAAATGGATGTTTGGATGGTGCATGTCAATGCACGGGGTTGATTCATTTCTATGATCGAGGCCCAAGGGTTTTATTGGAAAGTCACCCAAGTTAGTTAAGGACCGATCTTGGAGCCGCATCTTGCTAAGCCCCACCGTACTACCACATGGCCTGAATAGGTAGGACTTGGCTAAATAATTTGTATCAGTTCACTGTGGTTGGACCATCCTGTTGCGTGGGTGTCTTTATGACCTACTTTTATATATTCCCACATGGTGCAAGAGGGGGTTTAAGTCCGACGGGTTTCTATCTAAAGGAAAGAAAACCTTAGCGAGGTGGGACTACATTGGGATGGTGCACTGTAAAGGTCTTGTGATAATCTCTTAGTCGCACACATTCGGAAGTGTGTGAAACGGACATTATGAGTGATTATCTCTTGTGGGTAAAGTTGTACAACCTCTGCAGAGTGTTAAGAAGTATTTGAATAGCTGTATCCACAGTCATGTACATGCTAAGCAAAGCCACTCAGAGTTAAATTTTAATTTTGTTTTCAAAAGACTTTATCAAATGGTTTATCCAAATAGGAATTTGAGCTGGTAGCCATGTGATAGGAGGGTATCATTCACCGCTCGTTGATGAATGTTATCTGACTATAAAACTTGAGATTTAGAAAATGAATTTTAGTTATAGATTAACTGCTTTAGAACTTAGTATGAATATTTAAATAGAAAATATCGCTTTATGCAAATTGAGCCATATAAGTCTCCCTTTGTTGAATCCTTGCATGCATTATAATTTGTTATTGGGAGTAACTTGCAAGCACAGTCATTTGTGCTCACTCTTGCTTAATACAATTGTTGAGCAGGAGAGGAGTGCTATGAGGAGATTGAGAACTCGGCCGACTAGGCTGCGTCTCCAAACGATTGCCTGTGGCAAATCGTGTGGTCTACTTTACTGCTTTTGTTTTCGTTGTATTTTGCTTGTTGGCTTTGTGCCCCTTTTGTATCAAACTTGAAGTGTTTTGAATGAATCGTGTGTTATAATTGTGTTATCATATTTTGTTAGACTGTGTACACTTGCTGACCTTGGACTAGTGTATGAAGCACAGAGACCCCAGGATCCTTCGCTCCCGGGTTCGACACGATCGAAATTGCGCCATCAGCCCCCTATTTATATTCTAGTTGTTTTTGTCACATGCCTTGTACATGAGATTAAAGTCGCCTAATATTAGCCAAGGGTCCTGAATTATAGCGAAGATTGCTTCATCTCCTCTACGAATGCCAGCTTGTGCTGGTCTTGGTGGGGTCCATAGACTGCTGTTAGCATCCATGGAGGGTCGTCAGTGCATGGCGTAACTTTTGTTGTGATGGAGTGTTCTAGAATGGTCGGGCTATCAATTTGGACACGATCTTTGTCCCAAATCATCATAATTCCCCCTGGTATCAGCTGTCGGTTTGTGAAAAACTCCACGGTCTCCCTCGTCGTCATCCCTGTCATATCTCCTCGGGCCAAGCCTTGACTAGACGTCCCCAACCTGTCGCCTGGGTTGTATCTCCGCCCCGTCTGGCACCCCTGCGGTCCAGTAGAAATGAACGTGTGCTGGGTACTCCTCCTCGGCGTTAGAGGGGTTGCTACCATGTCCTCCTTCCGATGAGCGGAAGTCGCGCAGCGAGAAGTCTTAAATAATGCTCAGATGCACCAGAACCTATTGATGAAGGCCCTCCCTGGAGAAGCCAATCGGGGGGTGACAGCATTCACTACAACATGAACACCCCTTTAGCAACATATATATGCGTTGGTAGAAGTCCAAATAAATGTTGTTAGGGTCTATACCAACGCATTTAGTATGCGTTGCCATTGAGGCCGTTGCCAAGGTCTGTGACAACACATATACAAGCGTTGGTAATATGTAAATAAAAGCGGTGTAAGGTTGCAACGCATATTTTGATATAATGGCAACATATATATGCGTTGGCATTGGACACTAACAAATCGCTTTCAGGATTGTTTACAACACATCTAATCATTGCAAAAGGTGTCATTTTTATGTCCAGCAATTGGGGCCCACGAGGTTAAACAAAACACACATATTAAAGTGTATAACAAAAAAATTTCATTGACATCAAGAAAAAATTGTTTCATTACAAAGAAGTTCCAACTGGCTTCACAAGTCTAGACTCGAGGCATGCACAGTTGGTACCATCATGATCTAATAACATAATACACCCTAAAACATAAATCTAAGTACATGTCTATACTTTTAGTGAAAAGTCTTGGTTCTCTATGCCCCTATGGTTCTATAAAAAAATTCTTCATTCCCCTGAATTCTCCATTCTACACACAAGTTTGCCGAACAGTCTAAACCATCAACATATCTTCTCAATCTGAAAAGAGAAATACAGTTCTGTTAGTGCATTATTAAAGTAAAATGTAACATTCCAACTATTCCAAACAATTGGCAGGTACGTACATAGAGCAGCAATTCCCAATAATTAATCGCAAGCTTATAAGACCTTGCACTATGATCCCAGAGTTAGCAAGTTGTTCCAAACAAGCCAAAGCATATTCCACGAAGTCAGAAGGCTTCACAACCGTAAGATCAAAAACCCGGAGTCAGAAAAGCTATTGTCAATAACAACAGTAATAGTTCACATCTTCATGAGGGCCATTAGAAGCTTACTCGATATTTTACTATTCCAAGAAATATCTTAAAGATATTGCCAAGGTTCACTCTTGAAGTTAAATTACTGGATCGAATGATGCAAGCCATACATGTATTGGTTAGTGCAATAAGAACTGCCTGTACTACCATATATTCAGCAAAGTGTAACCAATCCTATTTGATGGTGTGTTCTATTGGAGCAATACCAGTAGGGTAGCACAACAGAATTGACTATATATATTAGATTCCTTGGTAGCACGGCTAGAGTTAAGAATAATAACAAAAAAGATAAAAGATGCTAAATGATAACAGAATATACCTGTGGGGTTCCTTTCGAGTGGTTCCACTTTTCCACAAGGCTAATTATCCCGCAACAAAGTTAAGACAACAATTCTTAACTCGATTTCAGCAGGATAGAATCCCAAAACAAAGCAATGCTAAAAAAATACGTGTGATGTATCATTCATATAGAAGATGGGAGCACTCGTGTCCAAACATACGGCATGGAACCGGTTGCTATCTCGCACAAGTTAACTCGCAAAGGATTCAAAATCACGATTGTTGATAGCCTCTTCCATTTTCAACACCCGATTTGGCACTCTGAACCGAACATAAGAACAAGCAAAGGCAAAGGCACAATAAGAGCAGAAAAAGAAGTTCCGACTTCCACTATAGCGATAGTTTAATTGCTAAAACTATTGATAGTGTTCCGAACAATGGAAGGATAAAATAAGAATTTATTTCAAAAGTGCAGCTACAAAAATTATGATTCCTCAATGATTCTTGAAACACGTAAGCGCAAGTAAAAGGTGAAAAATAATCACCTAAGCCCTGTGTTGCAAGAGGGGACTTGTTTCAACACCGCCTTGCATCCCACCGATGCTACTCATTTCCTACGCTTTGAACTGACCTAATTCCACAAAGCAATATGTAAAGTAATTATTTAAGATGTCGATGCAAAGACAATAAGATTGGGATAAAACATGACAAAGTCACAAAGAGTTTTATGCCAATTTTCAAGATTACATTAATGAAGACACAACACAATGAGCGTAATACTATGATATACTATATGTAGTGCGAGGTCATGTGGAATATAGATCACATACCACTACTATGATAATAACAAGATCACTCCAATGTGTCTCGTCAAGAAGTCAGCATCGCAATCTGTCACTTCCATCATCATTCTTAAGCATAGAATCGACTTCATTGAATCATTATTCAACAGAAAACATGCATTTAACCAAGGACTAACAATCCGATCACTTACTTTTCCCATACACCATTTCACAAATCCACTATATATATTGCGGCATGCGCTTGCACCCTTGCCCGCATTGAAGTTTGCCGAGGTAAGTATAATTAAAAAGAGGCAAGTCGATTAGCCTATTAATAATTTGTAAAATTGGAGAACAATCCTTGCACCATCTCAACAAGCAAACAAAGATGAACAGATGTAACACGGGGTGGAACTACAGATCATATCAATAACATTACTGCACCATGCTATCAAGAAAGGAACCCATTTCTTTGTAAATTCAGATGTTTTGACAATGCTTCAAATGTCAAGATTGCAAAGACCATCATCGAAAACATAGCAAGAAACCTTCTCAAGTGGATAATCCACCACGAGAATAGATCGATCCATTGCAATTTATGGGAGACCAAGAACGGATGGAGAGAGACGGAGGAGGGCACGTCGACGCTGCCGACCTCCTCGACGCGGTGAAGTAGAGGTCGCCGAGGAGAAGAAAGGAGGAAGAGAAAGCTAAGTCGCCGGGTAGAAGCCCACCAAAGACGGGTGCCCAAGAGGTCGTTCAAAGATGGTTGTCTTGCCGGCGCCCTGCACGAACAGATCAGAACGGATCAGATCTGAGCACGAGAGGCGGATTGCGAGGGGGGTTTTGGTGGCGGCAAAAAACAACAACTTAACAATGAGCATGCGGATCTGGGACCCGAGGTTCCATCGGCTTACCATTCACCGTGACAGCCACGGCGCCGGATTATACCTGCGATGGAGGCGGAGGAGGGGGCACTTTGCACGGGGCTCCTCGCCGAGTCGCCGCCACCAAGATTGCCCGCCGCGCCTCCACCGTGATCTTCGCCTCGCCTCCAAAGATGGGCCACGACTCGGCCCCATTACATTGCCTGCCGCCCGGGCGCGGCGTGGTCCTCCTCCACGGCGACGAGCTGCCACCAGTCGGATCCGCCGCCGCCACAGCCCCTCCGCGAGGATCCGATAAGAGGCGGCTTCGCGGCGCTGCATGGAGGACGAGGAAGCCTGGATCCGGTCGGAGGCGGCTTCACAGTGTGGAGGAGGAGACCAACTAGCGTGGGGAAGTAGGAAGTCGAGCGGCGTGAAGGAGGAGAAGGAGGTTCGGATCCGGCCGGGGTCATCTTCACGCCGAGGGGGGGGAGGCCAAGGGGCGTCTCATGGTGTTCTCCGAAGTCGACTTCACGACGAGGGGGAGGAGGCCAAGGGGCATCCGTGCGGGGAGTGGCAGGGGAGGAGGCAAGCATGGGGAGATGAGCGAGGGCGAGGGTCGACGGCGGGCGAGGTGTTAGGCGGTGGCGAGGGCGCGCTGTGATGGGCGAGGCGCAGGTGGCAGTGAAGGGAGTGGCGCGGATCTGGGGGAAGGGACGGGCCGGCGCAAATCTGGGGGAAGGGACGGGGCGGCGCAGATCTGGAGGAAGGAAGGAAGCGGATTTCTTTTAGAGGAAGATGAAGCGGAAGGGAGTAACCGACTAAGGAAAGAGAGAAGTGTTTAGAGGGGAGCAGTCTAGCAGTTTTATTTAGATGTGGGAGGTGATGGGCTGAGGTGTTCCTGCAACGCATGGCTTTCTGTTGCGAGTTATGTGTTGTTATATGTATGTTTGTCTTGTAGTGATTGGGGATGCCGGATCATGTTCCTGAGCTCCTTCCTCTAGCCAGTCCATGAGAGCGAGGTGCGACACCTTCGGGATGGCCTCCGGGTCCTGAACCCAGATCCACACAGCCCAGATAGCTGCATTCCGGCCTCACTCACGGGAAAGCTCATCGACTCGATCAAACTGACAGTCCCCCCTGCCATGGGCTCGACCACCGAGGGGCACCAAGCGTGAAGAGGGATTCCTTCTAAGCACAACATTGTGCGGTACCTCCAGATGTTGTGCTGCACGTCGGCTTCGTGGTCCCACTGGTGGAACCGCAACTGATACCCGTCGAGGGAGGCTCCTCCTACTCCAAGCACAACATCATACTGGCGTTGATTCTGGAACTCCACCAGGAAGTCCTCCCGATGATAGTGAGAGACAAGGATTGTTGGGATTGAATCTCTCAACTCCCAGAAACCAATCACTGGCCTCTCTCTTCTCTCTGGATAAACACATACAGAGAGAGACAAATACACACAGAGAAGAAACTCCTTGGATTGAATCACACAATCTCTATTGCTTCTACTGCTTATCTCGAACTTTAACTTGAATTACATGGCTTAAATAAGCCTCATGCAGACACTTAAGGTCACACGACCTGCACTCCACGCACCCACTAAACCACTAGGACCTATTCTGACGCCACGACCTCTTGGAATCTCTCCACGAACCAAAAGACTCGGCCAGACTTATTGACTCAAACTTTCGCTTCAATCGGGCGCTACGACCACGAAGCAACTCTACGACCACTGCAAGCTTCCTATTGCTACAGTAGATACGACCACTGTTACTGTAGCATCCGATCAGATCACTGTGGCTACAACCAGTGTTACTGTAGCGTCCGACCAGATCGCTGTAGCTACGATGATCAGCACTGTTGCTGTAGCTACAACCACTCTGTAGCTTGCTACGACCACCAATGTTGCGGCCCTTTGCACGTTTTAGATATTGGCGCCTTTGTCCGATCGCATCTCACGGCTCAGCACGTACTCCGACTCAACGAATCACACGTATTGCCATGCACTTCTTCTGGTACCACACACTACTACTATACAAAGACCTATACAACATGATCACTACATGCAAAAAACTAAAGTAAATATACAGATACAAACTTTGTTAAGATTAAATCCAACAAGGATGTCCCTGAGCGGGAACCGCAGGCGAACCTGGATGGTTCTCGCTATCAAGGCCGCCAGAGGCGTTCAACGCGAACCCACCACCTTGACAAAATCGTGAGGTTACGAAGCCTCTAGAGGTCCGCCTCCATGTCGAGCGTGACAGTGATAGCATAGAAGCCCTCGTCCGGCCTGAAGGAGGCGTGCCCCAGGTCGTGGTCCTCCATAACAGCTGGGGCCTGAGGGAAGGAAGCTGGTGTTGCCGCTGTGCGTGGCGGAGGTCGAAGGAGGTGTTTCTTGCCAATAGAGCTATTGGGGCAGTGGCGACCTGCTAGCTGCACTTTAAAGCTATTATGTGCTCTGTAGTTCGGCTTCCCAACTGCCTTCCCGAATCGGCTTGAATGCGGTTCCTTTCGCCACCAGTAGCGCTGCCGAACTACCATCTAGTGATCCTGCTTCGGCCGCATTGAAGGTGGTTGAAAGCACTGGCTGTTTTCCCGTCCTTTTGCTTGTCGCCCGGACTGAATTTATTTTGCCATGCGCTGTCCGAAACACCACATGGATTTAAAGCAGCAGAGCAAATTTTGCTTCCCCCAGGCGGAAGTGCCTATACTCCAAATTTGTCCAGAAGATGCTAGAGAGGGCTTGAATCTCGGTGGCCATGAAATGCACCCATGCTGAGACAGCTCCTTTGGGGATTTGAGGGTGGAGTCATTACTCTCCTCACCCACCACCTCGAACTGGGCAGGCGCGAGGGCACCTGAGCTAGGCGAGCCTGCAGCCACTGAGATGGTTGCCCCTGACCGACGGGATAGGAGGTTGATTTTGGGCGGATTTTGCCTGCAAACCTGAGCGGCTGGCGAGAGAGGAGGTTGACCAAAGCAAGAGGAGGCTGAGAAGGCAGAAGCTCTAGCTCTGGACCTAGAGATTCGACCGGATCTCCCGGAACTGGCAGAAGACACAGTAGGCGAACTCCCTGCTCGAACGCCGCTGGTGGTGACGTAGACACAATCTCTACCTTTGGGCCTTGAAACTTGGTCAGATCTCCCGAATCTGGCAGCTGACCCAGGTGGCGCGCCAAGGCCGGGTTGTCGTCGCCCAGCGCTCCATAGTCCAGCTCCTCCTCCTGCAGGTCACACGGCTCGACTCTCGAGGAGGGGAGGCATCGCCAGGCGGTGATGTGCACTACAGAAGGCTAGGGATTTGGGGATGGGGATTTATATGGCGTCTGACAAAAACAACTTGAACCTTAAACCGCAGGAATATGGGTAGATTCAGAATATTCATTGATGATCATGAGTTGAAGGACTTGCGCCTTCACGGCAGAATGTCTACTTGGAGCAATGAAAGAGATCAACCGACTCTGGAACGCTTGGATAGAGTTATTGTCTCGGTGGACTGGGAGGAATCCTTTCCAGACTGCTACTTCAGGCGATGTCGTCGTCCATTTCGGATCACTGTCCGGCTGTCCCCTTTTACTCACGACAATCTCTCCTTTCCATGCAAAACGAAGATTCCAGTTTGAGCCTTATATTGGACTAAACTTGGTGGTTTTTTAGTGGTTGTGCAGGAGGCTTGGATATGTCCGACGGACGTGCTGGATCCAATCAAAAGGCTGGACTATTTACTCAGGAATAAAGCCAAACCCTTGCAAAGATGGGATCAGCGATCGGTTGGAAAGATCAAACTCCAGTTATGGATGGCTAAGGAGCTGGTTTATCGATTAGACAGCTCAAGAAAGCCGTTGTTGCACAGGGCCATCGTCCTAAATCAGTGTTCCAGCCTTAGGTCGTTAGACTGCTATACCTACAAGTCTAACCATAGAGAAACAACCTATGGGTATTTGAGTTATCTCCTTCCAAAAGACTAGTCTGATAGGTGAATACACCTTTACTCATATAAATCGTGTTCTGTCTCCTCCCACAACCGATGTAGGACTATTCTAACAAATCTCTCCCTCACACATCGGTTCTACTCTTCGACAACCGTGAGGCCTGAGATGTATCCGTGAACCTTGCTTTGATACCAATTGTTGGAATCGGAAACAACCCTTAGTGAGAGAACAATCACATCAAGCACACAAGATACACGAGGATTTATTTACAAGGCTTGACAAAGCCTACGTCTCTAGAAACCGAATCGCGGTAGCTTTGTCTGTATGAGTAGTTTTTTTTTCACAATAAGATTACAAGAGATCGGCGGTATATATTTATAACCTGGTTAAATAGAGGACGTGCTTACGGTTATCTTGGCTTGAAAGGACAATTGCTAGACAGAGATGACGAGTAACATGGCTAAAAGGAGGAGGTGCTAATACAAGCTTCTTTCACTAACAAGCAAGTGTCCCTCAAAGGAGAAATCATATCCCATATCTTTAAAATGGGGATGAGGTAGTGGTTGATCAGGAACAAAAGCATCAATTATTCTTTTATTATTCCAATCAAATGATTGGCACGGTCAGCCCAGGGAGTATACTTTAAATTTGCAAGCGATGTGTTGGGAGAATATTGATCTCTCGGAATTGGATGCCCCATTTTCTGAGGAGAATTGGACCGTGTTGGACCCGGATTACCATTTCAGAACCTAGAACCCTCTGTGTTCCACCACACTAGGGGTGAAAACGGATCGGATAGTTTTCGTTCGATTCGGACGAAAACGGATTTGGATGGTCTCGGATCGGAAACGGATTCAGATTTTTTTGTCGGAAATGGAAACGAATACGGTAGGCATGATATCCGGCGGATACGAATACGGATTCAGATTATCCGGATAAGAGCACGTCTAGATATTCGGCACTCACTTAGGCACGTCCGGAGAATACTGCGGCTGACGGACATCTCAAACACCCCAAAGACCGCCGAGACCGCAGATTCGCGATCGGGCCGCTTTTCCGCCACGCGCCCATAAGAGGGCTATACACCAAGACTCCTTTGTGCGTCTTGGTCTTCACGAGCGCAGCATCCAAGCCTCCGGACCGCCACCAATGACGAGAGCTCGTCCTCAACGCCGGCGATGGAGAACAAGAACTCGCTTTTCACCGCTTCGTCCCAACCTGGCGCCACGGTGCGCGCGCTTACGTCGCGCGTGCACTGGCCGTGGCGGCGGCGACTTCAACCGTCTCCTCGACCCTAAAGAGGAACACCCACGGCGTCCGGCGCGGCTCCGGCGGCGATCCGCAGAATCTGCGGCGACGGTGATGTCCCCACCGCTGCACACGCACCGCCGCGGCCATGAGCGAGGCTAGCGGAGCCGACGACAAGACCATCTCCATCACGCTATCCGGAGCATCGACAGGACGCCGCCTCCGCTACCACCACATCATTGCCGGCTCGACGGCGGTGGTGCGCGGTGGCGGCCCCTTCTTCCACGAGAAGCACCGAGCGCGGACGGACGGACCGCCTCCTCTGCTCCTCGCCGTAAATGCCCACGGCGAAGGCGCCGACCTGTATGATGGCGGGTCCATCTCGTCGCAGCTCGCAGAGTGCAGACGCAGCATCCACCGGCCGAGAGGCGGCCGAGGCAGCCTTCGGAGGCCGCGCCGAGGAGGCCAGGGGGAGGGCTAGAGACGGCGGCGGCGCTAGGCGCCGAGCCATCCAGAGAGAGGAGACGCCGTAGGCGGAGCGCGCAGGGCCGAGCGGCTTAGGTGGTGACGGATCAAGCAGTAGCGGTGGCAGCGCCAGGAGCCGGCGGCCGGAGGGGAGCCGTGGGGGAGTGGTGACACCAGGAGTGGAGGGAGGTGAGATGTGGAATGGGGAATGGGAAGATTGAGGGAGAAGCAAAGAAGAAGCACCTGTATGAGTTAAGATTGGGGGAGTGGCAGGCTGTGCATATGATATATTATAGTTATCTTTCAATAGGGGTATCTATTTATTTTTCATGTACAATTATTCGGGTCAATCTAACTGGTGCTGTTTTATTTTGAAAGGTGGATGAGTTAGAAAAGACAATCTCAGTTGCATCAAGGGATCCAGCATATTAAAGACAATTCGGTGCTTGATCAGTTTTATGACCTAATTAAAATTGGTAAGATGTACTTGATATCTAGAGAATCAATAAAACTTGCTCATAAGTAGTTTACAAGGACTATAAAGTAACTCTGGATACTGAAAATATGAATAATTCATGAATGTTTGCATCAAACAAACTAGTTATATGTTTTCGTTAATTTCTGGCATACAATTTAAGGGGTTTTTATGTTTCGAAAAAATATCTGTGACCGTATTCGTTTCGATTTGTATTCGCTCCGTATTCGTATTCGATATTATTCGCATCCGTATTCGTATCCGGGGTATCCGTATTCGTATCCGGGAAAAAATATGAAAACAAATATGGCAGAGCCATTATCCGTTCGTATCCGATCTGTTTTCACCCCTACACCACATCATTCCCTCGATGAGTAGATAATGCACATAGATACATTACTGGATCATACACATATGAAAGTTCCATACAAAAAGCAGAGGTAGATGCAAAAGCATATAACAAAAGGTAATGCTTCAGTTTTATACCAAAAAGTGACTTGTCACTGTTGAGTAATAGATGGTACCGCTGCTAACCTTCAACAAATCAACGATTGAAATCACACACATACACGAGATCAATCACAGAAAAATAGACAAACTGAAAAGATGAAGATAGAGGGGTAGTCCAAGCAGCCTCTTTATTATCAATAGGAATATCTTAAAATGTGTGTACAAATAATATGGCCCCTAGCATATATTTATAGGGGGGACTGGCCCCCCTTCTTTGTTGCCAGGCAATATGGGATTAAAAGTGGTAATGAGTCCTTTATTGGGCCTGTTTAGGTAAATGTCCACATAATGAAGTATTCCATAACAATCACAATGATTTACAACAGTAATTGAGTATTGGTTATGTGCTTGTAAAATAAGTGCTACATGAATGTTGAATCTAGTATACAGTAGAAATCAGACACAAATATGACACAAGAAAGAATCTACCATACAGGTGAGTTCTAACGGCACAAACCGCCCCATGAAATATACCATTCTGAATACTGAAATGTTGATAGTACAATCTGAACAATGCCCAAGCCTGTGTACTCAACTGCATCAGCAGGTATATACACACTTATCCAATTTCTTGTCAGCTGCGAATTTCTCTGCCTGCGACATGATTTATGAAGATAATCATATCCACAGATCATGCCTTCCAAATTCAGTATTGCAGTCTTCACGTAATCAGGTGTGCTGCATGGAAGCTATAGGTCGTCCTGTACAAGAGAAGTGCCAGTTCTGATCGGCCTAGCTTATTACCTATGAACTTGATCCTAGCAGTTGAAGACTAGAAGTTGAGTATCTTCACTTCAACCTCTGCCTTGGTATTACACAGATCGGTCTATCATTTCCTTGTTTGTGCTGGAGGCTCCACCGTCGTTGTCAGCGGTTTCTAGGAAACAATATTTCACACCATCTTCGGACTCTATGGCCTCAGAGTCATATCCTGGCTGATTATTTTCCACCTTCATCTCAGGTATCCGATTCTCCACAGGCGATTCTATTATCGGTATGTCTGGGCGACTACTTAGACTTAGTGATTGCTCCTGGGCTATCATTCCCGAACCATTCCCATTGCTCTCAACTAAGTCTGATACTCTTACCTGCAACAAGGTATTTAGCTCATATGGGGGAATGAAGTGCTGAGAACTTAAAGAGGTTTTGGAGGAATAAAAAACTTTGGATTGGTTTTGAGGATTAATTCTAAGAACCTGAAGTGGCTCCATGATATCAATTTCTCGATCCCCAATGTTGTTGAGCGCTTCCTGAGCTTGTAACTCCATTGAGTCTCTTACAAGCTTACTCAAGAAGGATACATCATCAGACATGACACCCAGTCCTTTCAAAAGCATTGAGCCTAGTTGCAAGCTAGTCTGCAGGAAGAGATCAACAAGAGAGAAAAAACATGCAATTTTGTAATTTCATACTCATACACAAAGAGCTGCTCAGTAGACACAATTTTGTTTCAAAATTACCTCGGCATTTTCCAGAACAACTTCTGTTGCACCTGCTTTCTTTAGATCTAACAAATGTGACATGTCTTGAGCCCTAGCATACATGGGAACCTGGTAAAACAAGGTATTATCAACAAAGCGTTTGCTCATTGCATAATGAATTTACATTAGATGACACTTAACAACTAAATCTTGAAATTCTCACAAATCATGAAAACGAGTTTCACATTGGAGATTTTACCGCAGGAAAAGCTTGTTGCAATCTATTGACAGCCTCAATTGTTTTTTCCTTTCCTGTATACATGACCATGACAGCTTTAGGAGAAGATATGCCGGCAGATTGCAGAACAGCAGGACGCGAACCATCTCCATATAGCACTGGAAAGCCTGATTTTCTAGCTGACTGGTAGGGGGTAAACACACATGCTTAGCTCAACACATGAAGGAAGACACAACAATTGTTATACCAAAACGTTCTCTTATTTCCAACCTTTACAACAGCAGGATTTAGATCAAATGCAACGTATGGCCATCCTTTTGAGCCTTGGTCGAGCCCAAATGATAATGGTGCAGACAGAAACTTTGCAAGGACCTGCACAAATATAATAAGGCATATAATAATTCAGTTGACAGCTTTAACAATGAAGTAAGAAAATATGATGCAAGATACCTGTCCCATTTCTCCAAAACCCAGAATGACAATAGGTTCAGTCGCATCATAATTCATCATCTCAGATGGTTTCTGTAAAAGTGCATCTTTAGAGTTCACAAAATAAGCTACAATTACGCATGTTGTGGATGCATAAAACATTGCAGTCACATACCTCTTTTGTTTCAGATTTCTCATCAATGATCCCTCCTGCTCTTCTTCCAATTTCATTGAGTAACGGAGTTAATGCCATTGACAGCACAACAACGATAATGAGCAGTTTATTCAACTCGAGCGGAAGGACTCCAAGCCTGTTTCAGTCAAGGTAGCTACTAAGGACCGAAAACAAGGTGGCTGAGCAGACAAGAACAAACAAAAAAATCTTATAAAAAACGGACCTGTTTGCCAAAGAAAATACCACAAACCCAAACTCGCCTCCTTGAGAAAGCAGCAGCCCTATCCTAATGCTTTCTTGAAGAGTTAGTCCGACTCTTGGCCCTATTGCAGTAATTATCAATGTTTTGATTGCAATAAGACCTCCCAACAGCGATAGAATATTAGGCCATTCCCGGATGAGAAGCTGCATATTAGGAGAAAACTCAAGTTGGGTTAATACGAACCTGCAATGATGTTTCATAAAAGAAAAGAAAAGACTGCAACAATGTCACTTTGAAAGCTATTTAAGAAAAATAGGCCACAGTGACTGTCTGAAAGTGGCAGTGGATGCAAATGGGCATGCAAGAAGTCCCTCCTACACATGTTGCTCAGTTAGACACATGAACTAATGTTCGCCAATACAGATCATGGCTCAGTCGTTTAGTCGTTTAACCTGTTGCTCACATGAAAAACAGATATAATGGGTACCTGCATGTCAATAGAAGTTCCTGTAGTTACAAAGAACAATCCAAGTAGCAAGCCTCTGAATGGCCTTATGTCAGCTTCAATCATGAAAAACAGATATAATGGGTACCTGCATGTCAATAGAAGTTCCTGTAGTGACAAAGAACAATCCAAGTAGCAAGCCTCTGAATGGCCTTATGTCAGCTTCAATTTGTGTACGGAAATTTGTTTCTGCAAGAATGGCCCCAGCCAGAAATGCGCCTAGCTACATAGGACAGAAAGTTTACCAATCAGCACATAAGAAAGACTGAAAAAGCATAAGCTAGATTTAACCTTAGCATTACTGAAAGAGCATAAGCTAGATTTAACCTTAGCATTTTGAAATATTTAGATTACTTACCGTGTCACTAAAGCCCAACATTTGGGTGAGAAGTGAAGTTCCTGAAACGGTAAGAAGACAGAGTGCAACAAATGCTTCTGAGCTCCTCGACTCTGCAACAAACTGCAGGAAGGCTTATTCAATATGCATTATAAAGTAAATCAGGAGTTGATTCAACAAAATATGAATTTGTATTCAGAAAAATAGAAAGTAACAGACTTCAAAGATGCGCCTGATCAGGTATTTCCCTCCAAGGGAAAGTAGGCCAAGTCCACCCAGTGCTTTTAAGCTTTCAGCTACTAGCATCGGCCACACACTTTGCTCCACGACATTCTGCAATAAAATGAGTAAATATTGTTGCATAATATATAAAAAGAAGTTAGTATAAACACATATTTTTAGAACAACAAGTTAATTGTGAAGGGACCTATGCCGTAGTTGACTAAGTATTTCTACCATGTCAACTTTGTGATACTATCTTGATTGAATAAATCCTTTAGTCAAATTAGGGTTCTTGCTTAAGTTATGTTATATTGTAGTTAGAAAGTATATCAGGCACATATTTTGTGGAATATCTTTCATGTAGGCTGATGATCGTAACTGCTAACCTTTTGCGTACCTGACTCTCTAGCACCGGGAGTATTACCAGGAGAGGAACGACCGCAATATCCTGTTTCATCAGAAGACATTGTGGAATTAATACACCGTCCACTTGTCGGAAGAAATTTTTCTTCAAAATGGGACAGTTTGGAGAAAGGAAGAGGACATGGGGCTTCAATTAATCACCTGCAGGAGGAGGATTCCCAGTGTGGCTGAACCAAATCTTGTCGGAAGCTCACCTTTCTCAGCAAGAAGCTGCATACGACATCCACAAGCACTTCACACAAATATCATGTGTAAAGACTGAAGAGTAAAAATGCAACAACTGTAAGCAGGACGTGTTGTTTGAACAATCATGTAACTAAAAATGTCTATGTTTGCATTGTTGTCGATTTCAGACTAGTAGTACCAGTACATGTCATGAGCAATTGCAGTGTGCCCAAAAATAGATAAGCTATAAATGTTACACCATGGAAAAATCTAAATACTCCAAAGAATGCCTAATGGTGTAAAAGTGTTACATAACTACTGATACTTTACATAGTCAATTACTAGAATGCACACCTGGAGAACAAAAGCAGATGATGATAATGAGAGGGCAGCTCCAATTACTATTGCTTCATCAACACTCCTGATATTCACCTGCAGATCCAAATCAAATTGTAGAACTAAATATAATGAACAATTGAGTTGGCCCTGAGAATGGAATCCTTGATGCCCTCACAGTTCTAACATATTACTCCTATTAAAGAAAATATTTGAAAGAACAGATAGTACTGTTGGCAATTATTTCAGAGAAGCACACTGTACGCTTTCCAAACAGGTAAAGAAAATCACAATAAGCAAGTAAGCATGTAATGAAACTCAAATATCAAAGGGGAAACACATCACAAGGAAGATGGTTTGATCCACACCCACAAACGTAAAGAGAAATGAGTCATATCTAGGTATGGAAGTACAAGTTTTTTTTGTCAAAAAAAAAATCTTACCAGATCAGGTCTTGAATCAAAGAGGAACTGCAATATTTTTGTTCCAATAGCACCGTTCGGAGGAAGCTCGAAAGCCGTGAAAGCAAGGGTTGACAAAAGAACCTTCAGAATATTGGAAGGTATAATAAAATCAGCATTGGCAGAATTTTCTAAAATTCCATGCGGAAATCGATGAACAAACAAACCAAAGTGATGGAGTGAAACCAAGAAAAGTTCAGTCACGCTCGAACAACAAAATGAGAGAACACTATGGCTAATGATTTGCGCATATCTTGGAGCATTGGTTACAATGCTAAAATGTAGCAGGTTGTGCGTGGATATTGTCGGAATTCAGACCCAGAACTAAAACGAAATCACGGTGGAAGAACTAAAACGAAATATCAGAATACTCAGGAATTTGCGCTGCAAAAGTCTGCAGCCTTTTTCATTTTACGCTTGCTTTTATTGACAACTAAGTTACATATTGTTCCTGCCCAAGAAAGTTCAATTATGCCGAAACAAACTCTGTTTCCTAAACCGAATCTGACATTGACTCTTTAGACTCTGTATACGATGCAAAGCATCCGAATTTGCTATGCAAAACAATTTCGGAATTGCCTAATACATTGACAATCCAAAAACCAACTCTAAAATAGAAAAGAAATTAATTGTGACACAACTAACTTAAATCAACATTCACCTCCCTAAGCTAGTTGTGTTTTGTTCACAGCCTGCATCCCAATTCTTTCTCTCATCTCCAAGAATTTGAGTCTTCCCAAAGGCTTGGTTAGAATGTCTGCAAGCTGATCATTTGTGCTAACATACTCAACCGCAATCTTCTTGTTTTCCACACACTCCCTGATGTAATGAAATCTAGTATCGATATGCTTGCTCCTATCATGATGTACTGGATTCTTACACAAGGAGATAGCAGACGTATTGTCAATGTTGAGTATTACCTCTCTAGGATTTCAGTTAATGAGCTCACCAAGGAGACGCTCCAACCAAATACCCTAACATGTTGCGGCTGCAGCAGCTATGTACTCAGTTTCACATGATGAAAATGCAACAACTTTTTGCTTTTGTGACAGCCAGCTGATCAGACTAGAACCCAAATAGAATGCGACTCCAATTGTGCTCTTCCGATCATCAATATCTCCAGCCATATCACTATCACTATAACCCACCAAGTGCAGCTTCTCTCCTTCTTTTTTCTTCTTGTAAAAACAGCCCAAATTAAGTGTGCCTTTGACATACCTTAATATGTGCTTCACTACAGCCATATGTTCAGTTGTTAGGGACTCCATGTACCAGCTCACAATCCCAACCGAATAAGCTAGGTCTGGTCTTGTGTTTATAAGATACCTCGGGCTCCCAACAATGCTTCTGTACATGGTTTGATCCACCAATGGTGATGAGTTTTTCTTGCTTAACTTGAATCTTGCTTCCATCAGAGTTTGTACTGAATTACAATCACCCATGCCACATTTTTCAAGAATCTTCTTTGCGTATGCTTCCTGACAAAGTGAGATCCCACTTGGCGTTTGATGTAGTTCAATGCCAAGATAGTAATTCAATAGCCCGAGATCGCTCATCTTGAATAGCTTCTTCATTTTTTGTTTGAATTTCACAATCTCTTCTTCACAAACTCCTGTAATCACCAAGTCATCCACATACACGCCAACTAGAAGACAATTTTTATCCCTTCTTTTCTTGTATACAGCATGCTCAAGTGGGCTTCTCTCAAATCCAAGTGACATCAATGTGCTGTCCAACTTGGAATTCCAAGCTCTAAGGGCTTGTCGCAAACCATACAAAGCTTTATGTAGTTTCAGTACCTTATGTTCACTTCCTTCTTCAATAAAACCAAGAGGTTGACTTACATATACTTCTTCTTCTAGTTCCCCATTAAGAAATGCCGACTTGACGTCCATATGATACAGTCGCCATCCTTCTGGAGCAGCTAGAGCGATGAGTAATCTTACAGTCTCCATCCTAGCAACTGGAGCAAACACTTCTTCGAAACCAATGCCTTGTTTTTGCACATATCCTTTTGCGACTAAGTGTGCTTTGTGTTTTACCGCGGTCCCTTCTGAGTTTTTCTTTACTTTATAGACCCACTTAAGACCTATTGCTCGATGTCCAGCAGGGAGGTCTACCAAGCTCCATGTATTATTGCTGTGAATTGACTCCATCTCTTCCAGCATTGCATGCTGCCAGCTTTCCTCCCCCTTAGCTTCTTGAAAGGTAGCTGGTTCTCCTGCACCAAGCAAATAGAGACCACTGAAGTCATCTTGAATCTGCTCGGTAGCATCATTGAGGTCTTGTAAAGTGCGCATTCTAACTGGAGCTCCCCATGTTGGGTCCGTTGCAGTGTCAATCACCGAAGTTTCCAGAGGTGTGATCGTGACATTCCAGATGCTAAGTCCGTTGAGACCTGGGACGTTTCTTCTCCTAGTGCTTGGATTTCCGTTGTCGGCGCTGGAATAGAAAGAACTTGCTGCTCTTCTGGTTCATCGACGTCCTTGTCAAGACCAACTGCAGCAACTTGATCATAGTCCACGGAAAATACTTCTTCCGAAATAGTTTGACATGCCTGGTGCTCTGTACTCCAGCCCGAAGCCTTTTCTTCTGCAAACACTACATCCCGCGTCACATATACTTTCTTGGTGGCGGGGTCGTTGGTGCGGTAAGCCTTTGAGCCACTTTCATACCCAATGAACACCGTCGGTGAACTTCAATCAGCAAGCTTGCCAAGATAACCGCCAACTTTCTTTACATGAGCGATGCACCCAAAAGTTTGTAGATGATGCACTGTCGGCTTCCGTTTGCACCAAGCTTCGTATGGCGTCATGCCATCCACACATTTGGTTGGGGCTCGGTTCAGAATGTACACTGTAGTCTTCACGGCCTCTCCCTAGAACCTGCCGGGCATGTTCATGCTCTTCATCATGCTTCGCGCCATGGCGATCACAGTTTGATTTCTTCGCTCGACAACTCCGTTCTGTTGAGGAGAGTATGGGGCCGTCAAGTATCTTCTGATCCCCTTCTCTTCGCAATAGACTATGAATTCGTTTGATACAAATTCACTTCCCCTATCAGTGCGAAGTGCTTTCAACTTCACCTCCGCTTCAACCTCAGTCGCTACTTTGATCTTTTTGAAAGCTTGAAAAGCTTATGCTTTGATCTCAACAGCACAATCCACATATATCTACTATAGTCATCAACTACTAGTAGAAAGTACCTATTGCCTGCCAGGGTTGGGGGAGAAATAGGTCCGCACAAGTCTCCATGTTCGAGTTCCAGTAATCTGGTTGCCCTGCATTTCGCCTCTTGCAGAAACGGCGCATGGCATTGCTTCCCGACTAGGCACCCATCGCACAATTGCTCCACATGATCGACTGGTGGGAGACCTTCGACCATACCTTCCTGGTCAAGTTTGCGAAGTGCCTGAAAATTTAAATGCTCAAAGCGCGCATGCCATCTCCATGCATCGTCTTCGAATCATGCTAACAGGCATACTGGTTGCGCAAGATCTAGGTTGAGGATGTACAACCTATTTCTTGTTCTCCTGACCCGAACCAGCAGTTGTCCCTCCCGATCAAACACTCGTAGATAGCCGTCTTCCAATACGACCTTGCATCCACGTTCTTCAAGTTGGTCCAAACTGATGATATTACTCATTAGCTTCGAGATGTAATACACATCTATCAAGGCCTTGTGCTCGACGGTGCGTCCCTCGATTAGCACTGTGCCTCGGCCGCTAATGGTGACAGCAGATCCATCACCAAATTTTATTGTGCCACTGATCGATGTATCAAGTTGAGTAAACTGCTTCATACAACCACTCATATGATTGCTTGCTCTCGTGTCGAGATACCAGACATTGGCTTCGTCTTTCTCGTTCACTCCAAGATGGAGTTGAACTTTGTCCTCCACGAGTATCACTAGTTCAACAGTTTCATCTTTAGTTTCCATCAGTTCACGAGCTTCAAGCATTAGCAGTGCTGGCCTGTCGTCGCCCTTCTCGGCCTTATAAGCTTTCTCCTTCTTTGGATTGTGACACTCAGACGCAAAGTGCCTATATATCCCACAGTCATAACATTTGATTTTCTTTTTGTCAAACTTGGGTTTGGGAGTACTGCTGCGATGTTCTTCAGTTTGCCCAACAGCTCACCAGTTTTTCTTGTCGTGATCATGACCATGGTTTCGCCCATTGTCGTTCTTCGAAGAACTGTAAGAACCTTCTTTGTTGCTGTTAGAAGACAGAGCCTCCCATTGTGAATGAGAGAGCATCAAGTGTTCACCTTCCTTTGGATCACCAAAGCTACTCCTTACTCGTTCATCGTGTGCTTTATACCAGCCAACCAAGTCTTTGACAGAGAGTGTATTTAGGTCTACACATTGCTTGATTGAAGTGACTAAATGCATGTAATGTGCAGGAGCCGCCCGAAGAAACCGTTGGACAACATCGATTTCTTTGAGATGCTTCTCACCGAGCCCTCGGATACTGCTAACAATAGATGACAGACGACCAGCGAAAACTTCCACTGTCTCGTTGTCTTGCATCTTCAATCCCTCAAAGTCTCGTTTGAGAATCTGCAGTTTAGCTTCACGGACCCGTTCATGTCCAATTTGAGCAGTCTTGATCGCCTTCCACGCTGTTTTTGTCGAGTCCTTTCCGGCAAGCGTTGAAATGAGAGCTTCTGGGATTGCCTGGTAGATTGCTGACAAAGCCAATCTGTCTTTGTGGTACTCTGTGCCTCCCTTCTTGTATGCATCGCCGGCCGGTTCCACTGCTTTCCACACCTCCTGAGCTTGCAGAACAACCCGCATCTTCATTGCCCAAATGGTGTAATTATTCCTCGTGAGTTGTGGATAAGCAATCGGTACAAGGTGTAATTATTCCTCGTGAGTTGTGGATAAGCAATCGGTACAAGGTTTCCTTTCTTCACCTCCGACGCTTCTCCACCTTCTTGCGATGATCCTCCTCCAGCCATGATCTTGCTCTACTGGTTTCTGCGAAGAAGCCTTGATGCTTCTTGTGATGAAATGCCTGCTAGCTCTGATACCAAATGTCGGAATTCAGACCTAGAACTAAAACGAAATCACGGTGGAAGAACTAAAACGAAATCTCATAATACTCAGGAATTTGCGCTGCAAAAGTCTGCAGCCTTTTCTGTTTTCTGCTTGCTTTTATTGACAACTAAGTTACATACTGTTCCAGTTCCGGCAAAGTTCAGTTAATGCGAAACAAACTCTGTTTCCTAAACCGAATCTGACATTGACTCTTTAGACTCTGTATACGATGGCAAAGCATCCAAATTTGCTATGCAAAACAATTTCGGAATTGCCTAATACATTGACAATCCAAAGACCAACTCTAAAACAGAAAAGAAACTAATTGTGACACAACTAACTTAAATCAACAGATATTGTGCACACAATTGTTTACTCCATTGAGCACAGGTATTTCCAGTTCTCAAAAGCATACAGTCTAATCTCCATTGAACAAGTTGAGAGTAGTTAGGCTGGGGACATATATACAATCTGTAGGACAAGTGGTAGTACAGTTCGGGTAAATAGGCGGCATACCTGAGGCAAACCCATCCCAAAGGCATACCTCGCAAGAGCCTTGAGGCGAGACAGGGAGAGCTCCAGGCCCATCTCAAACAACTGCAGAGGCAGGGCGACCAACCAATCAATTAATCCTAGTCCTAGCAGAAAACATGCTAGGTAGCATGAGAATTTGACCAAGAAACGCACCAGGAAAAGAATCCCCCACTCGGAGAGAAGCTTGACATCCGTGAGGTTCCTGATGAGGCCCAACTGGTTGAGCACCACGCCGGCACAGAAGAACCCAAGAATCTGCATTAATCCCAGGGGAGAAAGATGCGATTTTTAATTACGCCGGGACCAAGAAGGCGGACGGGAGGGGAGACTAGCGGAGCGACGGGGAGAGATACTTCACTGGGCTGGCCCTGACGACGCGGAAGGCGGGGACGACCAGGACGGTGACGCCGAGCAAGGTGAGGGTGTCGAAGCCCAGGTCGTTGATCACCTCCACGCCGCTGGCGATGTCCATGTCCATCCCCGCACGCACCCGGAGGAGCACCCCTCGCCGCCGCCTCGTCGCCTCCCCGACGCCCAGCCGCAGCAGGCTCCTCCCGCGGCGCGGCGGCCGCAGGACGTGCACAGACACCGGCACGGGCGGGCCGCCGTTCCGGGAGGGCGTGCCGTAGCGCGCGGAGAGGAGGACGTGGTGCCGCGCGGCCGCCGCCGCGGCAGCCGCCATTGCGCCAAAGCAAGCAGGCAGTGGTAGAGTTGGTGCCCAGCTAAGCTGCTTAGTTGCACTGTACTTGCTGCAGCATACGAGGAGGAGCTGAGCTGTGTGTCGTCCGCGCGCGGGCGCGCGTTTATCTGTTGGAGTTGGAAGATAAGATGTTGAGGCCAGCGGAGCACCGCGCTTGTCCGCCTCTCGCTCACCTCGGTTACTTCCATGTTTAGCCATCCAATGATATTTTACGTGGAAGAATTCACTATTTGCCCTCCTTTTAGTTACGTTTTCAGATTTTTGCCCTATTTCCCGACCTAATATATTTTTTGCCCCCTCCTTTGTCTAATTCTTCAGATTTTGCCCTCTTTGCATTATTTTATTCTTTTTTGCTCGTTTTCCCGTTACATGGCATGTGAAATGACTCTTTTGCCCCTCGGTCGGCACAGCCTCGTTCCCGTCACACCCGACCAAATCCCTCTCGATCGCTTGCGCTTGCTAGTGTTCATCTTTTTCTCCCCAATCCCCTTCTCTTCTCTGTGCTCGCGCTAGTTGAAGGCGGCGACACGGCGTCCAGCAGTGGTGCATATGGACGTGGCTCCCCAATCCCCTTCTCTGTGCTCGTGCTCCCGACGGCACTTGAAGGCGGCGACGCGGCGGAGCAAGCTAGTAGGGCGCCATGGATCCCAAGGAGATCCCAATCGGGTATGTCCCCATTTCCCCGCTTACCATTGTTGCTTGCTCGATCTGTATTCCTTTTTGTTGTGCTTGATGCGTGTGAACAACGTAGCTTGGAACGATGAGTGATGAAAATTTTTTCTTTGCACCATACATTTGTGCCATTATCGCGTAGGTATGAACCATCGATGAGTGATGAAATTTTGTTTTCTCTGTTGTAAATCCGGTAGGATTGACCATGAATTGGCGTTTAGGATAAGCGTTAGAGTTGGAGCTTATATTGCCGTGATGAATGATGGTAGCACAACGGCTATGCCACGTACAGATCTGGAGTGGATAATAAATGTTAAGGGCTACACGATTGACAAATTGTATGTTGATCTTGGAGAGATGATTATTTGGGGACCTTCTCAGGAGGCATCTGCATACGGAGTTGACAAGATAACCAATGAACATGTCAAGTTTCTGTACACACATGAGTTGCAAGAGGCATTAATGGATCGATGGAACCTTAAATACTTGTTCTTATTTGTAGAGGTTGTCCCCAAAGCCGGATATTAGTGCAGTCAGTCTAGTGTAACCTGCCTTGATGAAGTTTTTAGTGGTAATGATCGAATTGCAGCAAGAATTGATATCAGTGCAGATGGTCCTTGTGCCTCCAATGCACCTCATTCTCCTACTCCCATTGTCGTATCACAACCAGTTGGAAGTACTTCCAATAATCCCTGCAACGCTTGGGCATCAGAAGGTACAGTGGATTGGACAACTATTGAAATCACACAAGGTGCTCCATCTGGCGACGATGATAGAGATGTTGCGATGGGTGAGGATGACATGTATGTCTTACTTGGCTTGAGAGTCGATGATGATGCGGGGTTAATTCTAGAAGAACAACACCAATGGCAAGTCTTCTTCCATGTGGAATTGAGGAAGAATTTGCCGAGGTAGCAATTGCGATGGATGATGACATACCGAGAGAGTGGGAATGTGTTTGATCAGATAATCCAACGATGAGTGTTGGCGACATCTTCCCTGACATGAAAGCATTCAGACTGGCTATCAGAAAGTATGCAATTAATGAGCAATTTGATATCCACACCATTAAATATGACAAAACAAGGTTCAGGGGCAGATGCAAGGATGTGTGCTGCCCATGGACAATTATGCTCATAGCACCAGGAAAGGAGAAACCGTCAGGGTACTAACTATGTTTGATAAGTGTAGCTAACTGTCATGTTTGCTATATGATGTTGCTAATTGTCATGTTTGTATTTGCAGGTGACCAAGAAGCCATTTGAACACACATGTTCATCGACTAGTAGGGTGAAGACCAGTATGGCATCTCAAGGTTGGGTGGCTGACAGGGTTATGGGGACCTTGAGGAAGCACCCACATCTAGGGGCCAAAGAAATCCAAGAGAGGTTGCAGGATGAGTACAAAGTCACTTTGCAATATGAGACAGTGTGGGCTGGTAGCCAGAAGGCAATGGATAGGACATTTGGTTCCTGGGAGGACAGTTTTGAGGAGTTGTATAGATTCAAGGTAGAGATTGATCTTAGGTCACCTGGTAGTATTATTGAGATAGCAAATAGACAAATAGGTGACAAGACATATTTTCATAGATTTTTCATGGCTTTGAAACCATGTATTGATGGTTTTTTGAGAGGCTGCAGACCATACTTGAGTGTTGACTCAATGACTCTGAATGGCAAATGGAATGGATGACTAGGCTGCGATGGCTGCTCTAGATGGACATTATTGGATGTTCCCGTTGCTTTTGGTTTTATAGAATCGAGACAAGCGATAAGCTGGACTTAGTTCATGCGGCAGCTTGAAGAAAGCAATAGGTAATCCTCCCACCCTTGCTATATGCTCGATGCTTGTAAAGGTCTAGAAAATGTTGTGCAAAATGTATTCCCCTTGGTGAAAGAGAGAGAGTGCTTTAGGCACCTTATGCAGAACTTTGTGAAGAAATTTCATGGTCCTATTTTTGGTAATATGTACCCAGCTGCTAGGGCATACAGAGCAGACAGATTTGACCATTACATGGGCAGAATGCTTGAAGCAAGCCCTGAGGTTGGAGTCTACTTGAAGAAGCACCATAATTTGTTATGGATGAGGAGCAGATTCTCAAAGGACATCAAATGTGATTACATCAACAACAATCTAGCTGAGGGTTTCAAATGTTGGATTAAAGGGCTGAAGGACTTGCCTGTTGTGGAACTAGTCGACAAGCTAAGAGAAAAAATAATGGAAATATTTTACAAGAGGAGGAGAATTGGAGAGAGGTTGCAGGGGGGAATTCTCCCAGCCATAATACACCCTCAATATGAAGACTAGGAATTTAGATCATTTGAAGGTGGGTAAATCATCACATGAATCTGCAGAGGTAACTGAGGTTGACAACAATCATGAAGTTCACAGACATGTTGTTTACATCCTTGCACATGAGTGCACATGTGGGGAGTGGCAGTTAACAGGCAAACCATGCCCTCATGCAATGGCATTTATTACAACTGTAAGAAATGCAAATATGGAGGGATATGTACACAATTACTACTCAGTTGCCAAGTTCAGAGCTGCTTATGAAGGGGTTGTTCAGCCAATAACCGGTAAGAACCAATGGCCAAAAGTTGACCTGGGATTTAAGTTGTTTCCACCACTTGGGAAGAGATCAGCAGGAAGACCTCGCAAGAGTAGGTTTCCATCATTCCTGGAGAAGGGGAAATCAAGTAAAGCAAGAAGGCGAGGCAAATCTGAAGGTGGGGAGTTTGGCCATCGTCTTGTGGTATGTAGTCTCAATGCAAACAAAAAAAGGTAACATCATGAGGCCTTTATACCTTTTGCATTACATGTTTCCTTGTTGCCTTGTGTAACTGTTGTATACAATAGGAAGAGAACTGTTGTGAACAATAGGAAGAGAAAGGCTACAAAGAAAGGAATTGCAAAGGGTGCGTCTGTTTGTACAACCCCTGTCGCATTGCAACCAGCAGAGGGTGCATCTGTTTGTACACCCCCTGTCGCATTGCAACCAGCAGAGGGTGCGTCTGTTTGTACACCCCCTGTCGCATTGCAGCTAGCAACTCTGAGCAACAGCCCTGGTCCTATCACTAGGAGGTATGGACTTGCATTTTGTTAGTATGTATGGGCATCTCACAATGGATGTAATATGTATGCAGGCAGCTAGCACTGACAATGGGAGGAGGTGACAGCCAAGACACTACTCCTAGGAAGAAGTTCGTAACTCCCAGGAAGAAGGTCACTACTAGTCCCAGGAAGAAGTTGACACCAATCAAGAAGAAGAAATGAGCAAAAATAGCAATTTGTGTTCTAGACTTGTTTGCATGGACTTGTAGCCATTTCAGAATATTTTGTCAGTATGTTGTGTTCTGCAGTTTTTTTGCAATGTATGCCTATGGCTAAGAACTAGACCATATTTCCTATGTTCTAGACTTGATCTGCAGTCATTGTTATGGACTACTGGACTGTATGCTATGTATGCCAATGAAAAATTAGCATTTGCCAGCAGTGTGTTTGTTCTGTGATGAGCATAATGTCTAGAAGAATTTGATGATGCTGATGAATTTGATTCTGAGATAACTCTAGCAATTTCTGATACCTGCTTCATATGTACATGATAATCGATTCCTGATACATGCAAGATATCTTATTTCGGTTAAGAAAGAGGAGACTTTCACCTGGTGGAGATGTTGCTGACAAGTCACCTGTTTCAAAAATATATGCTGCAAAAGTGCAGCGCTTCCATAGATTGCTATCCAAACCTTAGGGTCATCGGCAAAATACTAGTAATTCTACTATATTCCAAACATCTTTGTATGAATCACTTTTTATACGAAACAGAAGCATCTTAGCATGCTGCCCTGTCAGGATCACTTTCTTTCCCCTGTCACTATGGTTATTTGCATAGTAGCATGCCAGCATCTTTGTATGAAACAGAAGCATCTTCTGACTAGTGCTAGGAAATCAAGACTTCAGTTGTCAATATTACCTAGCATGATTTAGAAGTATCACATTGTCTTCCAGAGAAGGGGCCCCTGCAGAAAATGCACATCCCAGGCTATTCAGGCACAAGCTCAGGTATGACCTTATGCCTTCACAGTTGCTATCTTCAGACTACTGATCTGGACATTCGATATTAACACACATATACAAAAGAGATAAGAGTCATCATGTCACATATGTTATGATCCACATAATGCTTGCCATTTTCAACAGATGAAATTACACATGATGTTCACTTTTGAAAACAAAATGATCACCACCTTGCTGACACCAAGCAACTAAAATGCCTCAACTAAGATCAGCACCTATTACACATCAAGTTGAGTTTCCATTTCAAGACAAAATGAGACTACTACTAAGTGCAAGTGACAAACTACTTCCCCAATACAACAATTACAGCCATTACAACTAAAGCAACGACCAACAAGTTGAGAGCACCAATTGTGATAGAAACTCTCCCTTGCTTCAACACCTTGTACATGGTGGCATCAGTGTTACCATTGAAAGCCTTTAACTCCGCGAGCTCTACTTTCATAGCCTCAAAATCAGTCTTCAGAGTAGATGTGGCTTCAAGTAAATCTGGAATTGCATCTTGGGAGAAGTGGTGTCCTCTTGAATCACCCCTTCTTGGTCGAAAATCCACATATTCTTGGTCCACATGAAGAAGGAGCAAGTCTTTCGCTCCTCGACAAACCAAACAAACAAAGGATCCCAAAATCAAATGAAGCAACCCTCCCAACTTGAAACCCAAATCGAGCAAGGACTACTTACGTTCGGCTGGTTCATAGGACACTTGTAAAATATCTTCCCCGCATTTGCACCCTTCCTGCAAGTGAGTTCGAGCAAGGCAGCCTTCTTGCAGTCCGGGCACTCCACAAGGGGAAGTCCAGTGTCGCCCCGAAGAGAATGCGTAGACAAGTTTATCATCGAAGAACCCGGGAAGTGTACCTGGGACCATCCCTTCGAACGCTTGGAGGAACCGCTCGACTGCGACATGCCGTCCTTGCCAAGGCCAACCCGCCGCAGCTGTTGTGCTAAACCCTAAAGGGGATTGGGAGCAATAGGGGGGGAAGGGGGAAATGGATGAACCCTAGAGGCCGAATCACCGGTCACGAAGAACAGAGAAGGGCGTGTGGGCGCGCACCAGGAAGTAGAAGAGGAGGAGGACAGCAAGCGCGGCGATGGCGTCGAGGGCTCCCGCGGCGGCGAGCAGCGCGAGATAGAAAAGGATGAACCCTAGCGAGCGCAAGCGACCGAGAGGGATTTGGTCGGGTGCGACGAGAACGGGGTTGTGCCGACCGAGGGGCAAAAGAGTCATTTCACAAGCCATGTAACGGGAAAACGAGCAAAAAAGAATAAAATAATGCAAAGAGGGCAAAATCTGAAGAATTAGACAAAGGAGGGGGCAAAAAATGTATTAGGTCGGGAAAGAGGGCAAAATCTGAAAACGCAACTAAAGGGGGGCAAATAGTGAATTCCCCCATTTTACATAGGAACCGAGCAGAGTGCGTTCAAACCCCGGGGGCTTACCTTCGGCTTAAGGACTTTTGAGAAGCCTATTCTCGGCCATAGTGTACGTAGATAGATCAAGAATTTAAACTAAAATTCAGATCTATCTACATGGATAGCACCCAGTTCAAACCCTAGATGCTTACCTTCGGCTTAAGGGCTTTTGATAAGCCTATTCTTAGCCAGAATGTACGTGGATAGATCGAGAATTTAAACAAAAATTCAGGTTTATCTACATGGATAGCACCCGAGTTCGAACCCGGGGTGCTTACTTTTGGCTTAAGGGCTTTTGAGAAGCCTATTCTCAGCCAGAATGTACATAGATAGATCGAGAATTTAAACTAAAATTCAGATCTATCTACATGGATAGCACCAGAGTTCTAACCCGGGTACTTACCTTGTGCATGCAAATCCCCCTTGATAGCTCCCGAGCTGCTGCCATATTCGATGAAGCCGCACCCCCCCTCCCCCCAAAACAGAGAGGGGTTGGGCAGAGGAGGAGAGCAAACTGAAGCACTGTCTCGCTACACACTTAAGCTCATGTTTGAAAAGCCTATTTTCAGCCAAGATCTATGTGGATGCACCAAGAATTTGAACTAAAATCCTAGAAATTATGCTCAACCAAACAAGGACTAAGTGAAATCCAGAGCTTCTAACTAAATCTATTATCTTATTAAAACAGAGTCAAAACAAGCCATCACATTCGCTCTCAAAGGCTAGAAATTCCAACGTTAATCGATAAAAAAAGATAAAAATCTACACCATCGATCGTGGTGGATCCAGATTATAACTGACTAGATTAAAAGAAAGAGTCCATGTCAATTTGATTAAAGCTGAAATTCAGAATAAAAAATAAAATAAAATAAGAAATTTGATTTACATACGAATTTCTAAGTAAAATAGTCCACGTCAAGTATAATAAAACTAAAATTCAGAATAAAAATAAATAAATTATAAATTTGATTTCCATGCGAATTCCTTAGTAAAATCTCTAAATAATTATAGTTTGGAAAAAATAAACAAAAATTGGCGATTAGATCTGTATACTAATACAAAAAAAAACTCGAAATAAAAAATAAAATAAGCAATTTGATTTCGATACGAATTCCAATAATTATAATTTAGATTACTAAAGCATAATCAGAAGAAGCCCCCACGTTCGCTCTCAAGGGATAGAAATCTCTACGTTAATCGATGAAAAAAGAGAAAGATCTACAACATCGATCATGGTGGGTCTTTATTGCAACGATCTAGATCTAAAAGAGTCAATGTCAAGTACAATAAAACTAAAATTAGGAATAAAAATAAAATAAGCAATTTTATTTCCATACTAATTCCCAAGTAAAAGAGTCAATGTCAACTACAATAAAACTAAAATTTGGAATAAAAATAAAATAAAATTAGCAATTTGATTCCCATACTAATTTCTAAGTAAAATCTCTAAATAACTGTAATTTGGAATAAAAATTAAAGAAAAATTAGCGGTAGGATTAGTATACAAATTATAAGAAAAAAGAATAGAATTTTGGAATAAAAAATAAAAGGCAATTTGTAATTTGGTTTCCATACTAATTACAAAGTAAAATCCCTAAATATCTAAAATTTGGAATAAATTAAATAAATTTAGCAATTTGATTTGTATATGAACTCCAATAAAAATAACTAAAATGTTTAATAAAATTAAAAGTTATAACGAGGATAGCACGAAAGGTGTCGGAGGAGACACAAAAGAAGTCACCACGTTTGCTCTCAATGTCACTTGTTTCTATTGTTGCTTCCTATGAAATAAAAAATCTAAAATTTTGAATAAAAATAAAGGTTATAACGAGCATAGCACAAATAGTGTATGTGGAGACCACTGATGAATGCAATGGCCTCGATATGTCCTGTAAGAAGATATTGACCAACGGGAAAGCGAAGAGTCGAGGTGGCGGCGACCAAAATGAGAACAATATCGTGATGCTCACCTTCGCCGTTCAATGAGGACAATATCGTGCTGCTCGCCAGAGCCATTGTAGAGAAAGTCCAGAGTTGAAGGAGTCAAGGGCCGCGATGACAAGTGGTGAGCATCGGCGTCATTGAAGAAGTTAGTGGCCAAAGAAGCTCGATAATGGGAAAGCCCTGGAAGACAGGTGATGAAGCTTTTGTATTGAAGATGAGCTATTGACGATATAGGGCCATCGGGTAGCTAGGAGCGTACCATCACTGGTGAGGGGCATGGCGTCACCGGCGATGGTGAAAAGATTTTTCGTATTATTAGACAATAACTAAAGCATACATGCCGGCATCAGTGAAGATAGGAGGTCAATGCGGTTAGTGAGGAAGCCACAACGTTGAGATGACCAACGTCGAAGAAGAGGAGCGACCAACACGAGACAAGATGACATCGAGCATGTATAACATCATGCACACGTATGTACATGCATGCATCCAAACAAATAGAAGCACAGGCGTACGGAGGTAAAGGAGCAAAAAGCTTAGAGTAGAGATGGCACAGCCGTGGGGAATATGCTTGGTGTCACTGGAGAGAGCGTGACACATGTCCCCACCTGGGATCGGTGACAATTGCATGTGTATGAGTGTTGATGTCGTAACAGTTAGCATTAAGCAATAATTGAGGAGAAGTAGAAAATAACTATGTGATAAAAATTACATCGAAAGGGGTAGAAGCTAAGAGAGATCGATCAAGATTTGTGCTTACTGTTGGAGGTTGAAGCAAAAAAGTTGTGAAGGCGAGAAGAGATAGAAGACACACGGTTTGGTGGAGTAGCTATCATGTGAGGGAGAATAAGTTCAAGGTAGGTCGCTATGGTTCATCGATGTATGCATGAGCAATGTACTGTAATACAATGTTGTCGGTGGTCTAATACCAATCTTACGTATGATTGTTTGTTTTGGGAGAACTCCTGGAAAATAGAATCACGCAGAGGATGACACAGGGATTTATACAGGTCCAGGCCTTCTCCGCAGAGAATAACAACCCTACTCCTATGTGGCTATATTGAATATGCTATTTACAATCAAGAGGAAAACTAAAGCCTAATGTCTTGTGCTCCAGATTGCCTCTCTCCCTATTGCTCTTGTCCTTCTGTCCACTAACTTCATCCTTTATATAGCGCATGAAGAGGTGGCAGTTCCTCCAAGCCAAGAGATGTCCCAACGTTCCAAATGATGAACCGTTAGTAGAGGTTACTATCAGAGAGATAACCCCCCACCCCACCCCACGTCGCCAGATAGTTATTGTCAGAGACAGAGGTATAAAATGTGCAGTTATTCACAGGGAATAATAGTGTACGTTAACTGCCCCGTAGGTTGAACGTGGCGCATAAGACTCCCTAATCGACTGCGCCCACATGTCAGTAGACTCCATTGATTATAGGGGAGTCATAACTAACCCGGTTGTAGAGTAACTTACGACCACAGGGTGCTCGTAAAAAGCCTCATAACCAGGGACGGGTCGTAAAAAAGCTTACAACTAGAGACTGATCGTAGAAAGGCTTACAACCAGGGGGTGGTCGTAGTAAGACTTACAACAACTCAGTTAAGCTTCTCCCCTATGAACAGTAAGGGGTATACTTGCGAGTAATATATAGATATTGCATTCTATAATGAGAATTACAAATAAATAATTAAATGAGGATTATTCGATCCTCGTCATCTAGCCCCCTAGCCTCAAGTGAAAATAACTTACTTGGCAAAGGAGTCATAGAATAATGGTCGAAAGTAGAACCTTTCCGACTGGTATTTCATTTGACCATAAATTGACTTGGTCAAGAAGGTAATTTCACTTAAGTTGTAAAGACATAATTGGTTTTCTTGAATAGACAAATTTAAGAATCTCAATCGACCCTCACAGACCTATCCGTTGGAGCAGTTCCCGAAGAGGTGGTAACTGTTGAGTTCCTGCGATCTTTAACTCAAGCGTGTGGCTACACAAACTTACCACGAGCGTGACTTTAGGGTTTTTACTTTTCCCCATTTGCTTCAACTATTATTCGAGCCCTTTCTTTCTCTGCCACCAACCAAGTCGAAATCTTTCTCAAAGCCTTTCCAAATCCAAATCGTTCGCACTTAGAGAAGATGGCCGGGACCGTTTCTCAATGGGCGGTATCAGAGATGGACACGACGAAGATGGAAGCTCTAGTTGCCACCGAGAAGATCCCGAAAAAGAAATTTGTGAAGTGGGCTGAGGCTGTTGGGCAGCATTGGCCTTCAGGCGAAGATGGCACCATCCCAGTATTCCACGCATACTGTGAACGTGGCCATCGGTTGTCTGCTCATCCTTTCCTCACACTTGTTCTTGCTCACTTTGGGGTGGAATTGGTGAATCACGTTCCCAATTCCATCACCATGTTGAGCGTATTTGTGTATCTGTGCGAAGTCTACCTGGAGATTCTACCAGACTTGGAGCTCTTCCCGTACTACTATGGGATGAGCAGATAGGCTGGAATCGCAGGCAACTGCGGTCTGAAGCTCCACGACGAGAAGTCGAAGAAGTACATTCAGATGTTCACCCGGTCGTCATGGCCAGGATGGAATAAGAGGTGGTTCTACTGGACGACAACCCAGGAGGACAGCCTTTTCTTCGTGGGAAAAGCCGCTGAGAAGAGTTTTTCCTGGGATTCGACTCCCAAGAACCTCGATCGGATTGCCCCCTACATTCAAGCCATAAAAGACTTGAAGGAAGAGGGCTTATCGGATGGAACGTGGTGAAAGACTTCATCACGCACCACATCAGTCCTTTGAAGAAGCAAACACATCCCATGTGGAGGTATTCGGGGGCTAAAGATTCGACCAGATATTTCGAAGTAGGTATATAATCCTTCAACTCGGCTCTTTTTGGTTAATTTCAAGCTCGATTGTTGAATGTATTATCTACCTTACTACCTATGCAGATCTCTCACAGACAGAGATTGACACCCGAATCAAACTCGTCTGTGAAAAAGCTCCGCCACCGGATACAGTGGCTCCTCAAATCCTGGTGGTCGTGTCCGCAAAGGAAAGGGAGGATCACCTAAAGGTAATCAAAGATTGATTTCTTCTTTAGGATCCTCATAGTCGTAGAAATCGACCACTAAGTAATGTTTTCTTTTCTGACTTTTGCAGAAAGTAGGCATGGCAGACCGTCGAGATGACCAAGAGGTCGAATTGATGGTTGTCGCAAAAGGGGCGGATCAAGTCAAAGTTCCACCAGCCAAAAGGCGCCGCCTTGTGAGGGCTGTCGATAAGGAAGACGAAAGCTCAAGTTCTGCTCCTCCTCCAACCAGTCCCATTAAGAAGTTCTTTGCAGATGTGATTGCTGTAGAGAAAAAGGGACCGGTCGAATTGCCTGCTCCTAAAGCCCCCAATACCAAGGTACCATTCTACTACGACAACAAAGCCTTTTCAGTTTCTGCCTCTCACGGCTTTGTCAAGCAACTAGAAAAAGAGAACTAGAAGAGCTTTGTATCTTTTGTGAATGACACTGTTGCATCAGCAGAAACCAGGGTCGAGGCAAGCGTTGCCCCTAAGGTGATCGAAACAAGTTTCGACCACCAAGAGGGGCAGGAAGCTTCGAGAGCTTTGGCTCTCGTTCAAGACCTACAACTAGACGTGGTCGTAGAGGTCCCAAGCCCTCAGCAATATCTTTGACCATATGTGGTCGAAAAAGCCCTGACCTCCCAATCTCATGGCACTGAGAGCCCCCCAAAGGCTGAAAGTGTCATGATGATTGGGGCGGTCGAAGAGAAGAAGAGAAATAGGCCTTTCTTAGGGAAGATCTCTTCTGGATTTGCGATTAAAGCTAGAAAGCTAAGGTATGTACAAATCAAAAGCATAAGGATAACATTTACCTTCTGCTCTTTACAATCTTGACACGTTTTCCCTTTTCTGGAATTTTAGTCCTGCTCCTCCAACCTCCAAGAACACTTCTCTCGAGAGGCCTGCTGTTATCTCTCCTATAATCGCAGAGATAACAGTAGAGGTGGTCAAGAGATCGACCACTGTCTCTGTGGTGGAGGAGGGCACCGCCATTAAAGCAACTGTGACCACTGAAGTGGTCGTAGATGCACAGGCGAAGACGGCAGAAGAACCGGTCGTTGCGATGATCGAGTCAGTTGTTGATGACATCAATAACCAGACAAGGGACCTAGTCCTTCGATCACTGGAAGCTTCCAATCAAGACAGTGGAGGGGCCTCCGACCACCGTGCCGGGAAGGAAATCGTGGAAGACGTTCCTCCCGGTTCTCAAGGAGGTGTTGCTGATACAACCAATAAAGAAGACGAAGAAGAATACTTCAACTTCTCTTCTGAATTCTTTGGCCCGGCAACCATCATGTGATCTTCTTCGTTTAGATCTCATGACCGAGTCCCACACCCCAAGGACATTCCTAACAGGGGGAATATTTTTTGATGACGATCGTCTTCAAAAAATATGGTAGGACAAGGTCAAAGATATCGATGAACTTAAAAATCCCCATATCTATCAGAGAGCTTTGGAGCAAGTTGTTACTGTTAGTGAATACCACAGACAACTTGTGCTGCTAAGACAGCAAAAAAAAACTCTGTGAGCAAGCAGAAAGATGGTAAGTTACTATCACATGTAGTCTTTTGTGTTTCGACCACTTGTCTAGTGCCCATGTCTACTTTAACCTCTAAAGGTTTAAAAGCGACGAAAAATCCTTGGCTGATTCACTCGACTACGAGAAAGTCGAGACGCAAAAGCTAAGGGAAGAAAATAAAGACCTGCTGAAGAAGCTTCAGGAGGCAAATTCTACGACTCATGAGTTGCAAAATGAAATAAACAGTAAGTTCTCAACTTAAGACTGCTTGAATGTCTCCTCTTTTTCTAACTCTTGTTTCTTTTCAAAAAAAAAGTGGTCGAAATAGGTAAGCTCGAAACCGAGGCTAAATCAACAACCTTGGTTGTCAACGAGCTATCTCGTATCGCCAAAGAAAAATATCAGAAGATAAAGTCGTGGGAAGAGCAATCCGCAAAGAAAGATGCCTCCCACGACAGCAAGGTCAAGAAACTTGACTCTCGACTAGCAGGTAAGTAATTTTTTACCTACGGCCGGTTTTATTTTCTAGTCGTTAAGAAATATGCTTTTGACTAGTCGTACTCTATTTATAGAGCAATCAGTCGAAATAAAGCAACTCCACAAAGCTTCGACTCGCAGTCAGGAGGAGATGAAATCGATGAAGATCAACCTTCAAGACAACATGTCTCTCCTGAACAATGTACTCGGAGGGCTTGGTGCTGAGGAGGTGAATCCTCTTGAAGACACCATGATCGCCCACACGAGTGCCATTAGAGAATAAGTCGAAGTTGTAGAGGAGTTGATAGCCACTCTGAGGACCAATCAAGCTGACTCGATAAGAGAGGCGGTTGAAGGTGCAATAAGCTATGCCTTGGCAAAGCTTAAGGCATACGACCGTAATCTTAATCTTCAACCAATCAAAGCCGACTTCGACTGCTCTGAAGCAGAAGCAACACGGCTAATTGAAGAAGTGAAGCCAGTCAGCCAGAAGGTCGCAGAGGAGATGCAAATTGGATATCTCTCATGAGAGTAGTTTGTAGTAGAAAACTTGTAAAGACAAGCTTTTGTTTATGAATATATATCCACTCTTTCCTGCAAATTATCTTGTCGAGTAGTTAGTAACTCATAAGACAATGTATAGAAAAAAGAAAATTTAATTTAATACTAAGAATTGAAGCCATATTAATAACTTTATCCTAGCCCCCGACTATTTGCTTAGTTTATTTATATAAACTAGGTAAATAGTGTGTATAAGGGTTTGCTTAAAAGTGGTTTGTCCAACTTTTATTGTCGATCTCGATTGTCATATTCTGGTGGCAAGAGTTAGTAACAGATAGACACTAGAAAGTTCCTTCTAGTGGGCAGAATCACGTGCAGAAAGAAAAGACTTCGACTAGTGAAGCTACGCTGTCTGACCATAGTAATCAAATTAAGAGTGTCAACATAAGTGAGATAAACTTCCAGTGTGCCTTAAAAATTCGTTCGACCTTTTCCAGTGAACTCAATAGATGTGCATTGATAGCAAGAGTTAGAAACAGTACAACACTAGGAAGTTCCTTCTAGTGGGCAGGACCACATGCAGAGAGGAAAGACTTCGACTAGGTGTTGTGTCTTTTTCTGACTAGTTTGAACGTATTGAGTGTACTAAAAACAGTCGAACAAACTCTAAAATTATACTCCACTTAGAGAATTTTTCAAGAGTATTGAAGCAATAAACTAAGGTTAAGAGAGTTGGCTTGAGAATATTTCGACTAGATTTATTGAACCCAGTCTCTTTGTATTGGCAGCAAAAGTTATAAACGAGTTGACACTAGAAAGTTCCTTCTAGTGGGTAGGACCACGTGCAGAGAGTAAAAACTTTGACTAGGTGATGTTACCTTCCTTCGACCAGTGTAAAGAAAAGCTAAGTGTTTAAAAATGATCGAAAAATCATCAAAGCTCTACTCAATGTAAGACAATCAATATTGAAGAAAACTGAAACATTATTGAGAGAGTAAGAATTTACACATAAAGTTGCGCAATTGGTCGATGTTCCAAGAATTAGAAAGGGCTCGGCCATCTTCCATTGCTAGTCGTACTGAACCTGGTCTCATAACTTCGACCACTGTGTTAGAACTTTCCCACTTTGGGGAAAGTTTATTCCGATTAGACTGGGATTGAATCTTTTTCAATATCAAGTCACCTACAGTAAGCCTACGAGGTTGGACCTTATAATCGTAGTATTTTGCGCAGGGCTTGTTTGTAGACCGTTGAACGAATTAAGGCTTGATTCCTCTTCTATTCGAGTAGGTTGATGTCATCCGCTCGAAGATGTTCCTGGTTAGAGTCGTTAAAGTTTTCGACCCTTAACGACCTAATTTTTAGTTCTGGTGGAAGCATGGCTTCAGCTCCAAAAACTAGAAAAAAGGTGTTTCACCTGCCCAACTAGCAGTCGTACGAACTGCCCATAATACCGAGGATAGTTCTTGTACCCAAGTCCCCGAGCGCTTTACAAGCTGGTCGAAGACTCGAGTTTTGATTCCCTGCATAATTTGGTCTTTCGCTCTTTTGACTGCCCCGTTGCTTTGTGGGTAGACGACAAAGGCATAACACAACTTGGTACCCAATTCGTCGTAAAATTCTTAAAATTTTGCGCTCAAAAATTGTTTATCGTTACCTGTAATTATCCGAATTGGAACACCAAATCGAGTAATCACACTTCTCATCATGAACCTTTTAGCTGCTTTCGTTGTTATCCCAGTCACAAGTTCGGCTTCAATCCATTTTGTGAACGTATCAATAACCACAAAAAAGAACTCGAAGCCTTCTGGTGCTTTTGGGAACGGTCCTAAGATATTGAGACCCCAGGTTACAAAAGGCCAAGATAAAGGTATAGTTTGCAATGCCTGAGCCAATTGGTGTATTTGCTTGCTATTAAACTGGCATTGTACACACTTTTAACAAACTCTTTGGCATCATGAAATGCGGTAGGCCAGTAAAAACTTTGTCGAAAGGTTTTACCAACCAGTGTTCTGTAAGAAGCATGAGTTCCACAGATACCCTCGTGTATGTCGTGAAGGGGATTTAATCCTTCTCTCTGTGATTTGCATCGCATGAGAACCCCTTGAGTACCACTTTTATAGAGGATTCCTTCGACCAAAGTATACATTTTGACCTTACGGGATAAACGATCTGCCTCGAGATCATCATCGGGTATTATACCCTTCTGAAGATACTTGTAGATGGGATTCATCTAGGTATCCTCATATTCTAGAGACGATATCTCAATAGGAGATGTTTCCGGTGTTTAGACCAGAGACGGCTACTGGAGCTGTTCCAAGAAGACTCCTTTTGCTACTGATGATCGGGAAGAAGTCATTCGAGCTAACTGGTCAATGAGGACATTATCCTTTCGAGGGATATATTGTACCTTGAAACCAAAAAAATATTTTTCAAGCTTTCGTACTTCCGATAAGTACTGAGACATGATTGGGTTAGAGCACTGGTACTCCTTTTCGACCTGATTCATGACCAGTTGAGTCTCCTCTCACGAGTAGTCGTTGAATCCCAAGCGCTTTCGCTGCTCGTATGCCAGCCAACAAACCTTCGTATTCTGTCACGTTATTAGTGGTAGGAAAATGTAATTGAATAGCATATTTTAAGGTCTCTATTGTAGGATTTCTGGACCACCCCAGCCCCCAAGCCACGTAACAAAAGTGATCTGTCAAAGTACATCGTCCACTAGCGTACTAGGGATCATGAATAGGTTTAGAATTTGTCCATTCGGCGACAAAGTCTACCAAGATCTGGGATTTAATGGTTGTTCAGGACACGAAATGGAGGTCGAACTCCCTAAGTTCAACCGACAATTTTGTCATACGTCCCGCTGCTTCCCTGTTCTGGAGGACCTCTCCTAAGAGAAACTTAGACGGCACAATTACCTTGTGCGCCTAAAAATAATGTCTCAGTTTCCTCGAAGACATGCGGAGGGCATGTAAAAGTTTTTGGACTTGAGGGTAGCGCTCCTTAGGCCCATAAAAAACTTCACTTATGTAGTAAACTGATCGTTGAACATTCTCATGTTTGGCAACCAGTACTGCGTTCACTGCCTGTGGCGTGGCAGCTAGATATATTAAGACTGTTTCTTCTGGTTTCGGAGAAACTAGAACAAGAGCACTCGTAAGATACCTCTTGACATCCTCAAAGGCATTGTTTGCCCCTTCTGACCACTCGAAACCCTCGTGCTTCTTTAAAAGTTTGAAGAAAGGAAGTCTTTTTTCTCCCAGTCGTGCAATGAAACGACTTAAAGCCGCCATCATCCTGTGCGTTTCTGGACTTCTTTGTTCATGGACGGAGAGCGCATTTGTTCAATGGCCTTTATCTTTTCGGGATTTGCTTCGATTCCTCGTGTAGAGACAAGGAATCCAAACAATTTCCTAACGAGACTCCGAACACACACTTCCCAGTCGTGCAATGAAACGATTTAAAGCCGTCATGCATCCTGTGAGTTTCTGAGGTTGTCGAATGTTTCTTGCAGATCGAAAATATGATTAAGTCTTTTGATGCTTTTTACGACTAGATCGTCAACATAGGCTTTCAAATTCCGGCCTAGTTGAGGTGAAAAAGTCATTTGCATCAAGTGTTGAAAACAAGCGTCAGCATTTTTTAGACCAAACGGCATTTTGACATAGCAAAATATACCGAATGGTGTAATAAATGCGGTCTTTTCTTCATCATATAAACACATACTAATCTGATGATAACCAGAATATGCATCTAGAAAACTTAATATTTCACAACCAGTAGTAGAGTCAACCAACTGATCAATACGAGGAAGAACAAAATCATCTTTTGAACAAGATTTATTAAGATCAGTAAAGTCTACACACAAACGTCACTTACCATTATACTTTCTAACTATTACAGGGGTAGCCAATCACTCTGGGTGGTCGACTTATCTTATAAAGCATGCTCTAAGTAGCTTGTCCAATTCTTATATAATGGCATCTCGTCGATCAGGTGCAAATCTCTGTAATTTTTGTTTTACAGGTTTCTTGTCAAGCCGTAAAGCTAGCCTGTGCTCGATGACTTCACTGAGGACTCCAAGCATGTCGGATGCTTGCCACGCGAAGACATATGTGTTAGCTCGGAGGAAGGTGGCGAGTGTGACTTCCTATTTGGGGTCAAAAGTATCCCTGATGCCAACAGTCTTCAAAGGCTCCTCTGGATCCAGCGGAACTTCTTTGACTTGATCGCTCAGCTTTGGCGTGGCTTTAGGCTTTGACTGCTTGGTCGAAGGCTGCCCCTTGCTTGCTTCTCGAGTTGGTATCTAACGAACTATCTCGATGAATCGATGGTCGCATGTAAGCGCCATCTTTTTATCACAGTGGATTGTGATCACTCCTTTGAGAGCTAGCATCTCAAGACATTGATAACCATAATGAGCAGTCATTAGGAATATTGCTAGAGTTGGTCGTCCGAGTATGGTATTATAAGCCGTATCAAAATCAACCACATTAAAAGAGATTTTTTCTGTCCTGAAATTGCTTGAAGAACCAAACGTTACAGGCAGAGAAACTTGGCCAATTAGTTTGGCCGAAGAACCTGGTACGATCCCATGGAAAGAGTATCATACATGTTTTATTCTGGTCCTAGGTACTTGCATTTCATCCAAGGCACTCGTAAATAGAATATTTAATGAACTGCTACTATCAACTAACACTCGATTTACTCAACAGTTGTTGATGGTGGGCTCGACCACGATCGGAAACCAACCAGGTCGAGTGGAAGGGATTGGACAGTCACCCTTCTCGAAAGAGATGGTAACTTATGACCACTTTGATAATTTATTGACAAGAGGAGGGTCAATGGAGTTTACCTCGTGTTCGACAGCCTTAAACTGTTGTTTTGACTCGTATGCCAAAGATCATCTGTAGATGTGGTTGATGGTGTGCTTCGGATCCTAGAACGACATCTCCTCATCGCCGTCCGACTGCTTTCGACCACTTGTCTGCCCTACCTCCTCGAGTGTAGGAAGCAGTCCCTTGCTGGTGTAATAGTCCTCGAGCTTTCATTGGAAAACTCGACAATTGCGGAGATCTTGTCCTTCCTTTCTATGGAAAGGACACCATCTAGGCTCATCATTCTTCCTCTCAGGGTGTTTACCCTTACCTCGATCGAAATATGATTTGGAACTCCGAGGCTCCTTATTGCTTACGACCAAGACTTCCTTCGAACTATTGGCTTGAGGCTTCTGGCCTTTAGTCTTGTTCTCGGATTTTTTAGTCTTTTTGTCCTTCTTCTTGCTACTTTCACCAGCTTCTTGAGGAACGTTATCGTCTCGTTCAATGGTTTTGTTCCACTCGACTGCTTCAGCAGTGGTAGCATATCGATCGACCATCTCGAAGAGCTCAGTGATAGTATCCAGAGGTTTTAAAGCAATGTCCTTTGTGATCCTTCTACTTCAGACTCCCAGCTTAAACGCTCTGATAACAGAAGAATCGGAAATTTCAGGTATGGAATTGTGAACCTGACTGAAACGCCTGATGAACTAGCGTAGGATCTCGTGGTCGTTTTGTTTCATCATGTGCAAATCATTCTCCTTCCCAAGACGATGGTAGGTTCCCTAGAAGTTGGCCAGTAGTAAGTCGAAGAGGTGTTGTCATGAATAGATCGACTCGAGTGGTTGATTTAACAACCACAACCGAGCGGATCCCTCGAGCACAGTAGGAAGGTAATTCGTCATGACGTGCTCTCCTTCTCTTGCTACCCGAACAGTGGTCGTGTAGATCTGAAGAAATTCGATGGGATTTTATGACCCATCAAACTTCTCCATGTTCACTGGTCGAAACCGCAACGGCCAGCGAACTGCTCGGAGATCAGGCGAGAACGCCCGACATCCGATAATGACATCATGACGCCTTCTTTGCGGGAAAGAAGGGTTCATGTCCCCAGGTGATCGTACGCGAGATACCCGGTTGTAGGTAGACCCGATCTATGACAGGTCTCAGTCCTACTACAGATTTTGAGGTCGGAGTGGTGAACGATCACCTCCCCTGAGAGCTGGTTGATCATCAGAAGTTCGAAGAACTCTACTCTGACTGGAGTTAATGTTAGGAGAGCGACGTGACCTATTGTCATGCCGATCTCCATGAGGTGAGTTGTTTGAGCGACTGGTGTTCGATGTAGTCATTCCGGTACGACTTCTAGAATGGTGTCGGTGAGGTTGCTCAAGTCTAGCCATCGTGCTCCAAAGCCTCTGTGAGATCTCTTCAGCGAAGAGGTCGTAACCTGGCGCTCATCCAAGTTGTTGAGTTGGGTTCTCGAGCAGGTCATTGATATGCTGAAGTTCTCGAGCCTCCTCTGACCGATATTGAATGCGCCCAGACAGAGTTTTCTAGGCTGCAATTCTTCTCCTCCGGATAGTCTCAGGATCTTCCACATCTGAGGTTGCTTGAGTTCGTCCTAATGGAGAGCGATCATTTCTAGGATTTCTCCCACGCTCATGAGAGTGTTGATGATGTTCATCGCCAGAGGTCTCCTCGCCATTGCCACGAGAGGTCACAGTGTGTGAGAGTTGAAGAGCATCCTCAGTCCTGCTTCTAGAAGAGCGACTATAATATGAGGGGAGGACGAAGACCTCCTCGATATGATCTCCACCTGCACTTGAGGCCCCCTAACTTGAGGAGTAGTCGAACGGCAACACCTCACGACTTGGAGTAAGCCCCTCCAAGAAGGGGAATTCTGGGTTATTACCGTCTCCATTCATAGGTGAGCCCTGTGATCGAGGGTATGGTCGAATCTATAGGGAAAGTGTGCTCGCCCATATCTTTTGTGGGGGTAACCAAAGAGAGACGACCACCAGATGCTGATGGAGTCCTAGAATGGTGGTTTTCAGGACTTATCGTGTCAGGTCGGACAGCCTCAGGCGGACTCGAACATTTGAAGGGAGCACCCTCGTCATGTTCTGAGCCTGCCTTGGTGCAGTCTTGATTGTGGTCGAGTGGACCCTTACCCTCTGAGGAATTTGGTTCCCCATTTGGACGTAATGTTGTGGGGGAAAAGGATCCCTCCTCAACTCTGTCCATGGTATGATCTCCTGGATCTAGTGAAAGATCCCTGGAGGCGGCAATACTATTAGATGAAATAATATTCTGCTCGTAGTCGTAGCAGGCATCCATGTCGAGTCCTGCGTAGTCAGTCAAGTTGAACCAATTCTCCTCGTTCCACTCTCCTTCCATAGAAGTATTACAGTCAAGAAAAATAAAGAGAACTTGCTGAAAAGGGAATCACCAGAATGTCCCCATGGTCGACGCCAACTGTCGGTGATCTAATACCGATCTTACGTATGATTGTTTGTTTCAGGGTGACTCCTAAAAAATAGAACCACGCAGAGGATGACACAGGGATTTATACAGGTTCAGGCCTTCTCTAGGAAGAATAACAACCCTACTCATGTGTGGCTATATTGAATGTGTTGTTTACAATCAATAGGAAGACTAAAGCCTAATGTCTTGTGCTCCAGATTGCCTCTCTCCCGATTACTCTTGTCCTTCTGTCCACTAACTTCATCCTTTATATAGTGCATGAAGAGGTGGCAGTTCCTCCAAGTCAAGAGACGCCCCAATGTTCCAAATGATGAACCGTTAGTAGAGGTTACTGTTAGAGAGATAACCCTCTGTAAGATCGAGGAGGCTGACTAGAGGGGGTGAATAGGCGGTTTTAAAAACTTCTTTGGCTAAAACCAATTTCTAATGCGGAAGCTAACAACAATTCGATTTTGCACAATTAAAATCTAAATCAACTAGTCTTGACTAAGTGCACCAACAATATAAGACTATTGATAAATATAGCAAACATACAAAAGACAAATAAGCAATTTAATTCTAGGAATGTAAATTGCAATAGAGTAAACCACAAGAAGGCAAACCACAATGACATAATGATGTTTTACTGTGGTGTTTGGAGACTTGCCGGTCTCCCCTAATCCATGTTGAGGTAAGACCAACCGCGTTAGACCGGCTCCTCAATTGAGCCAACACCTCCGAGGTAAGTCCAGCCACTTGGATCGGTTCTCACAACATGAGCCAACACCTCGATTCACTCGGGGTTGCTCTTCCTCCACTCCGGAGATGGCGAGCACCAAACCACTCACAACCACCCAGGTCTTCTCACAACCTTCTTATAGAAGATCACCGGCGCAACTCCTCCAAGCCGTCTAGGTGTCGGTAAACACCAAGAGTAACAAGTCGGAGACACTCACTTGAACGAATCAAGTGTCTAAGCTCAATAGATGCACAATCCACTACCTAATGCAACACATGCACTTAGGGTTTGCTCTCTAAGCTCACTAAGTGCAACACATGCACATAAGAGGTGAGGCTTGCTCTTTGCTCAAGGAATGGATAGCTCTAGCAACAACACCTTCCACAACCGGCCAGCGTGGGTATTTATAGCCCACACACAAAAACTAACCATTTGAAAGAGAATCTGTTGAAAATCAGCGAAGCCCGGTCTAACCGCAGGCCAACGGCCAGTCAGACCGGCCATGCTCTAACGGCTATAAAACTAGTCATTGGACACACCCGGACTGACCGTCAACCAATGACCGGTCAGACCGCGCCAACCCGGTCATACCAACCAACACATGGCGGTCAGACTGCACAACAGAACAAAGAGCAATTCCAGGAAAACACCTTCACTGGAAAAAGCTGACCGGGTCCAAGACCCGGGAGTTCGGTCCGTCCGGACTTACAACTGCGGTCAGACCGCTCCTCAGAGGAACCAACAATTCCAGAAAAACATATCTTCTGGAAAAAGCTGACCGCGCAATACATGGCGGTTAGATCGGGTCCTACCAGTCAGACCGACCAACACATGGCGGTCAAACCGCCAAAACAAAGGAACCGGCACATAGCCCGGTTAACCTTTTAAGGGTCGGACAGACTGCCCCAAAGCCTGCGGTCAGACCGGACCAGAAAACAAAAGCTGATCTTTGTAAATCGCTTCAACTCAATTTGCAAAACACATTTGTCAATTGATGCAAGATGCAAATAAGGGTTAAAGGCGAGATTCTCAATAGGTTGCAAAACACATTTGCCAACTTTTAGAATCACACCACAAGGAATAAGGTACATGGACTTAAACCATTTACAAAACACATTCGCAAACTAAAGTCATATGCTGCAAAGATTATGCATGAGCTTCAACTATTTGCAAAACACATTCACAAATATTGGCAACATGCTAAGGAAAGCTAGAGCAAGCACAACGAGCTATCAACACATGACGCGCTCAAGCTACTAGTCACAACCCCTCTTAATAGTACGGCAACCTATACTAACAATCTGGTCTTCCATCTAAACACCAAGACCAGTAAAAGACTAGGAATACATCCTTAGCCCTTGCTAGTCATACCTTTGCCTTGAGCATCTTCTTGAAGCTTGATGACATACATCTTTACTTCAAGAACGGGTCCTTGACTTGATATACATCAACCCATGATACATTCTTTACTTGACCTCCATCAACACATGATGGGTCTTCTCTTGACTTGATGATCAACTCATGATCATCTCCTCTTCTTGAACATCATTAACACATGATGATATTTTTCACTTCGGGATCTTGACTTGAACACCATCAACACATGATGATTTCCTTCATCCCGAGTCTTGACTTGATGATGATCAACTCATGATGTCATACAAAGTTTTCATTATCATGGAACATAACATATACATTCAACTCATGACAAATGTTAGTTCCAAATGACGATTGTCATTAATTACCAAAATATGTCATTAACTCGTAATGGCGGGTCTATATTCTTCACCCCTCCCCCTACGTCGCTAGGTAGTTATTGTTATAGACGGAGGTTTAAAACATGCAGTTATTCACAGGGAATAACAGCGTACGTTAACTGTCCCGTAGGTTGAACATGACGCATAAGACTCCCTAATCGACTGAGCCCACATGTCAGTAGACTCCATCGATTATAGGGGGGTCATAACTGACCATGTTGTATAGTAACTTACGACCGCAGGGTGTTCGTAAAAAAGGCTCACAACCAGGGACGGGTCGTAAAAAAACTTACGACTAGAGACTGGTCGTAGAAAGGCTTACGACTAGTAGGTGGTCGTAGTAAGACTTACGACCACTCAGTTAAGCTTCTCCCCTATAAACAGTAAGGGGTACACTTGCGAGTAATATAAAGATATTGCTTTCTATAATGAGAATTACAGATAAATAATTAAATGAGGATTATTCGATCCTCGTCAAATGTAAACTAATAAGATAATTTACCGCACACATAATCAACATATTATTTGAGATTAAACAGAGGTACATACGCATGCATACAATTTGGGAGGAAAATAACTAATAGAGTAAGAATAGAGATATGCAGCTACATGATCTATGCACGATGAAGAGTGGTTAGTTTATAAGAACCCTAATAACTTATTATACTTAATGATTTTCTTCCATCAAAGCTCACACTTCAATTACGCTGCTCAGGTTGTGTTTCCCTTTAAGCTTTTATTGTCATTTCCAATTTTTTAGGATATCTTAAAAATCTAGATAGCTTACCAGATATGTAAATATATTCTCGTGTGTTTATACAAACTTTGAAATAGATCTAGCCGTGCATTTCAAATGCGCCCGCCACCCTACTAGTTTAAAAAAAGATATTTTACACTATCCTGTTTACAGAGGGTTTTTTCTTCACATATATAGGCGTCGTTTGAAACCCAAACAAACACAGGATTTTTTTCCCCGAAGGAACGAAAGACCTATGATTTTTTTGTATGGGCTGTTTGGTTGAAAGGAAAGACCAGGAGAACTCGAATGAACATCCTATGAAATGATGCACTGTCATGAAGAAAACAAACGTTCGCTCAAAACTATTCGAAATCTTCCTTTGGGTCTATGCTAAACATGCAATGTGTGCCAAAATTCCTGTGGTGCAAGTTCAACTAATAAATAGCTTGTATTATATATGATTACGTAAAAATAAGAAGAAAAAACCAATTCCTCTATTTTTCAGTCAGGCCCCTTGCTATTGATATTAATATAGGGAAATATTCAGATACATCGTTTGGCATAGTTCAAAATAGTTTGACTACACACCGTTCCAAGATATCACTCTTTCTACCAGATATAGTATTTAGGCTACATCCTTATCATTTGTTAAGCCCAACCACCAGAATGAACATAAGATAAGGTTCAAAATTAAACAATACAATGCCGCACTCCCTCCAACAAATCAACTCAACTCCGTTCACCACCCAAAAACTTTAAACAGGAAAGAATAATATTGTACACATCAGCACCAGAGACGGAAATTACAACGGGAGGGAGATGTGAAGACAAATAGGTGAGAGTGTGAGACCACTATTATACAAGCGTTGACAGGCGGACCCCATCAAGTAAGTTTACCCCCTTTGGTCACTCCATACCATGCAACATGAGAAGGAAAAAAAAAATCTAGACACAGGAAAAGAATACCTAGTACCATAACACTATCCCTTTTGTCCCTCCAATCGGTTGACATAACACATACACCCACGTACCTATCTGCAGGCATCGGAGTATATACAGGCGAAGCCTCGCAGGCAGGACATTCCGATAAACCAATAATCGATTCTTCTACTTCTCATGTTTTGGGAAAAGGATTTGGAGAGCGCTGTCGATGGTGATCAGCAAAGCTTCTCCGATCGCTTAGCTTTGCTCCCTGCAAATGATTTCCTGTTTGCCACAGTTGTGGGCTGCCATGTCTCTTGAGCACAGATCACTTGCCAGTGTGCATGACTGGATCAATATAGGCAAAACCCACAGATGGAAACTTATAATCGATTGATTTGGCATATGGCAAAGCTGCTATATCCACGCAAGAGAGCCTCGGTCATTGTTTGCTACTTGAGGACGGCCCCTGGTTGGAGTTGCCGGTCTGTTGGCGTTCAGTTCCTGGTTTTAACACACCGTGCTGTTAGATGTGGACACAGGACAGACAGCGGTACACCGAGTGCAAATACATGAGTATCTTGTGGTAAAGCAGTGTTACCTGCATCCATGTGTCCTCGATATGATGCTCCGGAGAGGTCTCAGGTGATGTGATGGCAGGCGGCAAAGGATGAATGAGTTTTGGAACAACCACAAGATCCCTTCCAAGAACTAAGATAGCACCTGCGTTGTTTGCGGTACCTGTGCACATATCATATTAAGCAACGGGACAATCCAACTGAATGAGATGATTGGAAAAGGATCATGTAAGGAAAATCATGTCCTTACCACAGTAATTTGTTGCTGAGAAGAGAGTGATCAGGTGACCTTGAGCGAAACGCTCAAAGCCATCCATCACACACTCATGTGCTCGCACAATCAACTGTAGGTCATTGTTGTTGCAGAACTCCATAACACGGTCAGGCTGCGGTGATGATGCATGTTATTTTCAAAAACCACAGGAACACATAGGCAGAAAAGAGCTGAACACAATACAGAGTACTAACCCCAAAGGTAACAAGACCCGGGCCCCGAGCATTTGGTCTGAGTCCTTCAACACTGTCATTCTCGGTTGGATCAGACCTTCAAGAATAAAAGCATTATAATCACGGCATCAGGAAAAATAAATGAGGATCTTGCAATGAAATAGTATCAGAGTAAGAGCTGTTGAAATGCTGACCATAGAAGGTCCATTAGAACTACTGAGCCTGCTTCCATGGTAATTGGTCTTTGAAGATTCTCAATTTGCTCTACATGGTTGATGGACCGACCAATACCACCATGCATACATATTATTTTCTTTTCTATTAGGGCAGCCAAAGGAAACCAATTAAATAACCTATTCATGCGATGCCAGGTCCAGATTCCATCTCGCTCACCCTATTTTTTTGAGCAAAGAACAAATATTAGGAAAAGATGTAAATGTAGCCAAATGCAGGAATGCAATATGAAAAGACAAACTCATTACCATTCGCTCTATGCACTCTATTCGGAACCCAAACAGCGCATTGATATCTGCAGCCTCATGATTTCCTCGAATCAAATGAACATTTTGAGGATATTCAACCTGAATTGTACGGTGAGGTAGTTGTTACAATATTAAATAAATAACCGCCTTTCAAAACAACACAGTTTCAAGGTATGCTCACAGCTTAGTTGTTACTACCTTCAGTGCGAGGAGAAGAGTGATAGTCTCCAAACTATGCTGACCACGGTCGACGTAATCTCCCAAGAATAGATAATCAATGTAACTGCAAAGTTTTTTTTAAAAGTGTTTTAGTAGTTTTGGTATCCAAGAAAATATGAGACGAATCCCCAAAAATGGAAAGAATAAAAAAATGAATCAGGGAAATTCAAAATCAGAAAAATACTCACGCAATGTCTCCTGCTGTTGAAGGAGCACCATACTCATCAAATAAGCGCATGAGGTCACCAAATTGACCATGCAAATCACCAAATATCTTAATGGGAGCTTTAAGCTGTAGAACACTTGGTTCACTTGAAAATATTCTTTCAGCGCTATCACATAGATCCGCAATCTCATTGCAGTCCAAGAAGAACTGCCTTCGCACAGGGGGCTTCCAACCACGAGGTTTCAAGAGAGATGCAATTACCTGGATAAATTGAGCCATAGAATAGAACTATGTGAGTACTCAATGGATGAGTAGCATAGAAATTTTCATGTAAAGAAGACAATGGTCATCATGTGTTCCATTTGTGTCCCCCCCCCCCAGTCTACCCTTCTCTCACAAACAAAAATAGAGGGTGTACTAAAAGTGTTTAAGCAGATGACCATATAATCTTATCATCATAAAAATTGTTTAAATGTACAACAAAGTATTTCTAGCATGTTTTGTTCTTGACAGATAACTTTACTTCAGCAAAGTAGAATACCTTTTTGGGCACACTATTAATAGACATTTGCCGATCTAGTAATTTCCTTGCTGCAGTTGCACTCTCAGGAGTGCCATAAATGACCCTTCTTCCTTCATTTTCAAACTGGTCAATGGAGAGCTGCCTAACCATGCCACCTAAGGCACCTCCAGTTTCTGCTGCCACCACAACCTACAAGACCAAAAAAATGTAGTTCAACATGCCGCAAAACAACTTGAGCTAGGCTGTTCAGGAGGCAGCTTCTTCGATACAAATTACAATACATCAACTGTCAAAAAAAGGAACAACCCACCAAGAAGAGAATAAATAATCAGATAAGAGTAATGAAATAACAAGCCAACAAAATTAATTGCATTTTCTACTCACTGCTCTATGGTGTAACCGAACCCCAGGAGGTGGTGTTGAATTGTTCGTAAGAGCAGGATCTGGTTTGATGAGACTTGAATTTTGCTTCCCACTTGTTGTGGCATCTGGAGACTGCTCCCCGTCAGGTGAATGCTCCATATCACCATTAACTTGCCTGGCCTTTACAGCAGCTAAAGTAGCACTGATTGCCTCAGCCTCCGCAGCTGAAGCTTCAACCAAATATTCAACGCCTTTGCTCAATCTCCTGCGCAAATAAAAGTTGAAACACACATCTCAGTGCATAGCAGCTTCTATTAAATAGACTAATAGAACATGCAAAGAAACATTGTCAGCACAAGTCTAGGACATAAATGATTGAAACCTCTGTCCCTGGATCACGGCATTCTCAGGGCTGATATCGGTATACATGTCCCCATTAACAGGAGGAGCAACCGGAGTTCCAAGAACCACAGCTCCATCAGTTGGTTCTGCACCTGTTTGACCTGTTTGTTCATTGTTGTAAGCATATCTGCCAGGTGCTCCTCCAGCTTGTATGTTAGCGGCTGCAGCAGCTGCAGCTGCATGGTTAGCTGCGCTTGTTGTTTCAGCAGCAGCAAGATCTTCAGCAACAAGGAGGTCATCTAGCAGCACACCTGTGGTAGCAAATGCATGAAAAGTAGCATAGCAATCATCTGATATTTAGCATCAATAAAAAAAAACTGATGAACCTATGTTGTCTGAGACTAAAGGTAATGTAAAAAATCTATTGTTTCTAGCTACTCGACAAACAAAGCTAATAGAAGTAAACAAAAGGGCGACAAAGATAAAGATAAACTAAAAGATAATTACTATTCAATGCTATTGAAATGCAGAGTGACAGGAATAGCAATTATGTGTGCAATCGTTTCTGAGCAGGATTTGAAATCAATCCTGGACACCATCCCTTAGGGCTTGTTTGGGAAGCCTATTCCCAGCCAGGATCCATGTGGATGGACCAGGAATTTGAACTGAAATCCCAGCCCATCCATGTGGATGAGCAGAGATTTTGGTATAACCAAACAATGCCTTAGGGTTGTTGGTATTAGCTTCTGCCAAATTCAGTCAGGTAGAACTTTTACTGTAATCCTCAACCAATTTCACTGGAAACAAACCAGAATCAGCAACAGAGACAACCAACACAGATTTATGATTTTTCTAGCTTTTTGAATAATATGATGAAAACCATGCTTTGTTGAAATTATGTTTCGCAATGTGGCCACAAAGTGAGATTCGGACATAATATGGTGTAGCTCAGTTCAAATAGGAGGTCTTTTCACTCTGCTAATGTGGGTGCCAGAAGTTGACAGTTCGCTCCAAAGAGTTTTTTCCCTCCAGAGTAGGAGGATCTAATAATACTAATGCAAACTAGGAATGCAAAAAGCTTGACTCTTGAACCTCTTGAATCTTTTGTGCACTGGTATGTAAGCATAGTCAAATTCTAATTAAATTTGTGCTGATTGCTTAATATCCTACATTCCTACTGTTTACCCAATGAAGAAAAGGATTAGAAGGAACATGTATCCAACCAGCATATCAAGTAAAGATGCCTCAATGGATAACATCGAAATGAAATGAAAATTTGTGTGGATAGCCCATTCATATGGCTCAAAAATTGTTTCAGCAGCAGCAAGATCTTCAGCAACAAGAACACTACTAACGTGATTGGACCAAATCCAGCAAGTCACTGAGATGAACACACTATACAGTATACACAGTATCTACTATCATTGAACGTTGAAATCAACGTAAAGTAGTACATGGGCTCATTACAACATTTATTATTATTACTGCTGAAGATTCATGTGTAGCAAAATAATCAATTAAGCCTGAAAGGTGGTGGTTTCTATTAGAGATATATGTATAGTGTGTTATTCCCCATTGTTATGAGGGGTTATTTGAATATTCACCTCCTGTACTTTGTATATATATATCGGCCCATTGGCCTTATGATGAATACAGGCGCTATTCATGACATGGTATCAGAGCAAACCTAAGTTTATTTCGCTTTGCTTGTCGCCCCGCCGCCGCCGCTCAGATCTGACGGCGTCGCCTCTTGTCGTCAGCTTCGACGACTCCCGATCGGATCCTCGGCTGCCGCGCTGCCTCTGGTCTCCAGACGCACCACCGCCATCATCCGGGCCTTGTCGAGCCGCCGCCATCATCGCCGCTCGCGGCGGCCAGGCGACCGCGCCGCCACCTTGGTTGCGTCATCTGGGCCTCGCCGGGCGTGCCGCTCGCGCGCCGTCGCCGCTCGCTTCCATCGGGCGACGGGACGACCCGAGCCGCCTCTTAGCCGAGCCGACGCCGCGCTAATTGAACGAAGCGTGCAGCGCGACGCCGCTCGCTTGCGCTTATCGCCGCCAGACCGAAGCGGCATCAAGCTTCACCGCCGCGTGTGTCGCGCTCTTTGGTTTCGCGTGCCATCGACCCTCGCCGCTCTGTTCGCCGAGCCCGCCGGGTCTCGCCGCCAGGTCACCGACAGCCGACACCGGAGGGCCGCCGCCGCCGCCACCGAGGCCGCCGCCGACTTGGGGGAACCCTAGTTCCCCCATTCGATCTGTCTCTGCTTGCTTGTGTGGGCCGGCTCAACGCTCGGCCCGTAAGTAAGTAAGTGGAAAACCAAAAAAAAAGAAAGGAAAAAAAACACCGTTCTAACCGCCGTGCCGTCCAGCGCCGCCTGTTAGACTTCGTTGTCTTGGTCGCCGCGCCGTCCAGCGCCGCTACCAATGGATACTGTTTCCCTCCCTCGCTGCCCGATGATCTTCGATGGTGTTAATTACACCGACTTCGTGTCTCACATGCGCATCCACATGCGTGGTCTTCGTCTCTAAGGCGTCCTCTCTGGCGATGTCACCTGTCCGCCTTGCCCTACTCCTCCGATGGAGCCTACGCCTGTCGCGCTACCCCCGACAGCCGACAAAGCTACTGCTGAGGCCGCTCGCCTTGCTGATGATGAGGCTGCCTCTGCCTACCAAGAGGCTCTGGATTCCTACAAGGATCAACTAACCGCCTACACTCAATGGTACGACGATGACGCTTTCATTGCTTCTTTGTCTTCATCGCCGGTCAAACCTTAGTTCTCTTCTGAGGTTGTGGGACTCCCTTCGGTTTTCCAGATGTGTACTCACCTTCGTCAGCACTACGAGCCCTCTGGTGATGCCCTCTACCTGTCCGTGGTCCGTCAGGAGCACTCTCTTCAGCAAGGTGATGCTACTGTTGACGCTTTTTATGCTCAGAGCTCTGCTGTCTGGCGTCAGCTGAACTCTCTCCGCGACCGCTATTTGCCGCTCTGTCCGTCCGCTGGTACATGCGTGATGGCTCGGAGTTTCAACGTGTCTCGATTTTGTTACTCGCCGCCCCGAAGTTCAAGCAGAGGCGTGCCAGCTCCTGCGATCACTCTCTCGAGGCTCTTACCGAGATACGCGCAGAGGAGACTCGCTCGAGTGGTCTTGGTCGATGTCACTCCCTCTGTCTTTGCCGCTCGTCCGCTGCTACACCGACCGCTTCCACGCTTCAAAGACATCGCCTCCTCCAACGCTCGCCACAGTGGTGGTGGCCGCCCTCCATCGGCGGTGGCCGCCTCATCGCTCTTCTTTGCGACAAGGTCGGCCACATTGAGTCCCAGTGCTATAAGAAGCAGCGGCATCTTTCACGCCGTTCTTCTACTAGCACTGGCACTGGTGCTTCTACATCGACGTCTGCATCGACTCCTTCAGCAGTTTCTCTAACTGAGCAGAAGATAGCTAGACTTCGACGCCTGCTTGCCGCTTCCAAACATAAAACAAAAATGCAGATATTTAAATTCGGAGTTTATCTTCTGCTCTATCTTAAATCTCAGTATCAAAGTTTGCAAAGTAAAAAAATAACAAAGTGAATGCGTGTGATTGTAAATGGCCAACATCACATGCATATCATTGATCATTTACTTCAGTTGACCTGGACAAACTAGCAAAGACGCTCCTCATAAAGAAAACTCGTAAAGAAGGTTTGCTCAGAAAACAAGAAGCGAAATAGCCAAATAGCTGTTGTGGTAACTGTTGGGGTACGGGTCTGAGGACCGAGGGTAGGGCACTCGCCCTCATCTAACCGCCAGCAGGGCTCTTCCCTGTTGAGGTAACGAGACCCTGAGGCCTGATTAGCTAGGGAGGCGAGGGAAACACAGCTGGGACTCTTCCCGACGAACAAGGAGTCTCTGATCTTTAACCAACCGATTAGGGACTAACTTTGTTTGTTTCTTTGCTTGATTGATAATGGATACTTATAGAGACGACCCCGACTTGACCCCTAAGAAATAATCTATAAGAAAACTTATCTATAACAATCCAATCTAATAATAACTTGCCTAACTAATAGATAATATCAAACACCTAATAGATAATATGTAATGGTCCTAGATCATAGGGGGTAAACACCGCCAGGAAGAAAGATGGACGGCGTCGGCTTTATGGGATGAGAGATTAGACTATAGATTGGGATGATAAAACCTTGGGAGGGAGACTAGATTAATTCATCTTTCTTGCTTGATTGATAATGGATACATGCTATCCCTTTTATAGGGACGACCCGACTTGACCCCTAAGAAATAATACATAAGGAAAGTTATCTCTAACAATCCAATCTAATAATAACTTGCCTAACTAATAGATAATACCAAACACCTAATAGATAGATTCCTAAATAATAAATCTTTCCTAATAATTGTGGGCGGTTACTGTTCATGCATGAACAGTGACACGTGAACAGTAATGTCGGCCCATGACAACTACTCCTCTCCTTTCGCGACAGCTCGTCCTCGAACTGTAGTGGCGGCCATGGCTGAAGCCCTAAGAGACCTCATATTGATGAGAGGTTGCGATGGCTACATGACTCTTTGGAGATCATTGCCTCCACACGTGGTTGTGGCAAACTCACGGTCATTGTGGCGGTATGGCAAAGAACCTCGCGGCCATGGCGACTCCGACACCACTGCGATCATCTTCTCTACGTTGGCCAGAGGTAGCGTTGCCACCGCCTCCTGATGCGACGTTGTAGCTGCTGGAAATAGCGTAGCCACCGCTTTCTGCGCGCCGCGTTAGCTTCTTTCGGAGGTAGCTCCGCCACCGCCGTGGAAAGCGTCACCACCTCTGCAGAAGGCATCGCCGCCGCCGTGGGAGGCTTCGCTGTCGTCGCCACAATCTTCTCCAAAGTGGCATACATGTCAAGGAAGATGGCCGACATCTTCTTGTCGTTGTCGTTGGTACTCATGGCCATCTTGTTGGCGTTAGCCTTTATTATAGCCAACGACTCGACGGCAGGTCTGATGGTCTGATCTGTTGTCATAACCATAGTAGCAAAACTCGTGGGAAGGGATCGACCGCTCTGATACCAAATGTAATGGTCCTAGATCATAGGGGGTAAACACCGCCAGAAAGAAGGCCGGACGGCGTCGGCTTTATGGGAAGAGAGATTAGACTATAGACTGGGATGATAGAACCTTGGGAGGAAGACTAGATTAATTCATCTTTCTTGCTTGATTGATAATGGATACATACTATCCCTTTTATAAAAACGACCCGACTTGACCCCTAAGAAATAATCTATAAAGAAAGTTATCTCTAACAATCCAATCTAATAATAACTTGCCTAACTAATAGATAATACCAAACACCTAATAGATAGATTCATAAATAATAAATCTTTCCTAATAATTGCGGGCGGTACTGTTCATGCATGAACAGTAACACATGAACAGTAATGCCGGCCCATGCCATTGTATCAAACACCTTTCCTAAATAACAAACCCTGCCTAATATTTGCAATGCTACAGTAACATGCTGCTACAGCTAAACTACAAATTTGTAAGACAGGATTAATTTATTTATCTGCTACAATCCATATAAAGTGCTATATCCTCAACATAATGCTCTTGGTAAATTTGCAACCATCTGATTTAGTGAGCAATTGAGCATTTTGATGCAACAAGACTACTCCACATTCCTGCCTGAATGAAAATGGGAGGACATGACATGTAGGACCGAAACAGGACTCGCAGTACAACAGAACAAAACTCATATATGATACTTGATGTCACGAACCAGAAGATGCTAAGAAACTGAAATGTCTTACCTCCCCGTAAACCTCCATAAATGAATATTAAATCACCAACTGCAGCAGCTGCATGCCTGCACCTTCGTGTGAGCTCTACAGAAGCATCACCTCCTGCTGCATCCGCACTATATCTTCCTGTCCTTGGAGTTGTAACTACTGATTTTGTGTCGCACCAAACTCCAGCAGCAGTGTCCAACACTACAAAAGGCAGAATGGCATAGAAAATATTTTTTTTGAGAAACATGGGAATAGCTATTTACCTGTACATCTAACACAAAATGGTCAATGCTGAAGCCTGAAAGTATCGACAGCAAGTATTTTGAGCAGATCGTGTACTTTGATAAAAGGATATATGTGTCGGACATATAACCAGTAACAGCTTACATCTTGCTATGTTCTGATCAATTATAAGTAAAAAGTAAAAAACCAACGAGCGACCAATAGCCACTTTAACTAACAGGGAAACAACATAATGTTGAGCTTAGTAAAAGAAACTAAGAAAGTAATTAATTCTTAAGTGATTTTTCTGCTAATTACCACCAAAGAAACTGAGATCCAATGTCGAGTTACCACCAAAAAATGGGGCAATTCTAAAGTTCCATACATTGACACCAATAAATTATGCAAACCAAATAACAGTAACTTCTAAGTTTTAAAAATGGAACCTGCAATGCTTGATGAGTCTTCTACCATGCGACCACCTCCAAGAGCCCCTCCTGAGACATGAAGTCGTGCATTGACAAAAACCTAAAGCAACAAAAGAAAATAGCAATTTAGACTTTTAGAGTTATACAAACAATACAGTGAGATCAATCTCAAAATTAAACAAATAAATAGAACTGAGGGGGCAAAAATATTGACAACTTACAGCTGCATGTTGATATCTGGGTGATGGAGACACACCAGGGGCAATTGCCCACTCCCAGCGTCCATCCCTATGTTTTGCAAGACCATACGCACTTGAAAGGGGCTGATGATGTTAACCAAAAAAGAAAAGTATATCATTAGTTGTGACAAGTATGCTTGGAGTACACCCGTACAAGACATTAAAAACAGAAGACACTGCCTCTCCAAAAAACAGTGTAATAATGTAAATTGATGGGAGAATGAGCGTCACTAGCCACCACATAAGCGGCCAGCATGGCAAAACTGCTTTGAAAACCACCACCATCGAGGGGTGATTTTCACTGGTTTTCCAAGTAAAAGGGTTAAATAACCGGTTTTGTAGTAAAGGGTCCAATCTGAACTTTCTTGAAAGTAGAGGGGGGTAAATTGAAATTTTTCCTTCTCTGAAGGACATGATTTTACAAGTGAATGGAGTAAAATAGTTCAAGAATGCCCTTATGGATTCAGTGCACTTGAAGATCATGATGGTCCCACTCATCCTATGCCACAAAGAAGTAGATGTAACAAATAACAAGACAGAAAAAGCACTGTTGGTGGCTTGGTGCAAGCATGTGATGCTTCTGACTATCATTAAACCGAGAGAAAAATATGAACCCTTGTTATAACTTAAGGCAGCTTCAAATCTAAAAACTAAGAGTGGTGAATTTCATACCATATATTCCTATTAGAAGGAAATCATAAATGGACAAATAAGGAAATATGTCCAATCAGCAATTCGTAAATGTTGCTCCAGGTTCCAGCTAAACTTACTCCAACAAGTAGGATGTCACTTACCACACTATTAGCATCCCTCCCACCACAAAGCAAAAGAAGACCATCAGAGCGGGCACTTGCAGTTGCATACCTGATCAACATTACCAGACTACAGTTAATGGAAGAATATAAAAACTATGAACCATCTCTACTTCCAGCAAGATATGAAAACGTACAATTCAAATGCATAGGTTTTACAGAAAATAACTAATTGCCAAGTACAGTAGCTAGCAAAAGGTTCTACTCAGGTTTTCCGTGTGTCTGATACAACTACAAGTAGACATACAAACCTGAAGCCACTTAAGCCACTTTTGGTTATATTGGCAACTGCTTTGGAAAAACACAGCAACAATACTGAGCTGAATACGACTAAGATTTTCCATTATTGCCAAAACACAAATAAATCAATTCACTGCTAAACTAAGCCTAATGGTGTGGGTGCCACAAAAGGCTACTGTATACAATATAGCATGAAAGCAAAAAAATAAAATTATTGAGAGCTTTGATTATAATTAATGAAGGCAAGATAGCGTGCATCAAATGTTAGCTCATTAATGTACACGACAACATCTTGCTAAGAAAATATTGCAAGGTTTCAAGTCAACATCACCAAAGAAGTGTTTCTACCTCATTGATTTAACTACACTTCAAAAGGCAAATGCTTTCTCATTATTACTTGCACACTTACATGCATGGCGGTGGTCCTTCACCTTCCGGTTCAAGTTTCCTCCATTCATATGGCTTAGCCGCGGTATCAAGGGCCCACACATCTGCCAGAGGACGCTTCCCTGAAATATTGATGTACTATCAGTATCAACATCAGTTAGGATCAAACAATTTGTAAAGTAGCTACAATTCTAGGCTTGATAAGCACATAAGCAATTTCCTACCATCATTCCCACCAATCGTCAACAAGAATCGCTGTCCAACCAAGGCCATCACATGTCCGTATCGTGCACCAGGACCAGGCCCTTGAACCACCACTCTACATAGAAGACGCAGAACCGTCAGCAGGAATAGTAGCAAAAGTAAATTATTAATTCAAACCACAGTAGAGTAACAAAAACCTGTGCCATCGCGGCCGTTGTTGTGTAAGATCCAGAACATGAAGGTCCTCTGCAGATAAACCAGCAGGGCCTATACCACCCTGGATTGCAACGAACAATGAGAGAAAGAGATGATATTTAGTTTTGCATTAGCACTGGGCTGACAACAAAATGTATGTAGCTACTACCTGAGGCAAAAAACCAAAAGCGTAGAGTACCTGAATGACCACCATGGTTCCAACAGCAGTCGCTACATGGGCAGCTCTTGGTGAAGGAGGTTCACCAAGTGGAGTAAGCCTGACAACAATGTGTTGTGGTTAATCGGAACTGATAAGTGTTACTACTTGCTAAGTAAACATCATGTACCCAGAAATGGGCATAGGATCTAAAGAACATAGGGGGGAAAAGGTAACGCATAGCATCCAAGAACCAAATCCTAAAATAATTAAAACATTTTCTAAAACCAATGTACCTGCTCCACTTATTTGATAACACATCGTAACAGTGGACATCTGCGGTGGCACCAGCAAGACCTGCAATCAAGAAGATAAATAAGGAAATCAACTTTATGTATGACCATTTTGACTTTTGCAAGTAATGAAGTAAATGAATTAAGGAAACCAAATTCCCTTTCCACACCAGCTATGGTCCTCCAACACTCAAAGTATGGTTTTTGAGCAATTCATTTGGTCGTTGGCCTAACAAAAGGTCTAAGCCTCCAATATTATGCCCAGAGAAATTGAAGACATTTAATTTCATTGCAAGTTTGGCTTTTGAAGTAATTCGATTCACATAGTCAACAATTAACTCCTTATCGTAGGGTGTCCAATGGACCTCCATACACTCCAACCACATCAGAAGTTCGAATCAACATTTCCAGTTTGAGACCATTGAATATTCCTCTAACACACAATCATAATTCTAACGCCGCAACACAACTTAGGTAGGCATTACAGAGAACCGTAAGGCCCTATTTCTTCCCAAGACTAGAATCTCTCAAAATGCAATCTAATTGAAATATAACGTATTAGAATATTCCCGATCATACATTAAGTTTGGCACCTCAAGCCATGTAAGAGCAGCATATTTGCCCTTCCAAGTAACAGCCTGCGATATGAGTTACAAAGAAATATAACGCCTTAACGCCCCACTCATAATTACTTTCCAAACCACGTAGCACTTTGAATTCCCTCTCAGTATCAGTTTTTAACCTAATCCCGCGTAAACCAGCAAGACAACCCCCCCCCCCCAATCCCCACCAACCAATACCCTGAATTCCGCCTCTGAATGAGACACTGAAAAACTAAAGCCACAATCCGCTCTAGCTTCTATCCCGAACAAATAATTATATCCCAAAATCGTTTTTCCCTCCCACTCCAAAGCAAGATTAACAACGAAACCATTCCCTACTCTTCCAATTCCCTTCAGACTATAGCTCTCATCGACACCAACTACAAAGCAGCACGCTATACCATCAACTAAACCATCTGAAACAAGAGCAGCTAAGGTTGATGAGGCGTACGGATCCCGGCGCTCCCAGCCGACGAGGGTGGCGTGGCGGAGTTGCCCTCGAGCGCGGTGGCGCCGCCGAAGAGGATCAGACGCGGGCCTATGTACCCCGGCGAACCCTCCTCCGCGACGGCCGGCACCGCCGTGAGCGTGTGCCCGCACCGGCACCCCGGCCCGTCCTCCTCCTTCTCCATCACCGCGTTCACCACCGTGTACCCGGGGCCGGCCTCGGCCCCGCCGCCGCCGCAGCCGCCGGAGACGCGCCCGCGCCAGCAGCCCCCACAGCCGTGGGCGTCCCGGGCGCCGACGGCGACGCCGAGGAGGTCTCGCTCCCGAACCCGCCGCCCTGCGCTGCGGCGTCCGAGTCGGAGTCCGACTCCGCCGTCATCCGCGAGTCCACGTCCATGGCCGCCCGCCCCTAGGGTTTTCAAGAGCTCGAGATCTCCCACGCGCGCGCAAGAGCTGGGGGGACAACCCTAGGAGAGGGCTAAGTTGGCGACGGCCGGCGGGGCCTCCATCGCCTGAACCCTAGACTTCACCCTCTCGCCGGCGGCGAGGCGTGGCGCTCCGCGTCGAGGCGAGGCGATGGGATCACGAGGAGGAGAGGAGAGGTAAGCGGAGAAGCCCCTGGAGATTTGTGAATTGCGTGGAGTCGGCAAGTGGTGACTGGTGAGGAGGTGGGAGGGGCGGAAATGGGAATACGGGAGGGCTCGGGGATTGGAGTGGAAAAGTTCGGGGAGAGAGAAGGGTGGAGGAGGAGACGGACAGGGAGAGAGACGTGTGGGTGTGAGCCTGTGATGGAATTTTTGTACTACATTTCTTAGTTTATCTTAACTAATAAAAATTAAGGTTTATCATTGCACAACGGAGTAATCATCCCACCACACTAAAATCGGGTTTTCCTCGCGTTTTCTGTGCTCCCCCATTCCTCTCGCAGAAACCTCTACTCACCTCTTCCCCTCCAATCGTCGCCTCGCCCGCATCGCCCACCTCCTCCTTCGCGGCGCCGCTCGCATGCATCGCCACGGCCGCGCTCCACTCCCGCTCTCTTCCTCCCTCTTGCACACCGCCGCTCAGACTTCCACCCACCCGAATCCTAGATCCGAGGCAGCAGATATGATCCGACGATGGCATCCACGGTGGCGAGACGACTGCAGGAGCTTTAGGGGAAGCCGGGGAACAAGACGTGTGTGGACTACGCGCAGCCCTCTCATGATGGGAAGTACGTCGAGTTTGAATCTAGCTCGGCGCTGTCGGTGAATAGGAAAGTGCTGCCCAGGACGATGTCATGTAGGTTGTCTCCCAGGTAAAAAGATAATCTTTTGTGCTATTATGCTATTCATCGGAACTTTGTCGATGCAATTACCATATATGTGCATAATTTCCCCAATAGAATGATAACAATATTTTTCATAGGCAGGGTAATGATATCATCAATTTGCAAAAGAAAAATCGATGTCATAAAGTTGGTTTCTTAAGATCTACAAACGGTGAAGCACTATGAATGGATGGCTATATTGCAACTATTGTTACGTATACATCACCTACAGTTTTATGAACTTAGGTTCCCTCTACAATGTAATTACAACACACTTTCTTAATATACCTTTGTATCGTGGTCTTCATTAAGCTACACATATTGGCATAGATCTAGGCAAGGATCGAAAAGTCGTTTCCGGGGGAGATCCTGTTCACTGGCCGGGAATGGTAACCGGTTGGTTACTGGAATTCCCGGGAGAAACCCGGACAAATTTCGTTTGAATTTGATTAAAAACCAGCCAAAAATCAAAAATTGGAATTTGAACTGGTTAAACCAGAAAACCGTAGGGTTTTACCTTCCGGACCTGGCCGTGATTACACAATAGGGTTTTTCTTCCCCGGTCCGTATCACCTCTTGGCTTTGATCTTGATCATCAACAACTTCTCTTGTACAGTTATAGGTTGGCACTGTTTCCTGCACCTGCTGCAATGAATCTTTTGAGTACACTGTTCTAATCGAGGTCCTAAAGCCTAATGAACACTACAGAGAGCCAACAACACTCCTTCAAATTATATCAGCAAAAGAGCATCTATGATTATCATTGGTGACTCAAGGTTTGATATGCGTGTGTTTTGTGCCAAGCTTGAGATACCATGCAGAGCATACTTTGGTCAAGTGCTTTACCTACAGTTTTATTCTAAGATGTGCAGGTGGATTCATTGATTTCCCCATTGGAATAAGATTGGAGGGCAGCTGATCAGTATGGATTTTTGGGTGCTTTGGTTGTGTTTAGTCATGAAGATATTTCTAATTCCTTTGATCTGCAGTGCGTGATAAGTACCAAAGCTTTGAAAACCAAATCTTTGGTCTTATTTCCTTGTAGAATTCTTTCTTATATGTTTGACGGTCGAATGCTATTGCTTTGATTTATGCATTTGACAGCCCAAAAGGTTGGGTTCTTCAGACTCTTTGCTTTACCAGCAATTTGCACCACCAATACTTTCGCCTGCCTTTGCACTCGAGGTCGCACCCTGAACAGGTATTGTTTTCCTCTCCTTTTCATGATGTGAATGTATGCATGACTATAAATTTTAGTTTGTATGTATGTTGATGTCTCTCTGCAGTTTATGGTGTGTGTGGTAAGAAAAAAAAACTCTGAATGGAATAAGAATTGAATTTATTGCTGGTGTTTTTGTTTTGACATGTTGTTAGAGATGTTCCTTTTGGTGGTGCAAGTACAATACATTTTTACTGATTGAATGACATATGCCTCGTATTTGTGTAGAACAAGGATGACATATTTTGCCTTAGCTGGTTTATCGAATTATCATTTTAGTTCTAGGTCAGCAATGATCTCTCTTTCTACTAGATAATTCTACTTAGTTTTTAGATTTTGTGTGGGTTCCAATTTCAGCACTACTGTTCTCATTTTTCGGTTTATCATTATTGTACTACAACTTCATGTACTCAGCTTTGGTTTGGCTAGTGTGAGTTGGAACTGAAAAATGAACAATTTCATTGCTCCATGGTCATTGAAATATGCTAGTGTAGTTGGGTAGTCTACCATCTTCACCTCCTTGCAAAAGCGATTGTACCATGTTTATGCAAATTCATTATGATGTCAAGTTTTTAAGCTGTTGGATGCATCTATGTGCGTGGTAGACTGCACCACTTGGTCAAGAAATACTTGATATTTACTGTAAGGTGCACTAGACACAATATTTTATGCAAAAAATTATCATATATTTTATTTTTGAACTACTATCTAGCTGAAGCTTCTTAGATATCATAATTGTGTTTTTCATATCTTGTAGACTATCAGTTAAACTCCTCTCTGGATGACAGTATGCAATAACTATCAAATGTAATTTATCGAGTCATTGATTCTTGCATTCATTTATGAAGCTGATAAAGAAAGTAATGAGATGGAAGACACAACAGAGTTGAACGGTATACCATCAACTAACAAGTTTGTGGTAGTTTTCCTTCAATGTCAGCAAAAGTTCCTCTCTAATGCATTCCATCTCACTAACAGAACATGCATTTTTTTAGCTACCATAAGAAGAAACTTCTGGATTATTCAACCGTAACAATAAGATGGACAATAGTGAGAAATACACCCATAAACCTACTTTTCTAGAAACAGAAACCCACTATTTCTTCCATCAAATCCTAATTCACTGTGCCAACACATTTTATTGGTCAGGTTTTGTTATCCTCGTATTAGTAGCATCTGTCAGGATGTGCTCGCACAGAGAAGAGCATGCACCGCTTCAAATTGAGCTCATAGAAGATTGCACATACACCTACATAACTTTGCACATTGTCATGTTCAGGGTTTGACAGTTTAGTTATGAACTGAACCTTGTAAACATTTCAGTTTATTCATCAAAACTTTGGCACCTTTAGACTGATGGCATGTAACACATGGCTTTCAGATAAACAATTTAATGATGTAATTTGATATTTGTTTGTTCCACAATATCGCTCAATTTGCTGCAAAATTTTTTTTTATGAACTCAAGACCGCAAGAAAACATTTGGTGCGAGTTGAAATTTTTATCAATAGCGTTTCATTTTTGAACTAACAAGAGAAGGGCTTCTGTATATCCGCACATTGATCTATTTCAGTATTTATAAAAGTGATTCCTAAGGGATGAATAAGCACACAAGCATATATTTGAATTTGCAGTTCTCCGATCCCATAAGATAATTTGCGTTTTCTCGATCCCATAGCTGAATCATACCCCCCAAAAAATGATAGGATCATGGTACAGTTTAGGATCATGTTTGATGATATTGTATCACCCTCTTTTGGGACTTTGTTGCAACGTACGGGCACCTTACTAGTGTTATGGAAAATTGATCATTTCGTCTGTTTTTCATTCGGCTTCAACGATTTGCACTATTTTAGATGCAGATGATTATTTGTCCTATCTTTTATACTTGGTTTGATTATTTGTAATTTTCCATTTTTTCATGTTTCATAATTTGTTTTCGTATTTTACCTCACCTGAAATGATGATTATGCCCCTGAGACCATTTGGCCCAGAGCATATGGTTTGATTGAGCCTAGTGCACCCACCGACCGTACCACACTTCCCAACCTCATCTCCTTGTCTCTCGACTACCAAGACGACCAATACAACGATGCTCTCTCCTTCACCATCTCCGGCGGTGGATGTTTCGGTTGAGGTGACATTGTTGTTTGGAATGGCTTTTTCTCCATATGTACAACAAGAGGAGGAGAGGATTGTTGAATCTTTGGATGATACAACGTGATTGTTGAATGTTTGTGCACTTTGAATGATTTTGTGTAGGATTTTATGTCAATTTGGCACTGCAATCGATGTTTTTCATTGTCGGACGGCAAACCGGCTACAACTAGAGCTGGTCAGATGGGTTGTGCTTGCAAAGCCTACCGAGGCACTGTGACTGTTGGTCCGGCCAGCACGCAGCACGGCTGCATCTTGTTGACGAGCTAGACTGGTACGGTATGATAGCCTAGGTCGTGCCTAGGCCGCCACCCCGGCACGACACAAATAGTGTCGGGTTGTGCCAGGCACGGCACGAGCCCAGCACGGCCCACGCGGCACACATGCGGAGGGGTCGGCCGAGGGAGGCAGCCGGTGAGCCAGGCCAGGAGGAGAGGAGGACGAGGCGGCGTCGGCCCGGGGGAAGAAGGAGGGGAGAGCCGGAAAGGAAGAGGAGGAGGGAGCCGGGAGAGGAAGAGGAGGGCGGGGCGGTGGTGGAGTGGAGGAGAAGGTGGGGGGGCGGTCTTGCATGGATGGGGGGCGCCGACATGGAGGCAGGCAGCGTGTGGTTGGCATGACGTCTGGCGCAAGAAGGTGCCTGCTGTCGTGTCACACTCTTAAGACTTGGCACTGCATCGCAATGACGGAATGCCGCATGGTGGCAAAGGCAACCCAAGGGAAAAGAGGTAGAGGCGGGCAGCCGGGCAGGGGCGATGGGCAACGGGGTAGGCCAGGCAGGCGGTGTAACACCCCAAACCGACAAAGGCCTGGAATGCTACGAAGCTAAACAATAAAAACAAAATTAAACTAAAACATCTTACTAGATTTTGGCAGAACCTCCTTTATATAGTTAACTATACTGGAGGTCCCAACAAACAGATAACATATATGAATAATCCAACATCCAATATGATCAAGACATATCCAAAATTGAGCTAATAATTATTTTAACATCCATAGCAAGCTAAACAACAAGGATATAGTCCAAAGAGCATCAAAAGTCATCTAATCCATTTATTACAGTTTATACCAAGTAAAGAAGTAATCATAAAGAATACTTTAAGCAATTCATTCAACTAATTAATTAATTTTCTATCAAATCCACCGTGGGTAGATCGTGCTATGGTGCAACAATTCTAATCTTTCCTCCCCCCCCCCATGCATGCCGATCTTGTAAGGGTACCTAAAAAAATACAACAACAGCAAGATGTGAGTCTAAAGACTTAGCAAATACAATAAATGGCATCAACAGCATACATAATTGTAATTCATCAACAATTAACCACAAAACTATACACCAAATATATTACATACTCATGCTATGCAATATGCTCAAAATGTACTTTATCTTTCTCTTTCTCTTTTGCATTTTACCGGTAATGCAGAGCGTGCATCTGTCGATGCACACCCATGCCTATGCCATCTGGCACAGGGACCATTGCCTATACTCCACAAGTATGGGGACCTAAGCCCATGCTCCACGAGCATGGGGACCTTTAGCCCGTCATATTCATGACGGGGACTTCAACAATTGCTTGGTCATCACATGACCAAGTCTTCAATATACCATCATGATGCATATGAATGAAATCTTAAATCATCCTAATTATGCATTCACAACCACATCGCGTATAAATAAAACTATTCATACTATAAGCATTCATGAATAGCACATAATTCATCACACTAGGAATCATGAGTATTAACTTTCATAAAATCTTAGCAACCATGAACAACACGTATACTCATAGTATTAGCAAACAATGCCACTCATACATATTAATACTATCCATCATGGTACTTGCCTTAACCGCGTGAGAACGGAGGATGTGAAGAGGGTGCTGCTCCTGGGACCAATCCCCCACCTGAATATATATAAAAGCATACTAAGACAACAATAATAGACCAAACAAATTATATAAGCAAACACGAACTCGCAATAGTTTCTAACGCGATCCCAACTCCAATTCCTAAATGTCGATCTGTCCCCTCTGTGGACAGTCACATTCTAAAATTCATATCTTTTAGTACAGGAGTCCAAATGAGGTTTTCTTGGACTTTCTGGAAAATTTATCAATTTCTCCAACTAAACCTAGTTGATGAGCCTCTCTGAATCGGCCATCTAATACCCCTACCAAGCTAATTAACAAAACATCGAATTCATGTCGGGTTTCTGGACAGTAATACGAAAACTACCATAACTTTCAGTACGATTGTCCAAACTTCGCGTTCTTGAGCTTTATGGAAAGTTGAGACAATAATCTACAACTTTCATTATAGTAAGCTCCTCTAATTTTTCCTTTAGCTAAACGCTTAATCCAGATTACTAACAGCTGTCAGGATACTGACAGATCTGCAGAACAGTCACGCTATAAAATTAATAACTTCTGCTACAGAGGTCCAAAAATAACACGATCTAGCACTTCACGGAAAGATGACGACGTCCTCTACACTACTCTAGGAGACGTCTAGGGCTGATTCTGCCCTTAACCACATCAAAACGTCGGTCTAACCCAATCTGTCCTAAGCAGACCTAAATACCGACATTGCTAAATTAATTAATTACGCATTTAATCGAAGGGGAACAGAGGTTACCCTTGATGAAACGACGAAGAACACCAACACCCGCCTGTGATCTCTCTCTTTTCCCCTCTCACTTCATCTTTCTCCTTCCTTCTTCCTTTCCTGGTTCTCCCTCTCTCTCTCTTACTACCGTTGATTACACATATAGCCATACAAGCAAAATTAACTAGTCAAGCCATGCATGCAAAAAGCTAGCAGCACTACAAAGAAAGGAATAATTTATTTTTCTTTCTCTCTCTCAGCATACCATTCATGCAGCGACCATTGCATGCAGCAATATTTTTTCTTCTTGCGCTGCCTTCGAATCCTATCGGCTCTATTGTTCCTCCTGGCTGACGCTGTGCCACGTAGTCGTGTGCGCGTGTGCTGCAGCAACACCGGTCGGGCGACACAGCAACGAAGCCAGCAATGCTTGCGGGCAGGCGCACTCGGGCAGCAGACGACGCGCGGCGTGCACGCAGGAAGACGCCAAAATGAGCAGGTGATGCTGCGCGGCATCCACGCGGTGGCAGGCGAGCAAAATTTCATGCACGCGGCGGCCAAGGCAGTAGCGCGCAGGAGATCGCTGGCGCGTGGCGACGACGCACTACGGCCGAACGAAAAAACAAGGCGACTGCGGCTGAGAGGAGTTAGATTAGGGTTTTTGGTTAGCCCCTCTCCCCCTTACTAATGTAGGTGGCCGGGCCTCTCTTGGGCCATGGGCCGAAGGCTCACCACTATTCCACCTTTTCCACTAATTCAGATTGTTTTATTTTATTCATTAATTACTCATTTATAAAACGGGATATTACAGGCGGGCTCATGGGTCATGCCTAGCACAGCATGACCTGTCTAAAATCTGAACGATGGGGTTTTTGCCCCTTGTTTACCGTTTGTCTCTTTAAAAATAGTAAAAAATTCAAAAAATCCCAACTTTTTCTATAAATAGCCACCATACCCCCCTCATTCAGCACCCATCCATCCCTCGATCTCTCTTCCAAATTCTGTTGTGCAAATTCAAATTTGTTGTGAGATAATTTGGTAAAATTCAAAAAAACTTTGCGAGATTTTGGAAAATTCAATTTTTGGCAGCCAGTCAGCAAAAGAGGCACAATTTGATTTTTTGAATACTTTTATTATTAGTATTTGTTATGCTAAGATGAAAGTAATAATAGTGTTTGTTGTAGGTGTAAAAACCGAACACGAGTGAGGGGGTGGACGTCGGCTGTCTGGCGGCCCAGCGTCCAAAAGAGTAAAAAATGACATGAGGATTTATACAAGTTTGAGGGCCCAAGAGGACTACCTTACTCCTGTTGGTGAGCCAATAGGGGGTTACCTCCGGAGAGAGAGAGCCCCCAAGGGCTCACCAGTTTGAACATGCTTCTTTATTGCTCAAGGGAGCTTCCCTTGAAATGAGGGATACATGGGATATTTATAGACTCTTGGGCCTGTACAAATGACCAAAATACCCCTTAGGGGATGACCATTCTATGAGTACAAGTGAGGGGTACAATCGGCATTTGTAAGGTAATTACATTTCTAGATCCGTTAAGCAGGTGTTAACTTGTGGGGTGGGTCCCACTAGTGAAAAGATGAATTATTCTTCTAACAGTGTTAGTTTCAATTTTACAATTTTCATTATGGACAGTTACGACAGCTTTGCTCTTGGTGATTACAGACTTTCATCGGAGGAAATTGCATCCATGGAGGCAGCTGTGGCTATGGATGGCAATTGGGCGCGGCGGGTACGAGTAGTGCTCGCCCATACCCATGCCCGTGACCCCAATTTTCCTCCACGGGCATGCCCGCGAAGGACGACGAGCGAGAACCTCGCCCACACCCGTCGCTCGCAGGTACCCGTCGCCCACGGGCATGCCCGTTTACCCGCGAACAGTACACTACCGCCCGCGGGTACCCATCGCCCACGGGCATACTCATCACACGTAAATAATGCACACATCAAGTTCATTTCAATTCACATCAATAGTGCATCACACATTCAACAACTTAGAAATTTTATCGCAAATCACACATCAAGTTCGACAAAACAACTAATCAAGTTCAACAAATAAAATAGAAATATAAACTGACATAGTTCCTCACATATAAACAAATTATGTTTGCAACAAGAGTAGAACATATGAAAATGGTTCAATTACAACAATTCAACAAATAGATCAAAAACATGTTCATAAACCGGTTTGCCTCGGTGTGCTTTACCTGATCCTCCAAGCTTGAAATAGACTATAAATTTGCAAAACAAATAAGTTTGAGTTTGATGATAGACTCATCAATCAAAAGACATATTCTACACCACAAAGAGAAAAATGCTCAAGGTTCGAACATAAGTGCAAATGCGACTACTATATTTCAGATGCAACCGCCAAACTTGGTCAGCTAACATTAAAAATGGAGACCATGGCAACTAATGATTAGAATGGACCACAAATAAGGTGATACCCAATACAGAACAGCACGTAAATGAACAAAAATATGCCAGATCTAAAAAAACAGAGTGAATTAGTTGTGTCAAACTGCCAATATGTTGTCGGTCCTCTGGAGTACACCAACTCTGTCCAACGCTGCTAGACACTCAAGCTTGTTGCCAATCCCTTCTACAGAAAAAAAAAAAGAAGTAAAAGAACAACTAGATTACTCACAGGAACACTTTCTGATGCTGAAAAGCATCGAGGGACCATACCACAGGATTTACTATGGTCGGCATTAATCCCATTGTCGTCTTTGCTCTGATTCTCCGTCGTGGAATTAGAACAAGGGTCGAAGATCCATACCATAGGACCATGTGACCTCATTATGGGTAATGCACATGGAGCTCCTCATTGCGCTTCTAGTTATTGGTGAGAAAGATTGGCCCACTCAGTCAAAGAAAATGGGGTTTTAAATAACATCTTTGACATTCATCCCAAACATCTCAGAGATTAGTAAATGCACTCAGACTCCTAGTGTTAAGTGATTATGCAAAAATGAAAAATGACCTAAGGAGAGCTAAGATGAGTTGCTCGCGTATAGTAGTGCCTTAATTTAATCATCTGAAAAAACTACTCCAAGATCAGTTATCACTCTCCTTGTGCAAATCACTTTCAGAAAATTAAACATGCTATTTTTTTTACTAGTGCACCTACCACCTCCTAGAACATATGAAAATGGTTCAACAAATAGAACTCCTAGACCTGATCCTGGTTGTGCTTTACCTCGGTGATCAGTAGAAGCGTGACTAGACCTGTAAAAAAAAGCAGTAGAAACTAAATCAACAAATGTTACAATGGATAATCAACAAATATCTTGGCAGACCATTAGCAGCAGCAAACACTACAAAATGGAACATGTCACGGTTCGGCTAGTGCATTGGTGAGCTCAATAGCATCTTGCTGATTCTTGCATTTCTCTGAACAATAATTAAAAACCGCCTAATCAGTCCGCGAAGTTCGAGGAGCTAACCAAGGATCAGGTCTGCGAGTTCGGGAGCTCTCGATCCGTGGTTTGATGCCAAGCTCTAGACTTTCTTTGACATGTATGTAATATTCAATTCAATTTCTTACTCCAGATTTTAGTACCTGAGTTCAAGAGGAGCCGAGGAGGCCACCGGCGTTGAGGAGGCCGGGCGAGATCGCGGGAGGAGGAGGACGGGCCAACGGGGGCGGTGGTTCGCCAGGAGGAGGACGACGGGAGGCGGCGGTTGGTCGGGAGGAGGCGGCTGCCTGGAGGAAGACTACGGACGGGAGGTGCTAAAGGTTGGCAGAGCCAGAGGAGATCTGGAGGAGATGGGAAGTTTTGGAGGTCAAGGTGGGGTTTGGGGCGGTTACTGTGAACTTGAGTACTTGATCGAGCGGAGCGATTAGCGAAGTCTAGGGTTTTATGTCTGATGTCTGTGGTCCCACGTGTCGATGTAAGATAGCGGTGTCCCAGGCGAAGCGGTGCAGGTGGAGCTTACCCATGCCGTGTCTGCTTTTCGATGGGTAAGGAATTATGCCCGTTTTTATACCCATGGGCAAAGAAAGACGCCCATACCCGCCTCCATTAGGGTATTCGCCCACGGGTACACGGGTAATTGGGCACAATTGCCATCCCTAGCTGTGGCTCCCTCAAGCCAACCAGAAGGGCATGGCAGAGTTTCGTCATCAGGCTCCACAACAGCATCTACGTCGATGACCACCGGAGCAAAGGGGTCGAGGCCATCTACATCAAGAGTGTGGGAGAATTTTGACAAGACAACCAAGCAAGACACATAGGGAAATGAGGTACCATATGCTATTTACAAAATTTATCATAATGAATTGTCTACAAGGTCTACAGGTAAAATAGGGCACTTGATTAGACATGCTACAATACATCAAGCCAAGCAAGGATTGGTGATGAGGCAGACGCAACTACAGTACAACCCGGACAGTATGGTACGTAGTTGGGACTACGATTCTGAGGTAGCACATCAATCTCTCTATCGTTTAATTGCTTCTAAGGATTTATCGTTAGGCTTTGGAGAGTCTACTGCTTTTCAAACTTACATTAGAACTGCGCATAATCCTAGATTTTCTGTCGTTTCTAGACAAACAACAAGTAGGGATCTAGTAAAATACTACAATGAACGTCGTAATAAAATAAAGGAATTATTTAGTACGTGCACATTTTCGATGGCCTTGACCTCGGACATATGGAGTGGTTGGGCTAGGGAGGATTATCTTAGTGTAGCTGCTCGTTATGTTAATGAAGACTGGGTAATAGAGAAGAGAATTATATGTTTGAAATTAATTGATGTATCACACATGGGTGAGAATATTGCAGACTGTATTATCAAAGTCATGGAAGACTTTGGTCTTACAAAAAAAATATTATCAATTACTTTAGACAATGCCGCTTCGAACTTTAGGGCCATGCAGTGGCGGAGCCAGGAATTCGAAAGACCCGGGGCGAACTTGTACTTAAAAAAATACTGAGGCACAATGTGGTTCAATAGTCAATATAACTAATGATGTCAAATACATTCAAATTATCAAGATCTAACCGATACAATCAAACAAACATAGATCTAATTGATACAACCAAACAAACATAGAATACAATATTAAGAACTCATATAAAGTACTAACAAGGGCTCCTGATGCGTGTGCACATCGATGGATGACATAAGATATCCAAAATACCGGCACTCCAACAGTTACCTACAACATGTAAACACAACAGAATTTATAAGAACTTGAATTCAACGCAAGTGCAATAATAATTTGAAACTCAAGATAGGAAAAGAATTATATCACTAAGTTAAACGAGGTACACGAGGTAAGTGGTTTCTACGCTTCTTCATGGCTTGATAGCGTCGCATAATCTTGTTGTCATCAATTGCCGCAAATATCTCTCGCTCAACATAGCATATCATCATGTCATTCAACCATTCATCATTTATCTTATTTCGGTAGGTCTGTCTTTATGATATCATAGGTGAGAAAACTCTCTCAACTGATGCGGTTGCCACAGGTAATATCAATGCAAGTGTGATGAGACGATAAACCAATGGGAAGATCAAATGTTGTCTAGTTTCAACCAACATGACAGCAAGCTCAGGAAGGCTACCACAACTCAAAAAATCAGGACTTTTTTTTCATAACATCAATGTATATGTTGAGTTGATCATTCAGCAGATAGCAATCTTGTAGAGAAAAGTCCACAGAGTAAATATTTGCAAGCTCAACTAGCTTCTCATGATCAAAGCTTCTAAATGAATATCTAGGATCTAGACATGCAATGCATTTCAATAGCTCTGTAGAAGTTTCACTAAATCGACTATGCATCTCAACTAAAATTTTGTCAAGCACCTCATTAAAGACCTCTGCATTATAATGATGGAAGCAACTAACCATTTTGCGTGAACGTCTTGAATAACCTCTTGCTGGAATGTTATCATTCATATTTGGCACTTGTAACACCCTAGCTATTCGGAAGCCAAGATGCCACCCAAATAATTTAACATACAACCATAATGCGGAAGAATTTGAACACTATCTCATCTAATGACATAAAGATATCAATATTCAATAGAACCATGGCATAAATATAGTCTGAATCCAAGCAATTATATCGAAGGAATGATCAAAGATCACAAGTAATACTTAATCAACCATAATATAGCACTAGGTATCATTCACCATCTAAATTTATTTATTACAGTTCATCAATAACGAATGAAAGATAGAAACTAAATCGTAAGGTTGAACTTGAATATGGTGAAGTGAATGAGTAGTGCGTGTCTACTCCCTCCCAATTGAGCCAACATCAATGATCACCTAAAATAAACAAACAAAGCAAGAATGAGTCTAAGACTCAGCAAGTACAATGAATAATTGGACATACAACAATCATGATCATGACAACATTATTGAAGAATATGAATATAACACATAATGAATATTTGAATGAATGAAATAAAGGGACTGCACACATGCATATACCGGTATAGCTAGTGACACACCCGTCGGTGCTCACCTAAGCCCGTATTTAACAAAATACGGGGATCCAAGTCCCGTATGAAGAATGTTTCATACGGGTGTCCCAATCTGCCTACATTGGAATGGTGGGTCTTCTGTGCCTATAATAGAATTGATGGGTCTTTATAACCCACTCCCGTTGATGAAACATGAATAATGGATGCATGGAATGAAATATGAATAATGAAAGACATCCAACTGTAATCATGGAATACTCGAATACGAAAGAAACTTAACCATTGAATTTTATCATAGGTCATAGAAAAACACAGTGCGAACAACAAGAAATTAGCATTCATTAGCTTTAAGAATATTAAAATACTTGCCCATGTTGGAATGATGGGACTTCACTACCAGATTCGATGGTGAACACGAAAGAAAGAACGAATGTATATGTTGAACGTAAACATATTATCAAAGAATCAGGGTATATCAACCATGAAGGAAAACAAGGAGTACCGAAATTGCCCATTTCACATTCATCAATCAAGTGGAACAAACAACAAACAAGACAGATCAATTGTACTTGCCTCAACCGTGATACGGAAGTCAATGATAGAAAGCTCTAGCCCCAGGGTTCACCACCACCTGGCAGCCGTAAAACAATATACTAAGTACACCAACCAAAAGTGTACAGCAATACAATGAAACAAAAAGAGAACAAGCATCCCTAATCGCAATCCCAACTTTTAATCAAAACACTCCCAAATTCCCAAATCTGCCCAAATGAACAGCTGTTAAGGAAAAATTCATAACTTTTCAGTCAAAACTCCAAAAGACATGAATCCAATTTTACTAGAACCTACAAAAGCCTAGCTACAACTTCTCAGGTGACCGAAACATCAAACTAGTTCATCTAAGCCTTTGTTTGTAATCCCGAAGACCGATCTGCCATCTTCGGTACTATTAACTTGTGAATTTCATAACTTTTGTTTGGTTCAACCAAACACATTGTTCTAATACTCTCTGAAAAATACAGGAAACCAAATATCTCAATAAAATTATCTCAAATATTTCCATTGTGCAACAAATGTTGCAAATAGTCAAGTAAAACTCTTCTGTCCACAACAGAGAGGCAGATTACAGCCTGTGCTTCTAAAATTCATAACTGTTGATCTAAACATCCAAAAATTATGAAATTTAACTTTCTGGAATAAAAATGAAAATACCTACAACTCTCAAGGAGACCAACTGACCCAATTCGGCCGTCTCCCATATCAAATTTACAGATCTATGTTCGCTGCACAAATCTTGAGACTGATTTAGCATCCTGTCTTGCGAAATTCATAACTAATTAACCGTTTATCCAAAAATTATGAATTAGCACTTTCTGGAAATATAACGAAAATTCCCATCTATCTTCAGGAGACACTAATCCCTGAATATGCTCGGATCTAACCAAAAACCACGCGTCAACAAAAAGACAGATTCAACCGATCTTCTACAGAAATCTCAGAACATCTAATGAATACGAATCGCATACGAATTATCTATCAAAACTAATTGGGATCACGAATTTACCCACAAGAATGATGCGAGATGCCGCTAAAACCTTCGCGAAGCCCTCGTGAAAATCCCCCCACCTTCTTCTTCTTCCTCTCCTCTCTTCTTCCCTCTCCTTCCTCTTCCTTATGGCCAGCAACAATGGAGAAGCACCGGAGGGGGGGTGTGCTACAGTAGCGCCATGCTACAGTGATGGTGGCACTATAGTACCCATGCTACAGTACTTAGGTGCTAGGGTTTAGTTTCCCCCACATGGGCCCAAAGAGCTATGGACCAAAGGCCCGAGTTCTAAAACTCCTCTAAAATTTTGAATTTTCCCTTTCTAATTATATTTAATTCTAATACTAGTCACTTATATGTTTTATATTTGAACGGGATATTATAGCACTGGAATCTCTTTAGCAACACAGAAGGTAGTGACATCATCCAAAAGTGACTCCCATCCATGATCTCTTAAACGTTGTAGGAGACTTTTGACAGACACAATCATAGTCATTGCACTAACTATGTTCTGATCCTTTTGTTGCAATGCTTGTGATAGATCATTAGTTAAACCAAACACCTTAAGCATCAAATGTAACATAAGAACAAATTCAAAGCATTCCATAGATTTTATCAAACCTGATGCTTTGCCTTTGTCGTCGGGACAAGACCCATCATGAGAAATAGCCACTAGCACATCCAAAACTAAATCCCACATTTAGTAGAGACGGATTAGAGTTGTATGGTGTGAACCCCAACGTGTATCACCAGGTCTTGCTAAAGTTGTCTCTTGATTTTTGCCTCTTCCTGAAGAAATCTCACCATTCTCTAGTTTCTCCACGGTCTTGTCATGATGGTTTTGCAATAATGCATCTTTTCGTCTACAGGAAGCACATGTCATGGTCACAATCATATTGGTATAGCAAATAAAATCACTCACAGCCTAGAATGCCTTTTGTAACAAAGAACCACCACCAATTGAAGTGGTGGGCAAAACAATGCACATAAAAAGCATGAGGGTTTTCATCTAGCACCAATTTCTTTAAACCATTTAGTTCTCCACGATATTTGAGGCTCTATCATATCCTTGTCCCTCAATCTTGACATGGATAAGAGATGCTTAACAAATAAGTCATCCAAAGATCTTTTCAATGAGGCGGAAGTAGTATCAACAACATGCTCAACACCAAGCAATCTTTCCAAAACCTTTCCTTGAGTGTTCACAAACCTACAAAAGAAATATGAATTTAGATTTGTATGAGGATAGAGGACCGAATAGTTTGAAAAAACTAAAACTAAAACATAATATTAACCTCACAATCACAACCATTTGCTCCTTAACTGACGCATCACGGGACTCATCAACAAGTAGAGAGAAATGGCCATCCCCAAGCTCGGCAAGGATGACTTGTGTAGTCTCTTGTGCGCAAGCTCTCACAATTTCTTTTTGGATCATTGGAGAAGTCAATTGATGATTCAAAGGAGCATTATCATTAATCACATCTCCTACATCCTTAACCCTTTCACCATACCAGTTCAATAACTCGTGAAAATTTCCCTTATTGATTGAAGTAGAAGACTCATTATGCCCACAGAAAGCAAGAGCTTGCATAAGAAGGAATCTTACAACACCTACAACAGCAGTCAAACGACTTTCATATGCAATCTCTGACTTGTTGCTGTGAGAAGAAAACACATAAGACACACTTTGCTTCTGATTTTTGAAATCATCACAACATTTTCTTGCATTGTTGTGAAAGCTGTTTGGTCCACCTACATGAGTATTGAAATATTCAACTGCTCTCTTCCAATTTGTAAAACCCGTCTTCGAGAAGGCATCACCCCAAACTTTTCAGCAATTGCCGGCTTTTTGAAAAGAAAACAATACAAACAATAAGCTGCATCTTTGGCTACACTATACTCCAACCAGTCAAACTGATCATACCACGCTTCTCTAAATGCCCTCGCGTTATTTTTACGGGGGAAAACATGTCCTCGCGGCTAGCATGGACCTTTCAACAAATACACCTTTCTCACTTCATATCTAATTTCCGGGGTAGCATATTCTTCAATTTGTTTCAGAGGCCCGGATCGAGAACAATGTAAATGCGGATTAAACACATCACTAGCATGAGCTCTCTTTGTGGTTGCGGTGCCGGTGTTGTTAGCAATGGCATTAGATGTTTCAACTGCGTTCGCTTGTACTGGGGAATTGTCATCTACTATTGCGGTTCTAAAATAAGTCTGTATTGATTTCATTTTGTTATAGAATTCCTACAAGACAACATTCAAATGGAAACAAAGCATATGTCATTTGGTAGAACTCCTACAAGACAAGACAACATTCAAGATTTCAAGTGGAGAGTGCACTGCCCACAACTCCACAAGAACACCATGAAACAAAGCGTCTGTTATTCACTTATTTGGTATTTTTATCTTAGAAGTTATAATTACAAACATACTCCGGCGAGAGCCATGTGGCAAGCACCCCCTCACGCTGTCAGCTCTCAGCCAAATACGAGGAGGAATGGCGGAATGGGGATTCGATTTGGGGAAGAAATCGAAGAGAGGAGGAATGGAATGGGGATTGCTGGATTGGATTTGGAGAAGAGATCTGAACCTGGGAGCTGGCTTGGGCCTTGGGCTTAATGGGTTGCTGCCTCGGATGCCCATCGCCTGGCCCAGTGGTCCACGGCCATGGATGCTCCCGCGTGCTCCTCCCTTAGCTTGTTGAAATTTGGAAGGCCACGCCATGTGGCAGTCAAGGGGACGACGGGGGGTTGTGCTCACGGGAGACTCGGGTAGTAGCTTCACTTGTTCGGGGAGTGGCTCACAGGGCCATGGATATTCTTGCTCCACTGTTGAATACATACGCCGATTCCTTCTAGCTACATCAACGATGCACTTGTCATATTATTAACCTTATAGTCAAATATAGTTTGAAGAGGTTGAGTCCGTATATTAAAGCTTTTCACGATGCAATTTCTTTCTTGAATAATTCTAACGTAAGAATAGCACAATTTAATAACTTCTGCAGGGCGATGGGTGTACATCCAAGAAAGTTCGGTTTGGACATGCCGGTAAGATGGAACTTTACTTACCTGATGCTTAAGAGTCTTTTACCATATAAGAGCACATTTTCTATTTTTATTCAAACGCACTATCAGAACACTGACAGTAGTATACTATTGACTAAGCAACATTGGTTCGTTGCTGAGAAGATACTACAGTTTTTACAAATTTTTTTACTTTGTCGGTTGTCTACTATCCAACATCTCCTATCATTGTGCATAGTATTTTACAGATTGCTACACAATCGAAAATATATGAAAATGACTTAGTTTCTATGAAAATTAAATTCCTTAAATATTGGAGAGAAACCCCTTACCTATACGCATTTGTGTTTCTTTTAGATCCTAGAGCTAAAATTGACGCATTTGGTAGTGTACTTGATCTTCTTAGTGATGCTACAGAGCTAGACTATACTAACTATTTTATAGAAGTTTGTTCTCGGTTACACGAGGTTTACCAAAGGTATGAAAATAAGTTCTGTGGAGTCCGCTCGCAACGACCTCCAGTAGTCCCGCCTCAAGTAGCAAGACAAATATGTTGGACAAGAGCTTCGGTGGCTCTTCCACCAGGTCGAGGTCTTCTTCTGCAGTGTTGCTTTGTCAGCCAAGAACCCCAAGGAGCGGGGAACTATCCACCTATCTGGATAGTGATACAGTGGATTTCAACTCAGAAGGCTTCGAATTTTGCAATGGTGGCAAGCCCATAAGTTAACATATCTCGTACTATCCATACTTGCACATGATATGTTAACTGTTTTTGTCTCGACTTTTTCCTCTGATGTCTGCTTTTAGTCTTTCTAGAAGAATATTGGAGGAGAGAAGAACAAGTCTCACAAGTGAGATAGTGAAGATACTTCTAACTATGAAGGATTGAGAGCAATCTGATTTACGAACACAACACTCTATGGAAAAATCAAGAGTTATCGGAGGTGTTCGAAAATTTGTACCTAGACAACGACACATAAAACAAGGACATATGTAGAGCTATAGGTTGTACTCTTTTTTCTTTGCCATGGTTTTCTCATGTTGAGTTTTTACTTGGCAAATGTTTTAATGAGACAATCATTTGAATATTAATAAAGCTCTTTATTACATTTTCAATATGCTTGTCTCATTTTTATAAATTTCATATCTATTTATGAATTCTACATATTTTTCTTATTTTTTTGGATTCTTTTTATTTTTTTCGGGTCTAACGGGCTAAGTGGGCCGAAAAGGTCCATCGGGCTAATTGGGCTTAGACCGGCCCGACACGACACGACAGGCCATCGGGTCGTGCCTAGGCCGCCTCCCCGGTATGTGGACCGGCATGGTACAGCCCACCTATTAGCTAGGCCACGATGGGCTGTGCTGAGACGAGCCGGGCCACGATGGGCCGTGCCGAGCCGTGTCGGGCAGCCTATTTGGCCAGCTCTAGCTACAACGAAGAAATCCTCACCTCTTCAATGGTACAAACTTTTAAGGGAACGATTACGACTCGGACGTACGATGAGAATCCTCTCATCGTACGCCCCAGTCACCCTCCGAGTGTGAAGTACGTAAGCAGGTGAAGCGGGTTGCTTTATAGAGGGACCGTTGAAACTACTTGGAAAATACATGTAAACTTCTTGTCATGGAGATACATGCAGGACAAAGCACTTTTAACCAAAGAGAGATGATACAAATTAATGGCTGTAACTTGCTTGCCATCCAAAAAAAGTGCAACAATTATTGCAAAACCAATGACAACAAATGCAACATTTTGGGCAACATCCAAAGTCAACATTTGCAACAAATTGGAAAGCCACGCAGACTTGAGAAATCACAACATTTCCAAAAACCCAAACAAACAAATTACCATGTTAAAACGCTCGCAACATTTTTTTTTGTAGTAGGTGGGTTCGTAACTTATCAGATCTGGTCCAGTCCTTTGGATATGGGTACATCGTGTGCAAGGATGGTTGATGGAGTTTACTGTTTGGGTAGTGTAAAACATTGGGTGATACTAGTACCCGGACGTCCGATTTGAGGGCTAGGATCGGACACCCGGGTGCTTCCTCGCCATGCTATGCTGCTTCAAGTACGACACCTTCCTTTTCTCTGGCGGGCGTTGCCGAGTCCATGTGGCACATCTTCGCCGCCATCGCATCGGGCAAGTTCATCAAGGACCAGAAGTTTGGCGACCAGTCCACCTGATTTACGTGCGGTGTTGGTTTGGTTTTGAAATTAGCATGTGAAAAAAACACGTTGGAAAAAATTTCAACGTCGCCGTGAACAGTATGCAACATTTTTTCTTCAGATGTAACATTTTTTCTACAGATGCAACAGTTGCAACATCCCCAGACACAGTTGCAACATCTCCGGACAACGGTTGCAACATCACAAATCAAAAAACAAAGCATCTGATAAAAAACGCGTTGGAAACACTACTACAGAAAAGATAATCACGAGCATTTTCAAAATCGTCATCACGCACAGTTTTTGAACCGCTCGAGTTTATGGGTCAGTGATACTACGAGGTCATCACAGACGGTTTTGAACTGCTCGTGAAAAAGCTATCACTGAGCGGTTCTAAATAATAATCGGTGTGATGGTCTATTTTTACGAGCGGTTCAACAAGAACCGCTCAGGAAAATAGACTATCCTGCATTTGCGGTTATTGTTTAGAACCGCTCGTGATAGTATTTTCTATTGCAAAAAAAATCGAATTCAAACTTCGGAGGCCGTTTTGAGGCCCTAAATGACCTTTTTTGGGGGGTTTTCTCTTTTTTGAGACCTCGCAAAGAGAATCTAACCTTGGCTTTATGGATTTTTTTATTGAGCTTTTCGTTAGCTTTCCAACGAGCGAAAGAACGTCGCAATCCGAGTTCGTATGCAAAAGTTATGGCTGTTTTACCGAACAGTGCGCGAAAACGAGTTTGGGACGAAGAGGCGGACGATGGCCTGGTACTTGGAGTCAGGGATGCCGAGGTGCTCGCTGTCGATGTCCACAATCTTATCTTGATCTATTCATTCACAAGAAAACCACGATCACAATTGAGAGCTACCAAAAGCAACAAGGCAGGGGGAGGCAACAAGCGATTGATCACTTACTGGCATGTTAGATATCAACCAGGAAGAGAGGGGAGGGGATCAGATCAGGGATATCACCAGCAATGAAGGAGAGAGGCGGTGGCAGCATTACCGTGGCATCACAACTGGAGGCGGAGGAGCTCACGACGGTAGTCGGCGGTAGTCGGAGCTCGGCATGGGGAGGGCAAAGGGAGAGACTAGTGGAAGACAAGGCAAGGGTGGCTATAATATATAAGGACAGTACCAAAACATTTCGCCTCCCGCGCACGTCTCCAAAACATTTCATCTCCCGCGCACGCGTCCAAAAATTTCTGCCATCCCGCACTGCGAATCACAGACGGTTTCAAACAGAAACCGTCTGTGTTGACCATAATATCATAGACGGTTCTTGTTAGAACCATCTGTGAAGCATCACAAACGGTTCTTAACAAAAACCGTCTGTGATATTTAGTAGTATCACAGACGGTTTGTAGCGCAATTAAAGAATACGAGCGGTCACTAAACCAAAACCGTCTGTGATTATATTTAATACAGACGGTTTTGGTCAACCGTCTATAATGAGGCGTCCAGTATTAGCCTTTTTGTAGTAGTGGTAGGTAGTCTTAACTGAAATGAAGTGTATAACTTTTGTTAGACGATCTATAATTACCCAGATAGAGTCATATCCAGCTCTTGTCCTCGGTAGTCCGGTGATAAAGTCCCTGCCAATTTCTTTCTTTTTCCATTTAGGTACCTTTAAAGGTTGCAAGAGTCTAGCAAGTCTGTGATGCTCAGCTTTAACTTGCTGGCAAACATCACACTGTGCTACATACTCAGCAATCTCTCGCTTTAAGCTAGGCCACCAATATAACTCCTTGAGATATTGATACATCTTGGCGCTTTCGAGGTGAATGGAATATAATGTTTCGTGCGCTTCCTTGAGTATCAACTGCTTAAGCTCTTTCTAGTCTGGTACACAAATACATTTCTCAAACGAAATAGTTTCTTGCCCATCTTTTAAAAATCTTAGGAATTTACCCTTCTTCATGTTACTCTTGATCTCCTTGAAATATGCATCTTCAACCTAAGCTTTCTTTATATGATTTTGTAGAGTTGGTTGCACTTTCAAAGCAACTAAGTAACCTTTTCCACCAATTCAAGTTTGAGCTTCTGAAATTCTTCATGCAGTGCTGGATGACTTTCCTTGATCATCAGAGTATTGCAGTAGACCTTTCTACTCAAAGCATCCGCTACGACATTAGCTTTGCCTGGATGATAATGGATTCCAATATCGTAATCCTTGATCAATTCCAACCATCTTCTTTGCCTCATGTCAAGATCAGCTTGAGTGAAAATATAATTTAAGCTCTTATGGTCAGTATAAATTTCTCATCGATTACTAATGAGGTAATAACGCCATAGCTTCAAGGCATGCACTACAGCAGCCAACTCTAAGTCATGAGTGGGGTAATTTGCTTCATAAGGCCTCAACTGACGTGAAGTATAAGCTACTACCTTCCTTTCTTGCATCAAGATACAACTGAGACCTTGTCGTGACACATCACAGAAAATCTCGAAATCCTTTCGGACATCAGGCAAAATCAACACTGGTGCGGTGGTCAAACGTTTCTTTAATTCTTGAAAACTCTGCTCACATTCTGGCGTCCAAGCAAATTTCTTTTCCATCTTCAGCATCTGAGTGAACGGTGTTGCTATTCTGGAGAATCCTTCTATAAACCGACGATAGTATCCTGCCATACCAAGGAAACTTCTGATCTAAGGTACTATCTTAAGAGACTCCCAGTTGAGCACATCCTTGACTTTGCTAGGGTTGACGGTGACTCCTTCTGCAGACATGACGTGTCCCAAGAAAGTTGCTTCCTTCATCCAGAACTCGCACTTGGTGAACTTGGCATAGAGTTGATGATCTCTAAGCTTATTCAGGCTCAAGCGGAGGTGCTCTTCATGTTCTTCCTCACTCTTGGAGTATACCAGAATATCGTCAATAAAGACAATGACGAATTTATCCAAATACTCCATGAATACTTTATTCATTAAGTTCATAAAGTAGGCAGAGGCATTGGTCAATCCAAAAGACATGATAGTGAACTCATACAGTCCATGACGGGTTGAGAAAGCGGTCTTAGGAATATCCTCCTAACGAATCTTCAGCTGATGATATCCTGACCTCAGATCTATCTTTGAGAACACTCCGACTCCCTCCAACTGATCAAATAGATCATCGATCCTAGGTAGAGGGTACTTGTTCTTGATGGTGACTTCATTGAGTGAACGGTAATCCACACATACCCACTGGGTACCATCCTTCTTTGCAACAAAGATCACTAGGGCTCTCCAAGGTGAATAACTCGGTCGGACAAAACCTTTTTCCTACAACTCCTATATCTGCTTCTTTAGCTTAACTAACTCGTCAACAGGCAAACGGTAGGGTCTCTTGGAAATTGGTGAAGTTCTAGGAACTAAGTTGATAACAAACTCTAATTCCCTGTCTGGCGGCATTCCAAGTAAATCATCGGGAAAAACATCCAGAAACACTCTGACCACTGGCACATCTTCCAAAGAAACAACATTAACACTGTAGACTAGCACTCTATCATGATTGTCCATGGAGGCTTCAAATTTGACTTTAGTTCTAACTGTACTGATCAAAGTGATGTTTTTATCACCACAATCCAAAAGTGCTTGGTGATTAGCAAGCCAATCCATACCGAAAATCATATCTAGGGACTTGGTGTCGATGATTATGAGGTTGGCTAGAAATTCTACCCCTTCTATGACCACTTTAACTTGTTGGCAACCTTGGTTCCTACTCAACTCCGAACCGGGAGATTGAACAAATAAAGCAGTTTTAAGAGTCAAAACCTTTAGCTGGTGCTTTGTAGCAAAATCCGAGAAACAAACGAATGGGATCTTGGCTGCTGCAACTACAGTATGAGGTGCTCCACGTCCTGCTCCGAGCATGGGGGTTCTAGTCAGGGTAGCTCCCAAGTTGAATCTAACATGTGATGGAGCTTGCTTCTGCGGGCAATTGTTGGCGTAGTGTCCCAATTTATTGACAGTTGAAACAGATGATTCCTACGGCATGATTGTTGGTTCTTGGAGGCTGGTTGTTGGTGTTGTTATTGCCGAAGCCGCGAAATCCTAGAGTAGCTGGGTGAGGTGCTGATGCAGGGGCCCTAAATACAACAGCGAAACGGGTAGGGTGCTGCACGTTCATTCTAGCTCTCTGTGGATGATTCTGATGAGCACCATGTTGCATCATCTTTCTCTTACGAGATTCTTCAAGCTCACGATGAGACTCCTCCATGAGCATAACCTTATTTACCAGGTGCTGAAAATCCACAGTCGTTGCCAATGACTTGAACCTTCAAGCAAGGGTTGAGTCCCCGCTTGAAACGCTTCTAACGCGCATCATATGTGGCAACGTCCCCTTGAGCGTATCGTTAGAGTTGAGTGAACTTGTTGAGGAACTCACTCATTGACATGCTCCCTTGCTACAGCTCATGAAACCCGTTCTTCTTCATCTCCACATTTCCATCAGGAACATGAGAATGGCGAAAAACTTCTAAAACCTCAGCCTAGTTGATATTCTGGTGGTTTTCATGGGCAACGCAGTAATTCTCCCACCATTCTGTGGTAGTGCCTTCAATCTAGTACGTCTCACAGTCGTCACACCGGGCGATGGCAAGCTTCTTTTCTATAAAGTGCAGCCAGTCATCTGTGTCCAAAGGTTCGGATGAGCTGAAGAAAGTAGGTGGATGGGTCTTCATGAATTCTGCCAACCTTGACTGTAACATCCCAATTTTCTAAGCTTTAAAAATCTTTTGAATAGTTGTAGTGAGAAAATTCACCATTTGGATTTATTTGAATTTAATTCAAAAGCTTAAATATGGACCTTGAGTAACAAAACAATTTAATATGACTAAAGTCAACATGAACAAAGGTCAAAACTATTTTATTTGGATTCTATGTGCTTGGATATATTTTCTAGAATTTTTCCAAGTTCATTTGCTAATTTCTATTGCCATTTGGAATTTCTGGTATTTTCTAAAATGGAAAAGCAATTAAAATATCCTAAATAGTGTTCGGGCCGATTTCCAACTCGGTCGGCCCATTCGTTCTCCGTTTCGGCCCGATCCTCGCAAGCGGCCCAATTTCGCGTGACCGCCTTGCGCGTCGTCGGCCCTTGATCAATACCGCAAGATGCGCTGCTTTTTTCCACTCGCGCTCACCCGAGCCTCAACCGCTATCAAGCGGGCCCCCACCGAAGCCACTGTTCATCGTCTTCACCCGAGACTCTCGAGTCCGAGTTCGCCGCTCGGCCGTTTGGGCGTCCGTGCTCTGGACGCTCCGAGTCGTCCGCATATAAAGGGGACGCGAGCCCTCGTCCTCCGCATCCTTTCCACCGCCGCTAGAGCCACAGCGCCTAACCATAGCCGCCACAGTAACCCGAAGAAGGATCTCCGCCGCCGCTTGCTCTGACGAGCGATTCCGTCGCACCCGGAGCCACCCGACCTCGTCGACCGCACCCCTGGCATCGCAAGAGCGAGAGCTTCCTCCTGGTGGCCTTCACTTCGCCGGAGCATCGTTGTAGCCCTACTCCCGTCGAGCCCGAAGCCCCGCCGCCGCTTCTACCTCGCCGCCGGCTGCCTCGATCGTCCTTGAGCACCAGTGAGCACACCCTCGAGACCCCCGCGTCATCCTCTACCTCCCTGTACCACTCACCTCCGCTGTAGCACCGCCGTTCGGCGTGCCGTGCGCAACCGAGCCCTCGTCGTCACCGATCTGACGTGGCAGCCCGCGTCAGCGTCCACCTCAGCCCGTGTGCACATGTGTCGTCCTACGTGGTGCCATGTCATCAGCCACGTACGCGCGTGCGTGGCAGATCCAATCTCTCAGATTCCAGAGGCTCGGTAGACCTAGTCTACCGTGAGCCATGTCACTGACCTGTGGGTCCCACACGTCAGGTTTTTCTTTTATTTATCTTTTTCGGAATTCCCAGGGCCGACGTCATGCTGACATCATGCTTGCGCAATATTCCGATTTTTCTATTGAGAAATAATTCGGGAAATTCAGTAAATCCAATTTTTAGGGTTTTTCTTTAGATTCAAACTTCCAAAGCCCATAACTTTTGCATCCGAACTCCAAATCAGTCCATTCAAATTTCTAAATTCTTATAAATTCAAGATCTATTTAATGGAGATTTTTATTTATTTTTTTGAGTTGTTTTGCCTCTGTTATTTATTTAGTTTGTTTGTTTGCTTCGTTTGCGAGTAGACTTCGACACTTCTGGAAGATTTGAAGAAGGAGGAGCACAACAAGACCAAGATCAATTTCTAGACCTGTTCCAAGGCAAGTCATGCTTTGACCATGATTGAGTCCCAGTTTTCTAAATGTTATTTTCTTTCAAAGTATTGCATTTTATTTCAAGTAATTATTTAAATCCTTTTGGGATTAGCTATTAAATCCAATCTGTTATGCCTCCTTGTATAATTGATATGCCTTGATCCTTTGTCACCCTAGTTGATATTTAGTTGGTAATATTGTAGCACCAACGTGGGTTGGTTAGATGCGATTAGGTTGCTTAGCCATGACACGAATCATTTATTCATGTAAAGTTGTAATTATCAACTTGACTAAGTGACTATGTAACTTTGTAATAATCTACGTGTACTATGTGTCTTTGTGGCATGTGTTGCACTTAAATCAACCGGGTGGTAAAAGGTTTGGACTGAGGCAAGTGGTGGGAACTATGTGACATGGTGGCTATGTGATATGGGAATATGAATCTGTGTGTCAAATTAATCTGTGTGCCTTAGTTAGAATTTGGAAGTCTTGCCTCGGTCATTTAAGGACTGAACTTTGTGCGCCATTGAACTGAACCCTCCTGTACGACCACATGCCTGTTATGGGACGGGCCTAGCATAGTAAGATACGAATTCTTGGTATTGATTGCTCAGGCAGTAGGTTAGGCTATGTGAAATAGGTGGAGGTGTGTGCTACCATGTAGTCGCATCGCGGGACGGTTCGTCGCTTCCCTATCCAACGGTGTGTGTTGTACCATACACTGTGTATGGTTTGGTATGACGTAAGCACATCGGGAGCATCTATGTTAAGATGAAGTTTCTGAAATGCTTTGTTACGATTAGTGCTTGTAACACTGGTTGTATGTTGTGGGTAAAGTGTACAAACTCTGCAGAGTGTAAACAATCTATTCGAATAGCCGCGTCCACGGTCATGGACAATGCTCGGGGTTTTCACACGGGGGGTAGATTTTCATAAACTGTGTGGGAAGGGAGCTATGTGATCTAAATCATATGGCTATGTGAGTAATCTGTTTAGGCTGTGTGTGTCTTGTGAAATCAAACTGTTAAATTATTATTGTCTATTTGTTTTACTTGCTTTCAATCTATTATTTGTATTCAACTGCAAATATTGCATTTCTGCAAAAGAACCACAAAATGCCATTCCCTTGTAATAAGCCTGCATGTATAATTGCATTTCTGTGGTGTGACTTGCGAGTACGGTGTGTACTCATGCTCACTTTAAACTAAATCAAGCAGAAGAGGAGGAGTCTTCGCCAAAGACATTCGAGGAGGAGTTTATCGAAGGTGCCCGATCGTGGGGTCTTGATCGATCGGTTACTGTGGTGAATCGATGGGATCTGCATTGCTTCGCATTTCACGCTTTATTTCTCTGATAGCCTTATGTGGCTTAATAAATGTAAACTCGACCGTAAGGTCAAACCATTATTTATTAATCAAACTATTCGTTTATGTTACTATTCGCTTGTGTGGATCGATATCCATCTTTGTTGATACTGTGTGCACTAGCGTGATCCTGGACTAGTGCATTAAACACAGAGAGTCTAGAATTGTATTTTTGGGTCCCGACAGAGGTGGTATCAGAGCCATACTGACTGTAGGTCTAGACCTTAGTTAGATTGGCCGTTCGAGTGTCCAAATTATTTTCTAATGAAAATTTAACTTGCAAGACTAAATGAATTGCTTAACTCCTCTCATATCTCTCTTGACTCATCTATTGCTAGAATTTTTCCTCTCCCCACTGTTTTAACTTGGTTCCAGCCTCTTGTCTATCTTGACAGATGCCTTACCTTCAGACCTTCGGAGACCGCAATGGAGGACTTGCCGCAGAGCTGTGGAAGCTGCTGCAGACACTTGGAGGCTTCGACTGCCCAATGTACCGTGGCAGCGAGTACATGGTCAATGGGCGAGATCGTGGTGTGGTCTGCCGCCTAACAGTCTACGCCAGGAGGAACACTAGAGGCAGCCAACCGTTGGACATCTCAGTCAAGAGGATCACCTTTACGCAAGGAATCCAGGAGTCGTCACGCCTGGCCATTCTCCGAGTCTACAACGTCTACGCGCAAGAGCTGCAGAACACTGTTTTTCGCTACCATCCCAGATTTTCTTCAGAGGAGCTATCTGCACGCTTTCCATCTACAAATGGGGAAGGCAACGCCACAGTGGTGCACCTTGCTCAATTCACAGCTGCTCAGGAGGAGTCGCTGGAGATGGCCGCCACCGAGCTGGAGTGCGCCTATGAGGCCTGGGAAGAAGCCGAGGAAAGGATCGCTGTCTGGAGCAAGCTTCTACTGATCAAGATGAGCTCAAGATGATCAAGAAGAAGATCCGGAGGAACCAGAAGAGCCAGAAGAGGATCCAGAGGAGGTTCTAGAAGATCCAGCAGAACACCTGACCAAAGGATCAAATTAACTCAGAACACCAGAGGAGGAGGGCAATGGCAGCAGAGTGGAGGAGCACAGACTGACTCCAAAGACGCTTTGCCTTGCACAGTTCGGGGCCTCAGGCATCGAGAACCGATTCGTGAGGATGCCGGCTCGATTCGAGTCTATAGCAAGGTGAGCGCGCCGTGGTTGTGGAGGCTTTCTCGAGTAGTTTGTTTAAGTTCGATTCTCAGTCGGGCTTAGCCAGTTTTCCTTCTTCCGAGTCGCCCTTTAGGCAGTAGCTTGTGTGCTTAGGTTCGTCTTATTTCCTTGTGTGCAAGTGTGAGTGCAAAGGCCCTTAGGCATTTGTTGCGACCATGCTAAGACCCTAATAATAAAGTTATTTCATTTGAGTTTCTTGAGCTGTGTTTGTTGGGTTTAATCTATTCCCCCTGTTTAGTTCTTAACTTATCTTGTGCTTGCTACCTTATCTAACCTATGGAGCTTCACCAGATGGTTCGGACTCGTCACTTCTTGCAAGTGGATCCAAAGACCCCAGCGTCAAGAGAATGATCAAATCCTCAGAGGACAATTGCCACCCTAAGCGCCACCTCTTGACTTGCAGAACTTTGGAGCCTTTATGGCAGCACAAACGCAGATGATGTATACAATGATGAACCAGATGCAGGATATGAACAACAACAACAATCATCAGGGAGGAGCCCCAGTCGCTCATGACCATCAGGGACCATCCAAGTTGGCTGAATTCATGAGGACCCGTCCGCCAACTTTCTCTGGACATGTCACGCCAATAGAAGCTGATGATTGGCTTCGCATAATTGAGAGGAAGCTGTTGATCACTCAATGCAGCGATCACGAGAAAGTTTTGTATGCCACTCATCAGATGGAGGGCATAGCTGCTGAGTGGTGGGAGAATTTTTGCACAGCGCATGAGGCACCGCAGAATATCACTTGGGAAGAATTCTTCGCAGCTTTCCGCCAGTATCATGTACCTGAAGGGATCATGGATTTAAAGAAAGATGAGTTCCGTGCCCTTAAGTAAGGAGCTATGTCAGTGACTGATTACCTGAATAAGTTTTCTCAGCTAGCTCGCTATGCTGCAGAGGACGTCGCTACTGATAAGGCTCGTCATAGTCGTTTCTTGAAGGGACTGAACTCAGGACTACAGGTCAATCTGCTTGCCCACTCCTTTCCAGATTTCCAGGAGTTGATTAACAAGGCGTTGGTTATGGAGGACAAACGCAAAGAACTGGAAGACCACCGCAAGCGTAGAATGGCTCAACAGGGAAGCCACCAGCCACAGTAGTAGAGGGCAAGGATAGTGCCACAGCAGATTAATCGCTTCGGTAGCAGAGTTCTTTCAGACACTGTCGCCCCAAGACCTCGTCCTTTTATTCAGAATTCTCGCAACCCTACACCGGTCAACCCTAGCCCAGGGAACAACAGGCAGAATGAACCAAGAGTGTGCTACAATTGCGTCAACCAGGTCACTTCGCCAATCAATGCCCCCAGAAGGGAACAATCACTCCAGTCCACTTCAACCTTGAAGCAACACCTGCCAAGACCCCAGTGCAGAACGACCAAGGAGCTTCTCAGGGAACCAACCAACCAGGAGGAGCGCCTCAGTCAGTTGTCAGAGGTCGTGTTAACCACGCCACCTGGAAGGAGCCGAGAAGCACGGGCGTCGTCTTGGGTAAGTTCCTAGTAAATTGAGACTGCATCGATTACTGTTTGATTACGGAGCTTCAGATTCGTTTGTTTCGGAGTTTTTACAACTAAGAATAAATTGGACGTTATGCATCTTAGGCATACTTTGCTAGTCCGATGCGCTGGAGCGAGCTAAGTTCTAAAGTGGGTTGTTTAGGAGCTAAGTTACTCATAGCTGGAGTTGAGTTTCTAGCTAACCTAATTGTTCTAGACACCCAAACCATAGATGTCATTCTTGGCATGGATTGGTTAACCAAGTATAAAGCCATGCTAGATTGTGGTCAAGAGTCATATAATCGAGGATACCAAAGGAAACAAGGTAGAATTCTAGCTACCTCGGGCGTAATGGACATCGCTAGTCAATAGCACAAGACCGTTGCTTTGGAAGATGTGCCTATTGTTCGATAGTATCCAGATGTGTTTCCGGAGGAGTTACCAGGGATGCTACCGGATCGTGACATCGAGTTTGTCATCGATCTAGTGCCAGGAACAACACCAATCTCGAAGAGACCTTATCGGATGCCAGCTGATGAGCTAGTAGAGATGAAGAAGCAGATAGAAGAACTTTTGGAGAAAGGCTTTGTGAGGCCTAGTTCGTCGCCATGGGGAGCGTCAGTCTTGTTCGTCAAAAAGAAGGATGGAAGCATGAGAATATGTATCGACTACCGATCTCTCAATGAAGTCACTATCAAGAATAAGTACCCATTGCCTCGGATAGATGATCTGTTTGATCAGATGAAGAGAGCCGGAGTGTTCTCGAAGATCGATCTGTGATCAGGTTGCCATCAGTTGAAGATTTGTCCCAAGGATATACCTAAAACCGCTTTCTCAACGCGGTACGGACATTATGAGTTCTTGGTCATGTCCTTTGGTCTGACTAATGCCCCTGCCTATTTCATGAATATGATGAATAAGGTATTCATGGAATATTTGGACAAGTTCGTAGTTGTATTCATCGATGATATTTTGGTTTACTTCAAGTCAGAAGAAGAACATGCTGAGCATTTGAGATTAATCTTAGAGAAGCTCAGAGAGCATCAGTTGTATGCCAAGTTTAGCAAGTGTGATTTTTGGAAAAAGGAAGTTGATTTCCTTGGTCATGTGATGACAGCCGCAAGAGTAGCAGTTGACCCCGATAAAGTTAAAGCGGTATTACATTGGGAACAACCCAAGACTGTCACTCAGATTCGTAGTTTCTTGGGATTAGCGGGATACTATCGTTGTTTCATTGAAGGATTCTCATCGATTGCTAAACCTCTTACGCAATTGTTGAAGAAAGAGAAAAAGTTTACTTGGACCCCAGCTTGTGAAGAAAGTTTTCAAGAATTGATGAAGCGTTTGACTTCAGCCCCAGTGCTAATTTTGCCAGATATTCGCAAGGATTTTGATATCTATTGTGATGCTTCGCGTCAAGGATTAGGATGTGTCCTGATGCAAGAAGGAAGAGCTGTCGCTTATGCGTCAAGGCAGTTAAGACCGCATGAAGAGAATTACCCTACCCATGATCTGGAATTAGCTGCAGTAGTGCATGCTTTGAAGATTTGACGTCATTACCTCATCGGTAATCGTTGTGAGATATACACAGATCATAAAAGTTTGAAATATATTTTCACCCAGTCAGATCTGAATATGAGACAGAGAAGATGGCTAGAATTAATAAAGGATTATAATCTTAGAATCCATTACCATCCTAGTAAAGCCAATGTAGTTGCAGATGCCTTGAGCCGCAAGAGCCACTGCAATGCGATGGAAGTAAAAGAAGTTTGTTTAGAACTCCAAGAGGAATTCCAGAAGCTGAAACTAGAAGTGGTATCCGAAGGATTCGTGGCTAGTTTGGAAGTGCAGTCTACTTTGGAGAAGCATATTCGCGAGGCTCAGCCAAAAGATTCGGAGTTTTCGGACATCAAGAAGAAGATGGCAGAAGGGAAGTTCAAAGACTTCACCGTAGATGATCAGGACATACTGTGGATCAATGGACGTATTTGCGTGCCAGATGCTGATGGATTGAGGTAGCTAATTTTAAAGGAGGCCCATGACTCAAAGTATTCGATTCACCTTGGTAGTACTAAGATGTATCAGGATGTTAAGAATAAGTTTTGGTGGCCGAATTTGAAGCGAGACATCGCAGAGTTCGTTGCCTTGTGCGACGTGTGTCAGAAAGTCAAAGCAGAACATCAGAGACCAGCAAGTCTGTCGCAACCGTTGAAGATTCCTGAGTGGAAGTGGGAAGAAATCGGAATGGATTTCATTACCGGATTACCCAAGACTCAATCGGGTTATAATTCGATTTGGGTAATAGTGGACCATCTGACTAAAATTGTCCATTTCTTGCCAGTCAAAACCACGTACTCAGGAGATCATCTGGCAGAGCTGTATATGTCAAGGATTGTCAGTTTGCATGGTGTGCCCAAGAAGATAGTGTCAGATCGAGGATCTCAGTTCACCTCCTGTTTTTGGCAGAGTTTGCATGAAGCCTTAGGGACTCACCTGAATTTCAGTACTACATATCATCCCAAGACAAATGGACAAACTGAAAGAGTTAATCAGATATTGGAAGATATGTTGAGGGCCTGTGCTCTAGCTAATGCCACCCTCTGGGATAAGAGTTTGCCATATGCAGAATTCTCGTACAACAACAGTTATCAAGCCAGTCTGCAAATGTCACCGTTTGAAGTTTTGTATGGTCGTGCCTGTAGAACCCCGTTGAATTGGTCAGAAACTGCTGAACGTATAGTCTTTGGTCCAGATATCATTCAAGAAGCAGAAGAGCAAGTGTCCATGATCAGAGAGAGATTAAAGATAGCTCAGTCAAGGCAAAAGAGTTACGCTGATAGTCGTCGTCGTGATCTTAGTTTCGAGCCAGAGGATTTTGTTTACCTTCGAGCTACGCCCCTTAGAGGTGTGAAAAGGTTTCATGCCAAAGGGAAGCTTGCCCCTCGATATGTTGGTCCGTTCAAGATTTTGGATCGCCGTGCAGAAGTGGCTTATCAATTGGAGCTGCCTCCGTCGCTAGCAGGAGTACATGATATCTTTCACGTCTCTCAGTTGAAGAAGTGTCTTCGTGTGCCAGAAGAACAAGCCCCGTTGGAGTCAATTGAACTGAAAGAAGACCTCACCTATAAAGAACAACCGGTCAAGATTTTGGATGTCGCAGAACGTCGGACCAGAAGCAAGACAGTTCGATTTTGCAAAGTGCAGTGGAGCAACCACTCAGAAGGTGAAGCCACGTGGGAGCGTGAAGAAGAGTTGAAAGCCGAGTTCCCTAGCCTTTTCTCTAGCTAGCCTAAATCTCGGGTCGAGATTCCTTTAGGGGGGGGGGAGGTTTGTAACATCCCAATTTTCTGAGCTTTAAAAATCCTTTGAATAGTTGTAGTGAGAAAATTCACCATTTAGATTTATTTGAATTTAATTCAAAAGCTTAAATATGGACCTTGAGTAACAAAACAATTTAATATGACTAAAATCAACATGAACAAAGGTCAAAACTATTTTATTTAGATTCTATGTGCTTGGATATATTTTCTAGATTTTTCTAGAATTTTTCCAAGTTCATTTGATAATTTCTATTGCCATTTGGAATTTCTGGTATTTTCTAAAATGGAAAAGCAATTAAAATCTCCTAAATAGTGTTCGGGCCGATTTCCAACTCGGTCGGCCCATTCGTCATTCGCCGTTTTGCCCGATCCTCGCCAAGACGCCCAATTTCGCAGAGAGGCCAAGCCGCGTCGTGTCGGCCCCACCAGTCAGCCGCACATGCGCCATTTTCCACTAGGCCACCGAGCCTCGGCATTGCCAAGAGCCCCACAAAACCATCGTTCATCGTCTTCACCCGGGACTCTCGAGTCCGAGTTCGCCGCTCGGCCGTTTGGGCGTCCGTGCCCTGGACGCTCCGAGTCGTCCGCATATAAAGGGGACGCGAACCCTCGTCCTCCGCATCCTTTCAGCCGCCGCCAGAGCCACAGCGCCTAACCCTAGCCGCCACAGTAACCCAAAGAAGGATCTCCGCTGCCGCTTGCTCCGACAAGCGATTCCGTCGCACCCGGAGCCGCCCGAACCTCGTCGACCGCACCTCTGGCATCGCAAGAGCGAGAGCTTCCTCCTGGTGGCCTTCACTTCGCCGGAGCATCGTCGTAGCCCTACTCCCGTCGAGCCCGAAGCCGCACCGCCAGCCACCTCGATCGTCCTTGAGTACCAGTGAGCACACCCTCGAGACCCCCGCGTCATCCTCTACCTACCTGTACCCACCACCTCCGGTGTAGCGCCGCCGTTCGCCGTGCCATGCGCAACCGAGCCCTCGCCGTCGCCGATCTGACGTGGCAGCCCGCGTCAGCGTCCACCTCAGCCCGTGTGCGCACGTGTCATCCTACGTGGTGCCATGTCATCAGCCACGTACGCGCGTGCATGGTAGATCCAATCTCTCAGATTCCAGAGGCTCGGTAGACCTAGTCTACCGTGAGCCATGTCACTGACGTGTGGGTCCCACACGTCAGGTTTTTCTTTTTATTTATCTTATTTGAAATTCCCAGGGCTGACGTCATGCTGACATCATGCTTGCACAATATTCCGATTGTTCTATTGAGAAATAATTTGGGAAATTCAGTAAATCCAATTTTTAGGGTTTTTCTTTAGATTCAAACTTCCAAAGCCCATAACTTTTGCATCCGAACTCCAAATCAGTCCATTCAAATTTCTAAATTCCTATAAATTCAAGATCTAGATATTTATTTATTTTTTTGAGTTGTTTTGCCTCTGTTATTTATTTAGTTTGTTTGTTTGTTTGCTTCGTTTGCGAGTAGACTTCGACACTTCTGGAAGATTTGAAGGAGGAGCACAACAAGACCAAGATCAATTTCTAGACCTATTCCAAGGCAAGTCATGCTTTGACCATGATTGAATCCCAGTTTTCTAAATGTTATTTTCTTTCAAAGTATTGCATTTTATTTCAAGTAATTATTTAAATCCTTTTGGGATTAGCTATTAAATCCAATCTGTTATGCCTTCCATGTATAATTGATATGCCTTGATCTGCTATTGTGGCTGGAGGAGGTGGTGGTGTATTGAGATCCACGGGTTCAACTTGACTTGCGGTGTTGTGGGTCTGGACCATCTACAACAATTTTTTCCAGGTTTAATAGATGAGGGGGGAAATAGCACGATAGGCGAGAGGGAAAATCACAAAAGACGAGAGAGGACAAGGGAGAAAGATAGAGCAATCTAACTAGGGAAGGTCGGTTAAACCCAAGAACAAATAGCTGGAAAGCTATTAAGAAGCAATAAAACTTCAAGCAGTAGATCCTATTACTCGGACTAAACGATACTAAAACTGAGAAGGGCCACTTTACTACTTTGACCATGGAAACTCGATCCTCTAGAGATTACTAAGGCAAGGAGGTCAATTTAAGTTCGAAAACAAAGTTTCACAAAAGATAAGATGTAAGAACCTAAGAATGAGACGAGAAAAGAATGGAATAAGATGAGAAAAGATTGGAATAGATGAGAGAAGAACAATTATTCATGTTTATTTGGTTGGTTTAATTTATAAAATAAATTTTGAACTTTTTAACTAATACAACCATGCTAACTATGGTTACACCTTACAGTCGAACCTGGCTCTGATACCATGTCTGTTGGGACCCTAGATCACTGGATCCGAGCCCTCTGTGTATTCTGAACTAGTCCCAGATCAGTAGGTAGCTCACATAGTGACATCATCGATGGCAATCATATCCATACAACGAAAGATATACGAAGTAGACAAATTAATATTACTTAGTATAAAAAGGACCTTATGGTCAAGTCTTACAGAGTTTGTCACGCAGGGCTTAACAACAAAATAAGAAATTGTAGTAGAAACCAAAACATCTTGTGGTAGCCATCCAACATGCCCACATGCAATCGAGTGGAGAACGCGACCTAGTTCGTATAGTCTTCGAAGTAATCCTCCTCGTAGAACTCGGTGATCCCTAGTTCTTCTTCGGCGACTGATTAACAAATGACGCAGAGCCGTGAGTACTTAAAGTACTCAGCAAGTCGTAGGGAAATGTATGCAAGTAGTATTCATGCAAGGTTTGAACAAGGATAGCTTTATGTTTAATTTTGTAGAAAGCAGTATTGATAGTAAATATAGTAAGTAGAGTGTAAAGCCCAATTTAAAAGATTAATACATAAGTAAACAATTTCTTTTGAAATAACTAGTGAACACTCCGTTCACTTCCCAACCATCAACCAGATCCAACTACTTAAATCCATCCAAACCATTCCAACATTTTTTTAGAAAAGCTACCCCTTGTGTGAAATCACCAGACATTGTCCATAACCGGGGTCCCGACAATGTGTTAGAGAAGTTGTGGTGGAGCTTAATAAGTGTTCCCTCTTGATATGTGATGGTGTTTTTTTTCGTGTGAGATGTTTATGTCACATACTAAACCTTGTCGCTCAAGATGGTTTGAAAGTAATAACTTCTTTAGTTCAGAATATTAGAGTTACTACTGTTATTGTGAAGAATTCTCCATTGCAATGGGAGAAATTTCAGAAGTGTGCAGTAGGATGCTACTTAGACAATAAATCTGGTCTTCCATTGGATGTGCCAACGAGGTGGAACTCCACATATGAAATGTTGAGCCATACTATTTACTACAGGAGGGCTTTTGAAAGGCTATTGTTTTTGAACAAGGGTAAATATGAGAAGTGTTCTCTGACAAATGAGGAATGGGATATGGTGGATGCACTATACAAGTGTTTGCAGAAATTCAATGATGCTACTGTGATATTTTCTAGAAATCAATATCCAATAGCAAACCTGTTTTGGTGAAAATTTTGTGAGATTAAGATGGCACTTGCAGAATGGTGTGAAGTGCCGATGACACTATTTCTTGTATGGCAGAGGCCATGAAAGTCAAATATGACAAGTATTGGGACAAGTCCAACATAGCTCTTGCTGTGGCATGCTTTCTTGATCCAAGATACAAGAAAAAGCTAGTGGAATATTTTATGGGGAGGATTTATCATGAGAGGGTTGCCCATGAAGTTAATCGCTTCATGGATTTTGTGAACAAATTATCCTAAGCTTACCTGTCTAGCACTCCTGAAGCTTTAAAGCCTAATTCCGAAGGACCTTCTCATCCACATGGTGATGCCAACTTCGGTCTTCATGACATTGAACAGTTCTTATATGAGGATGCAACTATGACAAGTTGTGATATGAATGAATTGGAGCTATACCTTAAAGAAAAACCAATTCGGTGGGTTGATCCTACTGGTAAGGGTGAAGAGTGTAACATATTGTCAAAGTGGAACACACACCATGGGACTTTTCCTGTTCTCTCATGACTAGCTTATGACGTGTTAGCTATTCAAGTATCAACCGTTGCTTCAGAGTCGGCCTTAAGTGCTGGTGGACATGTTGTTGATCCATTTCGTAGTCGACTAGAGCCCGAGGTGGTTGAGGCTCTAATTTGTACCAAGGACTGGACAACTTCATCTAGGAAAGGTAATAACAAGTCATTTAGTTCATAGTTTATACCATTTCCAACTTTAGTTTACCAACTTCATGTCATTTTATAATTTCATGTTCTAAGGAGAAGATATCATCACTTGTTGATGAGTTGGATTTGGAGCTAGAGGATAAACAATGTGCTACTACAAACATGAACGAGGAGGTTTGATAATTGTTAATTTGTTACTTAACATGGAAGATAGACATATAGAATCACTTATTTTTAATTTAGTTCAGTTTAGTTGATCTCGAGTTGTTTGGACTTAAGTTCGATGGTTTTTAGTTCAATTTTGTGTTGCTTTATCCATTCCAGATTCCACACAATGACACAAGGTATCCAAATCCAGATTATAAGATCATGTATCCAAAAGAAGGATCAAAGAGTGCTAGGTGTAACTGTATAGCAAAAGAACTTAGTTAAAATGTGTATATCAATGTATATGTAACTTGAATCAACCAACGGAGAGTTCAATTTAGAACCATTTCACTTGTAATGTCATTACAATATACACAATGAGGACGGCACTTGCAATATGAAAAAAGCATTGAAATACAATGATGCAAACTACAAGGAAATACGTATGCTAGCACAACAATCACAAGTGCAGGGTGTGAAAAAAGTCACAGCGAATTTGAAGGGTAAGGGTGCGTTTGGTTGGTGGGATGGGATGGTACATGTAGGATGGGATCGTCCTAGATGGGATGGTACAAGCAGTCTGTTTGGTTGGTTGTATGAGATGATCCATGAATGTGTTTAGTTGATTGCATGAGATGGTCCTGGGTGATTCAAACTGTTGTTTTGTTTGAAGGATGAAGTGGGCTGTGGTAACCAAAATTTCAAGAAATTACATAAAAATGTAATAAAATATTTTTTAATTTAATTGAAGTTTATTTTATTCATTTAAAATATTTGGATTCTATACAAAACAAAAACAACATCAAATCAACACCAAGAAAAACATAAAAATTCAAAGTGTTAAAATGCATGAATTTTCTACAGTAGCTAGATTATGATTTTAGATGAATTTAGGTGAAAGCATTATTCCATTTGGAGTTTGCAAGTGAAAGTTGCAAGAGAGATGGGAAAGTGAACGGCGTGGTTCGAAGGAATTTGTCGAACGGGATGATACAGCATCAACAGAGAATATTCCCCAAATGTGGACCAGGTGGTTCGGGATGGTTTGATACCATTCAACCAACCAAACGTGTGGATGACCTTATTTCTCGTACCGAACCATCTCGTTCAGCTTGAATTAAGCAACAAATGAGACTGTAGCCCATTATTGTCCTCATCAGTACCTAAGAAAAGGACCAAGAATAGTTCTTACATTTACTGATTGCTAACGAATGTTTACTGTGTATGCTTTACCAACTGGAGTATGCATCTAGTTTCACCAGCCATTTTTTCTTCTTGTTCTTTGCCTTGACCATCCGGAGTTTACATCTAGTTTCACCATTCCCATGCAGCATATACTATTATACTGGTATACCACACAAAAAGGGACATTATAAAAGAAAGACGAATTTCGTGAAGGATTTTACTATTATACTGTGTTGTGTGGTGCCATACTACTAAGATGTTAAGATAGCAAAAAATCACTTTTAGTTGGTTTCATGACATGATCTGGCATTCTACAAATCTATTTTTGTAGGATTAAATGATGACTGAGGCTGAGATCGACTAAGGTGTAGTCACAGTCAACTCATAGAGATGGTTGGTTGTTGCTAGACAAGTCTTTTATGCGGCGAAGGATCTGCCACTTACTTACTTAGCACTTACTATTACTACTTGACTATGGCTATTGGCTAGTTGAATTTTGGACTGTGTGAGAGTTGTGACTTGCTACTTGCTAGTTAGTAGTTACTACTTGCTTAATTAGCCTCTGTCATAGTGCCATGTACTTGCTACTTGCTAGTTAGTAGTTAGTACTACTTGCTTAACTAGTTAACTACCCTTTATTATCGTGTGATGTATTTAAATTTGCTTGTTAAACTACTAATCTAGTTGTATTTTGGACATGTAGTATGGTTGATTGATTTTTATTTCTGCGACATATATGGTTTCTGTTTTCGCGCAATATTCGAATAACTATTCGTGACCGAGATAATCCGTATTCGGTTCGACATGTATTCGTGACCAAGACTATCCGCATTCATATTCGTATCTGGCATTGTCCGTGTCTAATTCCGAATCTGAGAAAAAATATGGGAAAGGATACGGGATGAGCGATATTCGTCCGTATCCGCTCCGTTTGCACCCCTAGGTAAAGCTAAAATTTGGCAAAACAAAGGTTGTTTGCATTGCGGCCAAGCCAAATTTTGGTGAGCGATTTCCTCGCTCTCGGATTGCTCGCGTGCGATATTGGATTTTGTTGGCGTTACTAAATTTTTGTTGGCATTACCAAGTATTGGTAACAAACCAAATGATAGTCAATTTTCATTGGCATTATCAAAATTTGGTTTGATTCATATTGATAACAAACCAAACAAGGTTGTTCTCTTTTTGGAACGGAATAGCAAATATAGTCCCCTTGCATTCGGAATGACAAAAATGGCATTCCTACCGCGCTCCCTGTTTGTAAAAGCCACATTCAGCGATCCCCGTGCGCAGTAGGTTCGGATGAGGCAATGCAGCAAACAATGGGGCACTGTAGCAACAGCAAGAATGCAGCTCTGTCACCTTGAATGGCTCGCTCACAACGTGGGGAACAGTGTTTTGTTGTTGCTACAGCACCATCGCAATCATCAACCTGAAGGGTGCTATTTTTTTTTGTCATTTTGGAGATAAGGAGGCTAGATTTACTAACCCGTTTTAAAAAGAGACTAAATGAGCCAAAAACTCGCCTCCCGTGTTGGCACTCTAATTTTACAAATCCAACTCCAAATTCTATGATATGATAATGCCAGATTTATGATTTATTTGCACTAAACCTCATGAAAGTGCAGCCGGAAATCAAGCAAAAACATTTCAAAAAGGCCGAAGATCAATTTTTGGGAAATATCAGGAGAGTTCAGAGGAGACACTCGAGGTGGGCCCACTGGCTCAGGTCAGTGCCAAATCAGATGTTTTCTCTTAGACGGAAATCAAATGTTTTTTGTTACATGGACGAGCCGAAGCTCAGTCAAATAGGGGCTAAATCTGTAGTCGGCCTTGAGGGCGTCGAAGGATATGGCAACGGAGCTGGACAACGGACTTGAGGGTGGCGGCGCTGCTGGTCCGTCGGAGTTGAGGGAGGCGGCATCGCCATCGCCTCGATCATAACTGCAGCAAAATGGGGGAACAAATGACTATAAAGAGACAGAGCTCGAGAAGGGGTGCGTGGAGAGACGAGAGGGGGATATTTTCGTGATAAAATCATATCACACGGTTTTTTTTGGGGCAAAAGTGCTTAATTGAATTCGGGGGATCCACCCGCATTCATCTCGATAGTTCATCCAGATCCAACACCCCATGATGTCTTTTGCAATTTACCACGTAATTACCCTTTTATACACTAGATATCTCTACCACTTAAAAATTAGAGTTAGTGGTCGTCCGTCCTTCTCACTCTCCTATCCTTGTTTATCTCTACTGATATGTGGATCACGTTATCAGCAAACTATCTTCTCGCATCGTGCGCTCCATGCTCCTCCTCTTTCAGCATCGCCTGCGACGCCGTCTGCACTTCCTCCTCTCCGCCCTCACCTCCACCCTCGCTCTTCTGCTCTGCTCCACTCGCCTCCGCCCCATTGCCCGTCGCTGCTTCCATCGGTCGAATCTGGACGAGCCTTACTTCCTCCTCTCTGCCTCGTTCTTCTGCTCTGCGCCGTGTGCCTTAACGAATTGAGATATATTATATCTACTTAATTGATAAATAATTACATTCATGAGATATTTCGTAGCAAGACACTTAACTAGTGTTGTCTATATGTATTACTCGATTGTATTTGTACCTCTTACAATTGGTGACAAAAATCTTTCTAGCAAACGTGCATGAGAGAAGACAACTATGAAGGCCCTGTTTGTAACACAAGAATTGAAAAACGCAGTTTGGGGTGTCTTGTCCTCTAAATTCCTACAGGAATTGAAAACACAACAAACCTTCGAAAGTGTCGTTTGCTAGACATAAGGAGGAGAAAATCCTCCAAAATTCCTATGGAGTAGCCCATTCCATATGAATTTCAAGGAAATTCTTGAGGGTCATTTTTTGTTCCAAGCAACAACGTAGGAATTTTTTTTGTTCCAAACAACCTCGTAGAGATACCAAAAAGTCAGATGCTCACTGACATAGAGATGCTAAGTCTTCTTTTTCATATATACAAAAAGAATGCTGTTTTTTTAAAGTCAATAAGCACTTTGACTATTAAAATTTATTATCATATATTCAGAAAAGTATAAAGTGTAATATTATGATAGTGTATTTTTATGACAAGCTCACTTGTATATTTTTCATAAATAACAATACTAGGTTGTCCTCCTCGAGTAGAATTCTTTTTATTATTTAATCATGTTTTAAAGTTATTTTAAACATAGCATCTTCCTAACTTTATTTTCAATTCTAACCTTTTTAGTCACGCTATGACTCGTAGCGTGACCAAACTGTGCTGTCACATCACCTACCGCGGCGTGACTAAACTGTACTGTCACGCCACTTCTCTTGGCATGACAGGACTTAACCCAAAAACAGACGTGTCCAAAGGGATTGGTGGCGTGACAGCACAGTTTGATCACGCCACGGGTTATGACGTGACCAAAGGGGTCAAAATTAGAAATAAAGTTAGAAAGATGTTATCTTTAAAATAATTTAAAAAAATATTAAATAAAAAAGGCACCCTTGAGTAAGACAGCCAAAAGAAAACACGCTATGAAACTTTGCATATTTCCCTAATAAAAAGGGGCACTTGTACTGCGCGTCACAGGCCCAACCCCAAACAACGGATGGCCCATTCCCTTTCTGCCTCTCTCTCCGAGCCGCCGACGTCGGAAGGCTTCATCAGCGCGGACACAACACGCCGTCCTACCCGACGATGTCATGGAGGACATCTTCACGCGGATGCCGGCCAAGTCGGTGCTCTGCTGTCGTTGCCTCTCCCGCACCTGGAACGCCGCGCTCTCCACCCACGGCTTCCTCGATCGCCACCTCCAACTCGCCAACCGCCGCGAGGGTCCAACGCAGGAACAGAGCCAGAAATTTTTTTATCGTCATACTATGAGAACTAACAATCGAATGATGTGAAGTACAAGTATTTTGTTATTCTATATGAGAAAATAAAAACTATGTAGAAAACTTCAACAACCATAGGGGACCAGACTCCCACTAGTTTCCTGTCTCTGGCCCAAAGCTCTCTTCCTGCCGGTGGAGGAGATCGACGATACCATGGTGCTTTCCTGGTCGCCGGAGTGCCCCCACGGCATTGCATAGCTCACGGCCGTCCCGCGCAAGATGAGCTACGGCCGCATCGCCGCCATCACCCAGTAGTGCCGCGGCCTCGTCATCCTGGTGGAGATCGCCACGCTAATCCACCTTGTCCGCAACCCGTCCACCGGCCAGATAGCGAGGATCGCATCCTCTAAGGATTTGTTTGGATACAATGTGATCCGACTCAATCTCTTTGAATTAACTCAAAATTTGAACTAAAATCCCTTTTAATCCCAAAAAGCTACGTCCGCAACTCATCCACCGGGCAGCTAACGTCTGCAATACTGCCAACAAGTGGCCGAACGACTACGTACGCGAGCTACGGGCTCGGCTACAACGGCGCACACCAAGAAGCACACGGTGGTGTGCCTCTACCACCGCGTGCGAGGTCTACGTGGTGAACTCCACAGGACACTATCGGTCGGCGGCGGGCAAGCCGCCATGCTGGGCAACGAAGTATATGCCACTGCCGAGAGCGTCTTCCCGCAGGGCCACGTATACTGGAAAGCCCTATTGCAGCAGCGGTTCCCCCGAGAAGGGCTTATCATGTCCTCCTCGATCGATCGATGACGAGGTGTTCGATCTCGTGCCAGCCCCACCCAGCGTGGACATGTGGACCATGTATTCCTGTCAGACAACGGAGCTCGGTGGGTGCCTTCGCCTTTTCAACGACAGCAGCACCCAGCAGTTTTACGACCTCTGGTGCTGCGTGACAACCGTGAGGGCGCTTGGGATCTTCATTGCCGCATGGACCTGGCCACGGCATCGCCGGAGGTCACGCAGTTCATACGCACCTGGGAGGTCACCCCGCTTGCCGTCCTCGATGAAGGCTGTGGCCGCATCCTGCTCTGTCCAAAGAAAAAAATCGGAGGGGCGCTAACTGATCGCGTATAGCCCCACGACCGGAGACGTCGAGAACCTCCTCGCTGGCGGTGGCTGAAGGAACACGGTAGACTACACTAGCACAATTTTAAAAATCTATCACGTAACCAAAAAAGATTCGTTAGTAATAGATCACGGGATTACAGCTAGACGTGCAGACCCACAGCGAAAGAAGAGTCGATGTAGCGCATTGGTGCGGTTGTAGTCGTACTAGCCTAACGCCTCCTCCAAGTGCTCCTCGTGACCGTTACAATTTGCGGATTGTCCTGGCGTTGAAGCCTTGCAACAACGCCTGCAAGGTATCCACACGTACGGGGCAGGGACACCACGCGCTAGAGTGCTAGCGCCAGCTGCGCGGTTTTGGACGAGGGAGGTGTGGTGGCTAGGGTTTCGAGAATTCCAAAAAATCACATTAACCTTATGCCACCTGTTACACGAGACGGCGGAGGAACGACGAAGTAAACAAGATCAATCGCAGAGAGACAAGAGATTTTAACGTGGAAAACCCTCCCAATGCGAGAGGGAAAAAACCACAGGCGCCACCAAAGAACAATCTTCACTATATCGGGTGAGGTTACAACGCCGGGATTTACAACTCTAAATCGATATGTCCCAAACGGCGGCTTACAGGATATATATATATCATGGAAACCCTACATGGGGCTTCGCCCGCACCCCCTCAGCGTCCTCGGTGCACGGCCGTGCACAATGGGTTGCCAGGACTCGCTCCGCTCCGCCCTAAGCCTCTGGCGACGGACCTCACGCCCGCCCGAAGCCGCCTAATAGATGTATAGAATTTGGATCACAAATCAACACCACCGCCCCTCTATATACAGGCATCCATGATGGATCTCGAACTTTGAGGCCCATTAGAAACTCGTGGCCCATAATAATTCGATTCACCATCCAAAACGTGTCCCAGCCCTTTAAGCATGCAACCCTATAAGTTCATGTACACTTTGACATGACCCGAGTATTCCTACTCATCCACTAATCGGTAGTGGCCCCTAGCAGGACATGCCGACTCCCGAGTATACGTAAAAATCACATCAAACAAACCTTAACAAATCTCATATGTATTTTCCTTTGCCTCATAATATCGGTCAAACTCAAGACGAGTACGTGCCATCCTTGTTGGTTAGCTCGACCACTCTTTCTCGATCACGTGACTCGAATTCCCCGACTATGGCTAACTATTTAACCGCAAGTAGCATGGCCATGTATTTTTAGAATTCGATCACTCGAGTGGCCTAGAGATATCTCTCCCATATAAAATATGTACCCATAGCTTTTCGGTTCTGATAGACTTCGTTTCCAGGCTAGCATCTTTAATTAGACAACATTTCGTTTGTTGCTGCAATTACCTTTTATGAGTGTTTTAAATCATTATTACAAGCATATATGCAAACAAAAAAAAAACCACTCTTCAGTTCAGCAATCTCTTTCATAACATGACCTATTTTCCAAACTGGGAAAAGTAACAATCATTCTTACATCCATTCTACAGCTAGGCTGCATACGACAAATAAAAAAAAGGAATCATTGTACACTGCAAGTAAAATACTTTACAGAACTAACGGCGTCTACAGAAATTCGCCTAAAAAAAGACCTCTATGAAACACCCAGCCTGACACATTTATGGAATTCTTTATCTTGCAGGAAACATTCAATATGCCTACCTTCACGTTGCTACCATTGTACTATACAGTTTTTGAGAAAACAATAGACCTAGCGTCATGTAAATCACATTTGCACTAAATTGCCTGTTACTGTGCATTTTCACTGTCTATAGACAGCCCTGTGTTTCTTACAACAACAGGAATACTTGAGCAACGAATATCGCACTAATACTTGTGTTACAACCACACTAATACTTGTGTTACAACCATGCTGATATCGTACTAATATTGCTGTTACAGCCATGCTCAGGCAAAATATCAATCCCTATGTAATTTCTGTCTTTCTTTGTGGTTTGTGTTGTAATGTATAATAGGAACTACCTAATAATTCTGTAGCTAAGTGCACCTATGCTAAGACTGCATATAACCCAGATATTGAGGCTTCTTCACGTTGTCTTTTAACGCTTTGCATATTTTTATATTTCATGGTGATACCAAGTAGTCTGCTTTAGACAATATTATACCCTAACTAATCCTATGAACAACCAAATCTACTTTGCACAACCCAGCAAAAAAAAAAGGTTTATTTAAAAACATTACTCTTTACCAAACTGTAACCAGCGGCGCGGCAACGCGCACATTTACAGCCTAGTATCTCTAGATGCTTCTCCAAGCATGCAGCACATTAGACTTTGTCATCAAGAAAAAAAAGGGGATTTTCTTGAGATACCTCTGTTGTCGATTCTTCACTCTTCTATCGCATCTCTAAGACACACAAACATGTACTTAGACTGGTACTCAAACTTTGGTCGCCAGTTGGACTTGGCTTCAACTTAGCTCATGCGCACTCGGACGAAGACGGTGACACAACTCAAACGCTTCTCACACTTACTCATTGAGACAGTCGATCTCAACTACGATTTTCCCAACTCATACTAGACTCAGGATGATGAACACATCTCTTCAACATCTCGGACTCAACTCCACGGTCTCAATTCAGGACGGCGAACACATCTCCTCAACATCCCAAACTTAACTCTACGGACTCGACTCAAGACGGCCAACACATCCCCTCAACATCCCGGACTCAACTCCACACACACAAATACGACACCGCAACCGCCTAGTACCAACACAACGCTTTCACCTTGGCAACGCACAACTCACTTTGCGTTCCACCGACGTGCAGGCTCCAGCTCGTCACAGAGCCGCATGCACTGTACAGTGTGTCGGTCTCGTCACATCGAGCCGCTGTGCCCCACCGTGCCCTCTACCGTTGCCGCGCCTGATGCGTCGCCGGGATCCGCCCCATGTGCACTACGGGAGCTCACCGCTCCGCCGTGCAGCGCCATGCTCACATTGTAGCAGCGCCCGCGCCGCCGCTCCATCGGCCGTGCCGCCACGCCACTGTGACGCGCCTCCGCACCGCTCCGCTCGTGCCATCTGCATGCTCCCGAAGCCGCGCCAGGGTCACCCATCCTTCGCTAGTGCCTTGGATGCCGTCGTGTCCGAGGTGTCACTACTACCCATGGACTTGAGCAGGGACGGCATCTGCTTCGGCATGACACACTACATCCTTGCTTCCGCTATGCCTGACTCGAATCTAGGGCTCTGATACCAATTGTTGGAACTCAATTCTAACAGGAGAGCAAAGATAACAAAGCAAGAGCAATAGTTTCAACTCAACTGAAATACATTTGATCTCATGTATTACATACACACACATATTAGGGTCTATCTACATAGAATGTGACAGTTTTCTTTATATAAAACTGTTAGATTTTGAAAGTTCATTTACAACTCCATTATACATAAATTACAGTAAATTATTTATGTAATTTTGGTTCTTGATCACTGTAATTATTCTTGAAAAGTCTTAATAACTCATATTTCCATCACATGATTCAAAATCTCACATGTACTTTGAGAGGTTGAGCAAAAAGAAAGACAAAAAAATTTACACTCCATTATACATAAATTACAGTAAATTATTTATGTAATTTTGGTTCTTGGTCACTGTAATTATTCTTGAAAGTCTTAATAACTCATATTTCCATCACATAATTCAAAATCTCACACGTACTTTGAGAGGTTGAGAAAAAACAAAGACAAAAAAAATTATATACCAATAAAATACGGTAATGTGGTAAACCCGTTATGTTCTTTACATATACTTTGAGAGGTTGAGCAAAAACAAAGACAAAAATAAAATAAAATTATATACCAACAAAATACGGCAATGTGGTGAACCCGTTATTCTCAAAATTCTCTCTAGAAAATGAATACATAAAACTTTAGTGACAATCTGACAAACAACGAGACAGAAGCTAGACATGTAGAAATGGTACAAATAAATTAGACAGTAAGTAATTTACATAGAAATCATACAAATCAGCGGGATGATCAAGTGGCCTAGATGAGCCGTCACAAATCGATATCATTTGAATGTTAGGATAGGCCTCTCATATAGCACTGTAAAACTTGAGGTAAGTTCATGTTAAACAGAACTAAATAATATTATAGGCAAAGTAAGATATTTATGGTATTTAACATGAATTTTATAGCACATCTAACGAATAGAAAAGTGGAAAAAAAAAACTGTCGTAAGTTTGGTAGCAATTCCGCACATTTAGTATTGAAGCTTACAGGCTTACAGTACACAACTCTATTTATAAGCTTATGCAAACCGACTTAACCTCACAGTAAATAACTTAATTATACTAGATGCTGACGAGACTAGATCTTTCATTCACTTTTACAGATCATGGTCTCCGCCGACTTAGCTCTGCACGCAACTCACCGTTAGCCAACATACATCTCTAGAAGTCTAGATGCTTCTCCAAGCATGCAGCACGTTAGACTTTGTCCTCAAGAAAATAAATTAACATCTAACAATTATGTCTTGGTGGTTATCGCCTACACGTCGCCAAGGAGCTCCGCCATGAAGTGCACAGTCCACAGGCTCAACGGCTTTGTCAAGAGGACGGTGGCCGCTCCACCGCCAATCCCGGTGACCGTCGACGTGCCGCCGGTCTACGCAAGCGGCAAGATGCACTGGATGGGGTTGCCACGGCTCGGCGTGCACGCGGCAATCCTGGAACTCGACATTCGCACAGAGGCTTTTGACGTCGTGCCGGCACCACACGTCGACGGCAGCGGTAGGATGCTCGTGGCGGAGCTCGCGAGACAGCTTTGCGTGGTGCACTCGTGTCCAAACGCGGAGACGACGACCATAAGGAGAAAGAGGAAGCTGGGAAACGGTGGTGATGAGCAAGGATGGACAAGGGAGCATGTGATATCATACTGCTCTGGCAATGGCCGGATTTATCTCCGAGGACGGCGGCAGGGCTGGTGATTCCGGTGGCCGTCAACGCCAGCGATGGCCGGATCCTGCTTGACACGGGAAGGGCACTGGGGTACTATGACCCGAGAAACCGGACACTGGAACTGGTGACCGTGTACTCGCTCAGGTGGTGACTGCACAAACATGTTCGTCGCTGCGATGCTATTGCTGTGTGAGGACAGCTTGGTTCGTCCAATCATCCATGCGATCTGCTCGTCAAACGTGGTCTAAGCAAATTAACTTGTTTCATTCGTCTCCTAATTGACGGGGTTAAGTAGCAAGAAACATGTCATTAGTTTGTTCAGTGCTACATAGATGCGAACATTATTATCGATCTGCTCCCAAGTCGAACGTGGAAACTGCTGTTTATGAGGATGCCAATCTAACCGTAACAAACATTCCAACATCTCAACTCAAAATGACCTTCACATATGCAGTTATCTGCTGGTATGAATCATGGAAAAACAATACATACTGGCCACCATCCGTATGACAGCTCACTGTATATGCAAGGGCAACAAAAGTGGAAATGAGACGGACAAACAGGGCAATTTCTTATGATGTTTTATACACAGCCATTCAAAAACTACACTGTTCCTCTTAGTCCCTCACCCACCAGAGCAGCTTCGGCAATCGGCGCACAGGTTATGTAACACAGCAGGAGTAAATGAATCGAGTTTTCACGCAGAGGCAAGTTTCCCGGGAGTAAGAGACTCCATGCCCACTTGTGTCATGTGTACTTGTGTAGGCAGTAAGTTGCTAGGGATGCTAACTAAACCCTCCCGCTTCAACTGACAGCAGAAAAATTAACGGCGGGTTTCTGGAACACCCTTACAACGGCTGTTCCATCACCACCATCGTTACCGGGGCTTCTTGTGGTGCTTGTGGGATGCCTCTTTCTTCTTCTTTCCAGCAGCTTTAGATTCTTCAGTGGCCAAGTCGAAAGACTCAAGGTCACTCAGGACATGCCTGATGTCCGGATCTGCTGGGTCAACTGTATCATCCTGTTCATCGGAGCCATCAGGATCTGATTCATCAGCTGCTGACATAGTCGGACCTTCTGTTCCAGCAGTTTCTTCTGGTTCTATTTCATCGTCTGTTACGCCAGGAGGGAGTTCAAAGTGTGGGATTTTACCATCAATATAATCCTTCAGTATCTGTCGAGCAGCCCTGGTCTCGTCAGGCAGACCAGCATGGCTGACATGCCCCCGGGATGCACAGTAGGCCCGCAACAGCTCAGCTGCAGTTGGTGGTCGAGATTGTGATTCATATGGCTTTGGCTTGGGTAAAGTGATTTTGTAAATCTGCTCAAGGACATTTGTTGGGACACGATCTGCCACCACTTGAATAGCTTCCCGGTGCTTCATCATCCTATCGATCGGCAAGACACCACATGATACCATCTCATGCCTTGAGCTTGAGAAGGAAGGGAAGACCAGACCAGGACAATCACACAGAGTGAGCTCTTCTGAGATTATTAGTGTCTGGAAATGTTTCGTCTTACCAGGTGTGTTAGTAACACCAGTCCTCTTCTGGCCAACCAAAGCATTTATTGTGGAACTCTTTCCAACATTTGGATAACCAACAAATCCGACAACCACAAGCTTAGCCACTGACGAAACAGAATCAGAAGAACTGGCTTTGTGATCCTCTTTAGTAGTTGAGGTCCTCCTTTGTGCTACAATAGATTCCGCTTCAGCATGCAATCGCATCAAGAGTTCGTCCCTGCCATATATCTTGGTATCCAAATCAAGTGAAGCAGAATCTTCTTCAGAATATCCACTTAACTTTTTGCCTTCTAATGTGGCAGTAGCAGCTTTAGCGGACCAGAAAACATGGAGAATATCGTGCTCCTTAAAATACTCCACCCATCTCTTTCTGCATTTTAGCCAAATTTTGAAGGATGTCACTTACGACTATACACAATAAAGGAAGTATATCAAGTAAATCACAATGGACCAGGTGCAGACCTGATATCGAAGGGTAACAGATCAGCCTTGTTGACAAGGAGCATTGTTCTCTTGTGTTCATCAATTTCCTTTGCATATACCTAGTATAGAGAAAGCCATGTCACAAGACCAGAAAAAGGCTGCAGAATTGTTGATAAAATATATTGGGTGTAACACTTCAATTCAGTGTGAACACAAAACCCTTTCATGAAAGCACAACAATGGATTCATAATAACCTAATTTATGTTTCTAGCACAGAAGGGACATGGCAAATTCATCTTATTGTGGAGCAAAGAAAAACAAGACCAAGATCATGCTAGCTTTTAAGGAAATGATGTCATTTCCTGGGAAACGTGGCTTTCATTTACAATCATTCAGCAAACTAATGTTCACACAAAATATCTAGCGGAAGCCTAACTTCCACTTGTTTTCTCATGAGTCACCATACAAAGAAAAACTGGATTTGCTTCTGCCAGAAATACAGGAAACATGAACGTCCTAGTAAGAACTGTTGCAAAAACTTCGTTAAGAAAATTACTGAACATGTAATCTCTGAAGGAGAAATCAAGAATAGAGCTTCTGCAGCAATTTTACTACTACTGTGCACAAAGGTGAACACTGAAAAAACTTTATCCAGGGACAAGCCATTATGCTTTTGCTATGTGCACTAGATATTCCTTGAGATGAAAAACTTTATACCAAAAACCATGACAAGAAGTACCTCAAGATCAGGGCAGCGGTAGAATAAGGGGTCCCGAGCATCGACTACCGTGACAAGCTTCATAGAAGAAAAGAAAACCATCGTCAGTACTTTTTCATAATAAATAATATCAAGAATTGCTTATCTTCAATCAAAAGTAAACCAATATGATTGAGCACAATAGAGTAGCATATTTCCAGGAAAAAAAATGCATTAAGACCATGGGCGGCGGCAGGGAGGGTGCCTGTGGTGCACAGGCACCCCCAAAAAATCATGTAATTTTTTTAAAACTATGTATAGGTATAAGTAATTAGCACTTAGACTGGTTAAATTTTAGCAATTTAACCTAATTTTTTTTGAAAGTACTAGAATTAGATGAGATAGAAAGTGAACAGAGATTAAATCAAGAGATGGGGTTAGCTAGGCCCAGTGACACACCTTGGGGTTCTCATTATAAAACTATTTTGCATATTATTAATATGTATTCAACAATCCGCAAAATACTCATATAGCTTGGAAAAGACCCCTCATAGAAGAATAATTGGCCAAAAATACATGCTATAGTGAGAGCCTTTGAGTCATTTGACTTTGTTTTCAATGCACACTTGATGCTTGTCATACTTAGATACATAGATGAGTTGTCTTAGCCTTTGCAAAAGAGAGATCAAGATACTATTAATGCTATGGCACTTGTTAATTTGGCTAATGATAGAATGCAACGAATGAGGTGTGATGGGTGGGAAGAATTTCTTCAAGAAAATGTAACATCATTTTGCACTAAATATGGCATCAAAGTTTCTAAGCCGGATGGTAGATATGTGTCTTATGGAAGATCATCACGTTTTTACCCAAAACAAATAAATGATAATCATTTTAGAAGGGAAGTGTATCTTGACATTATTGATAATGTTCTCCAAGAGCTTGACAATCGGTTTGACAAGGTTAATATGGAGTTGCTTGTTTGCATGTCCACTTTAAACTCTCTGAATTCATTTGCTTCTTATGATAAGGACAAAGTGCTTAGACTTGTCAACTTTTATCCCAATGATTTTTCAAACACAGATTTAATGAGACTTTCTTTCCAACTTGATAACTTCATTGATGATATGTGAAACGATGATAGATTTAAGGGCCTAAAGAATCTCGGTAAGCTTTCTACTAAGCTTATTGAAACAAGAAAGCATGACATTTACAATTTAGTGTGCTTGCTTCTCAAATTGGTATTGCTCCTACCGGTGGCAACGACGAGCGTTGTAAGAGTATTTTCGACGATGAATCTTGTGAAGAACAAGTTGAGAAATAGTATGAGCAATTAAATATTGAATGATTGTTTAGTCACCTTTATAAAACGAGATATTTTCTCGAAGGTTAGTGATGATGATATAATAAAGTGCTTCCAAGGAATGAAATCGCGTCGTGTGGTATTGTGATTTCCATTAGCTATTTAGGACTCTTTTATTCATGTAAGATTTTATTTGAACTATTTGTATTGCATTGTTAACTAATTTCGAACTCTTTTGTGTAATTGTGTTGGACTTGTGAAATTACATATGTGTCGTACAAGATTTTTTTTTTCAACCTTAAACTATGCACCCCCATTGCTAAATTTCTGACTCCGCCACTGATTAAGACTACAGAACAGAAAAGTCAAAATCAATACGATAGGCCAGAAATTGCAAGTGTCACCTTAAAAATGCATCTGTTACTCATTTTTTTAGTGAATAATGTAATGGATGGTCCAGCATCATGAGCACTGGCGAACAGTGGGATTTGTACAAGAGTACAAGCAATCAATCACAAGATCTAAGGGTGACGCTGAATGTGAAGGTCGGGACGAGCATTACTAACCAAATCACTGCGTTCAAGTACTCTCCAGAGCTGTCTCCAGATGTCAATGTTCTTCTCAAAGGGTGTAAGGACAAGCTTGTCATTCTCTTCCAATCTGCAGAGAAGAATTGCTCTTACGTTAGTTGACATGTCAGTCCCCAAACATGTATTTTGCAAGTAAATTCTCATTCCACTAAACAGTTCTAGTAAGCATAACCAGAGTAAACTACAACTTGGTGCCAACCTCGCAAGATTCCTCCGCCACACCAGGAACGCCCTCCTCTCGTTTGCATCGAGCTCCTCCACAGTCATCCGAGTATTCCATGGTGGACTGCAATCACACACCCACCCCGCACAGTCACAAAAAGAACAACCCGAAAACTCCACACATGCAACAATTACACCGACTCGGGATCACTCACCGCCTCGGGACCCTGAGGCTGCTGGCGTGCAGTGCCTCCTGCTCCTTCTGAAGCCGCCGCCTCTCCTCGTCCGTCTCTCCCGTCGCATCCCTGCGCCCAACCAATCCAACCATTACAATTCAGAACCAACGAACGCGCAAATTTCCCAACACCAACATAGAGGTGGGATTTCGTTTCACTGAGAGAGAGGCAGTCGCTCACAGGTCGATGACGAGGTCGGAGGAGGAGACAGAGGCGGCGTCGGCGAGGGCGGAATGGAGGCGGTCGGCCTCGGCGGCGCGCTCGAGGACGGCGTCGATCTCGCTGACGTCGATGACGGACTCGAGGGGCTGCGCGCGGCGGCGGGCGGAGGCGACCGCCTCGCCCCGCTCCTTGGCGGCCGCCGCCGCCTTGTTCTGCTGACGGATCAGCGCGCGGCCCAGCCCCTCCCCCTTCTCCTTCGTCCCGCCGCCCGCCATCGCCTCGAGTTCGAAGCCACCAACCCCAACCCTAGCCTTGGGGACAAGCTTCGAGGCGGAGCGGTAGCTAGCTAGGTTTTTTGCGAGCAGGAGGCGAGCAATGGAGGAAGTAGACGACAACTTGTTTGGCAACAATTGGTAATTGGAATGGAAGTTTGGAAGAGCGAATTGAGTAGTGGCGTCGAAATGGGCAGCAACGGTCGGGCACGCCCGGCTAAGTAACCGGTATGTGCTTGATCCGGACACGGTTAGCGTATCGGCCGGTGCCGACCCACTGATTTTTTTTTTCAGTATTAACATGTTTACTCCTCGTATTTACGAAGACGATGATCAGCGATTCTTTTTTTTTTTTTTGGCAAAACTAGCGCCTTGCCGCACGGCGACAACTACTCCACGCCCGCCACGTCGTCATTGTCGTACTGCCGCCGTGCGGTGGCGTTGCCGCACGACCACCGTGCGGTCGTCCGCCCAGCCGCCACGTGTCCCCCTCCCCCGATTAGGGTTTCAGCCCTAATTGGTGGATTAGGGTTTCGGCTGTGTTTGTACTATTTTTTAAAATATAGTAAATAAGTTATATATATATATAATTTTATGTGAATGCTCCTAACGTGGTGATCTTTCTTGTGTATTTTTTACAAAATTTTACTCGTTCCGATTTTACCTCCCCAATTAGGGTTTCGGTTTCGGCTGTGTTCAGGTGATTTTTTAAATATAGAAGATGAGTTTAAAAAAAATATGAAATTTTATATGGAGCCTCTCGACACAGTGTATTTGCTTGTGTAATTTTTTCATAAATTTATTCGTTCAGAATTTTTCTCGCAATTTCATATAAGTGTATTGTTTGTACGAATTTGTAAATATAGAAAATGAGCTCGAGAAATTATGAAGTTTTATTTTAAGGCTCCTCACGCAGTAGACTTGATTGTGTATTGTTTCGACAATTTTATATGTATTCTGGAATTGTCCCTAGAATTACGCATTTAGGTCGCATAAATTTGGATTTTATGTTTTGGAAATTAGGGTTTCATGATTTCATGTGACTTGGAATGTGACGAGGATTGTTGACCAGTCAATTATCCAAGTATATCGTTATTTATTTATAAATAAACTAGGTTTTCTACTTGGCCCAAATTAGTTTTCTGGACCTAAAATCAATTAAGCAGTTAGAAAATGGGCCTGAAATTATTTTCTTTGACCATTCTCAAAATCTCTTGCGGACGTCCGATTGGACCTCCTCTATAGGTTTCTTCGGACCACTCCAAAACCACCTCTGACTTCATACTTGCAAATGATTCAATTGTATTACCTCACTGATTCTAAATGAATGGCAGAAAGCACATTCATCTTCACATAAGTTGATTGGTGTTTGCAGTCTCTTCAAGCCAGTAGCACCTTCATTGTCTTCCGTCATTCCACGTTTTCTAGACACATTACTTTCTCTACAAGTATGCTGATGCAGTCCAGTGATACTTAGGTTGATACTAGGAAATGAAACTCCGGTTGCATCTACAGGAATGCTGATGCAGTCCACGTTGGAGTTGGACAGGCTGCATGATATAAAGTCCACTATAGATGTAATTAGAAAATTTATCACATAGATAAATCCGACTTGAGGCTATTGCAAAGAAAATTCTTGGGCCAATACACACTTGCCTTACTAGAAAGTTCCAATTGTGTTAGAGCTCCACCATTACAATGCAGCCTGGATATACATACAGGTCAGGAGTAATCATCTTTCACCATTCCCAATAGAATATTTGTTGGTGAGTTAGTATCGGAATCTAAGAAAGAGCCATGTTAGAGACACACAATTGGGATGGGCGAAGAGCGGCTGCGATATTTCAGTATTTATAGCCGAGCAAAGGAGGAGCCGCTGTGTTGGCGTCGGGAATTTTGGATGCGTTGTCTATGTGTAGCACTGCGGGCAAGGGGGACAGCCACGAGGAGTCGACAAATATGCGGAGGAGGGAGGATGGACGGTTGGAAAGGTGGCCACTGGAGTGGGGTTGATGAACTCGAAGGTCCTATTTTTGGCCCGATCTTTCGATGAGACGGTAAGTTCGGTAGTAGTCTCTCAACTCTCACGATCCTAGCTATGAACACGCAAGGCTCGAAACCACGCAATCGCTAAACTGCTCGACAAGTCGTTATCAACCGTGCACGAATACCCGGATGACCTGACCACGAAGGTCGATTCCTGCATACACCGAAGAAGCACGCAAGAACAAAATAAAACAATCTGAAATTGCAAATAGGAATTGAAATATTGAATTGAGTTGAGATTCTGAATAAGGATCTTAATTGGGTGGTCTAATCGACACACGCAAAAGATACAAGTTGCAACGAAGGCAAACTAAACATAAACAAAATCCGAGAAAACTAGAGGGGGTGTGGCCTCCTTAAATAGAGGATGAGGAGCCACACATATAATAGAACTAAAGGGGTGGTACTAATTCGTGGGCTACTGTTCATGTGAAGAGTGCACGTCCCCAAGTGGGCCGTGTAACGACCCAACTCTAGGGCACCCGAGAGGTCCTCCAAGACCTTCTCGAAAGTCCATCAGACCTCCCAGAGGTCCACAAAGGACCTCTTGACAGATCCTAAGACCTCCCAAGAGGTCAGCAGACCTCCTGGAGGTCCAGGAGAACATGACCCGAGAGGGTCTTGGAGCCAGGAGCACCCGAGAGCTCGCCACGGCCGGACCAAGGGTGTTCGTGGAAGTCGTGGGCATCTCAAGTCCACCCATGACCACTGAGGAGGAGGTGGAGGACTGAGGCCACCACCGAACCACACACGACCCACCATGGAGTGAACATGGAGGACTGGAGCTCTCCAAGGTCCTCTATGTGAACTGAGCTAGTCCCAAGGATCATGGCTAGCTCCTCACAAAGAACACCAAGTGGTAACATAGCAACAACACAAGCTTTATTAATAACCAAAGGAGTTGTTTACAAGAGATCTTACAAGCCAGTAGGCAAAACATAGAAAAATAAACACATGAGCCACCCGATACACCACAGTAACCTACCGAGGGCTTAATCCTAGTCGATCCGACCATTTGGTCCATCGAGTAGATCACCTTAAAGCTTCCAATTCTCGCTAAAAGATAGCATCAAGCAAGAGTGAGCACAACAACCGTGCTCGCAAGTTACACCCGTCAGATAACAAAATGACATGCATAAATGGATATCACAATGGAAGGCTTATTATGGTTAATTTGCATAAAGCCATGTTTCTTTCAAATACAATTACTAAGTTTCAAAGCAGGTTCTTAATAGATAAAATTCATTTTCTAAACTTGATTTTCAGTTGGATATTCATTCATCACAAGTGGTGAAGGATACCCTCCTGTTGCAAGGCTCCCTGCCCAACCCATGGGATAGCAATCCCAAAAACAGATTTGATAAACATTTCTGAAAAACCCAAAACCAACATCTAACTCCGAGTGGCCTTTGCCAGCACGTCCATGACCGCGGACACGGCTATTCGAATAGATTTCACTCTGCAGAGGTTGTGCACTTTACCCACACGACATGAGTACTCTAGTTTGTTTGGCATGCGCGAGTGCCACCTCTCACCGCTTAGAAGGTAAGAGGTCTAGAGTTCATGACAAGGCCTTTACAATGCATTGCTCCACCACACCTTTCCTTGCTAAGGTTTCACCCCCTATGGATCGCAATCCAATGAAGCCCCTCTTGCACCGTGGGAGCGATGAGGTTATAAAAGACCATTGGCCATATAAGACCTCCCACACCTCCAATGGAGCAAAGATATGGTGAAGTTTTGCAAATTACTCAGCCAGGTCCCACGCCCCATTCTGGAGACATGTGGTTGCACGATTGTGGCATAGCCCATTATAGGCTTGGCATCGGTCGCTCAAAGACCGGTCCTCACATGATTAGGGCGACTTCCACAAACCCAAGGGCATCGATCTACCATAAAGGTACGATCCCGTGCATAAACTTGCACTAACCAAGCCAACCAATTCGCCCCAGTCCCAATCCATTTTTATTTTCCTTGCTTCCCCAGCAACATTTTCATCCTTCCATGACAACCCAATGTCATGGTGAAAACATTTAAAACAGTGTTTGGTCATGATGGTAAAGATTTCCCCAAATCAATACTTTTGGTCTAAGCATGACTGAGCATATGTTTTTCAAATGGTCTTGGCTCACACTATTGCATGACCCAAGTTTGATCTAAAGGTGACAATGAGTTTAGTCCAAAGTCAATAGTGGCCATACAAAGGAAGTAGGTATATCTATGAATTTAAACCAGGTATTGAAATACTTGGTAAACATAAGCATGCATTACACTTTGAAACTGAACATAATTAAGTTGAATTATTGGGTGCAATATGATCAAGAATGTAACTTGCCTCTTGCTTGATAGCTTAAGGATCTACTCTCTCTCACAGCTCTGGCTCTCAGGAACGTCAAGATCTACACGGTCAAAAGAACAAATTCAAATAATGCTCAAATAAAGAACCAACAAAGATCCGAATAAAGAATCACAAGAACGTAGAGGAACCTCAAAACTCAATTAATGTAAGAGTATCAGATTTAGAATAGGTTCTTTGGAGGTGGTCTAAGCTTACCAGGAGGAGGGTGGTCTTTAGCATAAGACCCCAAGGGAGTGGCTTAAGCAAAGAGGCGAGAGGTCCCGAGGCAATGGTTCTTGGCAAGAAAGTCCAGAGGGGAGGTCCTCACACGAGGGCCATAGAATCCGAGAAGATGTCCACCAGGGGAGGTCCTGTGAAGGACACGACCAGCTCAGTGCAGTGGCAAAAACAAGAGTGGAGGAGATCGCCAAGGGACTTACCAGGGACAAGAAGGAACAATGGATGGAGGGGAGGTCGTGAGCAGCAAGGTCTTCCCTGGAAGGCCACTGAACAAGAGTCAAGATAGTGAATGTAAAGAAGGTAATACTGACAAAGTTCCCCGGCCGATTATAGTCAAAGTGGGTGAAGAAAACTAGAAGCATACGTACCAAGGATAAGTATAGAAATGGGTCAAAGGTAGGTGAGTGGCAGGATAAGTGCCACCACCACCCTGGGTAAAAGGTACGAGGAAGGACAACGATGTTGCTATGGGAAGGAACAAAGAAGGATGTCGAGTACGGCTAAGTGACCAAATTCAAAGTAAACACCACGATATGGATGCATTTAATGTGACAAGACATACATTAAATGCCCAAGACACTAACGTGGCGGAGGAAATGAGAATGACTAAGTCCGCAAGTGGGGCCACCAACTTAGAAACAATCGGGTCAAGAGGGGAGGTCTTGCCCCGCAGAGGAGGTCTTTGAGGAGGTCCGAGAGGCTTAGGAGGTCCTAGGCCCAAAGGACAAGGACGCCTAAAGGTTGAGGAGGTCAGACATACAGAGGAGGTCGGACATGGGAGGTCCCGACGATCGGGATCAACAAGAGGAGGTCCCGACGGTTAGGATCTCTTCAAGGGAGGTCTGGACGGTTGGGGTCCAGACAAGGGGAGGTCCTAGAGAACACGAAGAGGTCCTGAAGGACATGGGAAGATCCAGCTAAACAAGAAGGAGGTCCCGAAGGACAAAAGAGGTTCAAAAGGATTGAAATGGAATTGCGGTCAAGATTTGGTCTAGGAGGTCCTTAGTGAGTGAGATCAACTCAGGGAAGGTCTCAACGGCTGGGATGAAATCAAGAGAGCTTTAACAATTAAGATCAAGGCAAAGAGAGGTCCAAAGGACACACAAGGGGGAGGTCTCATGGACAGGAGGTCCGAAAGACACACCCACAAGATGGTCCTGAGGACAGGACCCACAAAAGGCTAGTCCTGACGGTCAGATCTCACAAGGGGGAGGTCTGACGGTCAAGATCGAAAGCCAGGAGAGGTCCTGATAATCCAGAAAATAAGCAAAGAAGATCTGAGCGGCTCGGAGATGATCAAAGGAGGTCGGAGCGATTTAGATCATCTCAAAAAGAGGTTTGGATGGCTTAGATACGATCAAGGAACATCTTAACGGTCTAGACCTACTCGGAGGAGGTCTGGGTGGTTAGGATGTGGTCAAACGACAGGGAGGTCCAACAGACACAACCGGGAGGAGGTCCTTTGGACAGGAAGTCCAACGACCTACTCACGGGAGGTCCGAAGGTCAAGCTCAAATCGAAGGTGGAGATCGATGGCTAGGACCTCACAAGGAGATCCTAACGGCCACTGTCCAAGAAGGAGGAGGTCCTAGAAAACGGTAATACCGCATGAGTTGGGGCGGTAATACCAGATTGCACTAGGAGGACTTTTCCAAAGAGAAGGTTTACTAAGGTCAAGGTGAAAAGGAGTCCAAGTGATCACCGAGGGGTTCACAAGAGCATAGAAGGAACTCAAGTAGTATGAGAGAAGACTAGACCCTGAGGAGGTCTAAGCCAGAGAAGGAAATCCGGACCAGAGGAGGTCCAATTTGAGCACAAGGGTGGTTCGATCAAATGCAAAGAAGGTCTAATTGGACACGAGTGGGTTCAAGTGAATTACTGGGCGTTCCAGTGAGCATGGGGAAAACTCAAGCAAAAGACTCGAGGGGAGATCTAACATCAGAGTAGACCCAAACAAAGAATGAGGTCTATGATCAAAAAGAGATACAGACATCAAATAGATCAAGACAAAGAAGAGATCCGCACCATAGGTGAGGTCCAAGTGGTAAGGAGGTTTGGGCATACAAAAGGGTCTAATCACCCAGGAAGTCTAGACTCAGAAAAAGTCTGAACATAGGAAGGAGGTCTGAACCAAAGAGATTCAAACCAACAAAGAGATCCAGAGCGGCCCAAACCAAAGGGAAGGTCTGGACAGAGAGAGGATCTTATCTGAAGAGAGTTCCCAAATAAAAAGGAAAGTGGGTTTAAAGCCACAAGGATGATCTAGACCTCAGAGGAGGTCTAGTTGCAAAGGAAGCCTAAACCTCAAGGGAGGTCTGAACTATAAAAGAGAGATTAAGAAAGAGAGGTCCCGACCCAAAGGTGGTCTGGACCAAAAAGGTAGACTAGACAAAAGGTCTCAACAGAGAGATTTTTCCAGGGGAGAGGAAGGACCCGAAAAGACAAGGAGGAGATAACATCAACAGAAGTCAAACAAGAGGGACAGTCTGGACATATAAGAATGTCCAAACGTAGGATAGAGGATAGGAAACCCTTATCAAGAGAAGGAGAGAGAGCTCCAGGGAGCTAGAGCAACACCAAAAGAACCAAGCTTTGGATTAGTTGAAGTTTGGTTTAGTCATTTTAAACACTTCAACTTCTAAAATTCTCAGGTTAAGCTTTGAGTTCCCATCAAAACCAAATGGTTCTTTTATTTTATAATTTTTCGAAAAGGCTCTGAAAGTCAGGGTGTTACAGGCCGCCGGCATATGGGCCAAGTTGAGTACGATTACAAAGCCCAAGTTGGCCCAAACAGGTGATATGATATCTTCTTTTGATAATTACGGTCAGTACAGAAGGAATTTAGAGGTGAGGCTAGATCCGTTAGAAAGAGGACGAAATAAGATTTCCATCAAGTACTCGTGAACCTCCAACGGACTTCGTATGTGAAAGTTATGCATGTTTTAAACTGGTGCTGTCAAGCTGATTCCGAACTGATTTGACTTGTTGTGGTAGTAGTGGTACTCCCCTTGCCTTTGTTCCTGAGTAGAATGACATCACAAGACTTAGGTAGTAATCCATCCTCAATGGAACAATTATGAACTCCTACAAACGAAGTTACCTGATAATTTAGTTGGCGAAGCACGAGCTCTAGTAATTGGAACAAAGAAGCATAGCAAATATGGTTGTATCCATAGGGTCATGTCCTCATCATCCTCCCTTTCTTGAAAACAAAGCCGCCCTCGGCTTTCGATAAGTGAAAATAGGGTAACAAAGAAGCCAAGGTGTATGCATGGTATATGTATATGTCATCTGCTTTAACGGTTCTTCGTTGTTGCACAATTAATGTTATAAGACAAAGCAGCCGATCATAAAAGCTCATTGTATTATTAACCCAAGAATAATCATATATGTTAATGATCAAAACAAAATTTCTCACACAACAATTATTGCAACTAGTTTTGCAAATGTAAGTGAAGCGTTTATGCAATTCAAATCTCTGAAGTTGTAAACTTGTAGTGGTAGCACATATGGGCAAATCTGCAACTTTTGGAATCAAACAAAATTCATCCATATAATCAGATTTCAATCGAGCAATAGCAAATTCATCTAGCAATGGAGAAAAGGATTGTAAGTTCTTCCATACTTCAACATCAATATTCGGAATGTCAATACTAGATGGTGCAATAAGGGATGAATACATAGGCATTGGATGAGCACTAAATTTTATGTTCCTCTCATATTGAACAAGATTCAGCACACAAGAATTGTTATCCAAAACATCAAGCTTCAACTCATCCACATGATCACAAGTTATGCATATTCGATATACAAGAAATTGATTGTCTACACCATAATCTCCAATCAAATTAAACTTATACCCAGGGGTGTAGGCACTAAACAAGGATTTCGAACATGCAATTTCAGAAACGTTCGCCATAGCATGAGACAATTTCATAGGTGAATCCAACATAATGTAACATAAAGAATCAGCAGGAGAAATTCTAGTCAAAACTTCTTTATGTCTAACCAATTCCACATGATCATTAGATGGTGGGATTAACTTATCATAGGAAACACTCAAAACAGCATGCAATTCAATTATTTTATCATATGGTGCACTCAAGTTAATGCAGTTTGAATTCTCTACTTGAAACATGTGCATATCAGAATTGTTTTCCACTAATTTTTGCTCTAAAATAGCATGAACAGTGGACAGTTGTAGTTCGTCATAAACATACTCACTTTGAGTGATGATAGCACCATGGTCTTTACCTTTTTGGCTCTCCTCAGATGATGTAGGTGCATCCATCTCCTCATCTTCCTTCTCAACCAATGGAGTCGGAGTCTCAATCAGCTCATTCTTCACTTCGGTATGGTTCTCAACTTCCTGTAGGTTGTTAGTCACAGAAAAGGACACAAACACAAGTTTGTTCTCATGTTTCCTATCATCAAGCATTCTCAATTTCTCCTTAATCTGACTTTCAACCTTACAGGCAAGTATAAACAAATGAGGGAGAGAACCGTATTCTTTGTGAATAAGAAGGTCCTGAATTGGTTGATTAAGCCCACTTAAGAATCTATTCTTTGTAGCTTCAGCATGTTCCTCTAAGCCATAACGCAACAAACGAGTTTTCAATTCATGATAGTATTCCCTTACAGTTCTACGACCTTGTTTGAAATGTTGTAATCTAGCTAATAAATAATCAGCATAATATTTAAGAACAAATTCATCTCTCAAAAGTTTCTTTCACGCGTGCCAAGTTTGAGGCACTCTTCCATGTCTACGTAAATACTTCCACCAAAGTCTTGCATCCTCAACAAAAACACAAGTGGCAGCTCTAATCTTTTGCCTATCAGACCATTCATAATATTCAAATTCTTTGTCTAAAGCTATCTCCTAGTCAACATAGGCATCAGGATCAAATTTACCAGCAAAGGATGGCAAAGTGATATTAGTTTTACTGGACGTACTATCACGATCATATACCTTATGTGGTGGAGAAACTTGGCTCAAGCTTGCATTTTTCTCGCGGACTTTCTTGCGCTCCCGTTCAATGGCTCGAAGAAAATGTGGATCGATCTCGTAATCATCCCATGAACCTGCCGTAGTTTGTAGAAACAAAGAACAAATCACAAGTATATGTCCCTATCAACTACTAGGTTCTGGAGGCTCAATAGTCACTCACACTGAAGCTTATCCCAAGTTCTTACAAGATCTTACCAATGTAGCAAGGAAGTGGTACAACCGGTGGCTGGTTCGTGATACTCTCATTTGCGATTAGCCCAACAATTGCGACGAACGGCACCTACTGTGTTAGTAGGAAGTGGAGCTCGGAAGGCTAGTATGTAGCAAAGGAGTAGCAATTATTCAGATTAGTCTGCAAAGTTGAAAAGCAGTTCAAAGTACTAGTCACAAGTGCTGGTCATAGTCTAAACCAAGCCTAGCTAGAGCAACTCATAAGAACGACTAGTAGTAACAACGGAAAGCTAGCACAAGAACTATCAAGGCCAACAAGCAATGGATGACTATGCCAAACTGAACAAGGAAATAAATCAAGAAAAGAGGTAGCTCTGAATTTTTTTTCTTCTCTTCCTTTCTTTTTTTTTGTCTTCTCTGTCTTTCCCCTTTTTTTTGTCTTCTCTGCCTTTCTTTTTTTTTTTTTTTTTTTTTTTTTCCTTTTTTATATCTCAGAGGCCACTTATAACCGAAATCAACCCGATGGCAAAAAGGAGCTTGGATCTCAGACTTGGCTCCTATGCGGTGGCTGCTGAAGCGGCGCATCGCTACCGACCGCAATGATGGCGGCTCAGTTACGGCGACGCTGTGGTGGCGCAATGACGCAAGGCGCGGCTCAGGCGGGCGATGATTCGGCGGCAATGCCGCTCGATGTAAGAAAAGCCATGGCGCTTAAGCTGCAGCGACGACGGCCGTCTTGGCGGCAAGTGGAGATGATTGACAAGAACAAAGCAGCGCCCCAAGATTCGGCGATAGCGGCGGCTCATTCGTTGGCGGCGGGTGCAAGCTTCAGCAGTGGCGGCTCTCCGAACGGCGGCGGTGGCGGCTCTCTGAAGCGGCCCCGGATGGAGGCGGCGGCGGCTCCCCTGAGCGATAGCAGAGGCACTGCGCGTGGCGGTGGCGCTGGGTTGGATCCTTCCGCGCGCTGGATGAAGATGGCGGCCAAAAAACCAATCTGCTATTTTTTTTTGTATCTGTGACTTCTTGGCTTGCTCGCACGAACCGAGACGGCGCACGGTCGTCGCTGGCGGATTTGTGATGCGGCGCCACTTCGACCGAGCGACGAAAGGACGCGATGCGCCGCGGGAGCAACACACGATGAAGACGTGCTGTGCAGCTGGAGGAACACGCGACGTCGAGACGGCGGCGGCAGAACAGCAGAAAAATGAAGGTCCTGTTCCAGAGGAGAGCATGTCCCTCTCTGCTGTTGATTTTGACTGCTTGCATTCTCCATGCGAATCAACCAGGGAGATGTTCAGTAATTTATTAAAGGGAGCTGCTGGTGACGATCGACTCCGATCTTGGTGTTCACGGCAGGGAGGAAGAGCAGAACTAGACGATTTACAAGAGACCCTAAACTAGACCAATCTAGACAGGAAACCAGCACAATGACTCGACGATGCAACGAAAATTCAACAACGCAAACTAAAAAGAAAAATTGCAAAGGCACAGATTGGTTTGGACGATGAACTAAACATTTTTGTGGCTATTTGGACTGTAGGAAAAAAATTCTCACCGATGAATTGTAGCTCTGATAACATCTGATGAACCCGAAGGTCCTATTTTTGGCCCGATCTTTCGATGAGACGGTAAGTTCGGTAGTAGTCGCTCAACTCTCACGATCCTGGCTACGAACACGCAAGGCTCAAAACCACGTAATCGCTGAACTGCTCAACAAGTCGTTATCAATCGTGTACGAATACCCAGATGACCTGACCATGAAGGTCGATTCCTGCATACACCGAAGAAGCACGCAAGAGCAAGATAAAGCAATCTAAAATTGCAAATAGGAATTGAAATATTGAATTGAGTTGGGATTCTGAATAAGGATCTTAATTGAGTGGTCTAGTCGACACACGCAAAAGATACAAGTTGCAACGAAGGCAAGCTAAACATAAACAAAATCCGAGAAAACTAGAGGGGGTGTGGCCTCCTTAAATAGGGGATGAGAAGCCACACATCTAATAGAACTAAAAGGGTGGTACTAATTCATGAGGTACTGTTCACGTGAACAGTGCACGCCCCCAGGTGGGCCGCCGACATATGGGTCAAGTTGAGTACGATTACAAAGCCCAAGTTGGTCTAAACAGGTGATATGACATCTTCTTTTGATGATTACGGTCAGTACAGAAGGAGTTTGGAGGTGAGACTGGATCCGTTGGAAAGAGAACGAAATAATATTTCCATCAAGTACTCGTGGACCTCCAACGGACTCCGTATGTGAAGGAGCGGCAGTTTCTCCAGGTGAAGCGGCGCCTCATTACATCCCGTAACGAGCGCACGTTAATAGTAATCACCGGCATATTAACTCCTTCACGTAGTCTAACAGCAATATACCAGAGATAATGGAGCATTACGTGCTATTACTTCGCAGAGTAACAGCGTATGATGACTGTTTGAATTCCTTAATCAATTGGGCCCACTTGTCTCAGAGGTTTAATTGATCATAAGGTGGTCGATGGTGACCTAGTCGTAGAAGAACTTACGACCATGAGGTAGTCGTAGCAAGACTTACGACTATGGGGTAGTCGTAGCATAACTTACGACTATGGGGTGGTCGTAGAAGAACTTACGACCACCCAGTAGGCTCTTCCCTTATAACATTTAAGGGGTATACTCAGGGACCATATGACGTCATATTTACCTATAATAAGAATTATAGATAAAAGATAAAATGAGGATTATTATATCCTCGTCATCTAGCCCCCCAGCTTCAAGTGAAAGTAACTTACTTGGTAAATGAGTTATAGATGATCTTACGACCACGAGAGGGTCGTAGAAAGATAGTCGAAGGAAAATCTCTTCGACATTAGTGTACTACTTTGACCAGAAGTATGCTTGGTCAAGGAAATTGCTTACGGCTATCAAATAGTCGTAGAACATTTCTACGATCACGAGGTGGTCATAGCATGGTGATCGGAAGAAAAACCTTTCCGATTAACATTTCCTTTGGTTAAAAAGAATCTAACCAAGGAAGTAATTTCGCTTGAGGTGTAAAAGCAAACCTGATTTTCTCGAACGGACACTTTGGGGAATTTCAAATGACACCCGTTAGCCTGTCCGTTGGAGCGGTTCCCGAGACGGTGGCAACCTTTGGAATACCACGCCTCAGGCCCAAGGCACGCGGTTATAATCCCTACAATCAGGTAAGTAACTCTTTACCTGCAGTCTTTTACGAGTTCTTTCCCTTTTTTCACTCTTATTTCTTTTCTAGAAATGGACTGTGAACTGGGAAGGGTCGAAAATGAGCTCGAGGATAAAACCATGATTTATGCCGAGATCGCTATGCGATTGCTAAAGCAAATGCGAGGACATTAGATCATGGGAGAAGAAGCATGCCGAGACCGTTGTTCTCCTATGAGGAAGAAATCAAGAAGTTGATTCTCGATTAGCGTGTAAGGAAATCTTTTACCTGTGATTATTTTTGTTTTCTTTTCCTCTAGAAGTTTATTTTTGTTTGACCGGTCTTATTCTTTTTGAGCAAGCGGTAGAAAACAAACAACTCCGCGAGGCTTCGACTTGTACCCAACAGGAGATGGAGACAAATGAAGATTAATCTTCAAAGCAATATCACGCTCCTGAACAATGTACTTGGTGAGCTACATACTGAGGGAAAAGCTCCTCAAGATGATACGATGGTCGCTCATGTAAGTACAATTGGGGAACAAGTCGACTTTGCAAGAACCGATGACCACCTCAAGGCCAACCAAGTTGAATCGATAAAGGAGGCGGTCGGTTACAAGAAGTTATGCATTGGTAAAACTTAAAGCTCGTGACCCAAATTTTAATGTTCAACCAATTGAAGCCGACTCGAACGCCTCAAGGAAGTAAGTCGTCTGATTGAAGAAATGCAATCGCTGGTAGGAAGGTTTCGGAGGAGATGCGATCGGCTCTCCTCTTTGAGTAGTTTGTAACAAACCTGTGGGAAAAACAAGCTTTTGTTGATGTATTATATAATCCATCTTTTTCCTGCAAATCATCTTGTCGAGTAGTTAGTAACTCAAAAGATAATCAACGAATGAAAGACTAAGAAATGAAGTCAAATTAATAACTTTATCCTAGCCCCCGACTATTTGCTTAATTTGTTTAGACAAACTAAGTAAATAGTGTTAAAAAGAGTTTCTGAAAACAGAGAGGTTTGGTTAACTTGTAGTTTTTGGTCACGATTGTCATGCACTGGTCGAAAAAGTAGTAATGAATCGATACTAGGAAGTTCCTTCTAGTGGGCAGGACCACGTGCAGAGAGGAAAATCTTCGACTAGGTGATGTCACCATCTCCGACTAGATTAATTAAATCGAGAACAGCAACTTGAGTTAAACAAACATCCAGAGGACTTCTAAAAATTTGTTCGCCCTTCTTTGGAGGACTCGATAAGTCTGTCCTGGTATCAAGAGTAGGAAACTGCACGATGCTAGGAAGTTCCTTCTAGTGGGCATGTAACATCCCAAATACCTAAACAGGTGTTTGTGCAAATGTAATTAAATGTGTAGAAATTAAAACTTTTTCTCACATCTTGAAAACCCCTAAAACTCTCATGAGTTTTTGTCCAAGAGTTGTGTAATCCAAAAACACAAGCTCTTGTTGACCAAAAGTCAAACTCTTTTCCCTTTTGTCACAAATCTTGTGCCAAACCCTTGGAAATATTTTTCCTTGGTCCTAGAAATGTGGTGGAGCCCTCTGAAAAATATCACAAGTTATAAAACTTGTGTGAGAATTTTGGAGGTAAAACACATCCTCGAGCAGCCTTCATGAATTTCTGAGAAAAATGCATTGCATAATAACCTCTGGAAATTTTATGTAAGGTTAGTCATGATGTCAACAAGCTCTGTTAAAATGTCAGAAATTTGGAGTTCATTTGCTATCTCAAATAATTCTGCTAAGTCTCATTTGTTAAAAACTAAATTTAAAAACCTCAAGATCGCTCTCTGGCCGAGCCTCTGTCATTTCGGGTTGAACCCAACCCCTTCAGACCTCCTCACCAAAGACCTCAATCGACCTCCAATTCCACCTTGATGAGATCGTAGTCTTGGATCAAAAATCTATGGCCACGACCTCCTCATAAGCCATCACCGTGAGGTCCTCCTCATCCACTTGAGGTCATAGCCGCTGGATCACAATCCAACAGCCATGACCTCCCTTCAATGTCTTGCGCCCAGACCTCCACACGCCGAGGTCCTCTTGACCTTGTGGACCTCCTGTCAACTTCAGCGCCAGACCTCCTTCATGGTCAACACCGCAAGGACCTCCCTTGCTATCAAACAACCTGCACCTCCTTTGAACTCACTTGAGGTCGTGGAGTTGGATCGATCCAACACCCACCGACCTCCCCATAAAATCTAGCGCACAAAACCTCCCCATCGTGTGTTGTAGCCGTTAGATTTAAAATCTACTACCACGACCTCCTCGCGGCCTTGTCGATCCGACCTCCCTTTGGTTGTGCGCCTTGGCTTTAAATCCAAAGGCCATGACCTCCCTCTTTTTCTAAGTCACACGCGTTATGTCCTCCCTCAGTCCGAGCCCTTGGATGTAAATCCAAAGGCTAGGACCTCCTAACCCTTTATCCTTTGCTCATCTGCGCTAGGAAATCGGAGGGCCACGACCTCCCTTTCCAAATCGTGGGTGGACCTCCTCCCACCACTTAAAACATAACGGTTCAAACTTAAAATCTGAGGGCAGGACCTCCCCATCCACTTAATTCAACGGTGGATGTGAGGTCCTGTTTTCTCCTACCTTGGGCGCTGTGTGAGCCATGGCATGGCGCAACGTCAGAGCATGTCTTGTCCCAACGGCTCTTGCAGTTCGCATTAAATGCGTGTCGCCTCGCCGCACCCTAGGCCCCTGTTTCGACCACCTACTCGTCCCATCCATCTTGTCAACTCCATGGACCTTCCCATGGGCTAAGCTCACCATGAGCTTAACCCGTGGTTCACAACCTCGTTTTGCCCTAGGTATAAAACCCCCCACTGCTGTTGCCTTGGGCTTTTTTACACACCATTGCCGCCTTTGCTTGCACCTCTCGTGCTTATGAAGCTCTAGCAACCGTAGCTCGCCGCCATTAGAGCACCTTGGAGCTCCTCGGTGGCCTTGTTCCCTGTGGCTCTCCTCTTCACTTCCTTCTTCAATTCATGCCATTTTCCTCTCAGAACCATGATCCCGACTTGTTTAGTTGGGCATTTCGCAGAGGTGGCCAAGGTGGATCTTGAAATTGGAGCTTTGGCCGTGGAGCAACCTTGTCTTCCCAGCCCGGTCCTCACCTTCCACGACCTCCTCGAACCTCTCGACCTCTGTAAATTTCTGGTAGTCCTTAGAGGCTTGGCACCCGTGGATGTTGTTATGAGCTTTTCTTGGGCACACGCCAGGCGAATGCCGCGGAGCTCAATTTGGTCAGCCGCCAATTTTTGCCGTGTTGTGCCATCGTGCTCCTCTCCGGCTCGCCGCGTTCAAGGCCGTCGCCGCGTTGAGAGGAGGTCCACTGCGCGCAAGGCTATTGCACACTCCTGGTACCATTGATGTCACCGCGAGGTCTACATCACCGGCGAGGACCATCTCTTCAAACTCGGTTTTGTCGGACGACACGGCAATAGCCGCGGTCAAATTTCGGACAAAGATCCTCTACTTAATGCGCTAATCATACCTCAATCATTGTTAATCATTGGTTGTGCCTTAAATGCCTTTAATCCGCCTTGTTAAGATTTAAGACCTCTCGCGGACCTCCTTGTGTCCCGCGCGCATTAACTTCGTGGTCCGAAGCTGCGGCGCGAGCACAAGGGCGCTGGTCCGACGCCCTGCACTTCCTCCGAGGAAATCTGCACGCCCAAGACCTCCTTGCGCAATCGTGGCCGCCTGCACCTCCTCAGAGGTTCAGGACGTTAAGACCTCCGCGCTGGACCTCCCCGCTGATCTGGCCGCTTATGTCCTCTCGTGTTGATCGCGGCCGCTGAGGACCTCCTCCTTGTTGTGGTCCGCTTGATGCAAGATCGCCACGACCTCCCTTTTCGCCTTGCTGCTGAGGATGGGAGGACATGGACCGTTGATCCAAGATCCACGCCCATGACCTCTGGACTCGCGAGCGCTGTGTGTATGTTCTCTCTGGGAGGTCTCGAGCCGTTAGATCTGAGATCTGTGGCTCACGCCCTCCCATGTCCTTATGGTTTTAGAAAATTCCAAGTGAACTGCTATTTTAAGAATGTAAAAAGGTATGAACTTTAAAATTGCATAACTAATTCAATTTAAATCCAAATAGGGTGATTCAAATTATGGTAGCTCTGGCTTGACCTGGGCTCCAGTCTAAAATGGTTATGAGCCCAGTTCAGTTCCAGAACATGGTTTTACAAATGGAATTCAAAACTACCTTTAAATGTCTCTTTAAAAATTCAATTAACTGTAAAATGCATAACTAATGCTCAGAGATTGTTTTTGAGTGAATCCAACTTTGTTGGTTTCCTCTGAGAATGCTCTAAATGTTAGAATAGGATTTAGGCATGTCACTATTTTCAGAAAACTTTCTTGTGCATTATAATTTTGTTCAAGTTCTTGTTTTTGGAAAATTATAGAAAGTGCAATATAGCTCCAAATGAGGTGAACTCAATTGTGTTATTCATCTCATGAGGTGCTAGTTTTACAGTAAAAATTTCAGTGTCACCACCCTTCTAGAAAATGTTGCCTCATAATTAAATTAGTGAATAGTGGCAGTTTGTATTTTTAGGGCTGAGCAGATTTGTTTTGCTCATAACTTTTGCATTAAGAATCCAAATCAATTGGTTCTTATTGCTAAATTCCCTAAAAATTATCCTCTTTCTTCTGTAGAAATTTCAGAGTATTTGGAGTTCGTTTGCTGTGCTGTCTTTGTCGTTTTCGTCATTCTTATCGATTGTTTTCGTCTTTTCGATTAGGTGTTGACGAATGTGTTGAAACCGTGAGTGATCCTCAGCAACAATTTGACCAGCAACAGCAAGGCAAGCAGTTTGATCATATCCATTTATTGTCCCATTACTTTAAAGTTAATACTTTGTTTCACTTGTATGTATGCATGCTACTTTGTGTTAAAATGTCGCTAGCAAGCCTATAGTTGCATAATCTGTAGGAATTGTTTATCCTCTACTACCATGAGCCTAGGTTATTTGTTGTGGTTTGAGCTCGTTGGATGAGCTCTTATCACTTAGTAGTTTTCGATTTAAACTGCTTAGACATGCTTAGTTATCGGTAGTAATGGGCCATCATCGATTTAGTCGATGGTCTTGATCACACAAATCTAATTATTACTCCTTTATGTCCAGCACTTGTGCTTTGTTATTTTGTAAAGTCAAAATCTGAAAATAAAAGTTTGATTTGGACTTGGGCATATTGGATGGATGGTGTGGTTTTTGGAATGTGGTAGTATGCCCGAGTCGATATGACCGAGTTACTTGCGCCCACCGCTCGAAAGCAATTTTATGTGCTAACCACACGAGGGGATATGAGACCTCTCTTGACTAAGTACTTTGGGAGGTGTTAATTATGAGCTGGTCGGTGGGTATGTTTAAATAAAATGTGTGTGTGTGGTGTTGGGAAGGAGCATTGGCATCGGTTAGGTTTGTTTAATGCGTCTTTGTCCCCGTGGGTTCGGCTCGTAATTAGCATCATCCATTGGAAATGTCTCAGAGGACTTAGCCGTGCCAAGCATACCAAAGGAAGTGTGCTAAATCATGTGGCTAAAAGGCGGTCCGACGTGTGGGTACATTGGTACACCCTGCGCAGGTTAAAACTATTCAATAGCCTCGCCCTAGGTTATGGACACGCCGGATACGCCCGTGAGAACTAGACTACAACATTTAAATTAAAACTTGATGGGTTGGTATGAATGGATGTTCATGCTATTGTGGTGGCTAATGGGTTAGCCACTTTTAGGATTGTTATCTATCAATTGTTACCTGTCTCGTTGGTTTCTTGCAAATGAAAAATGAATTGCAACTTTGCTTTGGAATCTATTTAAATATTGCAAATGAAAACTTGCTTTATGCTAAAATAAGTCCAAAGCCTCATCCACTTAAATAAAGCTTGCATGTAGCTAAACTATAGTTCTGTTATATTACACGTCGGCCTTAAGTAGTACATTTTTGTACTCATTTGCTTTGCTTAATAACTTTGTTGCAGAGGAGGTAGGGTCCAAAGGGCTTTACTTTTGTGAGTCAGTCAAGTGGTTGGGAAAGCGACTAGCTTGGCGGTCCTGGCCATTGCCTTGTGGGTGAAGGCACACCGTTGGTTTCTTATTTTGGGCCATCTCTATGGCACTTTTTGCTTCCATTGTTATCTTAGTAGTCTTAGTTGTTATTTGGCCGGTCGGCCTCTCTTTTGTAATAACTATCCTTTATGTATATTAACTTCGGTTTGTTGCTTGTTCATTCTATGTGTTTGAATGGAATTGATGCAATCTTTTGTAAAGAGTTGTGTGTCTTGCATTCTTGGGAAGTACATATATCTCGAGGCACAGTTTATTTAGTTGATAATACTAGGGTCAATTGGATGACTAAGTATTATGAGCCTAATAAATCGGGGTCTCACAAAAGTTGGTATCAGAGCCATCCTGACCGTAGTAACCCAAGCTTGGTCGCCTTTAGGATATTTTGGAAAACTTATTTTCAAAGTATCAAAGAGTTTATGAAAGCTTAAGTAGTTCTCAGATTTTACTCCTTACCTATCTTAGCTTTCTATCTCATCTTGCTCTAGTTTGAGTTTTAAAAGATGTTTTCCTCTTCTCCCCTCAAAAAGTAGTTGTTATCGATTAAATTGGGTTTTGGGGAAACTTATGAGAGTTCTAAATTTGAAATCTTGGCTGTCTTTTGGTGAGGAATGGAAGTATTTGGAGATGGAAATCAAATCTAGAAATTAGGACAGCAAGCGTCAATTTCTGGACAGCAAGCTCAAAGGTTCTAAATAGGGTAGAAAATGAGAGGTTAATATAACTAAAACTTGTGGGAATAAAAGGGTAAGATGTGATACTAGTTAGCTAAGTATCTAACACTTATCTCGCTGGTTTAACCTTGCTCTTTAGTAGCATTAGATCTCACCTTACAATCTGATGTTTATCTTCTCGATCAATTACTCGTTCATTCAATACGGGTTAGTTGTGTTGAGAAGTTGAGCCTTGTTTTTGGTGATTATTTGCTGTTTTTAGAGTCTTTTAGAAGCTTTTTAAAGTTTAATTACTCGCTGTTTTTGGCTTTCGATTTGGGCGATATTCCATTCCCTAGTCGTTAGCTTTTGCTTTTTTAAGGCTATGTTTTTCGGGTTTAGTTGCTAACCAAATTTCATTGTAACAGATGGTCGACTTTTCGTGCGGCCAAGGCGAGCAGCTGGTCCGGACGAGGAGCTTCCTCCTCCTCCGACCATGGCCGAGGTTCTTCTTCAGATAGAGCGCAACCGTGCGGATGACAGGAGAGTTCTACTGGACGTCATCGCGCGCAACACCACGCTTCTTACGGAGCTTGAGGATCGGGCTAGGGAACACCCATCACCGCGTGGAGGACTCACGGAGTTTCTTCGCACTCATTTCTACCTTTTCGGTCCGAGGACCCGCCGATGCCGACGATTGGCCGTTTGGTGGAGCGGAAGCAGATCTTCTTGCAGCGCGGAGCACGAGAAGGCGCCATGGCATCGCACCGCCTTGAGGGTGCGGCTTTGTCATGGTGGGAGAGCTTTCTCGCCATGCAGCCCGCAGATCACACTGCACACCGGGAGGAGTTTCAGACCGCTTCCGTCGATCTCATATCCTGCCGCTTGATGGAGATCAAGAAGGGGAGTTTCTTGCGCCAAGCAAGGGAGTAGCTCACCATGGAGTATGTCTACGAAGTTCAACCATCTAGCTCGTTATGCTCCCCGAGGATGTGGCCACCGATATGGCTAAGGTGCCAAGTTCAGCGTGGCTTGTCCGAGGAGTCAAGGACAAGCTATCCATTGTCGACTTTCTCGATTTTCAGACCTTGGTCGACAAGGCCATCGTTGCTGAGCATGCGGCTCGAGAGCTTGTGGATTCCCGCAAGCGCAAGTGGGAGGCCCACAAGTCATCTAGGGCCAGTTCTTTCCGTCCCCGCCGGGCAGCCTCGGGGTACCGGCCTCATCTTGGCGCCCCGAGGTCACTCGCCTCGTCCCTCGTTCATCGCAGCCGTGGCCGATCAACACGCACTGCGAGTCGCCAGAGTGGCCCCGCAACCCGGCCACGGGTCACATGCTTCTCTTGCAACCAAAAGGGCATTATGCGAACCAATGCCCTAAGAAGACGGCGACCCCTCGCCCCTAATGGAGGACGCGGCCAGAGGTGGTTCTTCTCGTGACGAAGATCGCCCCGCTACCCAAGGCGTGGGTAGTGGTCGCGTCAACGCCATCACCGCAGAGGAGGCTCGTGGAGGCACCCGACGCCGTGCTAGGTACGCTCGTTAACTTTCATCCTCGCCATCGTCTTATTTGATTCAGAGCATCTCATTCCTTTGTTTCGAAGTCTTTTACCGTTGTTGGCGAGCTTTTTTCTCTCCATTGTCGGCCCCGCTACTCATTCGCTCTCTGGTTCGGAGTTGAGAGTCAATCTGAGTGTAGGGATGTCCTTATCGAGATCGAAGGAGTAGGATTCTTAGCAAACCTTATCCTTCTCCGCTCAAGAAGTCTAGATGTAATTCTTGGCATGGATTGGTTGTCTCAAAGATATGGGACAAATCGATTGCGCCAGAAGCTCATCTCTATCTAGTCCCTCCCATGAAAGTGTTCGCTTCTCGTCAAGTCGCTAGGTCCCAGATCTCTTCGCGCTTGAAGCGAAGCCCGCTTAGATATTAGCGAAGTCCCCAGCCAGTTTGTGACTTCGTTGATGTCTTTCCATGGATCTTCCGGGACCACATGCAGAGAGGAGAGACTTCGACTAGGTGATGTTACGCCTTTCACCAAAGGTAAAGGAAGCGGGTGTTTGGAATATAGTCGAAAGATTATGAAAGCACTACTCAAAAGTAAGACAATAGAGATAGAGAAAACCTGAGTCTTTATTATCTGAATGATTGGTTACACATAAAACTTGCGTAACTGATCGATGTTCCAAGAATTCGAGAGAACCTAGCCGTCTTCCATTGCCAATCGTCATCGACTCGACGAGTAACTTCACCCACGTGTAAGGACCTTCCCACTTGGGAGAAAGTTTGTTCCGATTAGACTTGGATTGGCAGAGCCTCAAAACCAAGTCACCTACAGCGAGGCTGCGAGGTTGGACCTTACGATTGTAGTATCTTCGCAGAACTTGTTGGTAGACTGCTGAACGAATTAGGGCCTGATTTCTCCTTTCTTCAAGCAGATTAATATCATCTCGCTCAAGTTGTTCTTGGTTGAGTCTGTGAAAGTTTCACTCGTGTTGACTGTGTCTTTAGTTCCGAGGAAGCATGGCTTCATTCAAGACTAGAAAGAATGGTGTTTCACCTGAGTCTGATCGGTAGTCGCATTTAACAACCCATAATCTGAGGGTAGCTCTTGTACCTAAGCCCCGAGCGCTTGATGAGCTGGTCAAGACTCGAGTCTTAATTCCTCTCATTATTTGGCCGCTTGCACGCTCGACGCCCCATTACTTTGGGGATGGGCTCTGTACATAACACAACTTGGTACCCAACTCGTCATAAAATTCTCAAATTTTGCGCCAAAATTGCTTACCATTATCTGTAATTATTCGACTTGGTACTCCAAATCGAGTAATTACGCATCTCATCATAAACCGTTTTGCCACTTCGTTGTTATTCCATCCTGGTTCGCTTCAATCCATTTTGTGAACGATCAATAGCCACAAAAGGAACTCAAACCTCCCCGGAGCTTTGGGGAATGGTCCTAGGATATCGAGACCCTAGGTCGCAAAAGGCCAAGATAGAGGTATTGTTTGTAATGCCCGAGCTGGTTGGTGTATCATGTCGCTATGAAACCGCATCGACACACTTTTAACCAATTCTTTAGCATCGTAAAGGGTCATTGGCTAGTAAAAACCTTGTCGAAAGGCCTTACCAACCGCCGCTCAGAGGAAGCATGATTTCCACAGATGCCACCATGTATGTCGTGAAGGAGTGTTAATCCTTCGCTCTGAATGCATCGCATGAGCACCCCTTGAGTACCTCGTTTATAGAGGACTCCTTCAACCAAAGTATACATTTTGGCTTTTCGATAAGCGATCCGCCTCAAGATCGCCTTCGCATGTAACCCTTCAAGATATTCATATATGGGTGCCATCCATGTATCCTCGTATTCTAGAGAGGCTGTCTCAATAGGAGGTGTCTCTGGTTCGTCGACCAGAGACGGCTTCTGGAGTTGTTCCAAAAAGACTCCTTTTGGTACTTTAGATAGAGAAGAAGCTATTCGAGCAAGCTGGTCTCGTGAGGAAATTATCCTTTCGAGGATAAATTGTGCCTCAAACCTAAAAATGCTTTTCTAGCTTACGACTTCCGATAAGTATCGAGACATTGTCGGGTTAGAGCACCGGTACTTTTTTCCGACTTAATTCACGACTAGTTGAGAGTCTCCTCTCACGAGTAGTCGGCGAATCGAGAGCTTTCACGCTTTCGTATGCCGCCTAGCAAACCTTCAGATTCTCGCCACGTTGTTAGTGGCCCGAAAGTTTAATTATATAGCATACTTTAAGGTCTCTCCAGTTGGAGATACCAGGACCACCCCAGCCCCCGAGCCACTTAAAGTAAGCGACCGTCAGTACATCGCCCATCGGTCGGGAATCGTACTAGGGATCCTGAATAGGTTCAGATTTGTCCATTCGGCGACAAAGTCTCGCCAAGATCTCGATTTAACGGCCGTTCGACACGAATGGATGTCGAACTCCCCAAGTTCGACCGACCATTTTGCCATGCGCCCCGCCATTGCTTCCCTATTGTGGAGGATCGCTCCTAAGGGAAGCTCAGGCAAGACAGACTAGTTTGTGCTTTGAAAATAATGCCGCAGATTTCCTCGAAGACATGAGGAGGGCATATAGAAGCTTTTGGACCTGAGGTAACGCTCCTTAGGCCGTGTAAAACTTCACTCACGTAGTAAACTGGTCGCTGTATGCGTTTTCACGTTCTACGACTAGTATCAAGGCCATCGCTCTGTGGCGTGGCAGCTAGGTAAATTAAGAGCATTTCTTCTAGCTTCGGAGAGACCAGAATAGGAGCACTCGTAAGGTAACTCTTGACATCCTCAAAGGCAGTGTTTGCCTCTTTTGACCACTAAAAACCTTCATGTTTCCTTAGAAGTTTAAAGAAAGGTAGTCCTTTTTCTCCCAGTCATGCAATGAAACGACTTAAAGCCGCCATACACCCAGTGAGTTTCTGAACTTCTTTCCTTGTGGTTGGAGGGCGCATTTGGAGAATGGCCTTGATCTTTTCGGGATTTGCTTCGATTCCTCGTATAGATACTAGGAATCCAAGCAATTTTTCCAAGAGATTCGAACACACACTTCTCAGATTGAGTTTTAAGCGATGTTTTTCGAGATTGTCGAATGTTTCTTGCGTGTCAAGAATATGATTAAGTCTCTTGATGCTTTTAACAACTAGATCATCAACATAGGCTTCTAGATTTCGCTTAATTGAGATGAAAAAGTTGCTTGCATCAAGCGTTGAAAAGAAGCTACCGCATTTTTAGACCAAATGGCATTTTGACATAGCAAAATATACCAAATGGTGTAATAAATGCGATCTTTTCTTCATCGTCTAGACACATATTGATCCGGTGGTATCCGAATATGCATCTAAAAACTTAACATTTCACAACCTGCGCAGAGAATCAACCAACCGATCGATCACGAGGTAAAGGAAAATCATCTTTTGGACAAGCTTTATTAAGATCAATAAAGTTCACGCACATACGCCATTTGCCGCTTGACTTTCTAACCATTATAGATTAGCCAACCACTCGGGTGGTTGACCTCTTATAAAGCCCGCTTTAAGTAGCTTATCCAATTCGATTTAATAGCATCTCGCCGATCGGGGCAAATCTCCGTAATTTTTGTTTTACTGGTACTTTGTCGCCGTAGCTAAGCTAGTCGTGCTCGATCACCTCCCGGGACTCGGGCATGTCGGATGCTTGCCACGCCAAGACATCTGCGTTAGCTCGGAGGAAGGTGATGAGGCGTCTTCCTATTTGGGGTCGAAGTATCCCGATGCGAGCAGATCTTCGAGGGCTCCTCGCCCGTGAGGAACCTCTTTGACTTTGTCGTTCGGCTTTGGTGCGACTTTAGGCTTCACTTGTTAGTCGAAGGTCGACTTTCTTCTCGAGTTGGTATTTGTCCAACCATCTCGAGGGATCGACGGATCGCAGTATGCGCCATCTTCTTGTCACAATGAATTGTGATTACTCCTTTGGGACTCGCATCTTAATACATTGATATCCATAATGAGTAGCCATTAGAATTTTGCCAAAGTTGGTCGTCCGAGTATGGCGTTATATCTCAGATCGAAATCGACCACATCAAAGGAGATTTTCTCTGTCTCCGAAATTACTTGGTGAACCAAATGTTAAAGGAAGAGAAACTTGGCCAATTGGTTTAATCGAAGATCGAGACGATCCCATGGAAAGAGTATCGCATCGGTCTTACCTTGGTCCCGGTACTTGCATGTCATCGGGGCACTCGTAAACAAAATGTTTAACGAGTCGCCACCATCAACCAAAACTCGATTGACCCGACAATTGTTGATGGTGGGTTCGACCACGATTGGATATCGTCCCGTCGAAGTCGAAGGAGTCAGCGATCACCCTTCTCGAAAGAGATGGTGACTTCCACCACTTCGATAATTTATTGACGAGAGGAGGATCTATGGAGTTTACCTCACGCTCGGACCTTAAGTCGTCGCTTTGATTCATATGCCGATGATCCCCGTAGATGTGCTCGACGGTGTGTTGCGGATTCGGCGGCATCTCCTCCTCGTCATCCGATGACTTATGACCACTCGCTTGCCCTACACCGCCGAGAGTGGGAAGTGGTCCTTGTCGCTGTAGTAGTCTTCAAGCTGTTGGAAGACGGCGATTCTATGAAGGTCATGTCCTTCCTTTTTATGGAAAGGACACCACCTAGGCTTATCATTTTTCCGATCGGGCGCTTACCTTTGCCTCGGTCGAGTGCGGCTTGAGGTGCGTGGCTCTTTATCATTCACACCAAAACCTCCTTGGAACCGCCGGCTTTGAGTTTTGACCCTTCGCCTTTGTTCTTGGACTTTTTGCTTTCTTATCTTTCTTCTTACTAATGTCACCGGCTCTCGAGAGGTATTATCTTCTCGATCTATTGTGTTGTTCCACTCGACCGCCTCAGAGGCAGTTGCATATCGATCAGCCATCTCAAAGAGTTCAGCGACAGAAGTAGGAGGATTCAAAGCAATGTCTTCTGTTATTCTTCTACTACGGACTCCTTGCTTGAAAGCCCTGATGACAGATGAATCAGAAACTTCCGGAATTGAGTTACGAACCTGACTGAAGCGCTTGATGAATTGGCGCAAGGTCTCGTTATCGTTCTGTCTCATCCGGTGCAAGTCGTCCTCCTTCCCGGGGCGATTGTAAGTGCCTTGGAAATTTGCCAGTAGAAGGTCGCAGAGGTGTTGCCAAGAGTAAATCAACTCGAGTGGTTGGTTCAGTAACCACGATCGGCGATCCTTCGAGCACGCTTGGAAGGTAATTTGCCATTACATGCTCTCTCCTTCACGCTTCGGACAAATTGCTAGTAGATTTGAAGGAATTCGATGGGATTTTGGGAACCATCAAACTTCTCCATGTTCACCGGTCGAAAACGAGGTGGCGGTAAATAGCATTTCGGAGATCAAAGCGAGAATGCCCGACATCCAAGAATGACTTCTTGACGTCTCCTTTGCAGAAAGAAGGGTTGACATCATCGTGGTCGTACTCGACGATACCCAAGAATAGGTTGACCGGACCTATGATAGATCTCGACCCCACGAGGAATACTCCTCGTAGTTCATCTCTTCGCCGCAGATTCCCATGTCGGAATGGTGAGCGATCACCTCTCGAGGGTTTCTTGATCATCATCGCTCGAAAGACATTTCTTCGAGTAGGAGATCGACACGACTTCATTGTTGCGCCGATTCCTCCGTGGTGATATGTTCGATTGATCGTAGCCAGAAGAAGTCGATTGCTATGACTTCTGAATGATGTCGGCGAGGTGCTTCGGCTTTGCCATCGTGTTAAAGCCTTTGTGCGATCTCTTCAATGAAGAGGTCGAGCTTCGGCGCTTCGGGCTAGCTCTTGAGTTGGATTCTCGAGCAAGTCATTAATGTCTTTGGAGTTCTCGAGCTTCCTCGATTGATATTGAATGCGCCAGCAAATTCTTACTGGGCTTCAATTTTCTTCCGTCGGATAGCTTCAAGAGCTTCCATGTCGGATTCTTGAGATCGCCTCAATGGAGTGCGAGAATGTCGAGGATTTCCTTCGCTCATGAAGGTGTTGGTCGTGTCCGCCAATGGTGGTGTCCTTGCCAATGTCACGAGGGGCGTAGCGGCGTGATCTTCGGAAGGGTCTCCATCTCGGTCTCTAGGAGAGTGACCTTGATCCGAGGGAAGGACAAAGACCTCCGCTGATGATTCTCACTTGCGCCGAGGCCTCCTCGCTTGAGGAGTCGTCGAGAGACACCATCTGGCGACTTGGAGTAATCCTCCGAGATAGGGAAGTCCGGGTTATAACCGTCTCCGTCGGCAGATGTGATCTGCGGAGAGATGGTCGAATTTGTAGGAAAAGCATGCTTGATCCCGCTCTCTCTGGCGTTATCCGGAGAGAGAGGATCACCAGATGCTGGTGAAATCCCAGAATTGTGGCTTCCAGAGCTTGCCTCACCAAGTCGGACCACCTTAGGGGGACTCGGACACTTCGAGGAAAAACTCTCGTCGTGTTGTGAGTCCACCTGGGTGTGGTCTTGGTCAGATTGACCCTTGTCCTTTGAGAGGGTAGATCCCTCTCTCGGACGTACTGTTGTGGGGGATAAGGATCCCTCCTCAACTCCTCTAGTGGCACTGTCTCCTGGATCTATGGGAAGATTACCGGAGGCAGCAGTACCATCGGATGAGTCATCACTCGGTTCGTAATCGAAACCGGCATCCATGTCGATGTCTGCGTAATCTGCCAAGTCGAACTAGTTCTCCTCGTTCCATTCTCCTGCCATGAGTGCATGAGATTTGGAAAACAGAGAATATGTTGACAAGAGATTACCGGAAGATCCCCACGGACGGCGCCAACTGTTGGTGTTTTAGAACCGAACTTACGTAAAGATTGTTTGATTCGGGGGGTCTCCTAGAATGGAATCACGCAGAGAGATTGACACGGGATTTTTATACTGTGTTCAGCCTTCTCCGGAGAGAATAATAACCCTACTCCTGTGTGTGTATGGTATTGAGTGTATTCTGAACAATCAGAAGAAAAAGCTAAGACTATTACAGATGATAGTGCTAAATTGTCTTCCTGATGGCCCGATTCGATCCGCCCTTCCTTCTCGATTGCCGCCTTTATATAGTATGTGAAGGCGGCGGTAGCTCCAGTGAAGCGGCGCCTCATTACATCTCGTAACGAGCGACGTTAATAGTAATCACCGCGATAACTCCTTCACGTAGTCTAACAAAGAATATACCGTAGATAATGGAGCATTACGTGCTATTACTTGCAGAGTAATAACAGATGATGATTGCTTGAATTCCTTAATCAATTGGGCCCGCTTGTCTCAGAGGTTTAATTGATCATAAGGTGGTCGTAGCTGACCTAGTCGTAGAAGAACTTACGACCATAAGGTAGTCGTAGCAAGACTTACGACTATAGGGTAGTCGTAGCCTAACTTACGACTATGGGGGTGGTCGTAGAAGAACTTACGACCACCCAGTAGGCTCTTCCCTTATAACATTTAAGGGGTATACTCAGGGACCATATGACGCCATATTTACCTATAATAAGAATTATAGATAAAAGATAAAATGAGGATTATTATATCCTCGTCAAGTTCTATGAAAAATTCCATGAAAATCCACTTTTTATACCAAAATCCGTGTATATACTTCTTTTATATATGAAAATGGGTATATAGCAAAAATAAAGGGCTCAAATGAAATTTTTTCAGTCAAGTCATATTGGAAGATCTTATAATCGGTATTTTAAGTATACTAAAAGTGATGAAGAAGTATAATATGTTCGTTTAAGTGGTATATCAGAGGTGGGAGTATGTACTCCTAGGAGTACGAAACGAACGAACGAGGCTACTGGCCCGTGTCAAGCCCAAGCTGATGGGCTGGGGTGGCGACCCAAGCATGGCACAACTTGTCGAGCCATGCCGGCCCGGCCCATCTATAGTGTGGGTCGTGCTGTGCCTGGGCCAGGCTAATAGTCTTGTGTTTCTAGCCGGCCCGGGAGGCACAAACCCATCTAGCCATGTCTAGAATCTACAATGGACGGGACATGGAGTTTGCTTTTTAATCTCAGTCTTTTTTTACAGATTAATATAAGCCCCTTGTTTGCCAAGAGAGATGAGACATGGTGATGGATTGCTTTATAACTTCTAAGATATCTTAACGTAAAGGACATGATTAGTGCCTGGATTGGACTCGGACGTCCAATCTGGGTGCTAGCTCCATACACCCTCATTTGCCACTAGATCCTGATGCGGGTGATTTCCACTGTCCGATTTCCCCCACAAAAAACATAATGCATCCCTCTGTTTCTTCCTCACGCTCGCTCATGTGGCATCTTGGCGTGGTCGATGGCAACAATACTAGATTGACGTAGGAAGCAACGACAGTTGATTCTAAGGTTCCAGCGTTGGTGGGAGGGATAGATCCTACGGGGCAATGCCAGCCTGGTGCCCCTTTCAACAGTCGCCGCCATGATGCCCTCTCTACTTGCAGCCACAGGTGAAGGAATAGAGAGAGGAGCAAGGGCAGTTGGCTGATGGTAGTTGTGGATCTCGAACGCCATTGCCATGGTCTTAGGCGACGCCTACTCCATGTGCTCAACATGCAACAAAAAACCTATGACAACAACACACTGCAACAAAATGTAACTCTTGGTACAACAAAAAAAAACCCCCAAGTGCAACAAATGGTAACTTGATTGCAACATAAAAACAAGTTACTGTAGCATTTCAAGTTAATGCATTGCAACGGTCTATGGCAACAACACGTTGCAACAAAATGTTACTCTTGTTGCAACAAAAAAAAAATGCTCAAGTGCAACAAAGCATTGCCTCAATTGCAACATAAAACAACTTACCACAACATTTTGAGAGAACACACTGCAACAAAGCTAAATACTTTGTGCAACAATTAAGAAGGGGGGCAACAAATTGAGAAAACACTTGCAACAACCTACTTGGGATGGATGGGCGTGGCCGATGCCATTGACATGAGCTCGAAGTAGGAGGGAGCAGCGACCAATCTCGGTTTCTCGGCATCAGGTGGGATGGACAGATCTTGCATGGCAAGGCCGCCTTGGTGACCTTCCGACCGCCGCCGCCGTGAGCATGGTCGCTGGAGAAGGAAGAGATAGAGGAGCAAGATGAGCTTGTTGATGGTGACTTTGGAGCTCGAAAGCTGTCGCCATGGCCTCAGGATGCGTCGCCACCGTTCATCACTCTCCATCGTGCGATTTGGGGAGCCCCCTACCACTGTGGGGTATAGCACAAGCTGTGGCAACGTGTCTCCCGTGGTGGCGAATCACTTGCACATACGGGCCCAAAGTGGAAAGAGCAAGCGATGGGGGCAAATCCATGGAGGAAGAGAGAGATTTGGAGGGGGTGTATCGGTGCACGTTGCAGTAAGAAACTGAAGTTGTGGGTAAGAAGATGAAGTGTTGTGTCGGTGGAGTGAGATGAATGGGTGGCCTGGACTCTGGACGAAGAGGTTTGTGGACATGGTAGTGACACGTGGGGATGAGCGTCCGGATTTTTTTCCCTTGCGTCATACACCCGAGCACAAATAATTCCCTAACACAATAATGGTGAAAGGGTGAGATGTATTGCCTTTACTCTAGACAACAATTCTATCCCAATTCACACCTCTCTCTGTAGGCTTAAGATGGTGAGAGATGTGTCTCAAACTCTCAATCATATCCAACCTAAATTCTCATGTCCATTAATCAAACAAGAGATTTTATAACTCGCACACCTAAATTCACGTTCCCTCTCTCGAGTGACCAAACAAGTTGCGAGAGGTAAGGCAAGGCGTTCGAGACTTCCAGTTCGTTTTCTCCTGCGTTAGTCTTAACACAAGGAGCCCACCTGGCAGAGAGCGTAAGCGGTGACGCAACCCACCAACTAGTTTCAAATGTTTTCTACGCTCGTAGGTCATAGTTCAAACTTGTACAAATTCCCACCTTAAACCCATTTGGAACAGAGGATTTCAGAAGGATTTGTGCTGCTTTATGTGCTATTCTTACAAATCTCGTGCAAAATCCATGCATTCAAACCAAACGCACACTTTAGAATTTGACAATTTCTCGCATGTACTTTCAGTTTATTGCACACAAAATTTGTCCCACGTACTTTCAAGTTTCATCCCCCCTAAATACATCTACCGTGACAAATTATGAAAGTACCAAGACTTATAAATTACGAAGTGCCACTACCAGCCTTCACAGTAGGTCATAATTCATTTGAATTTGTACAAATAGAAACCAGTAGGATTTGTACACTTTAAAATGCGATATTTATCGCATGTAAGATTTGTTACGCACGATTTTGCATACATGCTTTCAATTTTCAGTCCCCCCTAAGTATACCGTATACCTACCGTGCCAAATTATGTAAGTACAAAACTTACAATTAACCAAGTACTACTACCAGCTTTCACAGTATACATGAGAATCTGCAAAAGATTGAAAAATCAGATACCAAATACAACAAATAAAATTCTGAATAAACAAAAGACGATCTGCACGCGACGGAACAGAGACATCAACTAGCCATAGAACACCACCACCAAACTAATTGAAATCCAAATTTTAATATACCACAAATAACCAAGCTCCGACCAATTATTCAAGTTAAAGCACATTGATGTTCTAGTACAACACAACCAAAGCATTTAGGCTGGCAAAAGATGACAGGGGCAGGACCCAAGCCAAATCTGCTCTGGCTACTATTCTCTTGTCCCAGCATCCGCCTGCAGCAATACTTTGAGCACATCGTAGGGACCGTCGTCCACCACGGCCTCGTACCCGATGTTGTTCATGGCGTTCAGCAGAGAGGTGAAGTCGGGATCTCGAAGGCGCGCGATTCTGTGGTAGTGCCTCACACCTTTGGTCCCATACCTGCCGCAGTTCATGACGCGAAGGAGCGTGGTGAAGTCAGGTGCTTGCAGGTTCACGATACTGTCATAGGGGTTTACACCAACGCCTCTCTCATTGCCCTTTATTGCAACAAAGCGCCCTTTAGAATCTCTTTGGGGGGTGTCTCCTGGCATGCAGCCTTCAACAATGCCATTTTTGGCGAGGAAGCGCCCGTAGTAATCTCTTGCACGGGGCTTCTGCATCATCAGATGGTATTCACACAAGTGTTGAAAAGGGAAGCAAAATAATTAGTGTATGACATGATGGGAAAAAATCTGATCGGAGAGCTTAGTGAGGCACACCTTAACTTTGACAGGCCCATTCCCCCTTCTTGCCTTGGCACCAGCACGGCATCGGCGGGGACGAACGATGGCTTTATGCTGCTCTTCATTAGCATGAGTTAGCGCACAGCTTGGCATAGTACTTGTCTGCATTAAGATAATTGTTAAAAACATGAAGAAGCATTAGCTCAGTACCACGGACATTCAGAAAGGCACTGTGAATTGTAAAATTGGCTAATTCCCAAATGCATTATGACTGTAGTCCGAAAGTGGTTGTCTTTGTTCCTTTAAGTAAACAGAGGTAGAGGGAAGAGCGTACCATGGACTGACCAAGGCCCATGGCAGAGTACTCGGAAACTTGCGGTCCATTACCTGTATCCAAATGCCACAAACCCATTATTACATTTTCAAGATCCATAAAATCCATCAGGGCTCCTTATACATATAGTAAAACAAGTGCAAAGAGATTGGCCAAGTATTCAAGTAAACTGAGACCAGCACAAACTAATGGTTTAACAAGAACATTGATATAATATTTCTTACTTCAAAACATATTTGTACTAATGTAAAAAATGTTATAGAAAACCATGATCAGAACATATTTGGTTTATACCAAACTCCAGCTATAACTCACAACAAATTTAGGGGCGTTCAAAACCATCCAACAAACTGAAAAAGGTGTTTAACAGGTGCCACTTCAAGCACCAGAACATTCTTTTTGCACAGAACTCTGATGATTCCCTCGCTGTACTAGGTTGTCAAAGTTATCTAAATGAAATTAGCTCGGTACAGTTTGACATGCACAGATTTTATTCAAGGAACATGATCGAAGGAAAATTTCAGCTGCCAAGCCAGTATGTTGCAAGACTATGCTAGCCAATAAGTCTTCTTCTAGGTGCATAACTGGTACATCAACACTTTCATCAAATGAGCATTCCTTCCAACCTTCGTACCTGTGCCAGATACGCTGACACAATGACACACCTCTAACACACACGTCAGATTATTTCAGTTCACAAAAAGGTCTTCTAATTTCTTACATAGCTTGACATATGACCTGCACTCTAAATGCAAGGCACAGCTTGATAAGTCATGGGGCATCGCTCAGCCCAAAACATGTGCCATACCGAACCCAATCTCCCAATTAATACTGTTGCCTTTCCTCAGCGCCTCCACACAGCAACTGTTTAACATAACGTCCATCCCTGGTTGGGTATGTTTTCCTTTATCATGGCTAGCTTGAAAGAATAAAAAAAACCAAGGGAAAAAAATGCAATATTGCCATTCAGGTTTTCAGCATTGTGTCATGTCTTGTGCCTGTACCTGTGCAGTCTTATAACACAACAATACAACATAGTAGTCTGTTGCATTACTTCATGGATTTATCTAGGGCGCGGCCTTTGGGTTCCCAAAAAAACCCCTGATGATTCTGTGCTGTACAAGACTACAAGGTGTCCAAGAATAGCTAAAGAAGATCAGATCTTATGCTTTCAGTTAATCATCAGGATTTGTGTGGAGCCTTTCAAGAAGGTCCCAAGGATTCTCCTGCTAAGAGTACAATTGGGACCTAAACAGAAGGGATCACATGATAAACATCATTCTCTTTTCGTTATAAACACACAGATTTGAGTGGTGCATGCAATGTTTTAGCAGTAAACCGATAATTTGGCTTAGGGAGTGAAATATTCTATGATTTCATCTAGCACTTCTAACAAAACCTGTCTGTGGGAATCATAATAGAGAAATAACCAAAAGGTACCAATACTACCATAAGATAAAATATCACAGGCTCAAAATATTGGTCTTGACATGTCACACCAAACTCCACTTTTATATTAAAACACGTAGAAGAAACAAGTTCATGCCAAATTTTCGCAACAACCTTTTAAACCTCACAACATTTTATTAATGACTTGTTATATGCATATGAAGCTCACATTGAAAAAAATATGATGATCAGTAATATTCAAGATCATTATTATTCATGTTTGAGGGTAGGTGAGTGGGCTATTACACGATGGGTGGGTTATTACATGAGTAGTAATAGCTGACTTCAGGACAGATCCATCCATCAACTATGGTTGTTATGAGATACCACAAAGCAACGATTACAGCTTACCTGACTGATACAACTTTGAGTCTGAGCCATCTAATCTTACCTGTATGATGATGACAAGAAAAGGTGGGTACAGAAAGTTAAGAGGCATGGCCCAAAAATAATCACTAGTTTTGAACTTTTGTAGTAGTACAGAAATGCACTGAGAATATAGTTAATAGGGGAACACCTTTTTAAGGTCATATTAGGCCGAGCAAGGCCAAGTTTGATGAAAAAAGCTCAAGACTTGCTCTAGTTATCTCGGGCTTCCAATTAGGACCAAGGCCGATCCAATAAGGTTCACGGAGTATTTAGAACTCAGGAATTTCTCTGAGAACAGTTCAATTCCTATAAGAATCTGAAAAATTTCCCACATTCCAAATGGGACCTCATGATCTATTTGGAATGTAGGAATTTTGCAAGAATCAGTATAATTCCCCTAGGATTTGAACAAAATTCCAATGTTCAAAATGGGGCCTCAGGGTTTAGGTATGAAATTTGACTCAACCAAATCTGGGAAACTTTGGATCAATTATGCTGGACCTAGAAACAGGCTACCCATGGTACGGATATGCGTCCGGTTTATTTGGATTATTTAGCTCAATTATTTCAGTATTTCTAGAAATCCTATTTTGATAAATTAACAATCGGATTTACGAAACTATAGTTAAAACTTGCACCTAGGAGGCCAAAATTAATTCGGTTCAGTTTTCATTTAATTTTGGTGTTAGCACTTAGCAACCTATACAGACATACATAACTCAAAGCAATTTTCCAAATTGAAGATACGATCTTTTTAGTAGCTAAAACACAATATAACCTTCTCAAATATTTAAGATAAATGGCGAGGTTCATATGTCTATTCTTATCCAGTTTATTTGGTATTTCATTTTAAAAAAAAATAAAATAAAAATGACATTAGTCAACACTTTATTGTTAGAAATGCCATAACAATTCACAAGATTGCAAATGTCCCACTGGTTTTGTGCTCTCTTTTTTGCACCCAAGCTGAAACAACTAAGCAGACATTGGCCATGGTTGTCCCGCCAAATAACACATATGCCTCGCCTTTGTTGTCACCTTTGTTGATGCCATTGCGGTCACCGGTCTTGCACCTTCACCGGTGCCGTTGATGCACCACAAGTCCCACGATTCAATCACAGCTGCCCTAGCTACATGCACGCATTGTCACCACTGACCACAAACAAGCTGTTACTAGAAATGTGCCTCACCACCGTGTACCAGATGCATGCCGTCACCACCTCCGTCTGGCACACACATGCCACAAGACCACCCGTGCAGGTTCTCCTCACCTCTCCTCTATTGGCAGTTTCACCCTGTTGCCATCGCATTTCTTCACCAAGCCATCATCTATGTCACGAACGGAAGTATTGGAGAGAGAATGGGAGCGGAGAGGGTAGTTGTGGTGTGTGTCTGGACGTGGCCCTGGACCTCGACGGCGCGGCGGGGGAGCCGTGGCGTCATGGCTGCCGCACGGCACAAGAGAGAATGTATTTGGATTTTTTGATGTCTACTTAATCTGAAAGCAATAACGCCTATCTCTTTAAATAGAGAGGCCCTAACAAACTTGACTAGAATTCGATCTCTAAATATGGAACTAATCTATAACTATTCTTGATTTAAACTTAGAATTGTAAAATGAATCTAGCAATTGGAAACTAATCCCTGCTCTGGAGCAGCCAAAAGTCCAGCCGGCGCAACCGTATCCAACACTAGTTGCTTGTCGGTGAATCCTTCTTTGTGCGCCACTTATAATGTAAACCCCACATGACAGTCTACCTCACATGATGTCGCTATCATGCACTAAGCCATTTAGCTAAACTGGTCACCATTGACATGCATCAAATGCCAACCATCGTGTTGGACACCGATCACCACCATAGACCTCACCGACCACCATGCTAGATACCGTCAGAGTCGGGTGCCATTGACCCTGCCGACCACTTCACTGGTCATTGACCACCACTACCAATCTCATCGAATACTCGGTTGAAGTACCATACAAGGAAAAACAATATAATGACATATGAAATAAAATTTCCCTATTTTGGGAGTGTATAAAGGTATTTTTTGAGTCTCCTATTAACCTTATCAAAAAAACATATTCATCTTAACATTGCACAAAACAAGTGTCAAATTTGTGGGTATACGGTCTTTTATGGTGTTTCTAGCAATTAAGGTTTGATTTGTGGCATTTTTTTTGTAAACTAGAAACAACATTGCATGATACAAAAAAGTTATCACACCGAATACTGAAAGCAAACAAACCTATTTCATTTAGTTGAGTACAATCTATTTGATACAACCTAACTATACCCACCCTTAAGACCTTGACCCACAGATAGGACTACTACAAACATACACTAAGATATAGCATCCTCACCTTGAGACATGGATAAATCAACCGGCTCGAATACCTCATGGCTCATGAAGCTCGCCATTGTGTCTTCTGAAGAAATCAGCGATAGAGCTGTTGCATAGTCAAAAGCACCCAAAATATGGGAGTGAGAGGTGGTAATGAAAGAAGATTACAAAAAACTCTACATGAATGCGTAGAAAATTGAAGTATGGGAATTGGGAAGTATAGAGAGGTGAAGGAACGAGGCACATTATGAACTAAAAAAGGCAACAAAAAAATCCAAAGAATGAATCAAGAGTAGCCAACAAAAGCCATATGGATCGAGAAATCAACAAATTGTTCTTTAACAATAGAAGGAAACACCTAACGTATGAAGCACCGATATGAGATACCGCTACAGCGATACGAATACGGAGATATGGCGATACACCATTTTCCTAAAAACACCGATACGGCGATACGGCTACATACATATAAAAAAAACAAATACATGACCTTGGAAACACATGAGCAACCTACCACAGAAGATCCTCAACAAACCAGCACATAGCCAATTAGCCACGTATCAAGCAGAGGGACAGAGAGGAGTGTTAGGAAGTTAGCCACGTCTCTCCATTTACATTTGTAGTTCATAAAGTTCAGCATCTATTCGGCCCAGCCCATCAACGAAGGGGTGGAGCCCTAACAACCTTCTCTCTCCTTTCCTGCCTCACTCCCGATCCTCTCCTCCTACTGAGCCGCCACCACCTCCAATCCTTTGATCATCTTCAGCTGCTGCAACCTCTAATCCTCCTCATGCCTCCAATCCCCGAGTGGTCCCTGCAGCAGCCATGGGCGATTCGTGCAAGGGTTGATGGCGGCGTCTAGCCGCCATGTGGTCCTTGTTGCGGCAGTCACAGGCGATCCGTGCAAGGGTTGATGATGGTGCAAGCCATCAAGTGGTCCCTGCAGCGGCAGCCATGGGCGATTCCAGCAGCAATGGCAACGTCAACAACCCTTTTCTCTTAGTCTGCTCCTCCACTCGTCCCTCTTCTCTCTTGGTCTCCTTCTTTTCCTCTGGCCACCGTATCGGAGACGAACCTAGAAGTATCACTCACATATCGGGATTTTTTTTCTGAATTATTTTTTTCACATTAATAAATCGATACGCCCCAATACGTATCGGAGCCGTATCGGTGGTACGCCAGTATCCGATATGTATCGCGATACTGGTATGCCACTTGTTGGACGTATCGGTGCATCATAGCACCTAACCCAATGTCAAATAAAAAAGTGCAAGAAATCAAAGGGCAAAAACAAAACCCAAGAATGAATCAAGAGTAGCCAACAAAAGCGATGTGGATCAAGAAATCAACAAAAGTGTTCTTTAACAATAGAAGAAAACACCCAACCCAAGCTCAAATAAAAAAAGAGCAAGAAATCAACTAAAAAAAGGCAAAAAAAAGAGAGTGGATCAAGAGTAGCCAACGAAAGCCATACGGATCGAGAAATCAACAAGATGTGCTTTAACGATACAAGGAAACAGCCAACCCGAGGTCAAATAAAAAAAGAGCGAGCAAGATTATAAAAAACTTCAAGCCAAAAAATTTCATACGGAGTTTAGAAGCCAAGAACTTAAGAACAGGGCTACCCCATGCTTCTTAGATCACCACAAAACATCAAAACAAATTGTATCGAAAGGGATCCAAGACATGCACAAAAAGAGTAACAACACAAAATCCACTCACATTCAATCGAATCCCTCTTATGGGAAGAGGAGCAACAAGACTATGCCGCAAGAGGAGAGAGAGAGACAGAGCGCACAAGGCAAGACAGAGATATGTATATAAATAGGCAACACGGGAACCAAGAACATTAAATCTTCTCAAAAGATTGTCACATCTTTAATGCGGATCCCTTAAAGCCAAAGTATTCTTATTTATCATCCTTATCTTAAATTATTGAAATGCAAAGCGGTTTGAGAAGAATAATTGTACTACTACTAAATGCTATAACTCGCACACATGCAATAAATGTTGTGTAATCATAATCATATAAGAGTGATAACTGCGTCCATACCGCTAACATAGCACTAAAATGATAATTCTCCATAAACATATCATATACCATATTGAAAACCGAACTAATAATTTGGTATTCAGTATGGTGTTATGTTTTCAATTTTTTTAGGGAATTTGGTTTTCACTTTCATATACCGATTTTACCGAACCCAAAAAGAAGATACTAAATTATGTTTTCATTAACGTGTACCATCATATACATGTGTTAATGTTCTTATGTAAATTTTTGGATTCCAATAATGTCAAAAGTGCAAATATATAGTATATGCAATGCACTTTGTTTAATAGTTGGCATGCTATTATTAAGTTGTGGCCAACAATTCTAACAGATTAACACTATTTAGTATTTAGTAGTTAATTTTACTTGTAGGTCACTTTGGAGCTCTATTAATAGATGGTATTTCATGACTGAATTGAAAGTTATCATGTCAGTTCGTGTTAATTTGGTAAGTCTGGTATTTACTAATACCATATGGAATTAATTTGATAGCGGTCAAAATATGCTTGCAATGTGGACAAGATGCCATACCATTGGATTTTGAGATGGATTGCCCAATTAGAAATTACTTCCAAGGTAAACCATTCAAGCAAATGAGTCTATTTTACCAGCCTTGGATGACCATGTCGCATCAGCATGATCCACCTAAGCCATGTCTAGCCTATTCTTTTCTCATACAGCGTCTGAAGCTACTGCATTTGAGCTTCAGGGGAACAACAAACTCCAAAAATTTTCATGAGAAATCTCCATAATAAACCCTATACTTTCATCTTGATCTTGCAACTCTCTCAAGCGAGTTATAGACTTATAGATGATCTATTCCACTTCTTCCTTCGCATATATCAAATGTCGTTGCTACCCCTTGTTGGCAATAGACCTACGCCGCATTCTTTACTGTTGTACACTTGTACAGTGCCACCACCACCGAGTCTTCCCCGTTTTCATCCCCAGAGAGTGATTGTTACAACCCCTAGCATCAACCTCTCCCCAATCAAAGATGTGCCACTGAAGCTACCCCTCTTCCTCCTCTTAAGTCTTAATCACCACCGGCGAGTGACATGGCGGCTTTGTAGCATCCTCAATCGAGTCCCTACTTTCTCTTCATCCTGTACCCTCATCTGAAGTGACCATGTCATTGACTAACCATTACTGGTGTCCAGTACCACCATATTCTTCAGGCCGTCTGTTTAACGATGTCACCAGTTAATACATCCCTATCAACTACCTTAACTCAGTCATTCCTCTCTAGTCACCCAGCCCGTCAGGCCGTTACCAACCATTCTGAACTGACTCGGCCCTCTACTTCTTCCCCAACTATTTTTCTATGTTATATGTGCCAAAAATACATGGGGTTTTATGAAATGTCCTCAATCTATTGTGTTACTTGGAGCAAGTTCGTTGAAACTGCATCTAAATTAGAATAGTGTTCATTAGAAAGTTAATATTTAATACTGTATGTTTTTGCAAGATACAATTGAATGAGATTTTTTTAGTATAGTAGCCTAGTTGCGCATGTAATAAATGTTGAGTTTGCTTGCTATGATTCTCATGATATGTAGCAGTCAATTGGTGGTGGGAATTATTGATTTTAACCACTACACATGCATGATAAGGGAGAATTTGATATCAATCTCACGAATAGTCTGTACTCTGTACACTAAAATACACATTGTAGTAATAAAGTATGCCACCAAAAACAAAACACAGGAGAAATAGCTAGGCATTTGTTAATGATGAGATTTCGAAAATTGTCAGAGACAGGAAGATAAGTGCTTGTTCTTTCTGGTCTGAGGACTTTGAAGTTTGAACTAAAAAGAAAAAAAAATCCTACAACCTCAACAACAAGCGATCTTAACCAATGAACCATCACATGGTTCTGAATTGCCTATACTCAGTTAAGAATCTGTGTTCCCTTTGCAGAATCATTCTTTCTTGGCGTTCTCCTTTTCTCGTGAATTATATTTGGTTTTCTTTATCTGGATCATGTTGGCTCTTGTGATCGAGCTTCCTTGTGCTGTATCACGCAAATAAGAAAACATTTCGCCTAGCTGGGTAACAACAGAAAAAATCACCCCAGTCGTGTCGTGTTGTAGCCACCAGAGCCACTGACCATGCGACGCGGAAACTCAATATCATTCGTGTTTTTTCAGTTTTAACCAGCCAGAGAGCCCAAAATCATGCAAATAAGCAGCTCTAATCATATAATGGGTAGTAAAATCACAGTTACAGAACAAACCTCGAAAGGTTCCTGGAGGAACTATCGCCATTGGTTTGGCATCAATCAATCTCCTTCTCCTCCGCGATCATCCAAGCGTTCCATGGCAGCCTGCAAGCAACAACCCCAAAGGCTCAGTTCATGAATCCAACAATGCGGAACGATCACAACTCACGATATGAAACAAACGATCACAGCTCGCGTGCTGGATTACTACTATCTCCACCTCCTCCGGCCCTCCTGTCGGCGCATCCCTGCGCCCAGCCAATCCAACCGCACGAACAAAAGAGGCGGAAAGATGCTTACAGGTCGGCGAGGAACAAGATCGGATGGGGAAGTGTTGGCGGCGGCGGGCGAGGCAAAGCGCCCGGTCCCTCTCCCTAGCGGCCGCGGCCTCGGCCACCTCCCCATCACACCACCACCGTCGTCTCGGGGGGAGCGGAAACGTCAATCTAACCCTGCCATTAGCATCACAGCGGGAAGCGAAATCGCCAAGCCCTAACTCGAATTCTCGAGGGGAGGAATGGAACGGGGCGGATGATGGAGACGGAGACGACGAAGCAAGTGAGGCTGACAGGGTGACCCGCCCTGTCAGCAATCTACTTTCATGTGTACTTGTGGTTGTGGTTAGTGATGATGTGAGATTTTCTATGATTTTTCATTTTGCACGTCTTGAGGATTTTCATGTTGCGTTTTGTTTATGTTAAATCAATGGTATCATAGAGAAATTGGTAAAACTTTAAGCATTCAATTTCTTGTTATTTTCTTTATGAAACAAGCCGAAACATGCAGCTTTTGTGTTACTGTTAGTTTCCATTCAAGTTGATTCAACAAGTTGGAGGTTACCAAAACTAATAATTAACAAGAAAAACCAGAAATCATTGGAAGCAGGAGAACAACCAGAAATCATTAGATGCAGGAGCACAATTATTATTTCCAATTAAATAGTGCCTTCTTGCAGAATTGGCATATGCAAATATTACCAAGTTTCAACAAAACTCCTTTCGCTAAATCATCAAAGTGGTCTGAAATGATGAATTGTAACAATATTTTGCCCACGGACGCCATTGAAGCCACTGTTTGGGTCAATCACACGAAAGACCACGAAGGTACATAACAATAATGCGGTTGACCACTTCTGTCTGACCATCACTTTAAGGATGAAAAGCCGAACTTAATTGCAATTTAACACAAGCAATACGAAAAAGTTCAGTCCAGAAATTGCTAGTGAATACTGGATCACGATTACTAACAATAGAGGATGGAATACTATGTAAGCGAACAATCTCATCAAAGAATGCGCTTGCCACAGTTCTAGCAGTGTAGGGATGACCCAAAGCAATGAAATGTGCATACTTTGAAAAACGATCAACCACTGAGAGAATAACAGATCGACCACCGACTTTAGGAAGACCTTCCACAAAATCCATTGAAATATCTTGCCAAATAGAACTCGGAACGTCTAAAGGTTGTAAAAGACCAACAGGATGAAGATGTTCGGTCTTATTACGCTGACAAACAGCACACCCTTTGACAAATTCACGCACCTTGCGATTGGCTCGAGGATGATAGAAGGTGGGTCGTAAACGATGGAGAGTTTTCTAAACCCCTTCATGCCCACTACCATGAACTTCTGCAAGCAACTGAGGCCATAACAAGGATTCAGTTGGTACAAATACACGCCCCTCATATAGCAAAAGACCATCGACAATTGACCAAGCAGGCGCAGTTGTACCAGCGAGTACTTGCTTATGGACAGACTGGAAAGTTGTATTACTGGACATCTCCACGCGGAGGTCATCAAAGAAAACAAAAGACGGTGACAAAATAGCCAGAAGAGCAGCAGAGTGCGCTGAACCAATAGAAGGAGTCGGTTCTTGACATTGGGAGAGAGCATCCGCTACTGTATTTTGACAGCTCGACCAAAATTCAACTGCAAAGTCATAGCCGAATGATTTACTAACCCAAGTATGTTGTGGAATAGTGGAAAGCCGCTGATCAAGTAGATACTTCAGACTATAGTGGTCCGTATGGACCGTGAATGCGCGTCCCCATAAATACGGTCACCAATGGCGTAGTGCTTTAACAAGACTAATCAATTCGCGTTCATAGGCTGCCAATTTAAGATGATGAGGAGCCACCGCTTGGCTAAAAAACGCAATTGGTCCTATACCTTGATGTAAGACAGCCCCAAATCCCATGCCCAGTGCATCACAATCGACCAAGAAAGACTTAGCGAAATCGTGAAGTTGAAGTATCGGACCAGTGACGAGGGCTGCCTTGAGAGCTAGAAAGGCTGTTTCAGCTTGCGAGGTCCATGCAAAAGCTTCCTTCTTTAGTAATTTCCTCAATGGAGCGGCTACCTCGCCATAAGATTGAATGAATTTGCGATAATATCCCGTAAGTCCAAGGAACCCTCACAAAGCATGAACTGTAGTAGGCGTAGGCCAAGTAGAAACTACTTCAACTTTGCTGAAATCCATGGAGACTCCCTGGACTGAAATAACATGACCCAAGTGCGCAACCGATTCAGCCCCAAAGGAATGACAGAAAGTCACAGAACTTCAGAGAAGAACGACAGAGTTCTGAAACTCTTTTCGTATGTGCTATAGTGTTTCTTTAAAGAAGTTGAGCGAGAATTGACACACGATTGTGCAGCGCAACTAATCTGCGGCTTTTCGCTTGGTTCCTTTTATTCTCAGTTGAATATAGGAATTTGTTACATGCAAAGTGGTGGCCGATTCTTGCTCAGGACCTCTCCACGATCCAGAAGAATCGGTCCACAGAAAGGCAAAACAACATAACTAAATATGCTGAGGACTTACAGAACAACCTGCATGCAAACACAGACTACATGCAAACCGAAACAGAAAGTGAAGACTGCAAAGTGTAGAAATGAAATTAAACTAACAATCACTCCCTAATTTCATTTCACCTCAATCAATCTGAGCTTGCTCCCGTTCCAAAAATCTGACTTGCCCAAGCGGTTTAGTTAGGATATCTGCTAGTTGATGCTCTGAACTGATGAACTCGATCTCAATCTTCCCTTCTTCAACACATTGTCTAACAAAGTGATAGCGTGTGTCTATATGCTTGCTACGATCATGGAATACTAGATTCTTGGACAATGCAATAGCAGATTTATTGTCCACCCATAGCTTGATGCAGCTAGGCTCTTCCTTCATCATATCACCAAGCAAACGGGCAAGCCAAATGCCCTGACAGGCTACGGTAGTTGCTGCAATGTACTCCGCTTCGCAAGACGACAATGCCACCACCTTTTGTTTTTGCGATTGCCAACTGACCGAATCCTCTCCCATCATGAACAACACTCCCGAAGTGCTTTTTCGATCATCTACATCACCAGCCATATCACTCTCGCTAAACCCAATTAGGTTCAGCTCCTTAGTTGGATTCCTTCTATAGCAGCAACCAAAACTCATTGTCCCCTTGATGTAGCGCAGTATTTGCTTTACAGCAGCCATATGCTCGCTTGTCGGTGCCTCCATGAAATGGCTTACATAGCCAACCGAATAAGAGATATCCGGTTTTGTATGTACCAAATATCTAAGGCTACCAACTAGACTTCTGAAGGAAATAACATCAGAGGGGGGCTGGTTGCTCACCTTACTCAACTTGAGCCTCGCATCCATCGGGACTTGGCATGAATTGCAGTCATTCAACCCGGCCTTTTCCAACACTTTTCGTGCATATGCCGACTAGTTCACTGTTATGGCTTCTTTGGTTTGATGTACTTCCATGCCTTGGTAGTAGCTTAACAAACCAAGATCACTCATACTGAAAAGTTTCTTCATCTCCTGTTTGAACTTGTGTATCTCTTGCAGCTGGGCTCCCATGATGATGAGGTCGTCAACATAAACTCCTACAAGCAAAATTGATGACCCCATACCTCTTATATACACAGTAGCTTCAGAAGAGCTTCTCTCAAACCCAAGTGAAAGAAGGCTGCTGTCAAGCTTCACATTCCAAGCCCTTGGTGCTTGCCGCAAGCCATACAATGCTTTGTTGAGCCGAAAGACCTTGTGGGCATTCTTCTTATCTACAAAGCCAGGTGGTTGGCATACGTAGACTTCCTCTTGGAGGTCTCCATTCAGAAAGTCCGATTTTACATCCATATGATGTACTTCCCACCTTTTCTTGCTGCGAGAGCCAACAGTAAATGAACTGTCTCCATTCTATCCACAGGAGCGAATACCTCTTCAAAATCAACACCTTGTCCACCAACCGTGCTTTGTGCTTCACTACCTCTCCTTGGGCATTTCTTTTAATCTTGAAGATCCACTTCAGTCCAATTGGCCGAACCCCTGCAGGAGGATCAACAAGCTGCCATGTTTGGTTAGACTCCCTCCTCTTGCATTGCTTCTTGCCACCACCTAAGCTTCTAAGCTTCTGAAAAAGAAGAGGGTTCCTCTGCTGCAAGGAGGCATAGTTCACTGCAAGATTCAGTTAACTCCTGCACCTCAGTATTGTCGTAGATGTTCTTCAGTGTGCGATAGCGCCGGGGTCCTTCAGACGCAATGGCCAACTCGATGCTTGGAGGGGTCGCCCACTGCACTGGTGTGGCTGCCACTGAGTCCGACGAATGGGGCGTCCGCGGCTCAGCATCTTGAGGAGCAGCCAGCGCATCACCTTGCAGCGGCATATTGACATCATGTGGGCTCCTATGCACATGAGTGATCTCACGAACAACACCTGCATCTGAAAACACAGTGTACTGTACAGAGAATGCATCATCAAGTGTTGTGACTCCCGAATGGTCTCCTTCATTGCTCCAGTCCCACCCTGGCTCTTCATTAAATATAACATTGCAGGTGACATGGACCTTCTTGCCAACCGGATCATACATCCGGTAGGCTTTGCACCCTACTTCATAGCCGATCAACACCATGGGTACGCTGCGATCATCGAGTTTCTTCATATTTGGCTTCACCACCTTAACATGTCCTAAACAACCGAACGTACGAAAGTAATGCACGTTCGACCGTCTTCCATACCATGCTTCGTAAGGGGTCTTGCCATCGACGCTCTTGGTGGGAGAATGGTTCAAGATGTGGACAGTCATCGTGACTGCCTCACCCCAGAACCTCCCTGGCACTCCCTTCGCCTTCAAGAGACTCCGCGCCATAGCCACCATGGTCTGGTTCTGCCTCTCGACGACACCATTTTGATGTGGTGAATACGGTGCAATGAGATGTCACTTGACGCCTTGGTCCACCCAATACTGTCCGAACTCTATGGAGGTGAATTCACCACCACGATTAGTCCGGAACACCTTCAACTTGGCTCCACTCTCCAGCTCAGCACTGGCTTGGAATCACTTGACTACTTCAGCAGCCTCATCTTTAGTTTTTAGCAGTGTCACCCACATGTATCGAGTGGAGTCGTCGACGAGTCGTCGACAAGCAACAGGAAAAAGCTCCTCTCCCTTGGTGTGGCCGGCGAGATGGGACCACAAAGATCACCATGTACCATCTCTAGTGTTGACTTGGCGCAGTAGTTGGCCTCTTCAGGGAATGAAGAATGACGTTGCTTCCCAACGAGACAACTATCACAAATCTTCTCCACAACTTGCAGTTCCGGCAGCCCGCGAACCATCTTTTGCATGGCCAGCTTGCGAAGGGAATGGAAGTTCAAGTGGCCGAAACGAGCATGCCATCTCCATGCCTCCTTGGTGCATGGGCCGCCAGACATACTGGCTCTGCCATGTTAAGATTGAGCATGTATAAACGGCTACTAGACCTCGTTACCTTTGCCAAAAGTTTCTTGTGCTGATCTCTCACAGTGAGAACGCCTTCTTCAATGAGGATTTGGCAACCACGTTCATCCAGCTGTCCAATACTCACAATGTTGTTGTGAAGCTTCGGTATGTAGTAGACATCGCTCAGTGTTCGGTGTTCTCCATTTTGACACCTGAACATCACCGAGCCCCTGCCACAGATGTCAACCAGCGACCCAACTCCAAACTTCACCGACCCTCGCACTGTTGTGCCGAGGTTGACAAAATTTGTTTTTGTTCTGGACATGTGGTTTGTGGCGCCGGTGTCCAGGTACCACATACTGTCACAATTCTCGCCTTCATGCCCAAGATTCACCTGCGCATGTGCCTCGTTGAGGAAGATCTCAAGGGACTCGTCCTCCTTGCCCTCTGAAAGTTCACAAACTTGCACCATGAGAAGTGTAGGTTCATCCTCCTGGACTTGAGACAAATTCACCTGTTCCTTGCGCTTGCGGTGGGGTTTGCGACATACCCTTGCAAAATGCCCATAAATGTTACAATTAAAGCATTTCACCTTGGATTTGTCACGCTTGCTGGCTGAGGCACTGGCTCCCTTTTGCTCGAGGCTGCCTTTTTCGTGTCCACTCGGCTTGTCGTGGGCACGGCTTTGATGCCCACCGGCGCTGCTGCCGGTGTTGCTCCCGCCACTTGATAAGGTGTGACCTTGTTGCTTGTTCTTCGCAGCCATTCCTCCTCAGTGAGCAATATGCGCCCTGCTCCATCTCCCTGTTGACCACTACCCCACCGGTCTTCAACTGACTTCAATCTCCCGGTGAATTCCTCGATCGTCATGGTGCTGAGGTCGAGGAGTTGTTCAATTGAGATGGCCACTTGAGAATACTTATTTGGCACCACCGGCAGGAACTTCTTCACCACCTTTTCTTCTTCGAGGTCATCACCAAGGATGCGCGTGTTGTTGACAAGGCCAGAGAGGCGCATGAAGAAATCATCGATGGTCTCAGTTTCCTTCATGTGAATGGCCTCAAACTCCTTGCACAACGCCTGCAGTCGCGCCTCCCGGACACGATCGACTCCCATGCGCATTGTTCTGATGGCTTCCCATGCCGATCTAGCCGTGTTCTTGGTTGCTGGCGAGGCCAACATCTTTGGGGGCACCGCCTGGAGAATGGCCGCCAGTGCCATTCGATCCACGCGGTACTCAGCGCCGCCCAATTCAACCACTTCCCAAGACTCCCTGAGCCTGAAGGTTAACCCTCATGAGCAGCGCCCAATCATTATAGTTGGTGCGCGTGAGCACGGGGTATCTCAAAGACACCCTAGTCTCTCTTGGCGCCACTTGCACCACCACTCCTTGGTCACCGCCGTTGCCAGCGACCATCGCTCGACGGCTGCTGCCGCCGTGGGATCCTGTGGAGGGAGGAGATGCTGACCTTGTACCCCTCGGCATCGTCGCAGGATCCATTGATCACCGCTCTGATACCAAATGACAGAAAGTCACGGAACTTCAGAGAAGAACGACAGAGTTTTGAAACTCTTTTCGTATGTGCTACAGTGTTTCTTTAGAAGAAGTTGAGGCGAGAATTGACACACGATTGTCTTTGTGCAACTAATCTGCGGCTTTTACGGCTTGGTTCCTTTTATTCTCGATTGAATACGTGAATTTGTTACATGCAAAGTGGTGGCGATTCTTGCTCAGACCTCTCCATGATCCAGAAGAATCGGTCCACAGAAAGGCAAAACAACAGAACTAAATATGCTGAGGACTTACAGAACAACTTGCATGCAAATAAAGACTACATGCAAACCAAAACAGAAAGTGAAGACCGCAAAGTGCAGAAATGAAATTAAACTAACAAGGAACACTTAGAATGTTTGATAGCCAACTGATTGTGGCGCATCAATTGAAAGACCGCATGAACATGTTGTAGATGTTCAGCCCACGAAGCACTGTAAACCAAAATATCATCAAAAAAGACTAGCACAAATCGACAAATATAAAGTTTGAGGACATCATTCATCAAGGCTTGAAACATAGCAGGAGCATTGGTTAAGCCAAAGGGCATGACAAGGAACTCATAGTGGCCACGATGAGTTCGAAATGCTGTCTTCTCAATGTCGGTGTCATGCATACGCACTTGGTGATACCTGCTCCACAAATCAAGCTTCGTGAAGAAACGGGCACCCTTAAGCGCATTGAGGATCTCGTCTACCACTGGAATAGGAAATTTGTCTTTCACCGTTTTGTCATTGAGTTGTCGATAGTCGACACAAAAGTGCCATGAGTTGTCCTTCGTACGGACCAATAACATCGACGACAAAAATTCGGAAGTGCTATCCCGGATGATACCCTGTTTCAGCATCGTCTCACATTGACTTTCAATTTCATCTTTCAACAATTGGGGGTAGCGATAAGGGCGAACTACCACGAGAGCTGTGCCGGTTAATAGATGGATGTGGTGGTCGCAGCGACGCTGGGGCGGCAAGCTGTGAGGCTCTTCGAAGATGTCCGCGAACTCGGCTAGGAGTGTCGTCATCAATGTATCATCTGTTAATGCTAAAATTTGGGTGTGTCGTGCTGGGGATTGCAAGCCACGCCAAATCACTTTATGATCATGCCACCAAAAAGACATGGTAAGCTGCTCGAAGTCCCACATAATAGGTCCCAATGTCCGCAACCATTGTACGCCGAGGACGATATCGATTCCGGCAACAGAAATAACATAGCAATCCAGAAAGAAATCCTCATGATCAATCCGAAGACGCACCCCATGAAATATTCCAGAACTGGCCACCTTGTCTCTGTTAGCAACGGCTACCTTAATAGAATTGCCACTAGCTTGTGTGAGGACAAGCCACTGTGTTGTTTCTGTAGCAATAAAATTGTGAGTAGATCCAGAGTCAACCAAGGCATGCATCTGCTCACCATTGACAGCCACCAGAAGTTGCAAGGTCTTGCTCATGCGTATGCCAGTGCGTGCGTGGAGCGAAATTTCTACGTCCTCTTCAGCCGCATCATCATCGGTTCCTTCATCAGTAAGTTCTAGCAAATAAATTCCTTTCATTGAGCACTTACTTGCATGTTCTCTAGAGAATTTTTCAGGACAGTTGAAGCATAAACCCTTGATCATTGCTCGCCATCTCGTCAGGTGTCAAACGCCGAAATTTTGAACTCTGCGGCTTGTTGCTTGGCAATGTTTGTATTGATGTGGTTGTGTTAGAACCGAACGCTGGTACCTTTGGCGCAGTGGGGGCCGAAGAACCGAATCCCAGCCGTGAACCTCTGTTGGTATTGGCCGGCTTGATAGTTGCTGCCGGCTTGGGCGTCGGTCGGACGTCGTCATCGCCGTCCAACTCAAGACGCTTCTCATAGGCTCATGCCAAACTCATTGCTGTTTCCAGAGTGGTGGGGTTTTGAAGTTCAACATCCGTGCACAAAGGATTGTGTAACCCATTCGTAAAATTTTGTACTTGTTGCTGCTCCGTCATGTCATCACAACGACACAAAAGCACCAAGAATCGCTCCTAATATTCGCCCACTGTACCCATGCACCAAAGTTGAATGAGCTCGCCCAAAGCGTTACTCCGGATTGGAGGTCCAAACCGAAGGTTGACATGCTCGACAAAACGCGACCATGAAGGAACACCTTGGTTTCGTTCTAATCGAAAATACCACTGTTGTGCTGCTCCTGTCATGTGATATGAAGCTAACCACACCTTTTCTTCTTCCATTGTCCTTTGTCCCTGAAAAAAATTGTTCGCAACGATTCAACCATGAAAGCGGATCTTCTTTGCCATCATATGTTGAAAACAATAATTTGTGGTATTGCGGTGCTCCGCGGTTTCCTACGGAGTGTTCATCTTCCTCCCTTGACTGATCGTATGATGTTCATCGCCTTCTACTAGTTGCGCCGAGTGCACCATGACTGTCAGGCTTTTCTTGCTCTAGTGCTGTAAGTCAACTGTCCATGTGTAACATCCCGATTTTCAGGACTTTTGGAAAATTTTCAAAATAAAAAAAATCATTTGGTTTTGTTGAAGTCCTAAAGCTTAACTTGAGATTTTGGAATGAAAAGTGATTTAAATGACTAAATCAAACTTCAACTAATCCAAAAGTTTGGTTTATTTTGAGTTTGTTGGAGTTCTCTGGTGTTGAAATTCCCTTTCTTTGTTCGTTCCATTTCCCCTCGGCCCAGCTCTTTCTTCTCCAGACCTCCCTCTCGTTTGGACCTCCCTCTCATTTAGACCTCCCCCTCAGTCCAGACCCCCCTCTCGTCTGGACCTCCCTCTCAGTCCAAGACCTCCGGGTGGTCCTGAGAGACCTCCTGGGTGGTCATAGGAGACCTCCGGGTGGTCCTGGAGACCGGTTACGACCACCTCTTTGGTCACGACCTCCTCTTTGGTCACGACCACCCCATTGATTGGACCACCCTCCTGAGTTTTGACTAGCCCCACCTGTCAGCCCTGCTCACTTTCTTCTTCCTCCTACCGCGTCACTGCTGATGTAAAAGTCTTCACGTATTAAATGTCGTTGTGTCACATTAAATGCTTTCGCTTCTACAGTACCCGTTCCCTTTCTTGTCTCCTCCCCTACCTGCCCCCATCTCCTCCTTCACCTACCCTTGAACGCGTGCACCTCCGAGTCTTTTAGCGACTCCCCCCGTCTCCCATGGCTATAAAAGCCTAAGCAGCCCTCTTTCATCGCCTTTTTCCGCACCCAACTATCTTGCTCTCGCCCAGTTCCTCCGTGCTTCGAGTTTCACCGCCGGCCGAGCTCTTGCGCTGCCGCCTCCCTGCCGCCAAGGAGTCTCGCTGGCTTCTTGGCGTCGCCTCCTCGTTGCCAAGGAGTCCATTGGCTCGCGCCATCGCCTCGCCGCCAAGGAGTCCACTAGAGCTCGCGCTGCTGCCAACCACCTCATTGCTGGAAGGATTCACCGAGCGCTTTGTCTGTCTTTGACCGCCGCCACTGCTCACCACTCCCCTCCCCTTTAGTCTCTATCTCTCTCGGCCCTGGTGAGTTTCTCCGTGCCCTGTTCTCTTCCCTTTGTGACCACGTTGTGTAGTCGTATCCTTTTGTATTCTTCGTACGACCACATCGAGTAGTCGTATCCTTTCTGTATCCCTTTTACGACCACGTTGCATAGTCGTATCCTTCTTATATTCTTCGTACGACCGTATTGAGCAGTCATACCCCTTCTGTATTCTTCGCATGGCCACGTTGAGTAGTCGTAACCTCCCTTGACCTCCTCCTTAGGACCTCTCTTGACCTCCTCAGGACCTCCTCCTCAGGACCTTCCTTGACCTCCTCAGGACCTCCTCCTCAGTATCTCCTCAGGACCTCCCTTGACCTCCTCAGGACATCCTCCTCAGAATCTCCTGAGGACCTCCCTTGACCTCCTTAGGATCTCCTCAAGACCTCCTTTGACCTCTAGGACCTCCTCAGGACCTCCTCCTCAGGATCTCCTCAGGACCTCCCTTGACCTCCTCATGATCTCTACAGGACCTCCTCCTTAGGACCTCCCTTGATCTCCTCAGGACCTCCCTTGACCTCCTCAGGACCTCTTCTTCAGGATCTCCTCAGGACCTCCCTTGACCTCCTCTTTAGGATCTCCTCAAGACCTCCCTTGACCTCCTTAGGACCCTCGACCACACTCTCAGTTGGACCTCCTCCCGACCAGTCGAACCTCTTTTGACCAGGTCGTTTGACCTCCTCCCGACGAGTCGAGCCTCCTCCCGAGAGCCCGTTCCTAATTCATCTAATTCAGTACCTTGCTGTTGGTTCTAGTTCGGTTTGTTTTGGAGTTCATTTGGATTTTATTTGGTCTTTTATTTGAATTTGCTTTGTTCTCACGTGTAGATTTCGACGACTCCGGAGGGCCCGAGTACCCCAAAGAAGTAGACCATCAAGCTTTCGAGCAAGGCAAGTTACACTCTTGATCATATTGAATCCTAGTATCTCAAATTATTTAAGTTCTGTTTCAAATTATTATTGCATGCTTATTTAAATTTAAGTAATTTAAATCCCTGTTTTAAGTTTATAGTTATTCCTAATTCCTTTGTACATCCAAACTTGATTATTGATTCAGTCACCCCTTGTTACCATAGTAAAGAGCTAGTTGGTACATTAGTATGAACTAGCGCATGTTGCAAAACTCTATACTTAGTCAAACTTAGACCCAAAAATCTTGATTTGGGGAATTTATTGCAAAAGACCAATGTTGTCGAAATATTTTAACCATGACATTGTGTTGTTGTGGGAGTTTGCAAATGTTTTTGAAAAGCAAAGCAAAAGAAAAATTGGTTTAGACTTCGACGAATTGGTTGTTTGGAAGGGTGCATGTTCATGCACGAGCTCAATTCGGGTAGAGTTGAGGCCCAGGGTTTTGTGGAAATTCGCCCAAGTCAGTTAAAGACTGGTCTTCGAGTGTATTTTGCTACGCCTCATCAGACTACCACATGTTTCAATGGGCGTAACTCGCTAACTAATTTGCAACGTTTCACCGTGGTCGTTCCATCTGGTTGTGTGGGTGTCTTGACGACCTACTTTTATGTATTCTCACTTGGCGCAAGAGGGGGTCTAAACCCAGCGGATGGTTAGTCCAAAGGGGGCAAAACCTTAGCGAGGGAGGACTGCGATGGAATGACGCACTGTAAAGGCCTTGTCACGTGCTCTAGACCGCTTACCTACGGTAGTGAGCGGTGGTATTGACGGATGCCAAATAAACTAGAGAAGTCGTGTCGTGTGGGTAAAGCTGTACACCTCTGTAGAGTGTAAAACTATTCGAATAACCATGTTCACGGTCATGGATATACTAGCAAAACTGCTCCAAGTTAGATTTCGGTTTTGTTTTCAAAAGACTTTATGAAATGGTTTTGGATGTCTATCCAAATGGGTTTTGGGCGGGTAGCCCGGTGATAGAAGGGTATCTTTCACCACTTGATGAATGTTATCTCCTTGTGATAGGAGAGTATCATTCACCACTTGTTAATGAATGTTATCTGACTATAAAACTGAGATTTAGAAAATAAATTTTAGTTATTGTATAACTGCTTTGGAACTTAGTACAAGTATTTAGAAAGAAACACGACTTTATGCAAATTAACTCTATAAGCCTTCCTTTGAGATATCCTTGCATGCATTTCAATCTGTTATTTGACGGGTGTGACTTGCGAGCACGGTTGTTGTGCTCACTCTGCTTAATTCAATAATGGAGCAGGAGAAGAGGTCTACGAGGAGCCTGAGGACCATGACGACTAGGCTATGCCCTCCAGACGATTGCCTGTGGCAAATCGTGTGGTCAATCGTTTGTGGCAAATCGTGTGGTCTACTTGCTTTTGTCTTCTGCTATGTTTGGTTTTGTCGGCTCATAAGCCGCTCTTGTAATCAACTCTGTTATTTATTAATAAAGTTTGCGTTGATAGTTGTTACCACGTTTATTTACTGTGTGAGCTAGCCGCTGATCTTGGGACTAGCTCGGTTTACACAGAGGATTTGGGATAATCCCAGGTCCAACCATGACACCATGATTTCCTTGGACGTAGTCAGATCTTGTAGCATCCTTAGCATCTCATCTAGTTGCTTCTTCAATTGATCGTCCATGAATGAATACTGCGATCAACCGATAACACAGGGGACTTGGCGATCGAGCGACGCGTAGAGCTTCGGCGGCAAACGTCGGCTCTGATGATACCAAAGATGTTATGGGTGGCGTCGTGTAGTTGAAGGTAAGTCAATTCGCCTTCTCGTCAACAAGGCTTGCAAGCCATAGCATAGACTTCCAATAGTAACAAAACACAAACCAAGTCCGGGTCTCAATGCATTACCGAATTCAAGTTTTTAACACCACAAAGTACAGACCACGTCCACACAAGCTTCAAGCATACTACAAATACATCATCAACAAAGCCAAGTCACTTACCAGGCTCCAAACATACTCCAGTTCTAGTACCTCTAGAACTAGCCCAAAGTTCCAGACTTTATTCAGTTACTAGCTTAAACCCGCTACCGCGAAACAGTACACGTAACGGTGGCGAGTAGTGCCAACTGCCAACTTAGACGAACGATATTTTTACGGGCAAAGTGGTGTTCCACTCGTCACAGGATCCCAGAAACTATTGCTAGAGTTTCAAGGACAAGTAGGCGATGAGTGAACGCACCACAATGCTGAGCCAAGAATGATTTGCCTACGGGGAGCCCAATGACGGCAGGGGCAATCCCTGACCTGGAGCTGGACATAACCGGCAGATGCTGCCGGTGTTCGCTAGCTCTTGACATTGGTATCCCCTCCAGTCATGCTTTGAGGAGGTCACAGCAGCCATCAGAGGCTGCTGTCCACTTGAAGGGGTTACCGGCCCCATGCTCACCGTCCAGGATGCTCGGGAGCGGGGTGAAGAAGTGTGTCCGGAGGTGCTCGAAGCTGTGGTAGTGGTCCACATCTTCATGTTCATACATGCTTGTCACCTCTGAGCCAGACAGGCCGGAAACGCTGCTCGGGTTGCCCTGCTCTGAGTGTTGGATCTCTGAACTGGGAGATGCAGCTAAGCGCATAGGCAGGCTGCTGTCCACCACCTTGCTTCCTCCACCAGCTTCTTTCCCTTTGATCTCTTTCTTTGTGTTGAGGAAGCGTCCGCCAGAGCCTCTTGCACGACGCACTGCATGAAGATGGCGTGACTCGTGAAGATATGGCTGCATCATCAAAAAGTACTCACATGAATGTTAAAGAGTTGTTATGAATATTGTGTGTATATTAAAGATGCTCAATAGACAATATATATAGGGTGTACAAAGGTGCATGCCATATACAGATAAGGCAATACAAAAGACAGATAAGGAAATATAAAAGAGTTCTTATTCTAACAACCCCCTCAAATGCAAAGCGTATGCAATAGCATTGCATTTGGAAAGGGTTGACACTAAAATATGAAAAATCCGAAGCCCGAGTCTTGATAATGTCGTCGTAGCATGCATCTCTTGGAAAATATGTCGAGTATCAAAGGATCTTCTCCCATCTGAGGTCGTGCATGTATCTCTTGAAAAATATGTCGAGTATCAAAGCATGCTCTGCATCTGAAGCCTCAGGGCCATACACCTCTATAACACCGTCCCTTTGGAAGCCCACCGATTCCTAATGCCAAATCCAAAGAGAAAGACCCGATATACACAATGTGTACTTTCTATGGACTTCAAGACGACTCTCGTAAGGAGGAGGAGGAGGCACGGCGATGGTGCACCGCACAGATCGCAGATGGAGGCGCTCCAGAGGGCTACCATGGCGGCAATGGTGACTTCGCCTCCCACCCCTAGAGCCACGTGGACAAGACCGAGGGGCCCATGAGCCTCGCGGGCTCCACCTCGAGGCGGCGCTTACAGCGGTGGAGCGGCAGCAAGCCGGATCCCGAGTAGGTGACTCGGGGTCGAAGGCGCTGGCGGTGCCTCGGTCTGGCCGGATCCGGTGACGGCGGCGACACCCGCAAGCGCAGTCAGAGAGGAAGGAGAACTCCGGTGTGGCAGAGTCCAACATGAAAGCAAAGGGCGGAGTTGCAGATGTGCGAAGAGATGCTCCGTGGCGTGCAGGCACTGGCGGTGCTCGAGCGGTCGCCGAAGGACGTGACTCAGCAAGACGGCACTGTCGCCGACGGTGAAGCAGACGGCCTTGAAGCAGAGCCTGCTAGGGTGCGCACAGGAGCATGAGCCACGGGAAGGGACGATCGCTACTAGGAGGAGGCCACCCCCGGGAGCGAAGATTTCTTCTCCCGAGGGTAGCGGCGGTGGAGAGAGTAGAGGCTAGGCGGCAGCGGCTACAATAGCAAACCCTAACCTTTGCTCTGATACCATGTTATGAATATTGTATATATATTGAAAAGACCCAATAGGCAATATATAGAGAGTGTATAAGTGTGCATGCCATATACAGATAAGACAATACAAAAAACAGATAAGGAAATATAAAAGAGTTCCTATTCTAACACCTATTCTAACAAGAGTGACACAGAAGAAATTATGCATGACGTGGTGGAATTAAAATAATTCACTCATAGGCAGGGAAAATGCTACCGGACGAGAAATTTTTTTGGATGGTACCGATAGGACCGGTTACCGGGGATTTCGGTTTTTTTTCGGCTGGAAATTTTGAAACGCGCTTTGAAATCACAATTTTTTCCCCGCCGGAAAGGACCGAAAAATGGCCGAAATTTCGGATTTCGGCGAAATTTCGCCCATAATTTTTATCCCCTGTACTTAGCACCATGGACCTGGAAACAATTCACTCCAAATGTCCAAATAAATTTTGAGAGGCGATTTCACTCAAGACATGAATCAATTCCTAAGCCCTAACAAAGAATCCTGTTGTTTCAGAACCGCCATATGGAAGAACACATGACGGACGAATGGGCCGAACACCAACTTAGAATCGCAAAATCCCCGAATCGCCGAGAGGAACCAAAGCCATGGCGGAACAAACCAAATGTAAGAGGAAATTTTGGGACTAAGAGATGAGGAAGAGGAGGGGGGGGAGTGAGCAGAGAGCGAGCGGCAATGCGGGTGGGTGAGCAATGAGCTAACCTTGTCGGGTTGGAGCCTTGAGGTAGACCTTGTCGCGGAAGAGGAGCACGACGCTGGCCTGCTGAAGCCTTGGCGGCCTCGGACAAGCGTCCTTGCGCCGGCCTCAAGACGATGCAACAGTCCACAGACGGATCACCTCGCCATCCCCCAGGCCCCAGCCGCAGCTTCAGCGCCTCCACGTTCGCGAGCCACATCACCTCCTCCACCGTCACCTCTGCGACCTCAGCTCAGTCCGAAGCAGGCGCCACCGAAATTGCCGGGCCGAGCGGGGTTAGGGCAGAGCGAGAGAGGGGATGGGATGAGGATGCTGTGCTCAGTTGGGCCGGGCTAGGAATTTCAAATCGGGCCGAAGTTTTTTACCCGACACTGTTTTTTACTGGTGCTCACCGGTAAGACCAAAAATCGGCGGTAACCAGCGAAATTTCGCCGAAATCGTTTTCCCTGCTCACAGGTGACAGTCTAGGACTCCGTTGATAGTTGAGAGGTGAGACATACCTTTCTGACTTTGACCAGCCTATTCCCCCTCTCTGCCTTGGCACGAGCACGACGGCGACGAAGAATGCCTTCATACTGTTTTGCATTCACATAAATTGGTGCGTCAGCTGGCATATTCAGTGGTATACGCATACACCCGCCCTGCATTCCACGAAGGAAAATGGAGGAACATATTAGCTAATCATACATTACTTAGAGCCTGAGATAAAATTGTTTACCAGTTTCTCAGTTGACAAACTATCAAAGATAATCCCTATTTTAAATCCTTGTTGGAGTGTCAAGAGAGAGAAAATTCAAGAACAACATAAGGTCCAAAATTAACCAAAGAAAAACCCACCAGCCTATTTACTATCAAAGCTCTAATCCATCACCTGTTCATTTTTTTCACCAATTTACTTTGTATTCTTTTCTGTACACTGCTCATGGTAAGATACTAAAGTAAGCCATTTTGTTATTGTTTATTGAGTTAATGAAAAAATCACATTACCACTCAAAGAAGGGAACATACAGTCGAAAAGTTAAAGCATAGACGAACTTAAAATTCACACAGCAGTTCACAAACTACAACACATATAACTAAAATTAAATCATTTTGCAAAAAAGAAGAAGAAAAGAACCATTGCACGAGATTGTTCAAACAGTTGAATTAAAGTGAGCAATAGAGTAAAGTTTTTTATACATATATGTATTGGTTTTGTGATAGTTTTGCTGGAGAATTAGTATTAGAGTTTAACAAGAGTCCAAGTTGTGTGCGAATCGAGAGTTGTGTTAGAATTTGATTATAAACTTTGGCACTATAAATAAAAGGTGTGGGGTCCTATTGTTGATGTGAAAACCGAACACGAGTGAGGGGGCAGACGTCGGCTGTGTTACGGGCCGTCGTCCACGAGAGCGAGAATGACACGAGGGTTTATACAGGTTCGGGGGTCCAAGGGGACCGCCCTACTCCTGTCGGTGGCCTACGGTACGGGGGCTCAAAGGTTCTTTTCGGAGGCTCACTTGATGTCTTGCTTTCCTATATTACTCAAGAGAGCTCCCTCTCCAAATGAGAGATACATGGGGTATTTATAGGCTCTTGGGCCTGTACAAATGACGGGAATACCCTTTGGTGAGATGGCTATCCTATGAGTACAAGCGAGGTGACGGCGATCGGCTTCGCCTCCCCCTAGCTAGCTTTGGACTTCCAAACGAGCCCAATCAAAAAGAGTATGGAGGATGGTGATCAGCTTCGCCTCCCCCTTGCTAGCTCTGGGCTACCAAACGAGCCCAATAAAAAAAAGTATGGGGGACGGCGATCGGCTTCGCCTCCCCCCCCCCCGCTAGCTTTGGGCTCCAAAACGAGCCGACGGCGATCAACTTCGCCTCCACCTCACAAGCTTTGAGCTCCCAAACGAGCCCAATCAAAAAAGCATGGGAGACGGCGATCGGCTTCGCCTTCCCCTCGCTAGCTTTGGACTCCCAAACAAGCTCAATCAAAAAGAGTACAGGGGACAGTGATCGGCTTCGCCTCCCTGTCGCTAGCTTTGGGTTCCCAAACAAGCCCAATAAAAAAAAGTATTTGGGGGGGGGGGGGCGGCGATCGGCTTCACCTCCCCCCGCTAGCTTTGGGCTCCCAAATGAGCCCAATCAAAAAAGTATGGGGGCCGATGATCGGCTTCGCCTCCCCCTCGCTAGCTTTGGGCTCCCAAATGAGCCCAATCAAAAAGTATGGGGACGGCGATTGGCTTCGCCCCCCCCCCCTCGCTAGCTTTGGGCTCCAAAGCGAGCCCAATCAAAATAGCAAGCAGCGGCCTCCTCGGGCAAGCAAACATCAACCCTTCACGCCACTCCAAGTCACGGGCACAATCAACTAGGAGCGGCCGAAGGGGGGACGGTACCTGGCTCCCAACAGGACCATCATAAACGGTCACACCGAAGAAGTAAACAAAACACAATAGGGTAGCAACGACTTTGCCACGACGCATCGACCGCCATGCCTCGGCGTGGCGGCTTCGCACTAACTTCACCCACACGGTCTTTGCCGCTGCTCACCACCCGCCTCGAGGTTGTAGCCTCGGCGGAGCAGCCCCGACGCGCCGCCCGCCTCGAGGGCCATGCCTCAGCGTGGTGGCCCGGCGTCAACTTCACCGACACGGCTCTCATTGCCACCATCCGCCTCGAGGTCAGAGCCTCGGCGGGGCGGCCCCGACGCGCCGTCCACCTCGAGGGTCATGCCTCGGTGTGGCGGCTCCGTGTTGACTTCATCTACACGGGCTCGCCACTACTCACTTTCACCGCCTCGAGGTCAGAGGCCTCAGGCGGCCCCGACGACGTTACTGCCTTGAGGGCCATGCCTCAAGACGGCGGCTCTGCGTCGACTTCACCCACACGGGCTCTGACGCTGCTCACCGCCCGCCTCGAGGCTGCGGCCTCGGCGGGGGCACCGCGGCTCCGTGTTGACTTCTTCCGAGGTATCCCGGCTCCCGAGGTGCCAAGGGCGACAGGATTGTGTTTGCTTGCCCCTCGGAACCGCGGGACCTGTCCTCGCAACCTCAGACCATGCAGACGAGGGAGTTGTCGTAGCAGGGCACCAAGGGGTGCCTCGCACCCTAGGGTTGTTAGGAATACCGGTGTGCCGTCAGGGATACTGTACATGAGTAGACCAAATCCATATAGTGTATTTAGACAAATGTACTCAAATACCCTCCCTCTCCCTATGCATTGTGAGGGCAAGAAGGTAAGTGTCCCTTCTTGCCCCCTATAAATAAAGCCCCAAGGACATGTACAAAGGGGGGGCTTCCCCTCATTCTCATTCATACATTCAATACAACATCACCACACCTTGTGTCTTTGGCTTCTCCCCCTTCGGTCTACTCCCAAGACAAAGAGTACCTTGTACCCACTGTCTAGCCTTTTCTTGCTACGACATTAGTGATGGTGGTAGAGGAAGCTTAGGTGGTGACAATATCGAAGGTTACGATGGGAGGCATGATGGTGGTGGAGTTTTAGGGCAAGTAGAGAGGCCCTAAAACATGGGGAGAAGACTGTTCAGGCGGTGGCTTTGGTGGTTGTGCTAATGATGGAATTAGTGGCGGTCTCGAAGGTGGTGTTGACATTGTTGTTGGTAGCGAAGGTGCTAGTTGGAGTTGGTGTTGGTACTGGTAGGGAAGGTATTGTGGTGGTAAGTGTTTGATGGCGGTGATAAGCTCGATGATGGTCATAAGCTCAACGATGGTCATAAGCTTGATGGTGGTGATGGTATTGGTGTCGTGCGGTGGTGTTGGTATGGGTGCCAGAGATGGTGTTACTGGAGAGGTCCGGAGACGGGTTGGTAGAAGGTGGGGATCAAGGCTAGGGGTATGTGAGCGGAGGTGGTGGAGGCCGAGGGGTGGCTGGGGGCGTGTGGGCAAAGGAGGAGGTTGAGGCCGAGGCAGCTGGTAGATGATGGAGATGGATTTGATGACGTCCCTAGTGGTATTGGTGTTGAGCAATATTTTGGTCTTTGTGGTGGTATTGACTATGGAGTCGATGGGGTTTGGCAAAGTGTTAGATTCTAGTAATGGTAATTGGTATTGCAATATGTAATAAGATGAACATGATTGTTATCTCATACCTATCTTGAGAGGGAGTGTTGGAGAATTAGTATTAGAGTTTAATAAGATTACAACTCGTGTGCAAGTTGAGAATTGTGTTAAGAGTCATATTGTAAACTTTGACACTATAAATAAAAGATATGGGGGTCCCAAAGGACACACACAATTATTCCTGAAATTCTACAGTTTTGCTACAGTTAGGAACCCAGTTAGAAAACTCTGAAGATGACTCATTCAAAATGAACTACAGCATACCATTGATCTCATTCCATAAGTTGAAAGCAGGCCATAGTACTGATCAGTGTAAGGATAATCGGAGGAAACCTGAAACATTTGAAGCCATTGATCAACTCAGCACTAGGGAATTCGGGACGGCAATTTTAATTGTAAGGTTGGGCAAATTTCTGAGTGCACTACTAATTTAATAACAGAGGTAACCTTTATTCATATGCATAAACAAAATTGGGGGAAAAGCTTACCACAGATTGACCAAGTCCCAACTCAAAACGCCCATTATCTTTTGTGAATGGTGACTGCAAAGCAATAGTGGCAGAGTGCTCAGAACCTTTTTCTCCTTTACCTGAAGTCAAATGCCCCAAAGCAATTACATTTCCAAGGTCCACAAACAGAAGCATTCAACAATGGTCTGTACTCCTTAGAAATCCGTCAGAGATCCAAGTTGCTAGAGACTAATATTTGTTCTTGCATATATGGAGACTGCTACAACTAAAAAAGGAAATGTTTCTAGTCTTATCAACATAATTACATGGCAATGCATATCAAAAGAACATTTCCTAACCATTTGTGGATCCCTGTACCCATGCCATGTTGACTTATGATGTTTGATTTTACCTTTAAAAAATGCGTAAGTTTCAGAAGGATAGAGTCTATCTAGCAGTATTATTTTGTATAAGCCATACTAGGTTATATACTAAGGCCTTGTTTGGATGGGCAGGGATGGCCCAGGATCCCGGCCCATGCGCGCGTCCATGTGTCCAAACAAGACCTTAAATTTTCGGAGAGTCAAAGTTGCTTTGGTGTCATGCCACCTCTGTATCAAAGATAAGAAATTTTTAACCAAGGAAATATCAACATTTCTGTGGAACATGTCAAAGACTAGTTGGGCACATATCAGTGCCCGTCTCATGTCAGAAAAGAAATAAAACCCATTAGGAGTGTTTCTGCACCTAGCTCAAGGTGTGTGTGAAATGTGAACTAGGTATATACAAATATACAATATTTATTCTACATCTCGAAGGAAATGCTAAATTTAAATGAGCACAAGGGGTATAACCGTATAAGTAGGAAAGTCACCAGGCTCCACCAAAAGCTACTTGGTACTCCACTATACAACATGTTTGCCAATTGCCAGTATGTCTTTTTTTCGGATTGCAAAACCAGACCATCAACAATTTCTGAACTTCACCAAATATATGACTGTGGATTTTGGGAATATTGTGTGTATCCTGTAGGATCCTCACACCCTTTATTTATAGTCTCAAAGTTGAATCCAACTTTAATATAAGGTTAGATCCGACTAGGGATGCAAGTGGGCACGGAAGCCCACTTAGCCCACTTGGCCTGTCCCGCAAAATCCGTTTAGCGAACACCCACGGCGTCTTGCGAACGCTTTAGCGGTCATTTTGCGGACGCCACTGCTGGTCCGCGGCGAGCACGCCTTGCGGTCGCGGTGGTGCCCCCACGGCCTCGTGTCAGATCTGCCGCGGCGTGGGCATACGGGGCGGCGAATCCAACGGGGCGTGGCAGAGAGGGCGCATGGGCGGCAGATCCGGAGGGGAGCTGCGGAGAGGCGACGGGCGGCAGATCCGGAGGGCGCCGGCAGGTGCACAGGAGACGGATCCGCGGGAAATTGCTGGTGCCGATGGTATGGCGGACGGCGAACGCTCAACGTCTGGTGCAGGCGGCGATGAGCAACATCATCCGTGCGACGGCGAGGTCCGCGACCGCGAGGAACCGCCACTATCCAAGAAGTTTGTATCCTCCCCTTCCCTCTTGTAGTTCTTGATTCAACCTCCCCTTTTCTAATTTGTTGTTGCCGTGTGCTTGCTCGCTGCAGATCTAGAAAAAGCAGAAGAGAAAGAAGATGGAGAAGAGGAAGAGGGTAGAGGAGGATAGCCGACTCAGGGAGACAGTGAAGACGAACACGGTGAGTGTGCAATTATTGATTCCCCAGTTAGCATCTAACTGAACTTGATTGGTGTGTTAGTTACAACATTTTCCATCTCATGACATGAGCAAAATTAGCAGATGAGGAGAAGCAGGACAAGGGCATCTGCAGTGCCCCTGAATAATTTTCTGTTTCTAGATAGATGAGTAATTTTCTCTCAGGAGTAAATTGCATCATCCATCCATGATCCATCCATGCATGCATATATCACTCTGATTTTCTCCCATCAAACTGGCTATTCCAGTCTTTGTGTGCTAACTACTAGTCGAGGAAGATGTTTGTGAACACATGGATTAGCTAGTACAAGTGTATAATTTATTGGAAAAAAGTTATAATGTTTTGGTTTGATTTCATAACCAAGCCCCCGGTTTTAGATTCTGGACTTTCTGGTCTCTCTGATGGACCTTATATAAATGATCCTTCGAGCACTCGATATGATGCTGTATAACATGCTACAAAAAAAATTATGGAACCGTTGTCATTTGTATCATGATCAATTCTATACAAGAAAATTTATTATCAAAGTGGAGTGAGATGACTGTAAATGTTGATTTTGCTTATTGGTGGCAGTGCAATTGTAGCACCATTTAGAAGCTGTCTATTTGCTGCCTGTAGCTAACTGTTTCCTGTTCCTTCCCTTTCCTTATGGTCTCATCATTCTCTTCATGAATTTCTATGTAGCCAACTAGCCATTGGTTCCTCCCTCTGTGGGGGACATAACAACCTGGTATCTTCAGTTTACAGAGTTAAGAGTCTTTTCAATATATTTTCCCCACCTATCCTTACATTTTTTGTGTATTTGTTTACGATTCATGTCTACTGTATATACCATTTTTTTTTGCTTTATTAATTAATTTTGTTGCTCCAGCTACAAGAACTTGGAAGTTGCATTGAACTGCGGGAACATGTTACGAGAATGTATAAAATATCCTACACTTGCAAAGTAAGGTTCCAAAGTCCAAAGTCTTCATTAAACTAGATTTCATATTTCTTAATGATTAGGAGTATTTGCTGCCTGCATTTACATATGGTCTCCAATGCATATGCCTTGATGATGCAGAGGCCGAGAATGTTCTTGCTAGTTTTTAGCCTTATTTCTATCTCTAAGGGTCATGGGTCTAATTTGGAGTTTTGGCATGAGCAGGACGCGGTTGATTGCAACGGATCACATGACTATGGGCTGCAAAAGGACAATAGTTTTCTGGCATAAGCTGGATGTGCTTGACTGCAATGAAGCACTACAAGTGCTTATGTAATATTTTGTCAAAGAAAGCTTATGCTGCACTTAGTCTTGTCAAATGATGTACAGATTTGATATAATTTTCAGACTATTAATATTAGTGTTTGGGTTGTTAAAGAAAGCATAATATTTTTCAAAGCACTTAGTCTTGCCAAGAATACTGTGCAGCAGTGCAGCTAGAACAGCAGTGTGATTTTCACATTATTAATGTTTGTGTTTGAGTTGTTAGTAGTTGAGTTGTGGGTTGGTCATGTATGGTGTCAAGTATCAAAGAAGGAAAGCTAAAACGGATTCAGTAGCAGCTTCGGCAATTCCAGACGTTCCAGAGAAGGACTCAGAGGAGGACTCAGAAATAGAGTTAGAGAAGGTGCCAGATGAAGAATAGAAAAGGGAGTTTACATTAGTTACTATAAGTAGTTCTCTCCTGTACGGGGAATCCCCTATAAAAACATGTCATTGTTATTCTGATGGAATACAAGCAATAGTTCAATATCTTCTGTTCCTTCCGTTCTTCTTCTCTATTATCTTCCTGCTGCTTCTTGCTCGGCTCTTTTCTCATCACAATCACGGCTGAACACCAGTACAACCTGAGATCCCGATCAAGGCGTGACAACTTGGTATCAGAGCATATGGCACACGATCAGACGACCATGGAGGCAATCTATGAACAAATCGCAAATCTGACGGCACACATGACGGCTCAGATGGATGAAGTCAAAGAACGTCTTGACCGACAAGAAGGTCGATTTGGCGATCTAGGAAATCGAATTTCCAACATGGAGAAACGATCTACAGGTGATGGATTGCTTCCTTACCAGGGCAAAGTCAGGCGGCTGCACATCATATGGGAGGACCGCAGATGCTGGACAAACCACCCCGCTTCCACCGGCTTGAATTTCCCACATTCGAAGGGAAGGAAGATCCCCTCGGATGGCTGCAAAAGTGCGAACAATTTTTTCGGGGACAGAAGACGCTAGAAGCTGATAAGGTATGGCTTGCATCTTACCATCTTGTTGGTGCTGCCCAGCAATGGTATTTTCACCTAGAGCGAGATGAAGGCGAACCCACTTGGAGACTCTTCAAGGAATACATGAACTTGCGATTCGGACCATCCATCCGCCACAACCCCTTGGGCGAGTTGAAGGAATTAACTCAGACCAGCACAGTGGCAGAATATCAAGAGAAGTTCCTTGCAATCTTATGTCATGCTGATCATCTACAACCAAAGCAACAAGTACAACTGTTTACACCAGGCCTTCGCGAACCAATTCGCACTGACGTTGAATTGCAAAACCCAGCCAGCCTTCAAATGGCTATGGCCCTGGCTCGAGCTTATGAACGACGAGCTCTAGCGACGAGCAACAACACATCGCTCCTGGGCCTCACGACCAAGAAGTACCACCAACTCGTGTTCTCGCCTGAATAAAGACCTCCATCAAACAACCCACCCACCCTACAGACTCCCAACAAAGAAGTTGCTTGCTCTCCCGGCTTGGCTAGCAAAGACAACTTCAACCGAGCCTCAGCGTGTCGCGCCACGATTTAACGATGCAAATCGGTTCCTTACACCGAAGAGATGGATCAACGCCGAGCGGTATTGGCTTATGTTACAACCGTGAGGAAAAATTTACGCCTAATCACCGCCGCAAACGCTTATTTCTCTTGTTTGCTCCTAGCAAAGGGTTCGGCGACAAAGGAGATGAGGCCGAGGTCCTAGACGATGATGGTGCACTGCATATCTCAGATGCGATCGCAGCATCCAAATTGCGTTCCACCCAAACAATGCAACTCCCAGTACATGTCGGCACTACCACATTGCTTGCGCTACTAGACACAGGGTCCACTCATAATTTCATTACCCCTCGAGCAGCCAAGCAAGCAGGAGTCTGCATCCAATTCCGTCCTGGCCTACGAGTCACAGTTGCTAATGGGGATCAGATTTCTAGTGCAGGGAAGTGTGAAGCCTTACCACTAATGATCAATCACGAACTGTTCACCATCAGTTGCTACTCAGTACCCTTGGAAGGATTTGATATCGTCCTTGGTATCCAATGGCTTTGCACGCTCGGTCCAATCTTATGGGATTTTAACACATTAGCTATGTCCTTTAAACATGGTGATCGACAGATCAAATTACAAGGTATTGGCGTTCCTCCCTCCACACCATCCGATTACCATATGACCCAGCAGGACCTTCTGGATACACTTCTCAGTGAATACGATGATCTGTTCGCTGCTCCCACTAAACTCCCTCCAGAGCGCGCCCGGGACCATCATATTCACTTGCTACCAGGCACACCACCAGTATCAGTACGACCATATCGATATCCCCAGCTACTCAAAGATGAACTTGAAAAACAGTGTGGCGAGATGCTTCGTCAAGGTATTATCCGGCCCAGTACATCCGCTTACTCCTCACCTGCGCTCTTGGTCAAAAAGCAGGATTGTTCATGGCGGCTTTGTGTGGATTACCGAGCTTTGAATGATCGCACAGTCAAAGATAAATTTCCCATCCCTGTGGTGGACGAATTATTGGACGAGCTTCGCGGTGCTAAGTTCTTTACTAAGCTCGACTTACGGTCGGGATATCACCAGGTACGCATGCATCCGGAGGACATTGAAAAAACAGCCTTTCGAACCCACGAAGGACTTTTTGAATTTTTAGTCATGCCCTTTGGCTTAACCAATGCGCCGGCAACCTTCCAAGCATTGATGAACAATATCCTTCAGCCGTTCTTACGACGCTTTGTTCTGGTTTTCTTTGATGACATCTTGATTTACAGCCGATCTTGGTCCGAACATTTACATCACATTCGGGCCGTTCTACGTACCTTGCGGCAACATCAGCTCTTTCTCAAAAAGACCAAGTGTCTTTTCGGAGAAACAAAGGTGGCTTATCTTGGCCACGTTATTTCTGAAGAGGGAGTTGCAATGGATAACTCCAAGGTTCAGCAAGGCGCCAATGGCGAGCCTAATCGATTCAAGCGCTCTCGCTGCTTTCTCAAGTTAGCGGTGCTACTATCGAAAGTTTATTCAAGGATTTGGAGCAATCTCCGAGCCCCTCACACGCCTTCTTAAAAAGCAAGCTTTTGCTTGGTCGCCTGAGGCAAGCCGTGCTTTTTCTATCTTAAAAGATGCTCTTTCCTAAGACCGGTTTTGCGCTACGATTTTCGATGAATTCATAGTAGAATGTGATGCTTCCGTACCGCATTGAGCAAGATTACATCAAGGGGAGGTCCAATAGCCTATTTTAGTCGGACGATGGCATCCAGACACACGCACTGGCGACTTATGAGCGAATCGATTAAGTTAGTGCAAGCTATTCGTCACTGGAGACCTTATTTATGGGGTCGTTCCTTTGTGGTCCGAACTGATCATTATAGCCTCAAATTTTTATTGGATCAACGGTTGTCAACGATTCCTCAACACCGTTGGGTCAGTAAATTGTTTGGCTACAATTTTAGGGTGGAATTTAAGCCGGGACGTCTTAATGTTGTCGCCGACGCTCTTTCCAGGTGCTCCTCTGAGGATAGCTCTTTATTTGCCATATCATCACCACAGTTCTCTTTCTTGGATGACCTTCGGCAGGAGGTCAGTATGAATCCAGAGCTGGTTGCTCTTCAGTCACAAATAGCCAATGGCCACAAAGATGAACAATGGAGCATTGTTGATGGTTTAATTCTTCACAAAGGCCGTGTATATGTTCCATTATCTTCAACGTCTCTCCAGAACGTATTGCTTGCAGTACATAACATGGGACATGAGGGTGTCCAAAAAACGTTGCATCGTCTCAAGGCCAACTTTTATGTTCCACAAGCTCGACAGCTGGTTCAAGATTTGATACGTGCTTGCTCGCTTTGTCAACGAAACAAGTCTCGAGCAATTACATCCTGCAGGTCTCTTACAACCTTTGGTGATTCCAACGCGTATTTGGGATGATATATCAATGGATTTCATTGAGGCATTGCCGCGAGTGCATGGCAAATCAGTGATTCTCACTATCGTCGATCGGTTTTCAAAATATTCCACTAGCTCATCCTTACACAGCTAGTTCGGTCGCTCGTGTTTTCTTTGATGAGGTGGTTCGTCTCCATGGCATTCCATGCTCAATTGTCAGCGACCGTGATCCAGTCTTTACAAGCAATTTTTGGTCTGCATTATTCCGTTTCTCAGGTACTAAACTCCACCTCAGTTCAGCGTTCCATCCTCAGTCCGACGGACAAACCGAGGTGACGAACAAGATCATTACTATGTATCTTCGCTGTTTAACTGGGGATCGACCAAGGCAGTGGCTACATTGTCTACCTTGGGCCGAGTACTGTTATAATACCTCATTTCAATCTTCATTACGCGAGACGCCTTTTAAAGTTGTCTACGGCAGAGATCCTCCGACATTGTGTTCTTACACTACCAGAGATGCTCCTGTACCAGCCGTGGACCAATTGTTGCAAGAGCGTGATCAACTCTTGGTTGATGTTCGCGATCGGTTGCTTTTAGCACAACAACATCACAAGCTCCATTATGATGCGAAACACAGAGACCTCACCTTGGAGCCAGGACAGTGGGTATGGCTTCGTCTACACCATCGACAAGCACTATCCTTAGTTGATACTATCAATCGTAAGCTTGCTCCACGGTATTATGGACCATACAAGATTCTTGAAAAATCGGATCGTTGCTTATCGTCTACAATTACCACCAAGTCTCAATTCATGATGTTGTCCATGTCGGTTTATTAAAACTTTATCGGTACTCCTCCGTAAACACCTCTGCATTACGAATTACAACATGGCGGGGTTATTCTGCATCGCATCGAATAGTAAGGAGTCGATTAACCAAAGGAGGCCGTGAGGTATTGGTGCGATGGGTCGGACTTCACCTTATGATGCTACCAGGAAGCATGGGATCACTTTCACAAGCAATATCCACACTTCCAGCTCGAGGACGAGCTGATTTTCGAGGATGGGAGAGATGTCATGTATGGTGTCAAGTATCAAAGAAGGAAAGCTAAAACGGATTCAGTAGCAGCTTCGGCAATTCCAGACGTTCCAGAGAAGGACTCAGAGGAGGACTCGTAAATAGAGTTAGAGAAGGTGCCGATGAAGAATAGAAAAGGAGTTTACATTAGTTACTATAAGTAGTTCTCTCCTCAGACGGGAATCCCTATAAAAACATGTCATTGTTATTCGATGGAATACAAGCAATAGTTCAATATCTTCTGCTCCTTCCCGCTTCTTCTTCTCTATTATCTTCCCGCCGCTTCTTGCTCGGCTCTTTTCTCATCACAATCACTACTGAACACCAAGACAACCCGAGATCCCGATCATATGCGTGATAATGGGTGTCATATAACCCAAGATAAATTTTTATGGTCACCGCATTAGCCCGCATAAAGTTATGTGTTTTGTGCGGGTAAGCGCGGGCTGCCCGCAATTGAACCCACTTTCATCCTGAGATCCGACTCAACACAACTCATATTTAGATTCTAATACTAACTCACCAACAATTACACATCACACAAAATTGACCTCTGCTGTATTACTTCATGGATTTGTCTAAGGTGTTCCCTTCGAGTGAAAGCAGCAAAAACATCTATGATTATGTGGGCATCTAAAAATAATAAAGAGGGGTAAGCAATTCTGCTAATATTATCTATGAGACCTAATCACTGAAGAATCCAATCATGCCTCATTCAGGTATCAAACATCATCCTCTTCTCATAACACATACAGATTCCACCTCTATATATGCAATGTTCTTGAAATAAACCTACAACTTTGCTTACAGATAGTAACATCCTAGGCTTTCGGTTTACACTTCATACTAAAAACTTATTTATGCCGTTCTCTAAAAAAAAACTTCTTTATGTCTATGTAACAGAGAAGTAGCTACAAGCAGTGCCAAATTTGTACCAAAAGTTGGATTATTGAGAGCTCAATCCAACCTTGTGTCCTTCACATGTGTCACATCACCCCCTACTCTTTTCTACTAACATGCACAGATTAATCAAGTTCATTTCATGTTCTTGCCAATTGCAATACCCTACAAACACATGCATAGATAATAAAAAAAATAGCCTCACCCTGAGCCATGGAGAATTTCAGAACTTCAGGGAGCCCCCTCTCCGTCAGTGGCTGCGCGGCCTTTGGCGGAACCGGAGGATCCAACAGAGTCTGACTTCTCGGCACAACCTGGAACTGACCCTCCCGGCAAGCATCCTCCGGCGACATGGCCGGCTTCCCCTGGCTCAATGGCTCACCGTACAGCAGCTGGGACCCTGCCCACCATGGCAATGGAGCTCCATTGGAGGCCTGGTTCCCAGCAGCAACTTGCCCAAATCCCTCATGGTTCTTGAAGCTCATCATTGCGGCAGGAGCTTGTATGGGCTCAGCAGCAACCACCTCAATGCTCTGTCCGATGTTTTCTAGGATGGATATATTTAAGCACCTAACCACCTACTGCAATCAAAGCACCAAAAAACAAGTTGATAGATTAAGCACCAAAACAGGTAGTAAGATGCAGGAAGATAGGTAAGACTGTACTAAAGAAGGGAGAAAAGTCTTCAACGACAAATGTAAAGATGGCAGAAAAAAAACTGCAGAATGAGATGAAGAAAGATAGGAGAAATGAAGCAAATCAAGAACTGAAGATGCAAAACATAGTCCAAGAACTGAACCAAAAGATGGCTGGCCATACAAACATATGCATTAAGAAGCCATAAAAGATCAAACTATTTAGGATCGGAATGGTAAAATAAGGCCCAAAAATAACATGACAAGGCTGGGGAAAATGCAAGATTATACCCAAAGATCACCCCAGAAGCCAGAAAGATTTCAAGTTCCAAGTGGAACTCACAAGCCAAGAACTTCAACACGGACGGCCCAGCCCGTGCTGCATGTGCAGCAGATGCAAGAATCTCCCCGAGCACAGCAACAAACCAAACCAAAAGGATCCAAGACATGCACAGGAGGAGCAAGGAAACAAAGACCCACTCACATTTCAGCAGCGGGAAGCCCCCTGATGGGGTAGAAGAGGACAGCTAGAAGAGCAGAGAGGAGGGAGAGAGGACAAGACGGGACGGGGACGCGCGTATAAATGGGCGGAACTGAAACCAATAAAGGCCTCCTCCTTCCCCAACTTGGGCGGTTGAGCCAAAGAGATTATTGATTGCCACAATCACAATCCCACTCACTCGCTATCCTCTTCAATGCAGAGCTGAATTGTTTACTCCCCAAATGGACCCTCTTTCCCAACCATCCTTTCATATCCCATTGCTGGGATTAGTGTTAGTTTAAGTGTTCATTACAAGTGGTGCTTAAAGTACACTAACCATGCTGTCAAAAGGGGAAAAAAATAGAGCTAGCACTGAAAAAACTAAGAATATTGGTCTTGAACTACTAAGCTGGGTAAGATTTGCAGGAGTGGCAAGTGACAAATGACTAAATTGCTCACACAGGCATGAACAGGAGCTATAGCAACTAGTACCAGTAGCCAACCGTTGGTTTCCACAAATCTATCTATCCCCCGTTGATGAAATGGAAAGACAGGACTTTCACTCGCACCGTACTGGTCATTTGATTTGACCGTATTATTCGGTTCGGTTTTCAAAGGTTTTTTTTTTTATGATTCGGTTTTTTTGGTTAAAAACCGAACAATTTGTAACGCAGCCAAGTAGTCTAGCACTGCAGGCAGCCCATCTATTCCCATAGTTCCATGTGCCACGCGGCAGGCGAACTTTTTTTTATTAATTAACCTATTTTTAATTTTTATTTTAAAGTTAACATCCGATGTACTTTATTTCCAATTCTGACCCCTTTGATCACGTCACCACCCGCGGCGTGACAAATCAACGATATCACGCCATATGATAAGTCCGCTAAATAGCACTTTTGGTCACGCCACTGGTCGTGGTGTGACCAAACAACATTGTCACGCCATGGGTAGTGACGTAACAAGAGTTTGTCCCAGATACGGGCTGACGTGACAGCGTTGTTTTGTCACGTCACGGGTGGTGGCGTGACCAAAGGAGTCAGAATTGGAAATAAAGTGTGCCGAGAGTTAACTTTAAAATAATTTTTTTAAAAAAATTAATCAATAAAAAAATTACGCGGCAGGCCAACCCACCCATTCCCACCGTCCCACGCCCACCGGACCACGTGGCCATGCCAACGCCCACTAGGCACCAACCCATGCAGTGCAGCAGTACGAGGAGAGTTGGTACCCCTATATATGGTCTTGGAATGCCAGATGTAGCGAGGGGTTTCCTCGCCAAACCAGAGGACATGCCCGCTTTAAGCTATGTGTACAACCACCAACTAAGGCTACAACTAGGGATGGGAAATGGTAAAGGATAATCTGTTTTATCCGATATTCGTATCCGAGAAAAACAAATGTGGTAAGTAAAATCCGTTATTTGAATAGTATTCATATCCGTATTCGGTGTTATTCGTATCCGGAAAAAATGGATAATATTAGTATCCGTATTCGGTGTTATTCGTATCCGGGAAAAAAAACCCGGATAGTATAAAAAAACAAATACTATCCGGGAAAAACGAATACGAATACCATCCGTTTTTCCCAGATACGAATAAGAATACTATTTGTTCTACCGAGATTTGTCGCAAAAGTTGTAGGATTTTCGCATTCGACCGAATTGAGTACATATTCGATTCGAATTCGTATTCGTTAGGACATTCGATTCGTATTCGCATTTGAGAATATTCGAATTCGTATTCGTTTTAAAAATAGGGATTCGTATTCGTTTTAAAAATAGAGATTCGTATTCGTATTGGGACTATTTGATTCATATTCGATCCGTTTCTATCTCTAGCCACAACCACCAGCTAAGGCTACAATGATGATTAATGTAGTCTGTACGGAACGCCATAAATCGTTGATGCGGACCTAGTCCATGGAAAGCTCCTTACTAGTGCTATATTTACATTAAAGTGATTGATCTGCAGCCCACCATGACTAAATAAGTAAATATGAAGTAATGGTCGTAGTACATAATCGTCGTATCGATACCGGACCATATTTTTAAATAAGATTGCATTTACCGAATTAGCAATACTGTGTTTACCGAGTATACCGTATTTACCGAACATACCGAATGAACACCCCTACTTGTACCATCCATATTTGTTTGGAAAATGGATCCTCTGCGTTGAAGGATTCAATGCAAAGGACCTACGGTGCATAACATTAGGAAACGATCTCCACTATCCGAGCAAAAATCAAATGTCGAGATCAATAGTAGCGCTTTTCGCTACGGTGTTTTGCTACAGTGAAATCGCATCAGTAAATATTTCATTGCTGCTAACCGATGTGGGGTGTTGTTCTCGTGCTCACAGAACACTGTTCACACGGTGAACCTCTCCGACAATGCAGGGGATCGGGATCCGATTGTTTCATCTTGATTGAACAGTACGAACGTGACATTAAACCCTCGTATGGACTTCTGATCGAAAACGGACGGCTCAGATTGTATGCAGCTACGTGTTACACGTCTGCGGCGCCATCGCTGCCTTGCCACCCATTGTAGTCAACTTGCCACCGGAATGTTTCAACCATTGTTGAGCTGCACATTGAAGGGGTCGTGTCAGTGCGGCACTTTAGTTAAAAGAAATGAGCTTTAACAACGGAATGCTTGTTGAGCGGAGTTCACCAAACACGTGGGGTTACATGGAATAAAGTTTCATGTTGCACTTGTATTGACAAATGTATGGTTATCATATAGCCTCCTTTTCTTTCACATCCAAGGCTCCAACTCCAATCATTCGTCATTTCTCTGCTTGAACTAATCTCAACCTACCAATCGATTGCCCCACCACAACATACATCTACCTCTCATGTGTTCTAGCTTTTTCCACGCTTGGTTAATGTTACTTTCCTCCTGTTTTTCCTGTGTTTATGTTTGGTATAATTATATGCTTTAGAAATGTAAAGTGGCACAATATGGACGAAGATTTTATGTAGTTGTTCACTGATTGCATGTGCTACAGTAAGATGCAGTATTAGGTCCCTAGAGGCGTCGGATTGAAAACTCATGGATTTGGCCTCCCAACCTCTAACCACATATGACCTCCCGTGTAAATCAGGCAATCACCACCGAAGTGCAACCCTGGATCTTCTCTACTGACAAACTCTTGTAGTAGTATTTAATTACCTTTTGATCTTTGGATGGAGTTTATCCACTGAATAACAACAAGCTTAATGCTTTTTCTTAAAGAAAAAACAATAACTTGCTACTGCATAGCTAAACAACAGCAGTACCAAACAAATAGGTGAATCAGTACCCAATTCTTATAAAAAAATAGCAGAGTTATGTATATGATTGTTAGTGCTTAAGGAGTCGGATCGCGCGTTGAGTTAGTGCACAAGGCTGAGGCTTTCACATCAAAACCAAACCATTCATGCTCCACTTACTGAGCTAATCAAATAAGTGATCTGGCAGAAAGATGTGTGAAGCTTAAAAAAGGGTAAAAAGGAAATAAAAAGGGTCATTTTAGAGGAGGAGGGTTATTAGGGTTCTATTAGTGTTGGAGTCCACATCACTTTGAGCTGGCTACAATTTAACTTCGCTTCCTTACAAAAAAGTTAGGAAGTTTCCCAGCAGTTCTAATTAAACAGGGGTAGTAAAGGGAAGAAATGGCGATGAGTTGCAACAGGAGTTAGATCATGTATGGGGAGATATACTTATTTGCACTGTGTTAGCAATTAGAAAAAGACTCATCACTCACAATCTGATCTAACAATGAAATGCGTATCTATGTTCATACAGCTTTTGGAATATGATATGCTTAATTCGGTTAACCATCTATGATAAGCACCGTTTTCTTTTCAGCAACCACTTCATCAAGGGTCAGTTCAATGCAAAATCTCAGCTATTTCAGGCTATCTGCCTCATGGAGCCCCTAAAGATCAAGTCACTCAATGCCCAAAATAGGTTCAATCTCTGGGAGCTCTATCCACACTCCACAGACCTAACTTTAATTTTCAAGGCACAAAATAAAGGTGGTCTAAAAGCCGTGTCATTACTCAGTGGAGAAGCAACTAGATTGGTAGTACTGTATCTACCATCAGATACCATCTTGCAACAGAATCCAGTTATGGATGGCCTTTCTGGGAAGTACATGTACCGTATGGCAAATTTGATACGGTGATCTTTAGGCAAACACAGAATATGACCCACTGATCTATGCACAAGTAGGCTGGCCTTTTCCCAAGATAAAAGTTGCAACTTGCAAGAAATCTTTATTCTTTGGGTTTGTTTAGTCTTCTAGCTTCCAACTACTATTCTCTGCAGATTACATTCTTAATGCATGGTTATGGTTTTGCATTCAAAATTTGTTAGATGGCCAATACCTTATTTTGAGTACATTAATCAGGTGATCTTCAGGGCAAGGGCATTACAAAACAAAGTGGACGTACATATGTAGCCAAAGCTGTTGTAAATACAGAAAAGAAACAGTCTAGTACCATAGAATAGTCCAACTGATTTTCTGTCCAATTATCATATTAAATATCAATGTGTAATTACAATGAAAGCATACTGTATGTTTTTTTCTGAGATGGATTAATTGTTGATGTTACTAAGATTTGGTCTTGTCTATGTTATTGCACAGCTCAAAGCTGTGGACCCTGAAATTGATCTTTCGCAATGGTGCTTCAGTGTAAGATGTACTGGCCGCCACTCTTTCCCTCCCCTCTGCTACTTTTTCACGCACCGTCTTATTCTTATCTTCTCCCTGTTTTTTTAACAAACTCGATTGCTGCTTTCCGGTGCCTTTGTTACTGGATTGCCTCTTGTCGAATCAAAAAGACGGGACCTCGGTTATGGCGAGGGAACCTAGGGATTTTCCAAAAAGAGGAACGATGTCAAGACGAATAATTATGTATTAATTGTCTTTAAAAAAAATGCCCTCTTTCATTACATAGAGAGACGGCTAATTATAGCCTTCCGACCAGATACACGAGATTACAGTTCTACCTCTAAAAAGATCATATACCCGTAGGGGCCGTTGGGGCTTTTCCTCTTCCTACACGCAGCCTTCGGTCTATGGTGGATCCTCCTGGACCTAGTCCATCCAGCCAGTACACGCGGTCCACTAGTACTCCTTTCCCTTTGCACCGTGCTGGGTGCTCCCGGGCCGAGGGCACCTGATGCCCTTCGGTGCTCACGAAGTGGCCCCAGGCAGGGATCCCAGGGGCCTCCTCGCTCCTGGACCCGAGGTGTTCGGCAGCCTTTTCGCATCCTTCGAGGGAGGGGAGGTGAAGTGTGTCTTCTGCCTGTGGCCCTCACGCCTCCTTCGGAGCCTCCCCAAAGGTATGCTTGGTACCCTCTGGGAGTCCCTAGTCGTGCCTTCTGCCTTAGGCCCCGCATGCCCTTTGGTGGCCTTCGTGCCTCCTTCGGGGCCTCCCCGAAGGTATACTTGGTTGTCGAACCCGGGAGCGAAGGATTCTAGATTTTCTGTGTCTCATACACTAATTCAGGAATAGCTAGTATACACAGTCAAACAAAAATGATAGCAAAACCATAATACAAGATTCATTCATAATAATTCAAGTTTGTTAAGGGGGGGGGGCATAAGTCCAAAAGCATAGTACAACGGAAGCATAAATGATAGGGAGATTCAATTATTTGCCACTACCAAACATGCATAATTGATTATTTGTCATTGATGTGAGTATGACATGTGATCCCGGGACCCATATGTCATACTCACATGCAGTTGTAAATCATAAAATTCACTCTTTTTGCAGTGGCAAATAATCAATTATTCCTAAATGATAAGGTAGACCATACGATTCGCCACAGTCAATCATCTGGGGGCGTAGCCTAGTCGTCTAGGTTCTCATCCCCCTTGCAGTACTCCTCTGAGCAACAATGTATTAAGCAAGGGTGAGTATAAATAAATGTACTCCGTAAGTTACACCCAATATCATATTATAATGCATGTAAGGATTTATCAAAGGAAGGCTTATATAGCTCAATTTGCATAAAGCGAAATTTTCAATTTAAATACTCTTACTAAGTTCTAAAGAAGTTTATTCTATAATTAAAATCCATTTTTAAATGATAATTTTATAGTGGATAACCTCCATACAAGTGTGGTGAAGGATACCCTCCTATCACATGGCTAACTGCCCAATTTCCCAATTGGATACACTATCCAAAATTATTTGTCAAAATCTCTTGTAATAAAAAACCAAAGTCTAACTTTTAGTGGCTTTGCTTAACATGTCTATGACCGTAGACACGGCTATTCAAATAGTTTTACACTCTGCAGATATTGTACAATTTTACCTACAAGAGATAATTTTGCTTAACATATCGGCCAAGATATGCTTCCGAAGGTGACTAAGCAAATATCACGATGCCTTTACTATGCGTCATCCCAACGTAGTTATGCCCGCTAAGGTTTCACTTCATTTGGATTGAACCATCCGTCGGAACTCCCCTCCTACGCCTTGTGGGAATAAATAAAAGTAGGTCATTCTGACACCCACACAACCAGATGGCACAACCATGGTGGAATGCTGCAGATTATTTAGCTCAGCCTGTCCCACTCCAGACTTGTGGTAGTACGGTGAAGCTTTGCAAGATGTGGCTCGAAGACTGGTCCTTAACTGACTTGGACGACTTTCAATAAAACATTGCGCCTCAACCATTCCCAAATTAAGCCCGTGCATAAACCTGCACTCACTAACTATCCATTTCGCCCAAGTCTAAACCAACTTTTATTTATTTTTCAAGTTAAATCATTTGCTAAAATTTCTATGGTAAACACAATACCATAGCCTCATTTTAAATCATAATCGAACATTTGGCTAAACTCCCTAAATTCAATATTTTTTGTCTAAGTTTTGTCTAAGCATAAAGTTTTTCAACATATTCTAGTTCATACTAATGTACCAACTAGATTTTAACTGTGGTATCAAGGAATGGCTAATTCAATAGCAAAATTTGGCTATACAATGGAATTGGGAATAACTATAAAGTTAAAACAGGAATTTAATTTATTTGAATTTAAATAAGCATGCAATAATAATTTAAAACAGAATTTAAATAGTTTAAAATACTAGAAACAATATGATCAAATGATGTAACTTGCCTTGCCCAAAAGCTCGAAGATCTAACTCTTCAAATAATTCAGGTTCCCTGGAGTTGTCGAAATATATACGCAAAAACGAGCCAATATTCAAATAGAATTCAAATAAAATCCAAAAATTATCAAATTAGAACCAAAAGGAAGGTACTGAGTTTAGATGAATTTAGAAACAAGAATCGATGGGATCGGAGTTCGTATGAGAGAGAACGAACGTCCGAAAGTTTACAATCACATAAAATGATAGAAAATTTAGAAAATGAGGATTAAGCTGGATTTCTCTGTGCTAATTTTCTTCCTTTACTGAGCAAAGTAAATATGTGGATGACATAGAGGGTCCACCTGCAAGTGAGACCAAGAGGGAAAGAAGGAAAGGGATAGCCAATGACAAGAGGGACCACCTAGTCATTGAGTCAAGCACAATCAACAAAGAGCAACTCAGAGCCAAGAACAGGGGAGCTCGGGGCGGCTCGGGCACACGGCTATCGGCGGCGCGGGAGAGGGTGGCGACCACAAAAATGGGGCCCCACAGAGGTGAGGAACCCAAGGGCGGTGGCGGCTGCGCTGGGGATGCACAGCGGCGACGACAGCACAAATGGTAGCGGCGGCGTGCGGGAAGCACACAACACCGACAAGAGGGTGGCGCCCTGTGGAAGTTAGGGGGAGCACGAGGTGCGTGTGGCCACGGGAAATGCGTAGAGCCACACGGGGTAGCCAAGGAAGGGCCAAGGAGGTGCGGCGGCAACGCCGGTGGCGGCTCGGCACAGTGCCCAATCGGCCGGGAGAAGGGGGAAGGAAGAGGGAGTCTGGTAATGCGCCGTGATGCAGGTGGTGTGGCAAATACTGATCGGAGGGAGGAGATTGGCGACGAGGCAGCGCGACCGGCGTTGAAGAAGAAAAGGGGAAGGGCGACAGGGAGCTTCAGTGGAGGAGGGGGGGAAGGGAAGGGGGAGGGGAGGAAGGGGAGAGGAAGGGGAGAGGAAGGGTTGCGCCGCTTTTATAGAGGGAGGAGGAGGCAAGGCAGCATGGGAGGATGTGGGCGACGCACTCGGTGCGGGCGCTGCATGGGTAGAGCCCGGGCAAAGCGGCAATGCGCTCGGCGAGGAGCGGGCAGTGGAGCCAGGCATGGTGGGCGATGCGCTCGGAGGGCAGGAGATGGGTGAGGCGGCGGGATTCATGGGCATGGGCGCAGGCGTTCGAGTGTTGCGCTCGGTGCAGGGCATCGCAGCATGGGCAGGGTGCCAGAGGAAGAAGAAAGAGAAGAGAAAAGAAGAAAAATGAGAAAAAGAAAAGAAAATGAGAAAAGAAAATGATTTTGAAAAATCCAAGAAAATTCCAAAAAAATTCTTGGAACCTGAATAGGTTGAATAAAATAATTTTGAATTTAATCAAAGTTTATTTTAATCATTTAAAATATTTTTCATTTTATGAAATTTTAACTTAAGCTTTAAATTAAGTCAATAAAATACAAATTTAAAATTATTTTTAGAGCTTTAAAAAGACGCCAAAAAATTGGGATGTTACATTGGTGCCCTCTAGGAGCCCCTAGTCGCGCCTCTAGTCTTGTCCCTCAGAGGCCTTCTTGTGGTCTTCGCTCGGTTGTTAGGGCCGGTGGGCCACCCCTACGACACCTTTCACAGGGCACCGAAAAGTTGGAGAGATTTCATGTACACATCCTTCTGCCCTCATCTAAAAACTTCAGGTTCATGTTCTCTCTCCCTTGGAAGGCTTTAGTGCTGCTTCTCTCTCCTCCCCTGTACATGGTGCAACTCTCGAAATCTTATGAATCTTGTCGCTAAACCAGTGTTTGATCCCGGGTCCACTAAAATCTCCCCCTCACACAACATATGTTCTCTCCAACAACTATGAGGTCCGATCCGTTAAAATCTCCCCTCACACATCAGGTGTGCTCTCCCGCACCCGTGAGTAGAGCTGGGAGTCGAGTCGGGCCGTGCTCGCATAGCACAGGCACGACGGGATTTGGGCCACATTGGGCCGTGCCGGCCGAGCATGGCCACCTCACCGTGCAGTGTCGTGCTGGCACGACTCACCTCCGATGAGGCCCAGGCATGGTCCAAGGCACGATGAGCCGTCACCGCGCCATGTTGGCCCAGGCCTGGCCTTGAGCGAGCCGGCAACCTTGACGATGGCAAGGCCCTGGACGAGGACTACATCGCCCGAGAAGACGATGGCCATCGTAGCCCAGGAAGACGAAGACGCCCGTGTGCCACCTCCGCCATCCACGCCCGCTCCCCCTCGCCATGGCCTCCTCTTCCCGGACATCAGCGAAGAACTCCACCCGCCTCGGTCGCACCACGTGCTTACGAAGGGGCGAGAGGGGCGACGATGAAGAGGTGGTGGTGGTGGCGGCAGCGAAGGGGCGTCGGCGGGGCTCGGCTGTGGTGAGTGTGGAGGGAGGAGAGGAGGCAACCGGAGGGAGGACGACTAGAAGAAGGGCGGCACTGCTTATGCAGTAGTGAGGAGGCGGCTGGAGGAGTGGGGGGGTGGGGGTTGACGGTTGGCAACACATGGGGAGGGAGAGGGAGAGGGTGGCTGGAGGGATTATTGGGGATTGGGAGCCGAGATTCGGGAGGGGACGGGAAGGGAGGCGTGAGGAGTTGGGCCAGCCGGGGATTGGGGACGAGATTGGTCAAGGGCCAGCATGCTAGGAGGGATTGGGCTAGGACGGGGAAATTGGGCCTCTTGGCGTGCCACGTCACAGGACGTATTCTTAGACCCAACCCAGCCCAGCCCGGCCATTCGTACCGTGCCATGCCAACTGGGCCTCGGGCCGGCCCGGAAAAGCACGGCCCAAGTCTCAGGTCTAACCGTGAGACCCCCGGAACTATGAGGCCTTATCAAGAAAATGTTATTGGGGTATCTGGCCTATGATACCAATTGTTGCCCAACGCTGTCGGATCGCTAAACCAGCGTTCGCCTAGCACCATCGGGCTCACTAAACCAGCGTTAGATCCCGACGCCAAGTCGTTGGACCGCTATACCGACAATCCCAACTACAGACCAACAAACAAGGGATGTTGGGCCATCTCCCCACAAAGACTAGCTTGATACGTGGTACTCCATCGTCCTTATAAATCGTGTTTTGTCTCCCCTCACAACCGATATGGGATTATACCAACAAATCTTTAAATGAATGACTATTGACAATCCTTATCGTAATAGTTGCATTTGAATGACTACAATGGTGAAAAAAAAATGCATAATATATAGCATGCAGATGGTAACCACACGTTGCAATAGAAGCAAAGACGATGGAGCAGTACGATGACAAACTAATGAAGTCAACGGCCGCAAGTCCGAATTATGATTGAGAAACATGCAGTTCATACAATAGGCACATTAGATCCAGCACTAGAATAATCCAAGTCAACATCTACAATTCTTATTTCTTCTGCTAGTAAGTCACCGCCCAAATCCCTTTTTCTATACAGAATGAAAACTCGATGATTTTTTGTTGTTGTTGAGGAAATGAAAAGCTCGATGCTGCTGCTGAACAAACCATCCCATAGAGGGAGAATTGTTGAAGGATCCTCGACTCCTAATGAAATCTGTGTAGTAGACATAGAGGCTTGATTTTTCTTTTTCTTTTTCTTTTTTGAGGGAACAGAGGCTTGATTTTCAATAACCCTTTTTCCTTTTAATTTGCCCCACCATCGAAGTTAAATGGGCCGAGTTTTTAGCCAGTACCCTTTAGTATCTGTTTCTCTTCTTGTGAGGGCGAATTCTGTACGACTATTCGGGTATCCTCAGTTCGCTCATTGAAGTCTTGCTTTGACACCCCGAGATCGGATAAATTTAAGCACAGTTATGCTAAAATTCCGGGATCTTTGTAAGGCAGGAGGCAGACGGGGCACCACAGGTGAGAACCAAGGAAAGCGAAGTGCAATGATGCTGACTAATGTTGGAGTATTTGATAATACTATTTATTGCAGAATAAGAGTCGATGGCCTTTCTGTCCAACTCTTGTGGAGCTCACTAAACAAGGTGTGAAATCAGAACATGAAGCAATGGAAAATTTGCCACCCGAGTCTTTGAGAGCACCAACCAACCACACCCCTTTAATTCCTGTCTTTCGGTAATGAGCAGTGTGAAACTTCACCAACTGTCAATTTTCCACTGCACCATTTTTCTATAATACCCTTGCACCATTTTCCACTGCACCATTTCGGAGAGCTCAGCACTTAAACATCATCGCAATAATACCCTTGCACCATTTTTCTACCATCCATTGCCATCCTAATAATTTAGAAGAAAAAATATATTTTTCAAAAAAAGAGCAAAAATGTACTATTTTTACACTGTATGGCTGAGTGCCTGAATCTTACCCAGCAAACAATTTCAGGGTTTCAGCCAGCACGTCTGTGTCAGTTGGTGCTACAACTAAAAGTTCACAGTACAACATGTACTTAAGACATGCAGATGTAGTAATACAACATCAAAACACTACATTACCATTACACCACAGTAGGTACTTCAGACATAACTTCACAAACTAGGATTTGCATCACAGTTGCATTCAAGTAACTGATGAAATATTACAGTGGAGTACATTGCGTTACAGCACCACCACTAAATTACTCTAGCATCTGTACAGTACTAGTGCAACGTAGACAGGAAACCTGCTTCATAAATATGACCTCTGCTATCATCATGCTGCTTTCATGAATTAATACACAAAATCTTCTCCCGGGGGCAAAGTTGCTGACTTTATGATTGTTGAGCGAGTCCATTCAGCATATGATAATATCCAGCATCCGGCCCAGTGTCTCTTTCCATGCACCCACCTCCCTATCAAGAAGCTGTTAGATGTATATTATTGTCTGTGTATTTTTTTCGTTATATAAGAGGTTATCTGCATCTATGTTATACCTGTACTTGTATATATATTGGCCCGTTGGCCTCTTGATGAAAATAAGCACTATCCATAACATGGTATCAGAGCCAAGCTAGGGTTAGGGTTTTTCTCATGTGACTGTCGCCAGCCTCCTCTACCGCTTGATTGTTGTTGCCGCTCTCGTTGCGTTTCTTCGCCGACGCGCTTACTCGCACCGCCGGTTGCTATTGCCGCAGGTTTCGCTTTCGCGCTTCCACCCATCGCTTCGTCTTTCATTGGTACCGCTTGTCGCCTCTAGTGGTTTTGCTCGGCGTCGGCGCTAGTTCGTCTTCATCACCGCCGCTCGTCTATGTCTTGGGAGTCGCCGAGTTCGTCGAGCCGCCGCCTTTGTCGTGAAACCGCTGCCGGATCCACCGCAACCGCCAAGGGGGAACCCTAGTTCCCCCGTGCACGCTTTTTGCTTCACGTAAGCAGCAAAGCTTCGGTTGGTTTTAAGTGAAAGCCGCCAGAAGAACAAAAAGAGAGATAAAAATCAAGACGCCGTTCTAACATTTGCTGCCGCCCAAAGGTCGCCGTTAGACTTCGTTGTCTTGGTCGCCGCGCCGCCCAACGCCGCTACCAATGGGCCTGCTTCGCTTCTCGCCGGTGATCTTCGATGGTCTCAATTATCGGATCGGTTTTAGCACATGCATGGCGGCGTCTTTGGAAGTTTCTACCGATTTAATTGTTTTGCTCGCTCGCTTACTCCACCTCCCGAGCTCGTGCTCTCAAGACTACTTCAAGACGCCATAAGGAGGCATATGATGCTTTTGAGGATACTATGGAGACTTTTCAGACTCAGTATGCTGCCTACAAGACATAGATTGATAAGGATGCCCGTGCCTTTGCTATTCTGGTTGCTAGCATGGAGGTGCAATTCACTGGGGATGTGGTTGATTTGGCTTCAACACAGTTGATGTGGACAAATCTGCGCAACCGCTACGAGCCGTCGATGATTCCTTGTATCTTTTCACAGCGTCAGAGCAGCGATCGGCTGCCGCAGCAGGAGATGCCATTGTGGACGAGTTCTATGCCCAATTGTTTGTGGTATGGCATCAGATTGACTCTTTGGGACCAGATGTTTGCCACACATGTCAGTGATGTCGGCATCAGCAGTCTCACCTGAAGCTTCGTCGTATCTACGATTTCTTGACCTATCTCCGGGCTGAGTATGAGCAGACTCGTGCTCAGTTGTTGGCGCGCCACCCTCGTGTAACTCTGTTGGAGGCCCTTGCATCTATTCGTGGTGAGGAGATTCGCCTTCGTGCTGCGGGTCTGCTGTCGTCACCATCGTTTCCTTCGATACTGGCAGCTTCTAAACCCGCTACTCCTTCACCAGTGGTGCCTTCACCAGTGACAGCTGTTGTTGGTAGGGGACTACACTGCACTTATTGCAATAAGGACGGACATGTACAACAGACCTGCTAGAAGAAGGATTTACGTCGTGGTGGCCGTCCTCCACAGGGCATTGGTGGTTCCTCCTCTCAGAGGAGCTCTGGTGCTTCTGATTCTCAAGAGTTTCTCACACTACTGTGTCGCATGGCTGCTCTTGTACCGTCCGGTTCTGTTGGTTCTGCTGCATAGTTTTCTAGTGAGAGACCACCTTCTACTTCTTCCTCAGGTATATCACCTCGGATTCTTGACTCTGGTGCTTTCTCTCATATGACATCTGATTCCACCAGTCTCACTTCCATTCGTCCTTTAGTTACTCCTATCATTGTTCAGACAACAAATGGTACCTTTCTTTCTGTCGCAGGACAAGGCACTTTTTCGAATTCCTCTTTTCATATTCCTGTTGTTTCTCATGTTCCCAAACTAACAATGCAGCTCATATCTGTCGGTCAGCTCACTGATCATGGTTGTCGTGTTATTCTCGATTCTGACTCTTGTTGTGTTTAGGATCGACGCACGGGGACTCTGATTGGTATTGGCCCTCGCCGCCGTGACTCACAGCGTTTCTGGGAGCTTGACTGACTTCATCTTCCTTCCGCTGTCTCTGCCAGTCTTATCGTTTCCATCGTCGCCGCCACTTCTGTTACATCCTCCACTGTGTCATTTGCTTAGTGGCATCATCGTTTAAGACATCTTTACGGGTCACGTCTATCTTATATACTTCGTCGCGGTCTTTTAGGGTCTGTGTCTGGTGATGCTTCTCTAAATTGTAGGGTTGTAAGCTTGGTAAACAACTTCAACTTCCCTATCCTTCCAGCAAGTCAGTATCACGGCGTCTTTTTGATCTTGTTCATTCCGATGTATGGGGTCCAACTCCTTTCGTTTCGAAAGGAGGTCATCGATGTTATATAATTTTTATTGATGACTTTTCTCGACACACATGGATATACTTTATGTCATCTTGTAGTGAGTTTCTATCCATCTACAAGACTTTTGCCACCATGATCCGTACTTAGTTTGACTCTCATATTCGAGTTTTTGTACTGATTCTGCTGGGGAATACTTGTCAGGAGTCCTTCATGGTTTTCTTGCTGAGCAGGGCACTCTCTCATTAATTTCTTGCCCTGGTGCTCATGCCTAGAACGGTGTGGCTAAACAGAAGCATCGTCATCTTCTTGAGACAACCCGTGTTCTTATGCTTGCTTCATTGCCTCACCGCACTTCGGCCGAGGTCGCTTTACCGCCACTTTCCCGATTAATATTCAACCTTCTTCGCTTCTTCAAAGGGATCCCAATTGAGCGTCTCTGTAGCAAAACTCCTGATTATTCTAGCCTTTGCCTTTTTTGGGTGTGTGTGTGTGTGCTATGTTCTTCTTGCACCTTGTGAGCGCACCAAGCTGACTGCTCAGTCTATAGAGTGCATTTTTCTGGGCTATAGCGCTGAGCATAAGGGCTATCATTGTTGGGATCCTGTTGGCCGACGGATGCGGATTTCTTGGGACGTCACTTTTGATGAATCTCGTCCTTTCTACCCTCGTCCTTCTTCTTCCACCACTTCAGCATCTCTTGTCGAGCCACTTTCTTTCCTGACTTTTCCTGCCACCCCCATAGGTACCACACCTCCATCACAACCTTTGGCCTCTTCGGTGGTTCCTTCACCGTCTCCTTCGCCACCACCACCCTCTCTAGAGGCTCCTCCTGGCCTTGGTCCTCCTTATCCTCTCTACTACACTCATCGTCTACGAGTTGAGGATTCTTCCGATGCGCCATCTTCTTCTGATGGTTCATCTTCTTCGGCCTCTCCTCGGTATGCTCTTCATGATCGTCAGTCTATTCGGCCTCCTGCGCGTTTTTGTTTAGCGGTTCTTGCCGAACCGACTTCTTATCGTGATGCTGCTGTTCATCAGGAGTGACAACATGCGATGGCAGAGAAGATTGCTGCCCTTGAGCATACTGGCACGTGGGATCTTGTCCCTCTTCCCATGCATGTTATTCCTATCACATGCAAGTGGGTCTACAAGATTAAGACCCGCTCTGATAGTTCTCTTGAGCGCTACAAGGCTTGTCTCGTGGTACGTAGTTTTCAGCAGGAGCATGGTCATGATTATGATGAGACATTTGCTCCTGTGGCTCACATGACCACTGTTCGCACTCTTCTTGCTATGACATCTGTTCGGGTATGGTCCATCTCTCGGCTTGATGTCAAGAATGTCTTTCTCAATGGTGAGATGCGTGAAGAGGTTTATACACAGCCACCACCGAGGTATTCTGCTCCTGAGGGTATGGTTTGTCGCCTTCGCCGATCTCTTTACGGCCTAAAGCAACCTCCTCGTGCCTGGTTTGATCGTTTCTCTTCTGTTGTCACTGCAACTGGTTTCTCTACCAATGCTCATAATCCTGCTTTCTTTATTCACACTTCTCCTCGTGGTCGGACGCTTCTCCTTTTATACGTTGATGATATGATTATTACTGGAGATGATTCTCAGTACATCACTTTTGTTAAGGAGCGTCTTAATGAGCAGTTTCTCATGTCTGATCTGGGTCCTCTTCGCTACTTTCTTGGGGTTGAGGTTATTTCTACACCTAAGGGCCTCTATCTGTCCCAAGAAAAGTATATTCAGGATCTTCTTGATCGTGCTTCTCTTACTGATCTTCTTGATCGTCCTATGGAGCTTAATGCTCATCTTCGGCCCACGGATGGGGAGCCTCTTACTGATTTTACTCGCTATCGTCACCTTGTTGGGATTTGTCGTAGTGAAAGGACCAGACAGTAATAGGAGGGACCCTCGGCGTCGGAGCGAGAGGGTAAAGGGTCCCAGGTGAGGGGTTCCAGCTAAAAGTGTACTTGTGTTAATTGCCAGAAATTTGTATTCATCCTTTACATGAGGGGGAAGGAGGCTATTTATAGCCTATCCAACCGGGTACATGAAATTACACACGCACCCCTACAAAGGTACAACCACCATAGGGGTAGCAGGGGGTTTTCCTAGTCCTGTATGTAGCCCTCCTGCATGGTGAACTCTCCCGTCCCTGGTCCACCCGAGAGCGAGTCCGTCCACCTTTCTTGCTCCTTTGTCGATGGTCATGAGGCCTCCGGGACCCTTCTTGGGGAGCTCATGGACCCCCTGGAGGCATCTTCTAACCTCCTCCAGGGGCTCTTGGGGACCCCGAGGCTTCTGTTAGTCTTTAGGGCCTTCGGGACCCTCGGTGGACCCCTATGGAGGGCACCTCCGGAGTCGCCTTCGGAGCCTTCTGAAGCGCCGCCGGGTCCTTCGGGGACCCCTTAGTGCATTGCCTATGCCGTGGGGCCGGTGGGCCGCCCCTACGACAGGAGTCTTATTTATCTAGGTGTCACTTGTCCTGACATTTCATATCCTGTACATATCTTGAGTCAGTTTGTTTCTGCTCCCACTCAGCTCCACTATAGTTATCTTCTTCGTGTTCTACGATATCTTCGTGGAACTATCACTCGTCATCTATTTTTCACTCGCTCCAGCTCTTTACAGCTCTAGGCATATTATGATGCCACCTAGGCTAGTGATCATTCTGATCGCCGATCTCTCTCTGTTTATTGTGTTTTTCTTGGTGGTTCTCTCATTGCTTGGAAGACTAAGAAGGCATAAACAGCTTCTCGCTCGAGCGCTAAAGGCCGAGTTATGAGCTATGGCTTTGTTGACTGCGGAGGTTACTTGGTTATAGTGGTTACTTCAGGATTTTGGTGTTTCTGTTTCAACACCCAATCATCTTTTGTCTGACAGTACATGTGCTATTAGCATTGCTACAAATCCGATAAAGCATGAGCTTACAAAGCATATTGGTGTTAATGCTTCCTACATATGGACACAGGTGCAGGACCAGGTTGTTGCTCTTCAGTATGTGCCTTCAGAACTTTAGTTGGCAGACTTCTTCACAAAGGTGCAGACCAGTGCCCAGCATAGCTTCTATCTCTCCAAACTTCATGTCGTTGATTCATCATAAGTTTGAGGGGGTGTTAGATGTATATTATTACCTATTTATTTTCCCGTTATATAAGGAGTTATCTGTATATATGTCACACCTGTATTTGTATATATATTGTCCTATTGGCCGCATGATGAATATAAGCGCTATTCATAACAGAAGCAACCAAAAAGACAGGAAAACAAAAGAAAAAGGAAACAAGGAGAGGAAAAGATGGAAAAGTGCAATAATCATTTTTATTTACCTAAATCTTTAGGACAGGAAAGGGACCACTCTTACGCTAACTGCTTCCACAATCCACACACACCCCTCACAAGTAGACAAACTAACAAAAGATTTAAAATTTGCACTTGCACATAAGAACTACTGAATCCATCCAACATAAAACCATAATCTTTGAGTGTAATGGGTTTTCAAGGTTACTTGATTCAGTTGTTTGTTAGTATTAGCATTGCTCTTTGCACTTCAGACTTCATACAGAGGTAAGCAAAGACAGGCATAACCTCATAGAGACAAAAATGATTTCAGAGGCAAGACAGTGGTGCCATGATACAGATGATACATTTAGAAAAGGTGTGATATTGACATATGTATATAGCATATACTACAAACTATCACTGCATGTATCGACAGATTGCCTCCATGTAATACATAGGATGATCATGCTAACTACTACCTATTACGTGCCAACAACTTCTCCCTCCTCTTTTCGCCACCACTCAGCTCAAATTGGAAAGAAAAAAACAACACACAAAAAAAATACTCACATAGAGGCAGTCTGGGACCCTTCGCCACCAACGCCATCACTCTCTGAGCAGCACCATGCGTTTTGCCAAGTGCCCCTTGAAGGAATAAAGCAAACTAGGTTTGGTGCTGGTTGCTCCTCTGAAGAATCTGCAAGGGAATGGATGGATCAGCTTATGCTTGTTCATCATCACAACCCTGCAAGAGGGATAGAGAATCGCCATTACATTCTTTTCAACAAATCAATCCAAGAACACCACCACGGCCAAGAAATCGGAGAAGTATTTCTACGACAGTGCATCATCTTGCAGTCTTGCACGTAATAGACTAATACTAGCAACACCAATGCCGCCTTCATTGACAAGCTTACAACTGCAAATTTGCAATTAGGTAAGTAAAATGTTCGCTACTGTGTCAGTATGATGATAACATGGTCAGTGTTACTGTTAACAGATACTATCTGAACAGAAATATAAACCGACCCATGTTGAATCAAATACAATCCAGTATAAATTGCCGATTGGTCCTGTTTGGGATTTAGTTCAAATTTCGAATGGGGTCTAAATAGGATTAAATTATTGTTCTTGATCTTTGTTTCTAATGCAATTAAAGAAACTTGGAACACTTGAAAATTTTAAAAAATGCAGTAAATGGACATTTTCATTACCTCATTCCATTCAGCCACTCCGCGCAACCAGCCTAGTCCCGCAGTATGACGGAGTTGGCGATCTCCATCAGCGGCCCAAGGCACTCAGGCGTGAACTTGCGCGCGAACATGTATGAATACGTCCCATTGGACTTCCTGAGCTCCCTGATGAGATCCCCGGACACCTCCTCCGGCCGGTAGGTGTGCGGGTGGCCGCCGACGGAGTCGGTCCAGTTGACCCTCGTCAGCGTGAACTTGGTGCATCCGTCGGGGTCCTGCATGTCCAGCAGCGTCGGGAAGTAGTGCTCCTCCGGGTAGCACCAGTCCTTCCTCTTGATCAAGCATGGCATCTTGAACTTGTTCCACAGCCTCCTGTCCCTGACCACCATGATGGCGTGCCGCCTGGCGAGCACAAAGAACTGCGAGCCAACGCGGAAGCGGTCGTACGGCACCTCCGGAAGCATGACTTTGTCGCCGCGCGCGTAGTACCGGTCGTGCAGCGTGGGCTCGTTGTCCAGGATCTCGATGAAGCTGCGGTGACGGTGGCGCGGGCCGACATTGTCGGAGACGAGCGCGCGGTAGAGGGTGGGGAACGGGTGGAGCGGGATGCAGGACTGTGAAAGCAGCGCGAAGAACTGGTTGGCCGGGTCGTCGAGGAGCGCGGTGGCGAGGAGGCGGCGCGCGGCGGAGTTGAGCGTGGCGGCCGCGCGCTGGGTGGCCTTGCCGTGGATGAGGCGGCCGCGGAAGGAGGGGGTCGCGGGGAGGGTGAGGACGGCGGCGGGGTCGGCGTGGATGTAGAGGTTGAGGAGGTGGTGGTGGCCGGCGAAGAACTGCTCCCAGAGCGGGGAGAAGACGAGGTCGGAGTTGGTGAGGAAGAGGAAGGCCACCTTGGGCGGCGGCCGGCGGCCGAAGAGGGAGGCGTTGGAGGCGGCGGCGGTGGAGGGCGCAGAGGAGAGGAGGACGGCGCGGCGGAAGAGCGCGAGGTCCTCGGTCTCGTCGGCGTCCGGGATGGCCGGGAGCGACTTGGGCGGGAGGAGGCGCGGCGCGAGGAGGAAGACCGCCGGGATGGAGAGCAGCAGCAGGAAGGACAGCACGTACGGCGAGGCATACGGCGGCGCCATCTCGGGCGAGCTTTCGAAAGGAAAGCTTCGATCTTTTTTTGTTTGTTTGTAGAAACTGAAAAAAGTTGGATCTTTGGGTCAGGAACAAGAAGGGATTGCCGCACTCGATCGGCTTGCAGGAGGATTACAAGAAAAAATTGCGATTTAGGAGGGGTTTTCTCTGGGGATTGGATCTTGATAGCAAGAACACAAGAACAAGAAATTCCCAGACATTAACTGAACAGAGAGAAAATTGGGAAGTCGCAAACTAACCGGGAGGGTCAGGGCAAAATGGACCAAAAAAAGATCACAAATAGACAGGTTTCGCGCTCTTGAAGGATCAAATCTCTCGGATTAAGCGAACGAAGGAAATCTGCCGCAACAGCAAGAGAAACCGCGCTTAGCAAGAACAGCAAGAAACAGAGCGCCCAAAGGGTCAAAAGAACTGAGCTCTCTCTCTCTCTCTCTCTGGCGGCGAATCGGGAATGGAGACGCGCGCTCTGCTCCTCCCGGATCCAATCGCGCGGCTCCAACGATCTCTTGTTCTCTTATTTGGGGGGAGATTTTTGGAGGGAGAAGAATCGGAGAGGCTGGGGAAAGAGAGAGAGAGCGCAGCGCAGCAGTTGTGGGGAGGGGAGGGAGTGTGGTGTTGCGCGCTCTCATCTGCTGCTTTTATGGGATTGGTTTAGAGTAGAGTTTAGGCTTTAATTAAGGACATTGCTAATTGGTACTCGTGTATTTTTGTTGGTTGCGAGTACTCAATTTTCCGTCCGTCGGATGGGGCTTCGAGATACGCGTTGTGCATGTGGTGTGATACCATCCAAATTTCGAAAGCGTCGTTGACGGTACGTCCAAAGCCCCAGCATCCTTTCTTTTAAGGTATGTGTTTGTTTATATAGTTTTTGTTTTAAGGTAGGCCTGAGCATCCGTCTGTTGCCGCCGCTGACGAGTCCTTCGAGGACCAGGCTGGTGTTTGTTTATATAGTTCTTGTTGTGTTTCTCGTAGAAGTTTGTTTTGTTCTTCTTTTTACAGACTGTCAATTCACTTTTATCTAATTTAATTTTCATAAAATTAGTATGCGATTGATGTAAAATAAGGCCATACAAAAAAGAATAGTATGTATTGAAGCATTCCTCAATGTATCACATCTCATACTAATAACTACTTGTAAAAAAAACCCAATGTAATAGAGTCAATAAGCAAACCCATCAGTGCAACAAACTAATGAGCGAAGGCGGATATACGTTCAACGGCCAAAAAATTGATTGCTCCCACACAAAATACTCCCTCCAGTTACAAAAGTAAGTCGTTTTCCGTTACATGCATTCAAACATTATAAACTTTGGTCATGATATGTTACAAAAGTAAGTCGTTTTCTATTACATCCAGTCAAACATTATAAATTTGCTCAGTGCCATCGCAATCGTTCGCGAGTTGCAAAATACCATCGTGAACGAGGCCGACTGGAAAATACCATTGCAAACACGAAAAACTCTAAAAAATGCCATTGTCGTCATGTTTTCCATCCCAAACAGCCGTTAGAGCCTTTTTTAAAGAGAAAATTTTAGAAGTACCAATATTACACCTTGTAGAGAATAGTTCAAGAAAACACATATTAAATTTGCAAAAATAACAAACAAAGCTAACAAATTCTAGGCAAATTCATAGAAAATACCATTGCAAACACGAAAAACTCTAAAAAATACCATCGTGAAATTAAATATGTGTTAGTTAATTAGTTGCAATTAATTAAGTCGTAATTAATTAGTCATAGTTAAATTAATATTACGTATTTATTTGTGGCATAGTTAATTAGTTATGAATTAATTAGTCGTAATTATTTAGTATTAGTTAATTAATTAGTGGTAATTAATCGCCTAGTTAATTAAGTCTTAATGAATTAGTCATAGTAAATTAGTCATAATTAATTTAGTCGTAGTTAGTTAGTCGTAATTAATTTAGTGACCTTATTAAGCCATAATTATTTATTTGTAATTTATCCGAGGTAATTAATTAGTGATATTTATTTGATCGTAAATAATTTAGTCGTAAATATTGTAGTTCTCATTATTAAGTCGCAATTGTTTATTTGTAATTAATTTGTGGTAATTAGTTATTCCTAATTTAGTGACAACCAATTTAGTCGCATTTTAATTAATCGTAACTATTTTGTCGCAATTAATTAAGTATTAATCAATTGATTGTACTCAATTAATCGTAATTAATTTGGTCGTAGTTAATTAGTGCATATTATTCTGTTGTTTGTATTTAGTCGTAATTTTTAATTTCTAGTAATTCATCGTCATTATTAATTTATACACTAATAATTTGTGTCTTTAATCTCCTGCAAGTCATGCCTTTACCGGAGCTACTAGAACCCTTTTGCGACGAGAATCACTGGTGCAAGTTGTGGATCACCGGAGACACGGATGACCCTCCATCCCTCGTGCTTAGGTCCGACAAGCATTACTGGGAGCTCGACTCTCACTACATCCCAATCCTTCGGGACACAAGCTTGTTACCCTTTGCGAGGCTACTCTCGGTCGGACGCTACTTCAGTCTGGACGGCGGTGTGATATCGGCACTTGCCGACAAGTGGAGATCCGAGAGTCGCACCTTCCACTTTCGGTAGGGAGAGATGACGGTCACTCTCCTGGATGTCTCATTCGTTACCGGTCTCCCGATCAGGGGTGGGCCACTTGTTCCTGGCCGTTCGCCGACAGACTAGAAGGCCCGGTTAGGCATCGGTTTGGCATACCTGTCCCGGATAGCGCCCATGGTATCCCTCGGACCTAGCAGAGGAATTGCAGTCAATGCCCGCCGAATGCACCTAACGAGGTTGTTAGGACGCATCTCTGCGCTTACCTTCTTTATCTCTTCGGTTGGGCCCTGTTTCTCACCACACCGGGTGATTGGGTGTACCCCAGTTTCGTTTGCATCATCGAGTCTTTGGTCGACACGGTTGGGCGATGCCTCAAGATCTTGGGATCACCGTCTTTGCGCCACATACAGTGTTGAACCTGGGAACGAAGGATCCCAGATTCTCTATGTCTCATACACTAGTCCAGGAACAACTAGTGTATACAGTCCAACAAAAATGATAGCAAATCCATGTCACACATTTATTGAATAATAATCAGATTTTATTACAAATGAGCATAAGGCCAAATAAAAGATACAACGAAAATCATAAGTAAATATGTAGGCCACACGATACGCCACAGGAAATCATCTGGGGGCGCGGCCTAGTCCTCCAAGTCCTCACCGTCGATGTAGAACTCCTCCTCTGAATAACAATTGGTTAAGCAAGAGTGAGCACAAAAATATACTCCGCAAGTTACACCCAATAACAGATATAATGCATGCAGGATAATGTCAAAAAAAGACTTATATGGTTATTTTGCACAAAGCTATATTTTTAAGTTTAAATACCTTTACTTAAGTTCCAAAGCAGTTTAGTATATATCCAAAATCATATTTTAAATTATCAATTTCATAGTGGATAACCTCCATACAAGTGTGGTGAAGGATACCCTCCTATCACATGGCTAACTGCCCAATTTTTTATAAGGATTAACCATCCTAAAACATTTGCTAAATTCAGTTTTGAAACAAAAACCAAAGTCTAACTTTGAGTGGCTTTGCTCAGCATGTCCATGGCTGTGAATACGGCTATTCGAATAGTTTTACACTCTGCAGAGGTTGTACAACTTTACCTACAAGAGATAATTTGCTTAATATGTCGACTAAGACATGCTTCTGAAGAAGTGCGACTAAGCAACTATCACAAGGCTTTTACAATGTTCCACCCCAAAATTATTATGCCCGCTAAGATTTCAATTCCATTGGGTTAACTGCCCGCCAAGAGCCACCTCTTGCGTCGGGTGGGAATACTGCCTAACCAATACCTACACATCAACATGACACAATTAACAATGATGCGTTACAAATTATTTAGCCTAATCTGTCCCACTCCAGTCATGTGGTAGTACGGTGTAGCTTAGCAAGATGTGGCTCAAAGACTAGTCCTTAACCAACTTGGGCAGCATTCCATAAACCCTGGACTCGATCATTGAAATGAATCGATCATGTGCATTGACTTGCACCAACCTAACATCCATTTTGCCCAAGTCTAAACCAATTTTGAGTTTATTTTTCTTTTCAAAATCATTTGCAAAATCTCTATGGTAAAACAATACCATAGTCTCCTTTTTAAATCATGACTGAGTAATTTGGCTAAATCCCCCAAATCAAAATTTTTGGTCTAAGCTTTGACTAAGCATAATTTTCCAACATATTCTAGTCATACTAATGTACAACCAGATTTTGATCTAAGGTGGCAAGGGAATGACAAGTTGAAATACAATAGTGGCTATACAAGGATAAAGGAATTAACTAGTGATTTAAAACATGAGTTTAAATTACTAGAATATAAATAAGCATGAAATAATAGTTTAAAACATAATTTAAATAATTTTAAATCTTTGGGCTCAAATATGATTAAAGAATATAACTTGCCTTGCTCAAATGATTGTGGATGTAACTCTACAAAGGATTCAAGCTCTCCGGGGTTGTCAAAACCTATACAGAAAATTGAGCCAAATTTAAATAAAATTCAAATAAACTCCAAATTAAATAATTTTAGTATAGATAGCTAGATCTTGATTTTAGATGAATTTAGAAATTTGAAACATTGAGATCGGAGCTCGTATGAAGGAGAACGAGTCCTTGGAAATTAAACCCTAAAGAAAATAACTAAATTCTATTTTCTGGATTTACCGAATTATTTTACTGAAGGAAAATCTATTTATGATGAAAGCCTGACGTCAGCAACAGAATTTCCTTTTTCGGTCGAATTAAATTTCTACGATAAATCTATTTTAGTCACTGACACGCGGGCCTATGATCTATAGACCAGGTCCACAAAAACTCAAGGTCTACGGTGAACTTGGTTTACATAACAGTATGCGGGGTTACGCACGTGCTGGCGCAGGCTGACACGTGGTGCTGACGTGGGTAGAGAAGGTGGCGTGGCAGCCAGGTGGCGGCCACGTGGGCAGCCACGTCACACCCGACAGTGACGGTGCACGAGAACCTAGGGTTTCGGCAAATGGTGGCGACTTGGCCAACGGCGAGGGTACAAAAAGAAAGAGCGTGTTAAGGCGGTCGAGATGCTCACCTACACGGCTAGAGGGCGTGACGGAGTTGCTGGTGGCGAGGAAGAAAGCGGCGGTGCGGTGCGGGCTTGTGGCGGCGTGGCGCTCCGGCGAAGCTCCGACGACGTTGAGGTGCGCCTGAGGTAGACCACGGCACGGTGAAGCTTCTGGTGTAGACAGTTGTGGTAGGGTGGCGTTGACGGCAGCGGAATCGATGAAGAGATGAGACTCGGTCGGCGTGCTTCAAGCTTGAAATCCAGCGGCGCTAGGGCTTTAGAGGCGATGTGGATTGTGGGGTTGGGATGAGGGGGTCCTAGGGTGCCCTTTTATAGTGCGGGGGTGTGGTCGTATCGGCGTGTCGCCGTTGTGGAGTCTATTTTGGCCGCACGCCAAATTCAGAGTCCGACGGTGTTACGAGATAAGATAGAGTTGTAGTTGGTTGCGGAGAAGATAGGGATTAGGATGACAACGTGCGTGCTAGAAAATTGGGTTGTTTCAGCCGATTTCGAAGAGAGCTTCATGCGGCAAAAAAAAAATGGCGGAGCTGCGCTCTAGCGTGAGGAGAAGGTGGCCTGATCCCACCTGTAATCAAGAGGGAGAGGGAAAGACGCGGGAGTTGTGGGCTGGCGAAATCGAGTTGGGGAAGTGGGCCGGATGCGCGAAAAAAGGAAATGGGCTGAAGAGATTCAGCCCAAAAGGGATTTTTGGATTTTCTTTGATTTAACAATTTTAGAAATTGTATTAATTCAATTAGGCTTTTAGAAAACAGCAAATAAAGTCCAAAAATTATGGAAAAAATCACATAAATTCCCAGAGCTATTTTATACTTAAATAAAATATTTCCAACTTAAGATTGGTATTTAGGTTTGCAATTAAATTTTATTTTAAATAAATAGAGAAAATCTTTTTAAAGATTTAGAAGATTCCAGGAAAATAATTAAATTTTATTTTAACCGGAATTTAAAATTTGGGATGTTACAAATCTACCCCCCTTAAAGGGAATCTCAACCCTGAGATTCAGACTGGCTAGCAAAAAGGTTAGGGTACTTGGCTTTAAATTCTTCCTCTCGCTCCTAGGTGGCTTCCTCTTTTGAGTGATTTCTCAATTGAACTTTGCATGAATGAACGACTTTGTTTCTGGTAATACGTTATGCGATGTTAAGGATCTTGATCAGATGTTCAACATAGGTGAGGTCCTCCTGAAGATCAATGTTTTCCATTAGCGTCTGCTCAGTTGGAACTCAAAGACATTTCTTCAATTGGGAGATATGGAAGATGTCATGAACTGCAGAAGGAGATTCAGTAGCTCTAACTGATATGCAACTTCGCCTCTTTTTCCCAAAATCTTGTATGGTCCAACAAATCTAAGTGCAAGTTTTCCCTTGGTCCGAAATCTTTTCACCCCTCTGAGTGGAGTTACTCTAAGGTAAACAAAATCTCCTGCTTCAAATGATAACCCCCTTCGTCGATTATCAACATAACTCTTTTATCCGGATTGAGCCACTCTCAATATTTTTTTATCACTTTTACCCTGTCCTCAGCATCCTTGATTAATTCAGGTTGAAAAAACTGATGTTCACCTACTTGATCCCAAAGAAGAGGAGTTCTACACTTCCTGCCATAAAGTGCTTCAAATGGTGACATATGCAAACTGGCTTAATAGCTGTTGTTGTACGAGAATTCTGCAAAGAGAAGGTTCAGGTCCCAACTGGCCCCATAATCTAAAGCACAAGCTCTCAACATGTCTTCCAGAATTTGGTTCACACGTTCTGTTTGTCCATCTGTTTAAGGATGATATGTTGTACTGAAATTAAGTCTGGTTCCCAATGCTCATGCAAACTCTTCTTGAATCTTAACGTGAACTGTGACCCTCTGTCGGACACTATCTTCTTGGGCACTCCATGTAGACAAATGATCCTAGCCATATCTTGTTATGCTAACTTATTGCTTCTGTAGGTGGTCTTGACTGAAATGAAGTTTGCCACTTTGGTCAAACGGTCAATCACCACCCAAACAGAATCATATCCCAATTGAGTCCTAGGAATTCCGGTGATAAAGTTCATACCAATTTCTTCTCATTTCCATTCTGGAATTGGTAACGGTTGTAACAATCCAGCGAGTCTCTGATGCTCTGCCTTGACTTTTTGGCATACATCGCAACGTGCAACAAAATTCAATAATCTCTCACTTCATGCTGACCCACCAATATTTTGCCTTCAGATACTAGTACATCTTGATGCTGCCGGGATGAATAGAGTACGGAGATTCATGGGCTTCTTGAAGAATCAACTATTTTATATCATAATGATTAGGTACACAGATGTGGTTTATAAACCAGACTGTACCATGCTCATCCTCAGACAATCCTGGAGCTTTGCCTCTTCTCATGTTTTTCTTAATCTCTTTAATATCTTCATCGCCTTTCTGATTTTATCTGATCTGAGCCTGAATGGTCGGTTGATCTTCTAGCGTGTTCACACGGCCCTGGCTCATAATCTCTAGATTCAGATGCCTTAGCTCTTCGTACAGTCTTGGCTGACTTTTCTGAACCAACATAGTGTTGCAATACCCTTTTCTGCTCAGGGCATCTGCAACTACGTTTGCTTTACCAGGATGATAATGGATTCCAAGGTCATAATCCTTTATCAACTCCAACCATCTTCTTTGCCTGAGTTCCAATTGAGTGAAGATGTATTTCAGACTCTTATAGTCTATGAAAATCTCGTAGTGATTACCAATAAGATAATATCGCCAGATTTTCAAAGCATGCACAATTGCTGCTAACTCCAAATCATGCGCCGGGTAATTCCCTTCATGAGGTCTCAACTGACGGGATGCATAAGCTACCACTTTTCCTTCCTGTATGAGCACACATCCAAGACCTTGACGAGAGGCGTCACAGAAAACCTCAAAGTCCTTATAGATGTAAGGCAAAACCAGAACTGGAGCGAAAATTAGCCTTTGCTTCAACTCTTAGAAGCTTTGCTCGTAAGCATCTGTCCATTCAAACTTCTTCTCCTTCTTCAAAAGCTGAGTCATGGGCCTAGCTGTCTTGGAGAATCCTTCGATGAATCCGCGGTAGTATCCGGCAAATCCAAGAAAACTTCTCACTTTCATGACGGACTTAGGCTACTTCCATTCCATTACGGCTTCAACCTTGGCAGGTTCTACTGCAACTCCTCTGGCTGGCACAATATGCCCGAGGAAAGCCACTTGGCTTAGCCAAAATTCGCTTTTGCTGAATTTTGCATAGAGCTGATGTTCCCTGAGCTTCTCTAGCACTTTTCTAAGACGCTTCTCATGCTCTAACTCATCATTTGAGTAGATGAGAATATCATCGATGAAAACAACCATGAACTTATCCAAAAAATTTTATGAATACTTTATTCATCATATTCATGAAATAAGCCGGGGGTGTTTGTAAGTCCAGACGACATCACTGTAAACTCATACAATCTATATCTGGTGGTGAAAGCAGTCTTGGGAATATCTTCTGGTCTGATCTTCAACTAATGATAACCTGATCTCAAATCGATCTTCGAGAAGACACTTGCTCCCTTCAACTGATCAAAGAGATCGTCGATCCTGGGTAACAGATACTTGTTCTCGATTGTGGTTTCATTGAGTGATCTGTAATCCACACACATCCTCATACTGTTATCTTTCTTTTTGATAAACAGTACTAGTGCTCCCTAAGGTGATGAACTTGGTTGGATGTAACCTTTGCTTTGCAATTTTTTGATTTGTTTCTTTAGTTTTGCTAACTCATTAACGGGCATTCTGTAGGGTCTCTTTGAAATGGGAGCCGTCCCTAGGACCAAGTCAATTAAGAACATAATGTCCATATTTGGTGGCATACCAGGTAATTCCTCAGGAAAAATATCCAGATATTCTTACACCATTGGTATTTCTTTAAGCTTTATCTTGCACCACTGGTATTTCTTTAAGCTTTACTTCTTTAAGACTGGTGAGGATGGAGCTTCCTCCGACATAAATCTTAGGCTTGAATTCCACTTTAATCCCTTGATCATTAGTAATAGTGATAGATCTATTGGCACAATCTATCTGACCTCGATTCTTGGCTAGCAAATCTATTCCGAGGATCACATCTAATCCTTAGGAGTGTTAGACTATTAAGTCGGCCAAGAAAGATATTCCTGATACCTCTAAGGTGAGGTTTGGGTATAGGAAATTTGTCCTCATTTCCGAGCCCAGAGAGTGGATTATCATAGGGTTAACTAAGAGAGAGGTAGATAACTCATATTTTCCCACAAACTTATTTGAAACAAAAGAATGCGAAGCGCCTAAATCAAATAAAACTGATGCTGGTATTGAATTAACAATGAACATACTAAGGACTACATCTGGTGTTGTCTGAGCTTCTTCCATTGTGACGTGATTCACACGACCCTTCACGAACTGAGTTGATTGCTTTGCACTTAGTGTATTGCTAGCGGTTGGAATTCCTTGATTTGGCCTGACTGGAGCGGTTGGTAGTTGCTTTTTCGGGCACTTGTTGGCGTAGTGCCCCCATCTCATTGCAACGGAAGCAAGTGACTCCTGCAGCTGAGGAAGTGGTTTTCTTCTGAAAGTGGCCTCCCAAGGAAGTGTTGTGGAAGCCGGAGTTGTTGGGGTGTTGCACTGGCACAGGTGTCCTGGATGAGGAAGACTGGAATCTCCCGCGCTGAGGTGACAGAGCTGAAGCAGTGCGGGGCTTTGGGAGACCCCCCTGGAGTTGAATTTCTGAGTTGCCATCCTCCGCTTGCGGTTCTCCATCTCTTGGTGCTTACCCTCCTAGCGAATAGCTTTGTTCACCAACTGCTGGAAATCATTGAAGTCTTGAGAAATAAGACGAATGGAGAGTTCATCATTCAGTTCTTCCAGAAATCGCTCTTGCTTGTCTTCGTCTTTGGCCACATCTTCCAGAGCATAACGAGCAAGCTGATTGAACTTGTGCAGATACTCACTCACTGAGCGGTTGCCTTGGCGAAGTGAGCAAAATTCCTTATTCTTGAGGGTCATCATGCCGGCAGGAATATGCGTATGTCGGAATGCTTGCACAAATTCATTCTAAGTAATGGCCTGGTCATCCTTGTGAGCTAGGTAGAAGTTATCCCACCATTCGGAAGCTGGTCCCATGAGCTAGTGGGAGGCGAATAGAACCCTCTCACAGTCAGTGCACTAGGCAATGTCCAGCTTCTTACCAATAGCCCAGAGCCAATCATCTGCATCCATGGGCTCTGAGCTACTTGAAAAGGTTGGTGGATGCATCCTCATGAAATTGGACATATTGGCCCTTTGAGGCGGTGGGGATGGTGGAGCTTGAGTTGTTGTTGCTGCTGCCTGAATGTTTTGAGTGTTATTGAGGGATTGAGCTAGCAGATCAATCAGATGGGACTGATTGGCCATCATCTGGCGTCAATTAGGTCCTTTAGCTGGAGGGGGTGGTGGCTACAGAATTGGGTTCTCCTGATAGTCGGCGTTTTCGTTACCCTGTCCGCTGGTGCTGCCACTACCGATGCGAGTAGTCACCATCTGCTAGATCTCCAAGGACTTAGAAAAGAAGAAGAGAATACTAAGGGAATATATTTAAAACAACCCAAGAACCAAGAACAAGCTCAAAACAACGTTTTCAAAATAATTCTCACTTTATTTTATTTTATTAAACCATTGTGGCTGCCACAAAAGGGGAAAAACAGCTCACGATTCTCGTCTAAACGAAAATTCTAATTAAATAAATCTAAAATCTAAGATCTAGGGCTGTAATCCTCAACTTGGAACTGGTTAAGGTACTCCTTCTTATTGCCCGTCTTGCGCTTCTTTAGCGCTGGCTCAGAAGGCTCTACTGGGGTATTGGAACTTGTGTCACCATCCTTGAGGTGGGCCAACTCCTCTGCTACCTGAAGTCTCATCCGAACGGTATGCAACTCATCCAGACTGATATGGTACGAGTGATCCATAGCAACTGTCAGGTCCACCTGGTGAGTCAAGTCTAGAAAATCTTCAACCTGGGTGGAGCAGAAGGTACTGCTGAGGCTGGTGGGGTAGTGCTTCAGATAGTAGTGGAATGCCGTACCGCCGAATCGATGGTGTCCAAGTCTTCAAACGGCTTCTCGTGCAGCGTCCTGGATGCCAGCGGGGAAGGAGTCGCGTTGCATTGGAGTGCCGAAGGTGTAGAAGGCTGTGTCGCTCTGCATGTTGGAGTAGAGTATGACCTCCACCCTCCAATGTTCTTGAGTTCCTGCCATGTAGGTGAATCCTTGGTACGTCAGCCTTCTCTTAAAGTGCAGGTGCTGCATCATTCTCCAGAGTGCAGCTGCCCATTGTCCGGTGTAGACTTCGTGGGAGATGGCTTTTGGGGCTTCAGACATCTACAAATTTTTGAACGAGACAAGAGTTGGAAATCTTTTTGGAGAGAAAAGATGAGTAAGGACTCCAGAAGGAAAAAGGTATTTTTAGTTTTTGAAAATGATCCTTAAATGTTTGTCCATTCTAACTAAGGCCACAACCTACAGTCGATATGGCTCTGATACCACTTTTGTTGAACCCGAGAACGAAGGATCCCAGATTCTCTATGTCTCATACACTAGTCCAGGAACAGCTAATGTACACAGTAAAACAAAAATGATAGCAAATCAATATCATACATTTATTGAATAATAATCAGAGTTTATTACAAATGGGCGTAAGGAAAATAAAAGATAAAATGAAAATCGTAAGTAAATATGTAGGCCGCACGATACGGCATAGGCAATTGTCTGGGGGTGCGGCCTAGTCCTCCAAGTCCTCACCGTCAATGTAGAACTCCTCCTCTGAGTAACTTGTCGAAATCCCCCAAATCAAACTTTTTGGTCTAAGCTTTGACTAAGCAAAATTTTCCAACACGTTCTAGTCATACTAATGCACAACCAAATTTTCATCTAAGGTGACAAGGGAATGACAAGTTCAAATTCAATATTGGCTATACAAGGATCAAGGAATTAACTAGTGATCTAAAACATGATTTTAAATTACTGGAATATAAATAAGCATGCAATAATAGTTTAAAATATAATTTAAATAATTTTAAATATTGGGCTTAAATATGATCAAAGAATATAACTTGCCTTGCTCAAATGATTGTGGATCTAACTCTTCAAAGGATTCAAGCTCTTCGGAGTCGTCAAAATCTATATGTGAAAATGAACTAATTTCAAATAAAATTCAAATGAACTAGAAATTGAATAATTTCTGTATAGATAGCTAGATCTTGATTTTAGATGAATTTAGAAATTTCAAACGTTGAGATCGGAGCTCATATGAAGGAGAATAAGTCCTTGGAAAATTAAACCCTAAAGAAAATAACTAAATTCGATTGTCTAGATTTAATGAATTATTTTACTGAAGGAAAATCTATTTATGACAGAAGCCTAATGTCAGCAACTAAATTTCCTTTTTCGGCTGAATTAAATTTCTACGGTAAATCTATTTTAGTCACTGACATGTGGGCCCGTGATCTACAGACCAAGTCCACAAAAAGTCAAGGTCTATGATGAACTTGGTTTACAGAATAGTACGCGGGGTTACACACGTACTGGCGTAGGCTGACACTTGGCGCTGACGCGAGCAGAGAAGGTGGTGTGGCGGCCACGTCACACCCAACGGTGACGACGCACGGGATCCTAGGGTTCCGATGAACGGTGGCGAGTTGGCCGGCGGTGAGGGCACCAAAAGAAAGAGCGTGTTAAGGCAATCCTGATGCTCACCTATGAGGCTAGAGGGCGTGACGGAGTTGTCGATGACGAGGAAGAAAGCGACGGTGCGGTGCGGGCTTGTGGCGGTGCGGCGTTCCGGTGAATCTTCGACGACGTTGAGGTGCGCCTGAGGTAGACCACGACGCGGCGAAGCTTCTAGTGTAGACGGTGGTGGCAGGGTAGCATTGACGGTGGTGGAATTGACGAAGAGATGAGCCTCGGCCGGCGAGCTTCAAGCTTGAAATTCATTGGCGCTAGGGCTTTAGAGGCGATGTGGATTGCGGGGTTAGGATGAGGGGCATGACCGTATCAGCGTGTTGCCGTTGAAGTCTGTTTCGGCCGCGTGTGAAATTCACAGTCCGATGGCATCACGAGATAAAATAGGGTTGGAGTTGGTTGCAAAGAAGATAGGGATAGGAATGACAACGTGCGCACTAGAAAATCGGGTTGTTTCAGCCAATTTTGAAGAGAGCTTCATGCGGCCAAAAAAATGTGGAGCTACGCTCTGGCATGAGGAGAAGAAAGAGAGGAAGGAGAAGGTGGCTAGACAGGTGGGTCCTACCTGTAAGCGAGAGGGAGAGGGAAAGACGCGGGAGGAGTGGGCTGGTGGAATCGGGCCGGGGAAGTGGGCCGGGTGTGCAAAAAAACGAAATGGGCTGAAGAGATTTAGCCCAAAAGAGAATTTCAGATTTTCTTTGATTTAACAATTTCAGAAATTGTATTGATTCAATTAGGCTTTTAGAAAATAGCAAATAAAGTCAAACAATTATGGGAAAAAATCACATAAATTCCCAGAGCTATTTTGGAATTGAATAAAATATTTTCAACTTAAAATTGGTATTCAGGTTTGCAATTAAATTTTCTTTTGCTTTTGAATAAATAGGGAAAATCTTTTTAAAGATCCAGAAGATTAAAGGAAATAATTAAATTTTATTTTAACCAGAATTTAAAAATTGGGATGTTACATACTGGGGGTTGTGTGACGCTTCACGGCGTGACACCGGGGTGAAACCGGTCCTTGTCGTCTGCTACGTGCTCCTATAGCTGTGGAATTGGGAGCATTTTCTTGTTGGGCAGCCCTCCTTCGAGGGAGCAGTGCACCCGTACCCCGAGTTGCACGACCTGATCAACGGACCCACTATGGGCTACTGGTGGACTGTCGCCCAGTTACGCTGGGCCAAGGACAGACCGACGAGGTGCTACTCGTTGTTCCACAACGAGTTCGAGTCGTTGCACGACATCGACATCATATGGGCTTTATGGAGCCCATATTTCATGAACACGGTAGCGCCGCACGGACTGTCAGTGCAATGTACGCAGGACACCGGATTATGCTTGACGACCTGCCACCTGGTGTTTACCCATATGGTGGAGCCTTACACGCCGCATTGCATAATATGCCAGTTTGATTTGTACTAGCTTGTGTCCCCTCCCGACGACAGGGTCCTACAGCGAGCCGTCCATTTGTGAGTCCAACTCCATCCGAGTAATGTTAGCTTTTCATACCCACATTCCCTGTTCTGACATGAATCCTTCTCGAATATAGGCAATCGAAGATGGGCCGACATGCTCAGGACTGGCAAGCAGTCCAGCATGAGTGGGTTACGTCCTGGACGGATACGACACATGTCAAGATCGTATAGGAGCAAAGACTGTACGACGTCCGGACATACCGTCAGTACATGGAGTGATACATACCACGGTCGCGCACTAGACTGACCCATCCTCCACCAAATTGTTTGGAGCAGGTGTCGCGCCAGGAGAGGTTTCGTCACTTGTTCGATTGACACAACGCCTCACGACGTGACATCACCATAAAACACTGACAATCTTTGCTCGTTTCTTTGATGATGTTTGTATTGTTTGTTACTGAACATGTGTTGCCTGTCATTTCAGTTCGAGCGACTACATCAGATCGCAAGTGGATCCGAGACTGCCATCTGCAGCCCAGAGCACACCGTACCGAGACTTTTAAGCACTTTGAAGTACATCTTCGCAGAGTCGAAGAATGCGATAAAAACATGAGCTGTGGTCGTTCGAGAGATGACGTCCTACACGCCGCGCACCGAGTGGGCCGACCATGCTCACTTGCTAGGTCGGCACGGCCTAGTCGGACCAACGGGCATCCTAGCGCTCCAGTCAGTCATCCATGCTACAGATCGGCAGGGGGGTGGTAGGTTATGTACAAATTTATGTCCTATTTTTAAATACGCCTTAGGTTGTGCTAACATCATGTCGTCCTACAGCCGCACGTTCGTCGGGATGCATCTCTTCTGGCATCCGCACCCTGTACTCAGATTGGCGCTCCCCCTTGGTCATCCGCATTGAACATCCAGGAGGTACGAAATGTTTAGTTTATGTCCTGAATTTTTATTTAGCCTAACATCATTCCATCTTGTAGCCTTCAATTGAGTGTGGGGGTGATGGTCATCCGTCAACCGATGGGGAGACGCTCATCCCAGCTACCGCCAGGGAGCAGTACACGACGCCAAGGTTTGGACCGTGTCACCCATGGCACCCACCCCTGTCATACGTTGGCCAGTACAAAGTACCGTACGAAGGGCAGAGCTCCTCTGGGGTCATCGTCACATCGCACGGTCATGGCCATAGCTCCTCCACACGAAGGGACTTGCATACAACGTACCTAGGGGGGCATGGATTTCTTGATTCCTTCATTACTGACATGATTGCAGGTGGTAACCAGTTTGGCATGACTCAACTGGATGACATTGATGTTGGACAAACTCAGCTAAGCCAGAGTCAGCTTACTGGTGCACCTCCGCCCACTCAACGGTCTCTGTACCCCTTCCAAACCGATACACACTCTTCGGACTGGTTAACATATCCCATGGGACATGCTCAACGCAAAACCAGGACGTGCACGTAGATGAAGTGAGCAAAGAGTGGTTCAGATGAGTGAGCCACATTGTATCACGTGTGTAATTGCACTGCATAGATATTATGCGAATTTGTTGCGCTATATTTGTGTGCATATTTTGTATGTTATGTGCGTATTATCAGAGTTGATCGGTTGCAGATTCACATGAAATCAGAAAACTCGGTGTTGACATTTCAAGTGGAGTTGCAATCTAAAATTTGATAAATAAAATTGACGACATTTCGGAATGCACATTGTGATTTCTTCTCGATGAACGCCATATTGCACATCTTCGAGCCATCGATCCATTTGAAGAAGTTGCAACGCATCTCGGGCTACCATTACACGCGGATGATGTTAGAAATTTGTGGAATTCAACATAGGGTGTGAAAAATCGATGTATGTGTAAGATTCTCTTACGAGGACGTTCCCACACATGTAGTACGCCCATGCGACGGTGGCTGTGTGTGCCGACTAAATGATTTTCATCAGCTGTTCGCACACACATTGCGGGCATAGAAACTCTGGTGGTACCAGCGCATCCTTCATTGAAAAGTCTTGGTAGGGTTTAGCCTTCTCTTCAAGCTACTTACGTTTCTGCAATATCTTTGCATAAAAGTTCACCAACAAGTCCAACATATTCTAGGCTGACCTAATGTTTTGCAGTTGCGCACAAAACAAGGGCGAGTCGGTTCAGAACTAATATAATATCGAGATACGTACACGTTAAGAAAGAATGACGTAAAGATATGCACAAATATGAGCAGACTACCCATTTACATGACATGACGGTCCCCGTATAGGCGGACAATACAATAAATTATGACACTGAATGATGACTAGACGAGCTCAGTTTGTTGGGGCAATCCTTCATGGTGTGCCCAAGAGTCTTTCGTATCCTGCACTTCATCATGCGGCTCAGGCCCCCATGCTGGTTGTCATCATGTTGTTCCGGAAGTGCCGTGTTTATCGTCGTCCCTTCCCAGTTGACTTCAAGGTCTTGTTCGGCCCCATTGCACCCTGTCCGGCCATAGATCTGTATAGTTCATGTCCAAACCATATGAGTAAATGTCTGCACTCCATTAATTAGCACTAATTAATTTACTATACATGACTATTTACATGGGATTATTTTTTCAATCACCACTAATTAAATAGGACTAGACTAAAAGTACAAATTAATTACAAGTAATTTATTTGCCACTAATTACCCCTAACACAGATAATTACGACACATCACATACAAGTAAGCAATTAAATACGAGTAACTGAATACAAATAAATAAATAATTAGCAACAATTTGATTATTTATCAATAAATTACTTACGAGTAATTGATTACATCTAAGTAATTTCCATCAATTAATTACAATTAATTACTTAAGATTGATTAACTACGCGTCATTAATTATTCGTAATTAATTATATTTATTTAATTACCACTAATTAACTACGAAGTCATTACTTACCAACAAATTAATTATGGTTGCGTAACTTTGACCACTTAATTTGCACTAATGTAATTACCATGAATAAACTACGCAAATTTAATTACAATATCATGACTAATTAATAAATTAATACTCATTTCCACTAAATAATTACGACTAATTAACTATGAATATTTAATTACGACCGCTTAATTACCACTAGTTTAATTAGCACTTATAAACTACGAGTAAATTACCACTAACTAACTACGACTAAGAAATTACTGCTAATTAACTGTGACTGAAATAATTACAACTAAAGCATAGGAAATAATTATACTTGGATGTCGACTTCACGGTACTTATATGACTGTAATCCGAAACACTGCTCTAAACACTATTTACTTCACAGCGTAATCAACAAAGTTTCAGCTCAATTCTCTTTGATCTCAACGACGAGTGCGAGAACGAGAATGAATTCCAGAATAAGTGCAAGAGGGAGCACAAGCGCGACGCGGGTTTTTATAGGAGCAGGAAGGCATTTCGCGCAAACAGGGCAGCGTGATTAGGCATGCATCGGACGGAGGCAGTGAGGTGATGGATGGGACAGGGGAAAGGATGAGAGCGGTGCTTTCGGCAGAACACGCCCGCGTGCCCTAGTCGTAGGACGGTGCGTTGTCGTAGGTAAAAAGGTGCTGAAATCCAACCCAGGGGACAATAGAAGCGGCGAAAGCAACATAAGGGAGAAAGGGATGGGTGAAAGTAGAGGGGGCTCAGGGCTAGGTGGGCACGGACTAGGCGCAAGACGCCCGGAAATGCGGCCATGTGGGAAGGCGTGAGCCGTTCGGGCTACCAATCAATGGCGTGGGAAGGTCCAAGCCATGGGACACGGAGGACCTAGCGACCGTGCTTGGGACGCGTGGCGGGCAGGTGTGTGGTCTTGACGCCGCAGTTTGAGCCAAGGACGACAGAGGAGTTGGCGGTTAGGCAGGATCTTTGGCTAGGACTCGAATGAGTCGAGCTGGCTCGAGCCAGGCTCGATCAAGCTTGAGTGGAAAGTCGACTCGGCTCATTTACAAACCAAGCCAGGAGGTTAGCTCAGCTCGGCTCGGAGGGAAGCTCGAGCCGGCTTGCGAGCCCTCGCGAGACGAGCCAGAACTCACTTGAGAAAAGAACACAGACAAAAAGCAATGTAAGAACACACACTTAAAGGGGATCACAAGTGTTCTCCTTGGACAAACAGGTTTGAAAAGCAATTCAACACCCAAATGGTGAACAAAGACTACCACATATCATAAACTGAGTTAAGAACGATCTTTAGAAGCAAACTGAGATCAAAAGGACCTTTAGCTATCAGCTAAGGAAAACAAATAACAGAAACAAAAGCTGCAGCACTCACAAGGGTAAAACTATAACGAAACATACATTTAGATTAAATCACTACTTTTATTCTTGCAAAATACTAGTCCAGTGACAACAAAACAACAACAATCCTGCACTCAAAAAGGCAACCTTTTTTGCTTTCAGATAGCAATACATTGCTCTTCGTCTAAAAATCATTCATGAATGGTCAAAGCATGATCATTTAGACGAAATGTAGCTATAACATCTATCGAAAGGGTTCAAACAAGGTATTGTAGATATGTAAACCTCCACACCAAACCGGCCTGCAGAAGGTACTACAGAAGTAGAACATGCCGCAGCTTGACAACCATTACTTAATGAGTTCTAGCATGCCAAAATTAGACTCGTTAAAGCAAAATCTGAGTTCTCAATCAGCGCCGCTGCTTCCTCCTCGATGGACTAGGCCCGGGACGCCACGAGCCCCCAAACATCTACCGCTGCATGATCCCCCATTCGAGCAAATCACCCAAAATTTCGCACCCAAAGGCCTAAACTTTTGCAGGATTTTGTGCCCTACAATAAAAAAACACCCCTAAAAATCATCAGAAGGAACCGAATTTTACCACAAATCAAACGGATTGTAGGAAGAACTGAGGGCTAAAACCCTAGAAAATTTCGGAAGCATCGAGCAGAACACCAGCGATTGGAAATGGGGAGAAAAGGAATAGGATTTTACCTAGACGAATGAGCGGGACGGCGGATGGAGGAGGGGCGGCGGAAGGACAATGGCGCTGCAGACAAAGGGGGCAAGGTGCAGTGGTGCTGCAGAAGGACGGGGCGGCAAAAAGAGGAACGAGGCGAAGGAAGGGGCGGTGGAGGAGAGTGGGGCGACGAGGTGGCGAAGGAGTGTCGGGGAGGCAGAGGCAGTAGGGATTGGAGAGGGAGAGGAAGGGGATCGGGTTGGGATCAGGAGTGCGTGAGTCGGAGAGGGAGAGGAAGGGGATGGGATCTAGATTGGGAGGCAGAGGCAGTGAGATGGGATCGGGAGTGCAGTAGTGCAGAGGGGAACAGCTCGCGAGTGGGTTCGAGCTCGGCTCGTTTTGTCTGTGAGCTGAATAGGGGCTCGACTTAGCTCAACAATTCACGAGATCGAGAGCTCGAGCCGAGCAGGCTCGTGAGCCTTGAGCTATTTTTCCAGCGCAACGCGTGGCAGTGGCCGTGTGGCACGTGCACGCAGGTCCGGGCTAGGGGCGCATGGAGGAGCTGGCGACCGGGAGCGAGACGTGTTGCAGTGGCCGCGTGGCGCGCGTGCGGAGGTCCGGGCTAGGGGGCACGAAAGAGCATGGCAGCCGAGAGCGGGACACGCGGTTGCAGCCACGTGGTGCGCGAAGAGCCGTTTGGGCCACTATGGAACGGAAGAGATGACCACCGTGCGCGATAGGATTGGTATAGGACACGTGTTGCACATCGGGACATCCACGGTGCCAAAAATGGTATTATGCTGCCTGAACGCCTAGTTTTACTAATTCCACCACATATAGTGCCATTTAGGCCAAAACTCGTCGTAGACGACTAGGCACGCAGGGTACGTGGGTGACTGGTGTAGATGGAGTACACACTTCCATTGCGAGGGAATCCCGGAGCTTGCCTCGTGTACTAGTATAAAACTAAAATAATAATTTTATAATAGGCAGGCAGGGTACATGGGTGACTGGCGTAGATGGAGTACACACTTCAATTGCGAGGGAATCCCGCAGCTTGCCTCGTGTACTAGTATAAGTCTAAAATAATAATTTTATAATAGGTAGGCAGGGTACATGGGTGACGAATTTTTTTTAAATAATATTTTTTTAAAACAAAATTACAAAAATATATAATCGCCCAAAAATTACGAAATGAGTTCGAGCGCGCCATTGAAATGGCGACAGAACCTATCGCCATTTCAATCGGGCGATAGGAACCCCGTCCGCCTCGTCGCCGGTCCAACTACCTATCGCCGGTTGAAATGGCGATAGGTTCCTGTCGCCATTTCAAATGGCGATAGGTTGCTGTCGCCATTTCAACTGGCGATAGGTTGCTATCGCCAGTTGAAATGGCGACAGGTTCCTCTCCAACCCTAATTTGCAAGTCCACTTGAGATACTTATGATTTTTATAAATTTTTAACGGTACAAAATCTATTAATCTCGCAATAACGATTTATAATGATTGTATGTTGTTCTAGTGCGGTGAATTTCTGTAGAATTTTACGAGGACGTTTGAGATATTAATTATTCGTAAGTACGAAGCTAAGTGATATTACGATGATGCGAATAACACGGAAGAATGGAATGCGAAACATGCTACTAAAAAGAGATTTCGAAACATGAGACTAGCATAATAAGAGTTGTTCATATATTAATATTTACATGGTATGACTGATATTTGAAGGACCAAATATCTCTTGGCGGCCCTCTTGGGGCACACTCCGTGTCGCCCTGCCTCTCGCCTGACGGTCCGAGTATGTGAGAGCTTCAAGCAGGATGACTGGCCGACCGAGATGAGTAGTCCGAGGTGGTGTCGCGAGGGGGGCCTCCTCCTCCTGTGTGTGTTGTGTCGGTGGCGGAGCACTTTGCAGCTAAGAAGCCTCCAAGTTGAACGAGGCGTCACGCAGGTCATCGAAGAAGAAATCGAGAGGGTACCGATAGGTTTGCCTCATCGTCCGGAAATGAACCGTTCGCCCAAGGTGTTCCTGTGAAGTATTATGTTACAAACGTAATCATGCTGAAAACACGAAAAAAATGTAATCATCCCAAGGCGGTCATACCTGCTGTCCTGGAGACATGCGCCGACGACTCCGCGTACCCCTGCCCTACGTGATGGTGGAGCTCAGGACCTGATAGAGAAGATTGCCGTTAGTAACTATCGGGGTTCAAAAGAAACAAGCATTACGTTCCGCAAGCAAGCAATGTGGTCATACCTGGTGGCACGGCGCGCCTCGATGAGCCTGCCCGAGGCCGCCCCACCATGGTGCCACGATGACACGCCCGCCACGCCCGGTAGGAACTCGTGGACGGAACCACCTCGCCCCGAGGTGACCCCTCGCCCCGAGGTGACCCTCGTCTCAAGATCGTCGGTCCACCGAAGTCCCTCGGCGGCGATAAGTCGCAACTGATGCCTCGTCTCGCCGCGCCGATGATCCGCCGCACAAGCCCTCTCGTGTCCCCTGCGTCCCTCGGTGCACGATGGTTGCTACCTCGAGAATCTCCGGTGTAGATCCGCGCACATGTTGGAAACATAACCGCAAGATAAATATGAATTAAGGATAGTTCAATACGCATCGAGAGGTAGAAAGCGAGTCCTTTGGGTAGGGTACGTGTCGGACGTCGCACCTCATGTCGTGATGGGTCGACCACGACCCGGACGCAATAAGCCTCGTCCGACTAGAGTACCAATCCATGTAATCCGCAGACGTTTGATGTCGAGGGATCCTCCCCACACCGATGATATCGCCGAGCGCGTGACTCCAAACCTCGACCCAAGGCCGCATCCTATCCAACCAGACATCGAGCCACGACTCCTTCCTAGTGTACTGTGGACACCAACACAATTATTTATTCAAAGACATAATTACATTGTGTGAAAGAAGTAAACATGTGAACTTACACATGGACGGCGCCAAGACCGTGATCCCCTAAGGGGCTGTGAAGGTGGAACGTGTGCGTCTCGCCTCGGCCGGTCAACCAACGCCGTCAGCGGCGTCCGGTCGCATTTAAAACGCCTAGACGTACGACCACCACCACGGTCCTGATCATCCTCAAAAGTCGCCTCCACCATCCTAGCTAGTGCAAGGAGGCCTGCCACTCTCAACCTGCATCAAAACGATTAAGAATAAACGTGAATGCACGCAAAGTAGTCATCCGCGATTGAGTGTATTAAAACTATACGCACCTCGGAATCCATCTGCGTGCGACCTCCATGCCCTCATAGGCGCGCGCGAACCAAACACGCCAAGCTCAATCGACGCCTCGCCTGGGGAGCACGCAGATCGAGATTCGCCACGGTGATGTGCATCAATCACCGGTCAAGCGACTCATATCGCCTCCGTCGCCATATCTATAAATTAAGTGCATACATTGTAAAAAGTACTGAAACATGTACGATGAACTACACTATACACATCTCAAATAATATACGATGAACTACACTACGCCGCTATTTTACTTGATTCTATGTCGCAATTCTACTTCATTCCGATCGCTATTCTACTTGATTCTAGTCGTTATTGTACTTAATTCTCCGATATTATACTTAATTCTATGTTGTTATTCTACATAATTTGACATCATGTACAAATTTCCAAAAATATAATGTAATACATAATTTCTATTCTACTTGATTCTATGTCACTAGTCAACTTCATTCTAGTTGTTATTCTACTTAATTCTATGTCGCTAGTCTACTTCATTCTAGTCGTTATTCTACTTGATTCTATTCATTATTGTACTTAATTCTACTGGACATTATACTTAATTGTATGTTGCTATTCTACTTGATTCTATGTCGCAATTCTACTTCATTCTAGTCGCTATTCTACTTGATTCTATGTCGATATTCCACTTCATTCTAGTCCCTATTCTACTTGATTCTAGTCGCTCTTTCACTACAATTCTATACATAATTTCGGTACAATTATCTATTCTACTTAATTCTATGTCGCTATTCTACTTGATTCTATGTCCATATTCTACTTCATTCTACTCGCTAATCTACTTAATTCTAATCGAAAAATGTACCTGCTTCTCGAAACTGCTCTCTGAAACTATCTCCTCCGCGACGAACGAGCAGCGCTTCACTACCTTTCTTTCTCTTCCTCTCCTTCTCGATTTCTTTTTTTTCGAATTAAAATGAGGTTTGGAAGGATTTTTTCGCATTTTATACATGGTATACTATCGCCATTTGAAATGGCGATAACTTCGTCGCCATTTGAAATGGCGGCAGAACATCTATTCACATTCTTATCGCCATTTCAAATGGCGATAGGTAGTTGGACCGGCGACAGGAGCGGTTAGGGTTCCTATCGCCAGTTGAAATGGCGAGAGGTTCTCGCCGCCATTTCAATGGCGATGTGAACTCATTTCTGTAATTTTTTGGGCCGATTATATATTTTTGTAATTTTGTTTTAAAAAAATATTATTTTAAAAAAATCCATGGGTGACTGGCGTAGATGGGGTACACACTTCAATTGCGAGGGAATCCCGTAGCTTGCCTCATGTACTAGTATAAAACTAAAGCAATAATTTTATAATAGTGCGAGAGAGATTATTTTATAAAAGCTGATTTCTCACATGCTTTTTGCAAATAAAATAGTCATTTCCGTTGATTGCTCTAGCTATCTCCACCGTTGAAGTGCTCCAAGATTTGTGCTACATTTTCTTCAAAAAAAAAATCTTCCCTTTCTCTCCCTTCCCCTTTCCTCAACCTCATTATCCTCTTCTCTCTCCCCTCTGGCCATGCCTCGCCGCCGCCCACCATGCCGCCCTGGCCTGAGCCACTCTGTCGCTAGAAACCTCGCATCATGTTGGAAACCTCGCCAAACCCCGTGAGTCGTGGGGTTTGGTGGGGTTTCCAGTGGACTCCCTTCATGTCGAGATCTTGACTTAGTACTCATCAACAAATGATAACATCCTTCATCCCGAACCTTGACTTGATGACCATCAACACATGATGACATCCAAAGTCTTCATCATCATGAGACTTGACTATTTGACCAACTCATGGAAAATATTAGTCCCACAAATCCGGTTTCCATTAATCACCAAAACACATAATGGAGGGACTAGATTCTTCAATGGCATCCGGGTTCCCAGCAACCAACAGCGGGATTTCCGGTGATGGTGGCAACAGGGCTCGGGGTTTCTGGCGACGGTGACAGCGGGGTTTCAAGGTTTCCAGTGAGATTTCCGGCGCGGCGAGGTTTCTGACACGGCGAGAGCCGACGGCGGGTGGGAAGAGAGGGGAAGGGAGAGAAAGGGAGTGGTGTTTTGCAAAATGGATCGGGCGTTAATCTCGATGCACTTTGAGTGGTGTAGATAGTACGTGTGGTCACATATGCATCTAGGATTGCTTTACTGTGACTTTGTTCATAAAAGTGGGTTGATCAGATTTGTACATGTGTAGATAGGCAATGGGAACTTTGATAACCTAATGTCGATTTGTCATCTTCATGACCCTGCATTTTTCCTTTGCACCATGCATGGTCAATTCAGTCCATAGTCAAGAATCGAGTGTTGCTGGGGTTGGGGTGTGCTGCAGTGCGCCTGACCGCTCGTGTTCCACTCAGTCGACGTCGCGGCCACTAATAATTTAAGTGGGGAGCGCCGAGGCAAAGCTCGATTGGCTAGGGGCGTGGGTGAACACCAACTCATCTGGGTTCGATCCTCTGGGATTGCACTCACACTTCTCACCTGTTTAATTAAAATATGGTGCACACATGTGTGCGCATTCAGCGAAAAGCATGTGCCCATGCTCCGTGAGGTCTCGGTGCCTCCACAAAATTCCCAGTGTGTAAGGAGACGCACATGTGCATGTGTGCGTGTGGTAGTATGAGTTGAGTGTGTACGTCTACATTGTACCCTCTAAAAAAATTCACTCCACAGTCCAGAAGCCTCATCATCACTTGCTCGTAGAGCTGGGTGCATGAACAATTGGACATCGGACTGCAACATGTTAAGTTTGAGTGTGATATGAATTTCGTTTCCTACTCCAACTCATAGTACTACTTCTACACGGATTTTTTACGTGCCATTATAAATATATTCCTTTAGTCCACAGGGAAGAGCAAGAGATGTAAAATTTGTGCGTCCGTGGTTTCCCCGAAATAGTTTTCCACGTAAAATTTGTTTATCACGTTTCTATCTTTCTATGCATTTTGTGTTTAGCTTTAGCTTTCCATAAAAGAGTAAGCAATGGAGGGCATAAGAGTCATTTTCCATTGTGTCTGCATTCAATAATCAGCAGTACTAGTCGTCTGCAATGCTGGCTAGCATTCACATCACACTAGGGGCCTGCGCGCGCCCTGGCGCACATGGAAGGGAAATCGATGAGTATAACCGTGTTTGTATAGATGGTAAACCACATGTGAAGATATGTGAATACAGGTATTAATGTATAATTGATGCCACAACGGGTGTTAAACAACACGAAGCAGGTTGCAAGCTAACATACGAAAGGCACGAAAGAAAGTACTATGTTACATGAACAAAAATGATGCAAAGGGATGATAGGTGTAGATTTTGTTGTTTAGAGCAGCCAAAAGGAGGTTGGGCATGGTAGACATATACACGGCAAAACACAGAGATAAAACATACAAAAGCATCCACAACATGGAAATGCGATGTTACAGCAAAAGCAAAAGGAGAGCGCAGATGGTGCTGTTTTTAAGTACAATAGAGCAGAGTTAGAAGAGGTGGTGCTGGTAGAAGAGGCGTTGTGTGGCAACAGTACCCAGGTGGTGTACACTGCATTAAAAACATGCAATCAGTGGGGGTAACAGACTATATAATGAAACATGGAATCTATATGACAAGGAAAATATGAGAAAAAAGTGAGCATGGACAAACATGTAATATACTTGCAATCTAGCTGGCATCTTCCATATCCACACGGTTCTTTTTGAGAGGGGAATAGTTGGGCGCGGTGTGAGGCGATATAGGTGTAACATCCCAAATGTATAATCAGGGTTCATTTCAGATGTAATTAAATGTGTAGAAATTAAAACTTTTTCTCACATGTCATTATTGTCCAAGAATTGTGTAATCCAAAAACACAAAGTCCTTGTTGACCAAGAGTCAAGTTCCTTTTTCCATTTGTCACCACTCTTGTGCCAAACATTTGGAAAATATTTTTCCTTGGTCCTAAAGTTGATTTGGGGACTCTCTGAAAAATATCACAAGTTGTAAAACTTGTTTGATAAATTTTGGAGGTAAGACAATCCTTTGAACAGCCTTTAAGAATTTCCTGAGAAAAATGCAATGCATAAAAATGTCTGGAAATTTTATGTAAGGTTAATCTTAATGTCAGCAAGCTCCAGTTAAAATTTCATAAATTTTGGAGTTGATTTGCTATCCCAAACTATTCTGCAAAGTCTCAGCTGTTTAAAAGTCCAAATTCAAAAACCCTGCACTGTTCCTTGGGCTGAGCCGCATTCAAATCTGGTCAAGCCCAACCCCATCAGACCTCCTCTCCACCCACTTGAGGTCGCAACCGTTGGATCAAGATCCAACAGTCACGACCTCCTCCTCTGCAAACCATCACTGCGAGGTCCTCCCACCTTGTTGAGGTCGTAGCCGTTGGATCAGATCCAACAGCCCACGACCTCCCCTCGAAATCTAGCGCACCAGACCTCCCCATCGTGTGTTGTAGCCGTTAGATTTAAAATCTATGGCCACGACCTCCCTGTGCCTTGTGCGCGTCTGACCTCCCATCCTTGTGAGGTCTTAGCCCTTCGATCAAAATCTGAGGGCTAGGACCTCCTTTGCGCTACGCGCAAGGCTCAGGACCTCCCCCTCTTTTGATCTGAACCGTTGGATCAAAAATCCAAAGGTCCTGACCTCTCTTGCCTTTTGCGCAACGTCTCAGACCTCCCCGTAGTTGTGTGCCCTTGGATTTAAATCCTAAGGCCATGACCTCCTCCTCTTTTCTCTGAGTCACACGCAGTTATGTCCTCCCCTCAGGTCTGAGCCCTTGGATGTAAATCCAAAGGCTAGGACCTCCTAACCCTTTATCCTTTGTGTATCTGCGTTATGGAAATCGGAGGGCCACGACCTCCCTTTCCAAATCGTGTGGCTGGGACCTCCTCCCAGTCACTTAAAACATAACGGTTCAAACTTAAAATCTGAGGGCAGGACCTCCCATCCACTTAATCCAACGGTGGATGTGAGGTCCTCGTTTTCTCCTACCTTGGGCATGCGTGCAAGCCATGGCAGTGGGCAAAGTCAGAGCCTTGTCACATCCAACGGCTCTGCCCTGCAAGCATTAAATGCATGTCAGCCCTTTCCGCCCCTAGGCCACGCCCTGTCTTAACCTACTCTGTCCCATCCGTCTTGTCCAAGTCCAGGACCTCCCATGGACCTCCCCATGGGCTAAGCTCACCATGAGCTTAACCCATGGTGCAGGACCTCTGTGCCATTGGTATAAGGTCCCCTCGAGCTCCCCTTTGGCGTCTTTTACACACTTGGAGCTTGCCATGCTAGTGCTTGGCTGAGCTCCTATCTCATTAACCTGCCCTCTTGGCCGCCATTGTTGTAGACCTTGGAGCTCTTCGGTGGCTTTGTTCCTGTGGCTCTCCCCTTCACTTCCTTCTTCAATTCATGCCATTTTCCTCTGTAACTCAGATCCTAACTTGTTTAGTTGGGCATTTTTCAGAGGTGGCCAAAGTGGATCTTGAAGTTGGAGTTTTGGCCGTGGAGCAACCTTGTCTTCCCTAGCTCCGGTCCTCACCTTCCTCGACCTCCTCAGCTCCTCTGGACCTCTAGGTAACCTCCTATTAGTCCTTAGAGTGGCACTGTGATGTATGAAGTCGCGAGCTTTACTTCACATTTTGGTCGTTGGGCGCGTCGGTCAACGTTGTCATCCCCGCTTCTTGGCGTTCAAAACGCCGCCCGCCGTCGAGAGTGGTCCCAGTGTGTGCGCAACACTATTGCGCACACATTGGTGTCATTGGTGGCCGTCGGCGAGGTCTGCATCGCCGGCAGTGGCCACGTCTTTGCGGTAAACGATTTTTGTCGGAACGGGACGTCCAGCGCGTGCCGTTAAGACAAAGATCCTCCCCCCTTAAATGCGCTAATCATTGGCCAACCTCGTTAATCATTGGGTTCGCCATTAATGTCTTTAATCCGCCCCTTGTTGCGCATTTAAGACCTCGCGCGCGGACCTCCTCGTTGTCCCGCGCGCATTAACTTCTTGTCCGGCGGCGCTTGCTGCGCAAGCTCTTTGGCGCTGATCTCGCCGCCCAAGACCTCCTCCGAGGAGATCTTGAACGCCCAGACCTCCCTTGCGCATCGTGGCCGCCTGCACCTCCCCGGAGGTCTGTGGACGCAGACCTCCGCGATTGGACCTCCCCGCGTTGATCTGAGCCGCTTTTGTCCTCCCTGTGATGATCGCAGCCGTTGAGGACCTCCCTCATTAGATCTGGTCCGTCCCGGACCTCCCTCCCGTGTTGTGGCCGTTGGATGCACCATCGACGGTCACGACCTCCCCTCATCTCGCGCGTGCGCGCTGCTAGGAGGTCCATGACCTCTGGACCTCACGAGCTCGCGGGTGCGCTAAACACCTGGGAGGTCCGAGCCGTTAGATCTGAGATCTGTGGCTCACGTCCTCCCATGTCTTTATGGTTTTTAGAAATTCCAGTGAACTATTAATTTGTGAACTGAAAAAGGTATGAACTTTAAAATTTCATATCTAATTCATTTTAAGTCCAAATTAGGTGGTTCAAATTTGTACAGCTCTGGTTTGAACTGAGCTTTAATCTAAAAACAGTTATGAGCTCAGTTCAGCCCCCAGAACATGGATTTGCAAATAGAATTCAAACCTACCTTTAAATGTCTCTTTAAAAATTCAATTAACTTGTAAAATGCATAAGTAATGATTTGTAGTTGATTTTTGAGTGAATCCAACTTTGTTGGTTTCCTCTGTGAATGCTCTAAATGTTAGAATAGGATTTAGGCATGTCACTATTTTCAGAAAACTTTCTTGTGCATTATAATTTTGTTCAAGTTCTTGTTTTTGAAAAATTGTAGAAAGTGCAATATAGCTCCAAATGGGATGAACTCAATTGTGTTATTCATCTCATGAGGTGATGGTGTTACTGTAAAAATCTCAGTATCACCACCATTCCAGAAAATGTTGCCTCATAATTAAATTAGTGAATAGTGGCAGTTTGGTATTTTTAGGGCTGAGCAGACTTGTTTTGCTCATATCTTTTGCATTGAGAATCCAAATCAATTGGTTCTTGTTGCTAAATTCCCTAAAAATCATCCTCTTGCTGCTGTAGAAATTTCAGAGCATTTGGAGTTTGTTTGCTGTGCTGTCTTTGTGGGTTTCGTCGTTCTTATCAATTTCCTTCGCTTTTTCGTTAGGTGCCGACGAGTACTTTGAACCCGTGAGTGATCCTCAGCAATATATTGAGCAAAACCAGCAAGGCAAGCAGTTTGATCATATCCATTTATTGTCCCATTACTTTAACGCTAATACTTTGTTTCACTTATATGTATGCATGCTACTTTGTGTTAAAATGTCGCTAGTAATCCTATAGATGCATATTCTGTAGGTAAATGTTCATTCTCTACTACTATGCCTAGGATTATCTTGCTGCGAATTAGAGTTCTATGGATGGGCTCTTATCGCTTAGTAGTTTACGTTGATAATGCTTAGCAATGCTTAGATAACGGTAGAAATGGGCGGTTGTCGACATTATGTCGATGACCTTGATCACACTAAAATTCTTTATTCCATTTTGTCCAATTTGTGTTTTGTTACTTTGTAAACAAATAAAACCAAAATGAAAACAAAACTGTTATTGACTTGGGCACAATGGATGTTGGTGTGATTTATTGGGTGTGAACGGAATGGTGCCTAAGTCCCCAAGGACCGAGTTACTTGTGTCACTAAGCCAAGCGCTCTTGCGTGCTAACCACACGAGGGGGATATGGGACCTCTCTTGACTAAGTACTTTGGGAGGTATTAATTATGAGCTGGTTGGTGGGCGTGTTTTAAATGTGTATGTGTGGTGTGGGAGGGAGCATTAGCGGCACGGTTAGGTCGCCTAGTGTGTCCTTATCCCGTGGGTTCTTGGCTCTTAATTAGCATCATCCATTGGAAATGTCTCAGAGGACTTAGCCGTGCTGCAAGCATACCAAAGGAAGTGTGCTAAATCATGTGGCTAAAAGGCGGTCCGACGATGGGTACATTGGTACACCCCGCAGGTTAAAACTATTCAATAGCCTCGCCCTAGGTTATGGACATGCTTGGTAAGGTGGGTGTAAGAACTAGACTACAACATTTAAATTAAAACTTGATGGGTTGGTATGAATGGATGTTCATGCTATTGTGGTGGCTATTGGGTTAGTCACTTCCAGGATTGTTGTTGTTACCTATTGATATCTTGTTACTTGTCTCGTTGTTTTTGCAAATGAAAAATGAATTGCAAATTTGCTTTGGAATCTATTTAAATATTGCAAATGAAATCTTGCTTTATGCAGAATAAGTCCAAAGCCTCACCCACTTAAATAAAGTCGCATGTAGTTAAACTATAGTTACGCTATATTACGGCGAGCCTTATGTAGTACATTTTGTACTCATTTGCTTTGCTTAATAACTTTGTTGCAGAGGAGGTAGGGTCCAAAGGGCTCTACTTTTATGTAGATGTGCGGTGGTTGGGAAAGCGACTAGCTTGGCGGTCCGGTCAGTTGCCTTGTGGGTTAAGGTACACTGGTTGGCTCTTGTTATGGCCATCTCTTTGGCACTTTTGCTTCCGCTGTTATCTTGGTAGTCTTGTTGTTATTTGGCCAGTCGGCCTCTCTTTTGTAATAACTCTATATATTGTATGTCTTTTATTCTAGTTGTGCTTTGGTTCTATGTCGTGTATGGAATTGATGCATGATTTTGTAAAGGGTGTATATCTGATTCAGGAAGTATACATATCTCGAAGACACGGATTATTATGTTTGTAATGCTAGGGTCAATGGATGACTAAGTATTACAAGCTTAATAAACCGGGGTCCTCACAATAGGTAGCAAGCTGTAAAATGTGTGTGCAGGTTGTAACAAGCAATCATGTGTAAGTACCAAAAGAATAGAGAACAAAAGTTGGTAATATGACAAGAATAGTTACGTTTGGTGCGGTGTTTTCCCCAGAGAATCAATAGGGCTATCCTCTGTGGCGGGCAAGGTATCATGGCGAGAACGATGACCAACTTCCAGATCCTAAAACTATGGTATACTGAAACTGATGAATGAAAGTGGATGCGCATTATATATATGTAGGCCTATCATACAGAGGGTAATCATGTCCGCCTGTTTAGTTGTAAGCATAATGTACCAAGTTTTTAACACGATTTCATGAGAATGGGTATAGCAAAGAGATAGGTGGTACGACTCCTAACCTGTTCTTCAGTCGTTGTTGCTTGGAAGAGCCTTTTCCGAGCCGAAGGCAGGAGCGCATGTGATTGTTTGCCTCTGACAATGCAGAATAGCAAGCACAATGTATGAGTTGCGACAAATAGAAACATAAAACTTTAGAGTAGTAATAAACAGAGCAAGGGAGTTAATATACTGGAGATGCCCTTCCGTTAGAATGCTAGCATGATGACATGGAGAAGGAGGCGTTTCCCTTGGTGCCTAAAAATAAAAGGAGATATGTGTGGTTAGGACTATAAAACGATAGACTGAACTATTCAGAGGAGACAGGGCCATGAATAAATAGTAGTAGGAAACAAGGCAGATGTAAACGCATGCGAATGATCTGTCACTGACACTAATATGGTAAAAGTAAGAGCAACAAGCATGGTTATCCGTATAGAGCTAGTGATAAAGACTATTTATAGCAGAATGAATGTGCATAATTGAAACAACAATACATGTATAATACTAATGCACATTTCTGAAGAAGCTATAAAGCAATAGAATAGAAAATTTGGTTAGCAAATACCTCAAGAGTTAGAACTGTGTCATGATGAGCATGACCAGCAATTGTTAGCGGGGTCTAAAGGATGTGTTTAGATTCAGCAATCTGGAGAACAGGAGTGGTTAGCTGTGATGAATAAGAATGGCAGTAATGATGTTATTGATACGTGTATGTGGCATATATGGAATAGGAAGTACGTGTGGATAACACCAACATGATTTAGAGAAGAGATGTGATGAAAGGACAAGATGTCAATCAATATGCGGATAAAAAGGGTAACAACAACAAGAGTAGAGAACTAGCGGCCATATCTTTTCGTAAGAACCTCGAAAAAAAGAGCTACAACAGGTTGCCGCTGGCCATCCTCATAAACGCTGTCGACGTCGAAGCCAAATGCACACTACCCCCAGAGAGTGAGCCCGACTTCGTAGTCGCTGTACATAATAAGATGATATATATAGCTGAGCAGAGTCAAACACAGTACAGATTACTTGAATGATGCAACGTGAAAGCATGTAAACATAGAACCGTAATCAAACATAACCATGAGCAACATACCTAACATCTCTCGGGACAATTATCCTTTTAGTTGTGGGAACATGTTGGTTCGAACTCTGAACAGAAGCAGCATTCGATACTACAACAATAGCGCCAACAGCATCTAAAACATGAACATAGGCTTGGTTTTGTTAGAAAAGATGTTTCGGCGCATAGGAAATAGAAAATTGGGTATCACAAAGGTATTAGTCAACTCTTCTATCTTAGTGTAACAGATAAACTCAACCATATACCTATGATCAACAGATCTATTCGACCACAGCATGATCATACACATAACTAATACACAAAACAAGGAGAAAGGGGAACTTACGTTGCCAAAGGTCGTCTAGAGGAGCGAGAAAGACGACGGAGATCCCTGTGTAAACAAAAAAAACCAAATAAGATCAGCCGAGTTGAACAACAAGTGATGTAAAGACGGCATAGAGAGCAATACACAGAGACAACTGGAAGAGAGAACCATCGGCGAGCAAAGATGAATAGGCACCCTGCACAGCAGAACACCAATTTCACAGGATCGAACACAAGCTAGTTAGGGGAAAAACACGTAAGACATAATGTCAAAAAAGGAGGCCGTATCCGAAGCACAAAAAACCGTAAAGAAGAGCACTCATCGTAACCAAAACAACCCATAGATGACGCAGCAAGTTGAACGAAACAGGTCACAACGAAAAGGCTTGCAAAACAGGAAGAATAAGAGAGAGCAAGAGCAAACCCGGATCATAACAGAAAGAGGAAGAAAAACCAAGGTAGGAGCACACCCGGATCAAAAGAAGGAAGAATCGAGTACAAACATACAGATGACACAAACAATGAGCCATGTAAATCAGAGGGCGGGATCTATCGAATCCGGGGGGGGGGGAGGGCAAGAAGCGACACACAAGAGCAAGGCAAAAAACAGAGCATAGCCACAATGAGCATAGGTAAAAAACAGGAGTGAACCAGGGAAGAGGCACAAAGGGATGAACACGAGAAGAGCGCAACGGCGGGCAGCAAAGCGAACTCAGATGCACATTGCCCCTTGAGAGTGATCCTGACTTCATAGTCACTGTACATAATAAGATGATATATAAAGCCAAGCAGAATCAAATGTAGAATAGATTACATGAATGATGCGGCATGAAAGCATGTAAACATAGAACTGTAATCAAACATAACCATGAGCAACATACCTAACATCTCTCAGGACACTAATCCTTTTAGTTGTGGGAACATTTTGGTTCGAACTTCTAACAGAAGCAACATTCGATACAGCAACAATAGCGCCAACAACATCTATAACACGAACATAGGCTCGACTTGTCAAAAAAGAGGTTTCGACGCATAGGAAATAGAAATTCGGGTATAACAAAGGCAACAAATGTAAATATTCGTGCTCACAATAACCTACCAAGAAAGGATTCAGTCTCTCCTATGTAACTGGAAAGTTGAGAGAATGGCACAAGATTGTAGGTATAGATTGGAAAACTGGAGGGGATATCAGTCACCTCTTCTATCCTAGTGTAATAGGTAAACTCAACCATATACCTACGATCAATAGATCTATTCGACCACAACATGATCATACACATAACTAATACACAAAACAGGGAGAAAGGGGAACTTACATTGCTGACGGACGTCTAGAGGAGTGAGAAAGACGACAGAGGTCCTTATGTAAGCAAAAAACCCAAATCAGATGAACCGAGCTGAACACCAAGTGGTGTAAAGATGATATAGAGAGCAATATATAGAGACAAACCGAAGCGAGAACCGCCGGCGAGCAAAGATGAATAGGCACCCTACACAGCAGAACACCAATTCCACAGGATCGAACACAGGCTAGTTAGGGGAAAAAACAAGGAAGACAGAGTGTCAAAAAAAGGAGGTCGTATTCGAAGCACAAAAAAAAAACCATAAAGAAGAGCGCTCACCTGAACCAAAACACCCATAGATGACGCAGCAAGCATAATGAAATAGGTCACAATGAAAAGACCTGTAAAACATGAAGAATAAGAGAGAGCAAGAGCAAACCTGGATCAGAACTGAAAGAGGGGGAAAAAGCAAGGTAGGAGCACACTCGGATCAAAAGAAGGAAGAACCGAGTACAAACATGCAGACGACACAAACAATGAGCCATATAAATCAGAGGGCAGGATCAATCAAATTGGGGGGAAGAGGGCAAGAAGCGACGCACAAGAGCAAGGCAAAAAACGAAGCATAGGCACGGTGAGCATAGGTAAAAAAACAGGAGTGAACCGGGAAAGAGGACATGAAGGGATGAACACGAGAAGACTGTGGCGGAGTGCAACAGAGCGAATCTATGCAAACGAACCATAGGAAACGAAATTTGCTGCAAGAGAGGAGGAACACGAGCAGATCAATCCTCAAAGTCAATAGAGGGCAATCCTCAAAGCCAGCCGAAAAAGAGAGGAGGAAAACCACGCGAAGGGATGAACACGAGAAGAGCGCGGCGGCGGGCAGCAGACCGAATCTGTGCAGAAAGAACCGTAGGCAATGAAATCTGTCGCAGATCCACAGAGCATGATGACCTAAATACGGGAAAAGCAGAGATCCACATAGAACGGACCTAAGACGACAAAGCCAAGCAAACAAAACACAGATCTGAAACAACCGAACCAAGAAGAAATAAACTGAAGCACACAAGGACACCGCGCCGCTACGGCCAAGAGAGCGATGACGAATGGGCGATTCAAGTAAGGAAGAAGGAAAGAAAAAGGCGAGAACTGGGCGACAAGAAAAAAGGAGGAAAGAACCGAGGAGACGATGCAAATAGACATCACGCGGGAGGTGGCACAAGAAACGAGGTGGAGAGGCGAAACACGAGCGGAAGAGCAAGCGTCTAGAGCACACCAGCTACCGAATTGAACGACAGAGAAGAAATCGCGAGCATCAGACGAGCAAAAGAAAAGGCTCACGTGGCTACTTGCTGCGCCTCTTCGATCTCCCTTCTTTGGTAGGATGTAAGGCTTGTAGAAGTAGGTGAAAGGTTTTATAAATAGTGGTACTATAAGACCAGGTGCAAGCACAACAGTGCACCCCAAGAAGAGAATGCCATAGATCCAATCTGACTCTGATGATCAGATCCGAATTTAAGGCCAACCATTTTTCATTCATTCAGTCACTAGTCAACACCCATGACTAACACATTAGATTCTGTTTCGCTAATGTTGTCCAAAAATCAATTTATCAGTATGTGGCAAGAATAAAATTTTCTTGAGCTTTCGGCTAACAACAAAGGATGCATGATTATCTGATTCTTAGCAGAAAGAACCTCTTTTGGACTTTGAAAAGGAGATCATGTTGGAGTATTTTTCGGGGGAAATTGGCTACAGGGCACTGCACATTCGCCTCCTTTGCCAATGGACATCCAAAAATCGTGGTGCAGCCAGAAGACACTAACATTTTGTGGTATTTTGCTGTAAGACACTGATCCCATTAAAATAATATATCCGAGTGATTTGGAGAGAGAAACTTTGTAAAATGTCCTCAATACCCTCAATGCATAGTGACTGGCTCGGCTCGGTCCGGTTCAACCATCTACAGTATCGGACTTTGGACCCACACGTCATACAAATTAATCTCACTAATTGCAATCTAATGATTTTGGTCCCACATGTGACTAACTAATGAGCCAAAAAATCACACGAGCAGTCAAAACACATCGGGAGCAGGGGCCACGATGACGCTCGAAGCGGCGGTGTCGGCGCCCGGAGGCTAACGTTGAGCGCAGTAGTTGGCCATCTCTAGCTCCGCCACCTTCTTCTTCAACTCGCTATCACAAGACTCCATCTCCTCGAGCCGCTTAGTGCTTCGCCATCACGCGTGTTTCCATCTCTCGTGCGCCTTATGCCGCACCAAAGACGCCACACTTCAAAGACCGCTTTGTCGTGTTCTAGAGCCACCGCTTTGCTCCTCAGACCGACGTTCTCCTCGCAGCCTCACCGCCTCCGCCGTGGCCTCGCGCTTGACGCGCTGTTCTCCTCATGATCGGTGACGGTGTTCTTGATCGGCACCACGGCCATCAGTCACGCGACCATCGCTCCATGAGGACCCCACAAGACTCGTCTGCGTCGTTGCTTCACGCCACAAGACGAGCCGAGACGCTTAGCGCGTCCCTAACTCTTTGCAGACGGTAGAGGCCTACACGGTGGCGTGGAAGTCAAGGCCGGAGGCGGCGCGGCAAGCCTCCGTGTTGCGCTGGTCGGCGTTCGAAGACGAGCGAGAGGGCGAAATCCATGGCCAGCATGGCGTCTCGGCCGGCGCCCTCCTCCCAAGCGTGCCGCCCCGGTAGTGGCTCGGCGCTAGCGCCCCTCGGCGGCCTCCTGCCTCCTGGCGCGCGCCGCCTCCGGCCTCCCTAAAGAAAGAAACAGGAGATTGGGGAAGAAGCACTGTAGTCGGTTTGCAAAAGGAAGAAGATGAGGGTCAAATGGACTTTTCACCGTCTTTCTCTCTCCACTTCAGTCCGAAAATGATAAAATAGTGCCCTCAATGTCCTACGGCAAAATTACACATTTTTGCGATGTCTTCTGGCTGCACCACGATTTTTGGATGTCCATTGACAAAGGAGGCGAATGTGCAGTGCCCTGTAGCCAATTTCCCCATTTTTCAGATAGTTTGGGTATGAGAGAATCTTTTCTTTGTAGGATATATTTAGCTACATAATTTAAACTAGCCCTCTCGAGAAAACCCTGAATGATGTTGATAAAGCTTTTGTGACTTAATCCCCGAGTGAAAAAAATAAGAAATCCTAAATGCTAAGGTGCGGGTTGATTCCCTTTTTGCCAAACAAATAGAGCTAATGTTTTTTTTTAAGGAAAACCTCTAAAGTCAAAATGATTCTCAAATTTGAATGAGATTTTGAAAATTCAGTGTGCCTCCAGCTAACAGAAGCATATACTTAAAATCAATCTATACTTCACATCATACGTGGTATGCTTTTAGCATCAGGGTATTGGAAATTAGAAACCTTTCCCTCTCACGCAGGCTACACTTCAAAAATTCTACAAAGAAAGGGGAAAAGGGACAATTTTGGTTGTTTGATGTGACTTTTATACGTTCTGGACCCACCTGTCTGCTGAACAAGGACAGAATATCATCACCCACAAATATTGGATGATGCTGGGAATATTATGTGAATCTGTCAAAATTAATTTGGAGCTCCGTAAAGCCAACATAAAGCAATTTATCAATATCGTTATGTACATTGACTTTCCGACAAGTTTTTGGCTCATTCGGCAATGTTTGTCGTCGAAATAGCAATTCTAACTCCCACCAGAGAGAAAAGGCAAAAAAAGCATCGCAGACATGTCAGTAGACGACACGTACCCTCATCCATACGCCCAACACACTGAATCGCTGCTACAGAGCTCGTTCGTACACCCACCGAGCTGCATCAGCAAAAAAAAAACCGAAAAACAATGTTTGTGCTGTAGCTACACTATTCATACATTGCAGCAACTATTTGGTGTACTGTAGCATACTATTCATGCGCTGTAGCGTGATTCTCCTGTCGAGTCCGCGCGTGGGGGCGCGTACGAGCACCATAGCACGCATTTTTTGTCGAGCCCGTGCATTAGGGCGCAGACGAGCACTGTAGCACTTTTTTTTTCCTGAGACCGTACGGGGTGCACAGATGAACACTGTAGTGGCGATTCTGTGCGGTAGGCGTGCGGATGAGGGCAGGCGTCACCTGCTGAGCACATCCACGGTGTTATTTTTACCAATTAGATCGCGGGGGAGCTTTTTTTGCTACTTCGTCTCGTAACAGTATCATTTTAGCCAATTACTCTTTCCAACTACCAATAAGAAAATAGTAATTTTGACGTCACTATGCATCGTAATTCACCACCAAAATAATTGTGATTATCAAATCACCATTATCCTAGCATATGCTTTCAGACAAAACCATACATTGCATGTGTTATATTCTGATACCCATTCTTATGTGCAACAGCCTCCAGATCTGATCAGAGTTGCGAGATATGGCACGAGTGTGCACGATATCAAGAACGAAGTAGATGAATCCCGTAGAGAGAACCAAATAACATCGACGAAATAATCACAACGAGAGAGAAAGATTTGACAAAACCGACCGCAAATCCTTAAGCACAATCTCAAAAGAGTACAAGGGATTGCCGCTCTCACACAACCCTCTCGAATCTTTTAGGACCCTTGGATCCTTGCTCTATACAAGAATCTAGTACTAAAAATTAACCTAGACTCTAATCCCCTCGTGCACCTCTTGTTTTAGATGAGTTGGTTTTTTGTTTGTATTCTCATGAACACCCCTCATGACTTTATATAGTGCACCTTAGTTATCCTCCAAAAAGAAGTAGGAATCCTTGTAGAACACATCTCTAAGTTAAAGTGGGTTAAGATATGAGTCATCCATACTCAACAATCTCCACCTTGACTCCTATCCGTTAAAGTCATCATGCTCCTCCAAGAATTCACTCCAAGTTGGCTCTGTTATTTTTGTTTTTCCAAAAAAAAATTATTTTTCCTCTCACCTTTGAGATTGCCCTCACCACAGGGGCTCATGCACATCACCGCAATGTACGTGTCGATGTCCAGGCTAGCCTGCCTGAGCCCTCCACCTGAGAGCTCCTTTGTTGTGTAGTTTGGTTAACCACACCCCTTGTTCCTACAACCCTCTATACCATAGGTTTGTACAGCTTCCGATCTCCACCTGCTCGTCGGTACCACGTGGTGGGTCCCACCACGTCTTCCTTCTTCCAACAGCTCGCATCTTTGCCTTCACGTCTGCTAGATTTTGCAACCATCTTTACAGTACCGCTCATAACTACAGATGAGATTTGAGCACCTATTGTTGACGACACAGTTTCCTTCTCCTGATCAAGATTTTTATCAGATCTCCCATTGGTTGCTCTTCCCTGATGATTACCCATCAATCGGTATTCTCCATTGCTCTAGATACTTTTGATGATTACCTGCCCTTTGCATGTAACTCGCATGACTACACCTCAAAGTAATAGCTCACAACCTTCGAGTTCAAGCGACCTCACAAGATATTAGATTCTTCTTTAAGCTGGTAACATACCGAACTCCTGTCAATGTGTGATGTGGCCTATTATACATCTCTAATGTAACCGTTCTCACCTTAGTAATTGCACACTCCTTGCAATCCGCTAAGTGAACAGTTCTATGCGTTAGGCATAGAGATCCTTCGTCAAACATATCCCTCAGTGAACATATATGGAAGCAACAACCTGAATCTATTATCCATCCATGAGAAGTACCTAATTGACTGACGACTAGTATGTCCAAATCATCTTTAGCTACCGCCACTAAGCATGCACCCTCATTTACTTCAAACTTGGACAGTCCTTTGTCATATGACCTTCCTCGTCACATAGATAGCAATAGCATACATGTGTGCTCTTGCTCTTGCCCTTTTTCTTCCTGTGACTTTTGCTTTTGCCTACAACACCTATGATAACTAATGCTTGATTACCTGAGGATGAAGAATCTGATGGCTTCTTCAAGGACTCCGTCTCTTATAAATATGCCACTGCCTCATTAAAGTTGAGAATGCTTTTTCTGACGAGAATATTCATCACCAATTGCTCCCATGATGGTGGTAGAGATGACACCAATATGATGACCTTATCGTTCTCCTCAATTTTATCATCCACACTAGTTAGCTTGTTGAAGATATTGAGATGGTTAACGAACTGTGTGCCTTCCTCTATGTGCAACCTGAATAATTGCCACTTTAGCACCCACTGGTTTGTCAGTGACTTTTCCATATACAATTCTTTTAAGTTACTCCATAATTTCTTCGACGAATTCTTCTTAATCACCGAGTACTTTACCTCATCGGGGAGATATAGATGGATTGTACTGACAGTCTTTCGCTTCATCACTATCTGTTCTTCAATAGACGTCTTTTCCGGTTTGTCCCATTTACGAGCATCGATTAACCCTTGCTGGACAAGGACATCCTTCACCACACATTGCCACACGCTGAAATTTCCTCCGCCATCAAATTTCTTGTAACATCCCAAAAAGTGCCAGAATATAAAAATGCGGGATTTTAAAAACTTTTTGTGTGTTATTTCATTTTTACCTTGATTTCATTTTCGAGAATTGTTTGAATGTCATTTTCTTTTGTCAGCATAGGTGATATTTACAGAAAAACCCTAGACACAAAGACCATAGGAATGAAAACCCTAAAAATGTAAACCTTAAAGAATCGAATGATAGAAATACAAAACTAATTAAGGATCAAAACAACTTGAAACAAAATGTAATAAATGAAAATCCAAACTTGGTGAATTTATGCTGGTAATAAAATAGGAAAATCAATTAAAGCATGAATTACAAATTTCCTCATATCAAACCATATGAGTACATACAGCAGAAGCTCGAAAGATTTTTGGAGAAAAACATATTACAATAAAAACCCTAGAAAAGTTACAAAAAATGCTACACTATGTCATAACGCTCCTCTAAAATTTTCATAATTTTTAGACTTACATTTCTATGTCTAAAAATTATCTAAAGCCTCAGCCATTTTCTAAAAAACTTGAAAGCCTGTTTCTTTTCTTTCCCTCACTGATCAGCCGGCCCCACAAGGCAGAGGTTCTCCTCCATGCAGTTGCCCCTCTGCCCATGCAAGCTGCCACGCCGCCCCTCTAACCATGCCGTCGGCCACCTCGCTGCCTCCGCCCGCTCCCCTACTTAAGCATCACCCGAGCTGCCGAGCCCTTGCTGGCCATTCCTCCCCCAGTTCCTATCTTCCACCAAAATCAAAGGAGCTAGAACCGCACGAAGCTCTGTCCGCACCGGCCGCCGCATCTTTTTGCCGTCCCGGCCGCCTCAGTGAGCTCCTCTCCTCGTCGGCCGCGTCATGCGGTGTCCCTCGTCATCCCGAGTAAAAGCCCCCAATCAATCGGGAGTTTCCCCCAACAGAGCGTCACGCCGTCCCATCTTCCTCGTCACCGGCCAAACCCACCATTTTCGCTGCCAATCGCTACCGAGTGAGCTCATATTCAATTCCTCCCCACTAGAGCCCCTCCATACCCCCCTCTAGCTTTCCCCTACACCCACCGAGGCTCTTCCCCTCCCCAATGCCGCCGCCGCAGTCGGCTCCGGAGGGTTCCCCGCACCCCACCGGTGCCCATGCGCGCGCTACTCTCCACCTTCTCCCCCTCTGGCACTGGCGCCCCCTTCCTCATCCATGGCCGGCCACCACATGTAGTTGCCCCGCCACTCCCGGCCATCTCCAGCCGCGCCTCCACCGCCCTCAAGACCGCCTTGGTGTCTTGGTTCCATTTTACTCACTCACAGCCGCCACCATTGCCTTCCTCGCCGGCGATAAGCCCAGCCCTGAGCTGCTCGGCCATCCCCTGTTCTGTGGTTCTTTCTTCTCTCTGTGTCCTCTGTTTATGTGTATGACTCTGTGTGTATAGCAATGTATAAGGCTAACAGTAGGGTCTAGATAAATGATGATCAGTAGATCATATCAGTTATGAGTTATTAAGTCAATTAGTGTGTTATTAGCAGTTGGATGAAATACCAAAAATCAAATAAGAAGCTTAATTGAACCCTTAGCCAAAGACATTGGAAGGTTAGATAATTTGTATATATTCAACTGACATGTTGTATTAACAGCCAGTAGACAAACCAAGTAGTTGTCTTGGATTTTCATATAAGACTACTGATAGTTAAATGCAATGCAAGCTCTTAGCCGATACAAATGATAATAGCCATGGTTAATCAGAGACAGTTAGGTTTGTGATTAGTGCGTAAGTAGTGCAGTTGATAAATACATGGTTGATCGAAGATGAGTAATGTAGATGTTTAGATGTCAAATAGTTTTCCTTATCAGTACACTCCAAGACACATCTCGACAACGCGTAGGCCTTTGGCATTTGATTAACAGAGTCAAACTAATTAGAAGTTGCTGCTAGAATGTGTCTCACTAAGCAGTGAGCATTGCCATCTATTGTGTAGGTGCAACATAGATAGGGATTGGTCAGTATGTTATTCTAAAAGTCAGAACAATGTCAAATGATTAGTGCACTATTATCATATAACTTGCAAAGACAAAGCAATAATCATTATCTGAAAATATTTGTTAGTAATTGGAGGTTAATTTTGAGTGGCATTCTAATATAAGCAACTAGATGAGTGAATCGAAATGGTTGAGTTTGAATGAATACTTAGCTGAGTTAAATACTGTAACAATAAGTTATGTTGAAATATCAATGTCAGTAGGGCTAAATGTCCAATAGTATCTTAGGAGCAAGCAACACATGGATTAGTTAACTATCTAAAAGCTGTTAGTAGATTGCTTAGCTACTAAATGATCAATTGGCTGAAAGTAACATCTAGTGGTTAACTCTAGGTGGCTAAGTTAGATAATTAAATGTCAGATAGTTGTCATTGACAGTGAGATCCATGTCAGTAGATGGATAATAGAGCATATGGTGTTAACCCTCCTTAAGTACTTTCAATATATGGATACATAGCCTTGTGTCCCACATTATCGGATGCTTAGTAGGATAACTAAGTCGATCATAACAGTAGTCTAGTTAAGTTAATTAGAGCGTCATGCTATGCTGCGAGGTGTGAATAGAAGCTTTGTCTAATCAAGTTCACTTAACATGCAATAGTAATACACCTTAATAAGAAATGATCATATAAAAGGCGACTAGGCGACCAATTAACCGCAGCCAGATAATGTTAGTAACAAATAATTGTATGTCCTTAGAGCATTGGATCTAAACAGTAATAATAGCTACTATAGATCGCCGCAACGATAAACCCAAACCCGTAGATCCCCTGATCTAGTGTTAGGCTGACATCTAGCCAATGCTTGAAAATTCCAGCTAAGACTTATGGAATTTCCTTGATAAATATAAATTAATAAGATAAACTATTAAATGAACTAGGTCCCATGTGTCAGTGAGACGTATGTATACCCTATGCGAACCCCACACTTACTCATAGATCTCACCCGGTGATCATGGAACTTTCTCGGTAAATAGGAAGTAATAACTAAAATAATCATTAGAGCAGCTAAATGCCGCGTAAGCAGTGGTGATATATTCCCAAGTAGATGATAGCAGTCCAACCACCAATCGGCATCGTATAGACTCTGGCTATCATCCATCATCATCCGTCCCTAGTGATCGGACGATTCGTGATCCAAAAGCAGATCTGAGAGTATTACCTAACCAGGTAATCTCTCTACCTCTTGGTAACCGATGTGGAGTATTCAAATGAATATTCTCTCAGTCCTGTTGGGATCTTAGCCTCTTGCATCAACGGATTTTTCGAGAGCCCGATCCCTCTCGCCCTTACTCCGGATCAAGCGGTTACTTAAACCTAAGTCTGACTAAGCCTGATTATCAACCCAAAACCCTACCACTATACCAAAAGGGTAGAGTTTGGATTTATCTACTTTTGTCTGTAGTATTTCTTTTATCAACTCCTATGGATATATTTTGTCTGTAGTATTTCCTTCATCAACTCCTTGGTTATATTTTGTTTGTAGTATTTCCTTCATCAGCTCCAGATGAGTATATACTTAGATCCCATCTGAAGTACCCCCCCTTGCTTTCAAAACACCGGTAAGTATGCTTAGTTCTATTTGAAGTGTTTTCATTTGTTTGAATGTATTTGGATTTATTGGATTTCATTTGGTTACTTTTAGTCATTTTGGAGTTTAATCGTATTATGCGTAGTTAGACTCCGAAGCTGTGATGGGATAGCAATCCCAACAAGAACGAGGCTGAGATCAAGATGGTCAGGATATTGAACAAGATGATTACTAGTACATTTAACGAGGCAATTATCAGAACCTTGAGCAGGAACAAGATCGAGGTTATCAGAATATTGAGTAAGGCTAGTCAATACTTTGATCATATTGCGCCTATTGTTTGCAAATTATATTGCTTTAAAGTATGAAATTGCATTGCTATGATTTATCTAAATATGTTTGTCTAAGTTTATAGTTAATACCTTAGTGATAATTGTGTATAACTTCCAATCCTTGAACTTGGACACTATTCTTTGTCACCTAGAATTAATGGATTACATGCTAGTTAATAAGTCTGTATCTAAGTGTCATGCTTAGCCTTACTTAGATACATTGTCATGCGGGCATTAACTTGCCCGACAACAATCATTCAAAACATGAAAACTGAATTTGGCCAGTCGAGGCTGGAGCCTGACTGGTATGTTGGACTAGAAAGGTATTTTCAAAACAAAGGAAAACCCAAAAACAGATTTCGATTCGGACGGCTGGAAAGAGTGGCTGGTGCTAGTGATGCACGTCGGTGGGATATGTGGATGTACCGCCCGAGTTAATTAAGGACTAAATCTTGTGATGACCTCTCATGTAAAAATAGTGCAACCACAAGTCGGTAACATGTACGACCTGGCTAACTAATTTGTTTGCCTCATTGCAACCTCGCCATTGGTGGATGTGTAGCGTGTGTATGGGTAGTAATCACTGGAAAACTACACGGCGCAAATGGAGACCTCCTGGGGGCACGGCCCAAGGAGGTGATGCCTAGCGGTGTGGGGTTGCATTGGGTAGGGCATTGTAAAGGCCTTGTGATAATCAACATTAGCCACACACCTACGGAAGTGTATCGGGGCAGTATAAGTTGATATATCTCTTGTGGGTAAAGTGTGCAAACTCTGCAGAGTAAGAAAACCATCTAGATAGCTGTGCTCACAGTCAAGAGCGGTGCTGAGAACTTGCTGGATATAGCTTTTATTTTTATAAAACAATTTGTGGATAGAATGGAAAGTTGGGTTGGGAACCCAGGGATTTGAGATGGTCTGGTCAGGGACTAGTGGTAAATACGGGATAGCCTGAGCATTGGGTGGCTTTAGTCACTCAATGGTATAGGAGATGAAATCTCCACTAGTATTTTACAACAAAAACTCAGTTTATAAAACTTGTGTTAGTAAAATGATAAGTCGCAGGATTTGCTATTACTTAATCTATTTCAATAAATGGCTTTGGGCAAAATAAAAGAACCATGAGTCTCCCCTTTGATTAGCCTTGCATGTATAATAATTGCATTGTGTGTTGGCTCGCGAGTATGGTTGTGTACTCATGCTCGCTATTGATATTCTTTTAGTCAGTAAGCACAAAAGAAGACTACATGGACGAATATGAGCATTGGACAAGACTGATCAAGGAGGCCAAGAACTAGATTGCAGGCCCACAGTCGATTGTCGGTGGACATATCATGAGGGTTCCAATCGTTACACTTTGATTCTACTTCCGCTGCTGATCTCTGAAAGTATTTGGCCTGCCCAACCATTCTGCAAGTCAAAAGCCGTAAGATATATTTACGCTTTGATTAATGTTATGCAATAGCTTTACAATTTCGTGATATGTGTTTGAACCAATAATGTAATTATGTGTGCTATCTACTGATCCAAGAAATGACACAAATATACACAGTGGGTCCCAGATTACAAATTTGGGGTCTCACATTTCTCAATTTGATTCAACATCGTCGACATCGATTTTGATTTTGCATTACCTGATGCTTCGTCAACCTTCTCGCAAATCGTATTAATATGGTCTTGGCTCTGATACTACTTATTATATTATGATACTCCTTATGCGCTGCAGCCCCCAGATCGAATCAGAGTTGCGAGATACGGCATGAGCTTGTATGATATCAAAAACGAAGTAGATGAATCCCGTAGAGAGAACCAAACAGCAACGACCAAATAATCACAACGAGAGATAAAGATCTGGCGAAGCCGACCACAAATTTCTTAAGCATAACCTCAAAAGAGTACAAAGAATTGTCGCTCTCTCATAACCCTCTCTAATATTTTAGGACCATCAGATCCTTGCCCTATACAAGAATCTAGTGCTAAAGAATTACCTGGCATCTAATCTTCTCGTGCACCTTTTGCTTTGGGTGAGTTGATTTGTGGCTTGTGTTCTCATGACCACCGCTCATGGTTTTACATAATACCCCTAGTTCTCCTCCAAAAGAAAGCAGAAATATAGTATTAGGATAAAAATCCTTGTAGAATACATCTCCAAATACTAATAGGTTAGGATACGAGTCACCCATACTCAACGACATGTACCTTACACAGCATGGACAGATGCTTGCAACATGTAAGCTCAGCGCGACACAAGCATAGATGGTCAAAGATAAGCAGGTTCCAAGCAGATGGCACACAGGAGACCTCACGTTTCAGTTGAATCCTAAAGAAACCTGAAAAGGAGGCTGCTTTGGTATGGCATGATCGCACTAGAGGATCCATCATATCATTCTGCTTTGCAAAAGCAGTACCACATTCTCTCTTAAAAAAGCAGTGCCACATGGCACTTTATCATACAAAAATACAAAAATATGGTGTATGGAACCACATGGAACACATTGTGCTTATACAAATCTTTGTGTGCCTCATCAAGAAGAATCTGGACGGTCTTTCTGAAGGAAGCTGGAAGAAAGGAGTGAGCAATGGGATTATGTAAGCATATCCATACCACAAACCGTCATTGATGCTGAAGAAAGCATGGCTTTCATACTGTTAGAGATATGTTAGAGATTGAGATAGGAATCATTTTGCATTTTCTTATCTGCCTTTTGTATTGTCTTATCTGTATATAGCATACACTCCTTGTACACACTATATATATTGCCCATTAGGCCTCTTCAATACATATACAATATTCATAATATGGTATCAGAGAAAAAGTTAGGGTTAAGGTTTGCTACCGCCTCCTCCTCCTAGCCTCTACTTGTCCTCCACTGCCGTTGCCCCCAGGAGAAGCAATCTTCGCTCCCGGGGGCGGCCTAGTATTGCCTCGTCGTCCAGCAGCAAGCTTCTCCACCAAAGGCGTGCTAGTCGAGCTCGTGGTAGTGATCGTGGTCGTCCAGATCCGATTTGGATCGAGCCGCCACCGCCCCCGCTCAGATCCGCGCCTCCTCAGGGGATGGCGTGGAGGAGGGGGTCGGGAGCACCTCCCTCACCTTCTAGAAGCTGCAGACAAATGGGTTCGTCGGCGTGGATTCCGCGCGCCCAAGCCGGCTTGTTGCCTGACGCGCTGCCTGCGTTGGATCCTGCACGCCCGAGCCGGTCCGCTCCGCCTGCACTTCTTCTTCACCACCACCGCCCGAGATCTCTGCTGCCAGGCCTCCTCACCGTACACGCCCGGTGCAGCCGCCACTCCGGACCGACCGGATCCGCCGCCGCCACCGGGCCTCCCGAGCGATCCGCTTACACTCGGGTGCTCTACTCTGCCGGGACGCTCAACCGCCGCGAAGCATCCTCTGTTGCCAAGTCGAGGTCCCCGCCGCCGTCCTCCTCGAGCTCCCCCCACCGAATCTTCTACTGCTGCCACCGCCATGGCTCTCTCGCGCTCGTTCACTCGTTGGAAGTTGCGCTGGTGCATTTGGATTTGGATCGGGGGGAAGGAGACGATTTTGGAGTTTGTTTGGCGTTCAAGGATGGCTCAGTTGTGCTTGACTGCTTGGCATCTGAAGTTGCTATGGCCTTTTCACTGGGATTGAACTTTATCTGCGTGCGATGCAGAGGGTCTACTGGACATCAAGAAAACAAAGGGGCCGTCGGTTGTGATGCCGTATTGGGCTGCATGTGGTGCTTCTGGGCTAGTACTATTTGTTGCTAGTTATCTTTAGGCTTTTCCTTCTTTGTGTCATTTTCTTTCGCTGCGTCCATCCAAGTCCGTATCACTCAATCTTTGAGTTCGTCTAAGCCATATGAGTCCCCAAATTTATTGTCAGTCATAGAAGCATAGGAATTCCCTTATGCATGGCAGCAGCCGCTGTTCCCGCTCTTCTTTCTGAGCCGCGTGCGGATCGTAGAAGTCATTATGATGCCACCGCTTCTTTCTTAGTCGCCGCCCCGAGTTTCTAAGGCCGCCGCGCTTCTTTCGCATCACCGCTATCTTGGGTTTCGATATGCGTTGTCATGCTTCTATCTATTCCTATTCGGTTTGATTTGACAGTTTTCTCTATTTATGTCGATTTCATTATTTTCTTCGCCGTGTTGTCATGGTCGACTTTGCTCCCGCTTGTCACTACTTTCTCAACCCCTACTCCTTGTGCTTTATGGGCTATCGCACGACCCCGGATGCGAGATCTTTTCATACTCGACATATTTTCCAAGTGCTGCATGCTTCGACGACATTATCAAGACTCAGATTTTGGATTTTCTATATTTTAGTGTCAACCATTTTCAAATACAATGCTATTACATACGTCTTGCATTTAAGGGAGGGTGTTAGAGATATGTTAGATATAGAGATAGGAATCTTTTTATATTTCCTTATCTGCCTTTTGTATTGCCTTATTTATATGTGATATACACCCCTTATACACACTATATATATTGCCCATTGGGCCTCTTCAACACACACAATATTCATAACACATACAACGTAAAAGGAGATAACATAATCACAGTTTGCACATGCACATACATGTGCTTGCTTCTTCAGTTCTTCGGGAAGCTGGAAGACAACTTACACAATCGTAGATAACAACAGCGCAAAAAATGGTACAACACGCTATCAATGTAGAACAAGCAGATTATGAAACATGGCATGAATCCAGATGCATCATGCATGGTTTCTTTTTTTGGTTTAGATACACAGATGCAACAGCACACATGACAAAGGACATTGCCAAGTTTCTGAATGAAATGGGAGTGAGTGGATTCTCAGGCCTGTGCCTCGACTCGCTTCGCAGTTGTGTTAGGAGGGTTTTGCCGCTGTTTTGATTCAGACTTGGAGGCTCCTTTCGCTTCATTCTTCGAGCTCATTGACTGGGTTGTCCGACTACTGTTGGTCGGGCCTTTTTCTACTCCCCCACCGGTTGTGGCTGCACGCATGAAACGAGCATCAAGTGCTGTTGCAGCATGAACTTTTGATACTTTGCTCAAATGAATGTCAACAACAACTTAAGTGCTTAGCTAGTAACAAGTGAACTCTTGCAAGATATAACACTTGTGACAAATATGGTTCAGAATGACCTCCAGTTCCAATAGTTTTCTGAATAAGTGTGTTCAGGAGATGCATTGGCAATGAAGGGCAGATGATTTACCATTGTTAGGAAGGGATAATCGCTTCTTCGCTGGTGCATTGACTTGAGCTGGCCTTTCTTTCGGATTGCTTGTGGACCGGGAAGCCAGATTTGAAGGTTGAGAGCTGACTTCCTCAGATATTTCATCTGATGACTTCGATTTTAGCTTGGATGATCCTAAAGAAGTAGTGGATAGAGCACTTGCAGATTGCCCTGATGAAGAAACGCTTACATCAGAATACGACTTCTTGCGGTTTGCACCTTTCTTCTGGATTAAACCATTTGAATGAATGGTCGAAACTGGCAGTCTTTTTGGTTTGTTCAGAGCCTTAGCCTCATTTTCCTCAGTCTGCTTATCGTCACCAATTGGGACGCTCTCTTTGGCATTACTATCAAGTATCCTGTTCTCCCACGGGCGTACAGCCATCCACCTCTCTAACCAGTTTTGCCCCCACTGGTTCTGATCCACCTCAAGCCCTTGGAGAGTTTCTGCTTTCTGTTTCCTAGAACCTGCTTGCCACTGCCAAAGGAAAGCACAAATTACAAAACCTTGCTGCCACTACCAAAGAACACAAATTAGCACACCTAGCTGCCACTGCCAGAGGAAAACAGAAATAGCACACTTTGTACACTTAGTGCTACAACATTTGTTCTTCCGCCACACTGATATATATATTTTAGGGAAAACTCAAAGTAAAATCTGATCATTTCGCATTTGCTGAGCAGTGTCGCACCAAACCAACAACCGGAATCCCTTTAGCATGGTGGACAATCCAGAATACCTTATCACGGTCACCAGAAGAACCATCAAAGCAGTTTTCTACCCACAACAATTTGCTAACTTGTTTCTATATGAGTTCCCTAAACCGAGCCAGCCCCTCCACCCTAGTGGAAATTAAATCCACAATCTTGTGTACGACAACAGAATGCCTCTCTCACCTAAGACAGCGAGAGCAAGCCACACATATTCAAGAAAAAACACAAATATCAACCTTGATTAGAAGTTTGTAGCATTAACCTCCCAACAATAAATAAAAGCAAAGTAAACAATCAAAAGGCCTTGTAGAGCTTTACCCTCAAGCTAATTTCACCTTGTAAGCACCAATATTTCTAAGGCTACTCAAACATTTCTGGTAGATGTTATCGTGCAAAGTTACCTGGTGTGTTAAAGCATATGCCATTGCTCTTTCCCGCTTAGCAGCAGCTTCTTGCCTTTTTAATACTTTAGCTTGCATTTCTTCTACTGAGCCAATACTGTCAGACCAGCGTTCCTGTATGTCATTGTCGGGTAACACCTCTCAACAATGAATATTTAGAATTTTTTTTTCAAATAATCCATTTTTATTATTAATTACAATATTATACCTGCGATAATATTTTTACGAAAATATACTCTGTCGCTCGGCCGTTGGATTGGACCCGAGCGATCGTGGTCCCGAGAGGCTCAACGGTTACGATCGAGACCCCAACGGGCACAATGCATGCCTGGCTAGATAAGTGAAAGTGCATATTAGGACCAACCGTTGAGCGACAAGTGTCCCAATCGCCAATGATCGTCCGATTGCTCAACGGTTGAGGATTGTGAGTATATTTCGTAAAAATATTATCGCAGTATAATGTTGTAATTAATAATAAAAAATAGATTATTTGAAAAAAAAAATTCGAATATTTAACTCAAAATAAATATATCTGACATTACTCATGCTTCAGGCCCAGTTGGTACACGATTTTGAGCTCATTCTGGACTTAAACACAAATTTTTATTTGAATAATCACATTTATTGTTTTAGACAAACATCTTCACACAAGAAGGTAGGAGACAACAAAGTTTTGTTGTGCATGTTTTTCAGCCAGAGCCAAAGCTTTCCATTTCCTTAACTAACTAGACAGCATATTCCTTTTTAGATAGAAGACATGCAAAGAACAAAGAACAGAAAACAGAAAATGAGAAGAGATTATTTGAACATGCCAACCATATACATATAATAGCAATAATTCTGGTAGGCATATCAACTGAAAACCCAGCTATCCAAGTAATGTAAATTTACAGACATGGATTATACGATTTTTTTTAAAATACATTTTTTTAATAGAATTACAGAAATAAATATCCGTTTAATAAAATTACAGAAATAGCTTTTGTCGCCGTTTGAACTGACGACATGGGCCTGTCACCAATCCAAATGGTGACACGATCCCTATCACCATCCTATCAGTACGAAATGTCTCTCTAGCTATTTGGAATGGCGGCAGAGACGTAAGTCGCCATTTGAATTGGCGACAGGGCTCTGTTGCCAAACCAAATGGCGACAGGGAACTGGAACTTTTTTCCACAAAAAATAGAAATTAGCGGTAAACAATAGAAAATTAAGTGCTTACATTGTTCATAATAAGAAACAGCAACAGCAACAGAGAGTAATAAGAAACAATATTAGCGGTACTACGTAGGTTGCATAGAATTATTTGACGCGCGACATAACATCAGTACATCGGACAACACAACTAAATAGGACATACATCATCACATAGTTGTTCGACAAATCATAATGACAGTAACCAAAACATTCATCACAACATATTTCAATAAGGTAAACCATCCCCGTGGCCGCCACCTCCACGTTCGCCATGTCGCCCTCCACGGTGCCCGCCTAGCAGTTGGGTGAGGTCCCCGTAGCGTCGTCGGACCGCCAACCTTTCTTTCGTGTTGTTCATTTCTCGCATGGCAGTACTTGATGGTATATCTGGACTCTCTGCAAATAGAGTACTTCTTCATACAACGTCCGACTTCTGATTCATCCATGACATTCCTGATACGCCATCTCTACCGCCGACCAACCGTTCTCTTCGGCCTATCAATGTCGACAGCTCATATCTGCTGCTCCCAGGTAGGATGGTCGGTGAAATAGCCAACCACACCGTAACCATACAACTCTACACTCCAGGTTAGCATCACCTCTTCCTTGGTGAAATATTCAGACAAGTATTGGCCAGGATGCTGCACCAACGTCGAACATGCGACCATCACATGTGAGCATGGCATATACAGAAGAAGTGGCTTGTTGCAAGTGCATATGCAACGAGCGCGGCCAAGCATGCACTCGTGGATGATTCTCTTACGGTTCGTCCCACGGCATCCTTTCTCCCTACAAAGTACCTCGAAATGAAGCTCCCTTGTGCCCATCTTGAATGTCTCACCTTTTTTGCTCCTCTCCTCCATGAACTTGGTGATCATAGCAGAGTACATTACTTTGTCATTTGCCATGAAGAGTGATGCGATGTGGCTTCAGTCAACAAAGTATTTTGTGGTACTACGCAGAATTGCCTCCACAATACCAACCAAAGGGGGGCATCTTGCGTCGCGCATGACCTAATTGTACACCTCAGTTAGATTCGTTGTTATGACACCATACTGAGCACCATCCTTGTCATGTAGCAATAACCACTTCACGTTAGCCTCATGCTCAATCCAGTCTGAGAAGCATTTCACCTGTTTGTGGTCTTCCTTGTTAGATTTGGGCCATCTGTGGGTAACTGGGGCGATGACTCAGAGAGATGTTCGGTGCTTGTGGCGGACTTCTTCGCTACCTCCGTTCTGTGTGTCCTCGTCCGCACATCTAGAGTTTTTCAGAGTGCATCGAACTTTCTCTGCTGGTTCTGGTTGTACAGCCGTTTGAAAAGGTTCATCAAGTCCTTGTTGTGAAACTGCTTGTAAAAGTTTGCACCCATGTGCCTCATGCACCACCTACTCTGCAGATCCACCCATGAAAGTGACTTGTGTTCCCCTTGTTGTAGCTGAGTTATTGCACTCAACAGGACGGTATGCCGGTCATGTACGAGGCATACGTTAGGACGACCCTGTACAACAGAGATCTTCACGTTCCTCATAAACCATAACCAATTGTCGGTGTTCTTGCTTTCAACGAATGCAGACGCCACAGGAAGATCCTGGTTATTCCCGTCCGTCGCAATTGCAGTAAGTATCTGACTCTTGTACTTCCCAGTCGGGAACGTGCCATCCACGCACAGGATCGGACGACAATATCGAAATGCATTGATGCATGCACCAAAGGCGAAGAATGCTCGCTTCAGTACCCTCTTCCCGGCGAACTGCGAATGCGTGGAATCTTGAAGGTCGACATGAGTACCAGGATTCCTGTCCTGTATGACTCGGAGTTGTCCGGGCAGGTTGTGGTATGAGTCCTCGAACGCACCGAACCTTGCTTCCAATGCCTTCTGCTTTGCCCTCCATGCCTTAGCATAACTGATTATGTACTAGAACCTTGACTCTATAGCTCGAATGATGGATCGTGGCTCGAAATTCAGGTTATCCACGATCTCGTTGTACATGATATTCACAATGAAGCATAATGACAGGTTTTTGTGGAATTGCATTAATTCAGAGATGACACATGTGAGAGAGATTACTATAGAACATTTTCAGTAGGTGTCCTACTTAGGCTGGAATGCATGAACTCACTAAGGGCATCCCGCTATCTCGCACTTCACGCTGTAGCACCTAGGGTTAGACTTTACTACCGTGAATGCCTGCCGCAACGACAAGGCCCAGAATTTCACAGCTTCCTGCACTATCTCCTTGCATTTGTACATGGCTCCTTGCCTGACCTCGTTCTGGTAGTACTCCTATGGTACATGGGATCCTTCGTCCATGACAAGATTGTCGAATTGGTATGTGTTCCACTTAGATGGAACTGCTTGCTGTTCCCCACCATCCTCGACATCCAAAGCTTCATCTTCCGACAATACCTCATAGTCCCGGTCTTTGAGCGTCATCCTTTCAACTAGGGCTTCGATCTCCTCACCTTCATCTGCAATCCCAGTAGCTTCTCGGGCCAAAGGAGCTTTTTCGACCCCATCTTTATCGGCTACATCAGCAACTCCCCAACCTTCGGTCGTTGTGTGCGCCGTGCTATGGCTGGAGTCCCCAACTTTTTCGGCATCACCACCAACTATCGCTTGTTCAGCCGCATGTGCTGGCGAGGCTTTGACATATGCCTGGGCCAGAAGAACCAAATCCCACCCGCACTGCCTCGCCATGCTTAGGTACGACTGCCATAACCTCGTTCCCTTCAGTTGCACTAACTCTTAATGTGTACAATGGTGCCTGGGTGACAACACAGCTCAATTTCAGATCGTGCATTGCATGGTCCAACTCGAAAGTGTAATACAACCATTGCATCACAACGCCCCATGTACGCTGCTCTGGTCTTGTTAGGCTGACGGCCGATTGGAAATAACACAAATCAACCCCCTCGGGACCCTGCAGAATAGTCCGTTAACCGTAGTAAATTTTGAAATTGACCGCGTCCGACATATCTACATACTGCACCATAAACAAGATTTATACAATTAACCACATATCTAAAACTAAACTACACACACCTAAAAGGATGTATTACAACATACTACACTACATAACCATACATCTAAAACTATCTAATCCATTCAGTTACAAAAAAATTACCTGCAAGGTGGGGCGATCGAACGGACAGCGCTTCGCTAGCTCCTCTCCTTCCCTCTTACTTCCCTCCCCTCTCTCTCTCTTTTCGGAATAAAAGTGAGTCTCGGCCGAATTTTTTAGCCTTTTTAGGGGGGGGGGCGTGGGGGGTTGTGTCGCCATTCCAAATAGCGACATGAAGCCGTGGGGTTTCTATCGTCATTTGGAATGGCGATTTGCCTAAATTTTAGGCCAATCGCCATTTGGAATAGCGACATAAGCATTTAATACTGTTTGGTGGGCGACAATTTTGTCATCAATCCAAATGGCGATACGCCCATGTCGCCAGTTCAAACGGTGAAAGAAGCCTATTTCTGTAATTTTATTAAACGAGCATTTATTTCTTTAATTATATTTAAAAAATGTATTATTTAAAATTCTGGGTTACACTACATGAAAGAGAAGGCTGAAAGAGAACTCATAACACCCTCTTTCTAGTTTTCAAGGTTTTACCTGAACTCCTTCTCGAAAAAAATATGTTTGACTTGCATTAGCATGTCGTATGCCCGAAGAAAGGAAATCATGTTATTGAATAGTATATATCACACTACTGACTTCTGGGCTGCTTCATACCTCAATTTCTCGAACATGATCCTGGTGAACATTTTGTTCAGGAGCTTGCTTCTGGGTCGCTTGACTTTCCAATGCAATGCGAACTCGTCTTGCTCTGACACGAGCTTGAGCTCTTACCAGTGCTTGCATACACTGAAGTGTTTCTGCTGCTTGCTTTCGAACAGCATGACCCCTAACGAGAGCCTGGAGCCTAACTAATCCTTTCAGTGCACGTAAAGCCTGCCTAGCCTGGTAAATATGAGCAAACCAAAAAAATCAGAGTGCTTCAAACCACATACCAAAGAAGAATGCCTGAAAAACATGAATAAGATTGTATTTTCAAGTTATTGCATATTTTGCATATTCTTCATTTAGGTGCATATCTGGTCAGATCAAAGCAGAAAAATATGAGTTATTTTGGTAGGCGTTAGGCCTGAATCATCAGAAAGTTTATCGAAAAGAGAGAGAGTAAAGGGCGAGAGTGGTCAAGCAACCCACAAAATGGCGGAAACAAAGGAACAAAAGGATGAGTTTCAAATGAACAGCAGCATTTATCCTTTTGTTTAATTTAAGCTATTGTCATCAGAAACATTTTTTCTTCTTCTATATAGATAGGGATTAAAAAATTGTCCATGATATTGGATCAATCAAATCTCTGTCCTCTCTATTCCTTGGAGAAATTCTGATGATTATTTTATGAGCCTGCAGCGATTCCTGTTTTCCTATTTTTGCAGTTGCTCCTACTAGAATGTCAAATGCCTCATGGCCCATGCTTCATTAATCATTATATACCTTGCAAAACAGTACATCTGGACACATTCAAATAAAGAGTAGACTAAAATTGAAGCTTTTCATAGGTGTATCTTGTAACATCACATGATTGGCCAGCAGCCAAGTAGTAGTTTTGACCTTCTTCACGCATAAAGAATTAACCAGAACTTTGTCATACCAAACAAATGGGATAGAGTTCACAATAATTATTTCCATTGTTGAGTATGGTGGCTCATATCATAACCTACTAGGAGTTGGAGAGGTATGCTACAATGATTCCTATAGTAATCCTACTAGGATAAAGATTCCTACTTGGAGGACTAAGAGTACTATATAAAGCCATGAGGGGTGGCCATAGGAAAAGAAGCAAGCAAGCCACAAGCAAAGCAAGAGGTACTCATTTAAAGTAGAAGGCGCACGGGAGGATTAGATGCTAGGTTATTCTTTAGTACTAGATTCTTGTGTAGGGCAAGGATCCGAGGGTCCTAAAAGCTTCGAGATTGTGAGAGAGCGACAATCTCTTATACTATTTCGAGGTCGTGCTTAAGAAATTTGCGTCTGGCTTCGCCAAATTTTCCTCTCTCGTCATGGTTGCTACTCCACCGTTATTTTGGTTCTCTCTAGGAGATTCTTCTACTTCTTCTTGATAATATGCACGCTTGTGTTGTATCTCACAAACTCTGATCTGATCTGGGAGCTGCTGTGTATAAGAAGGGGTATCAGAGTATAACATCCCTCTTTTCCTTTTATTTTTGTGTCGATGTGAATTGGCCCTTGCTACATTTGTGTTGGCTCATGAACTCAAGCAGAATTGTGAGTTGGAAAATTTGATTCTTTGCTTTTCTTAGTTTCAGTAGAAAGATAGTAATCAAAGATAGAATATAATACCAAGAATGCTCGAAAGGCAGATTGAATAACTGCCGCAGCCTGATGCTCCTTTGTTTCTACTTCAGTCCGAGAAATTTGAAGAGATGTGCTGGGAGAGGAAGTGGAGTTTGATATTGTCTGTGTGTTGGTGTCATTAGTCAATGGTTCAGTTTGTACTGTGAGTTCTTGGACTGCAAGGGCACCTTCAGTATCCATGGAATGCTTCCGTTTGTGTAGCAATTGAGCAGCGGAGCCCCTCTACAATTTCCAGAAAGATTGAAGCAAGAAAGCCACAATTAAAGACAATGCTTAACATAGGAATTTGGAACAATAGCAGACCAAACGTGAAGGAGGATGGATGTCAAAATATGATAATGAAATTCTGTTTTTTTAGGAATTTATGCTTCGATGTGGCACATCACCTCTACAATCAGTTGCATAACTGGCCATATATACTACTATCAACATGAGCATAGAATACGTTAACACACATGACACAACGCTATTGGATCTTCTACTGTTTTAACCAATTCTTGATATGAAAGTACATCAATAATCGAAATAAAATGGTCCAGAACCATGTTAGATTGATCTCAGCCGATTAGTCCAACGGCTAATCGGGCCTTGATCCGCGCCCTGATCGGGGGCGCCCAGCCCATCTCAAGGCTGGTGGGCCCCTGTCGCGCTGCGCAATAAATAGAGGGTGGGGGCCGGCGGCTCGAGTCACGAGGTTCGCCTAAGCCGCAATCCCCACCCGACAAAACCCTAACCGATCTAGAGGGACGCGCAGTCAGCGACGGGAAGCACCATCACCGGACCGCTGCCGCCGCCACCGTCCTCTTCTCCAACCGTCGCTGCCCGTGCGCAGACTTCACCGCCGAACCCGCAATGGCCAGCTCCTTCTCCCCGCAATCGGACGGTCGGTACCCTACCTCTTCCTCTCTCTCTCTCTCTCTCTCTCTCTCTCTCTCGATCTAAACTCCTAGACACAAAAGAAAAGATATCAACAATGGTATCAGAGCGGGCACGACAAAGGGGATCGGGGCTTACCGGTCCGGCCGCCGTGCGTGGAGCCGCTGCTGCCTCGCCGCCTTGCGCGCGGGAGCCGCCGCCGCTGTTGAGCCGCCTCCGCCGCCAGGCATGTGCCGTGCCGGCCGCCGTGCTCATTGGGCGTCGGGGAGCCGCCGAGCAGCACCGTTTTTTTCGGGTGGGGCAAGGGCAAATGCCCTAGGGTTAGGGTTTTGCCCTTATGTTTTGGCCGAGGCGCATGCAGAAGCGATCGGATGGGATCCGACGGCGGTATGTTTTGGGTCATGGATGCGCTTAATGGGCCAAAATGGGAAATTGCACAAGAACTCTTGCTAATTGAATTTAATTGAGCCTTGGCGCTCGGCGCCGACACGGATCCACATTTGGGGGGGGCCGCACCCACCTCAGCGTCCTCGAGTGCACAGGCGTGCACGATGGGCGCTCAGATTTCGCTCGCTCGGCCCTAAGCCTCATGACAGCCTCCGCTACGCTCCGTCCAAGTGGCCTAATTGATGAATAGAATTTGATTCAAATCTCGTAATTTTTGCACCAACGTGTTAATTTTTCAGAGATTAAATGTGTCTGATATAATGCTTCTGAATAATGAATTATTTTTAGAATAATTACAGTTTCCACTGCAAAAGTTAATGTTTGATTACTCTTTCAATTAAATTCGAACCAATGGGAGAATTTAATTTTTTGAGAATTGTTGTGAATTATGATATTGTTATTTTCTAACCAACGTTGATAATAACAGTATTATAATTTCTAATTGATGTTTTTATGCATTATTTCTATTTCTGACCAACGGTGATGTAGATTTAATGTATAGATAAAATTGATTTAATTGTATGTCGTATTTTTGACCAACGTTGGAAATAAGGCATATAATTTTCTGTTACGTTCTCACTTTATTTGAACTAAATTCAAAGCGGATACAACTTGATGGGTTGTATCGAGAGATCCCACTCTCAAAGGAGATAACTATGGAGAGTGGAAGAAAAGATAGACTTAGCGTTTATCTTGGCCGAGGTGGATCGGGTCCTCACCACAAGACGCCCCATCGCCCCGAGGCGTATTTGGTGAGAAAAGAAAATGAGGATGACATCGCTGGCGAGAAAAGACAGAGGACCATGCTCCTTACGGATGTCTTATGACCTTGAGCATAAGAAATGGACCTGACCAACAAGAAATGTATGGGTGTGATAAAGAACACGATTGAGCTGCAGTGCAGGCTCAATCGCAGATGTGTTTCTTGTCACAGAGTACCTTGAGAAAATAAAGAGTCGGTTCATGGCTCTTCAAAGACTTATGCTACATGACTAATTAAGCGACTTGTGAGAAAGGTACTCACGGTGGTGGCGGTGGCATAAGAGAACACATACTAAGGATGAGCAACTTGGCATCCAAGCTTAAACCAATGGATTTGGCTCTCAAGGATGAGTTCCTTATTCACTTGATTTTTGCTTCCTTCGGAAAAGTTTGACACCTTTGTTGTCAACTACAACATTGACCGATAAATGGGACTTAGAAAAGTGCATAGCTATGTGTGTGCAAGAGGAGGAAAGAATTAAATCCTCACATGGTGGATCTATCAACTATGTGAAGGATAACAAGAAAAAGAACTTCAACAGTACCTCCTTCTCAAAGAACAAGGGAAAAGCCTTTGTCCATCAGCCTCAACAGAATAAATTTGCTGTAGACAAAGATCAGTGTCTTCACTGCAAGAAGAAGACGGACACTACAAGAAGAACATCACGATTACTTAAAGATGATAATGGCAAAGAAAGGTGAGAACATTATTACCTTTATAAATGAATGCCTGTATGTGCAATATTCGAAATCCACTTGGTGGATTGACTCAGGAGCAACTGTTCATGTTGCTAACTCCTTACAGGGATTCCGTTCGACGAGGACTACGCAAAGAAACGAAAGATGCATTAAAGTTGCAAATGGAGTCCAAGCTGAAGTTGAAGCCGTTGGCGATCTTTCATTAGAGTTAGCTAATGGCTCCAATCTTTACTTAGAGATGTCCTTTTGTTCCCTCTTACTGAGAGGAATTTGATTAGTGTTTCAAATTTGGACAAAGATGGTTATGATTGTAATTTTGGAAATGGCAAGTGTGAAATAATGTTTAATAAAGAATGTGTTGGTCTTGCCATCTTACAAAATGAGCTTTATTTGTTATCATTATGTGATAATGTGAATGTCGTATGCGATAATGGGAACATCGCGTGCGAGAAAGTGATTGAATCCTCGTCTACGAATGTAAACAGGAAACGAAAGAGAACTCTAGATGCGTCGTCGAAATTATGGCACTGTCGTTTAGGCCATATTTCGAGGGGGAGAATAGAAAGACTAGTTAAGAATGATATTCTTCCTCCATTAGAGTTCTCAGACTTAGAACAATGCAGAGAATGCATTAAAGGAAAATATGTAAAGAAAATTAAGAAAGACGCCAAAAGAAGCACAGGAATTCTACAAATTATTCACACAGACATTTGTGGTCCTTTTCCTGTGAAAAGTGTGGATGGTTATGACTCGTTCATAACATTCACAGATGATTACTCCCGTTTTGGATATATTTATCCAATCAAAGAAAGAAATGAAGCCTTGGATAAATTCAAGATATTTAAAAGGTGAAGTTGAAAACCAACACGATTTAAAGATTAAGATAGTCCGATCTGATCGTGGGGGGGAGTACTACGGTCGACATACCCCATATGGACAAGTTCCTGGACCTTTTGCAAGGTTTTTACAGGAAAATGGCATAGTAGCCCAGTATTCTACACCGGGCGAACCTCAGCAAAATGGAGTAGCTGAAAGACGCAACCGTACCCTGATGGATATGGTGCGAAGCATGATGAGCTATTCTACACCGCCATTGAGTTTATGGATGGGGCGTTGAAAACCGCCATTCATATTCTCAACAGAGTGCCTAGTAAGTCGGTGCCCAAAACACCGTACGAGTTGTGGACAGGAAGAGTTCCCTCATTAAACCACTTACGTGTGTGGGGGAGTCCTTACGAGGCTAAAGTATTTAACCCAAACCTTGGGAAGCTTGATCCCAAAAGCGATGAAGTTGCCATTTCATTGGCTACCACGAAAAGTCAAAAGGTTTTCGTTTCTACTGTCCAGACAGATATACAAAGTTTGTAGAAACGAGACACGCTGTCTTCTTAGAGGATGAAATGATGAGAGGAAGTATGGTAGCTCGTGAGATTGATCTTGAAGAGAAGCGGGTGTATGCGCCCACTCCGATGATTCAAGAGCCATTCTTCACACTACTGCTTGTCATTTGCACAAGCAAAGTGCAAGACAACGTGGTGCCAAGACTGTTATTGTTCCTCTGTGGCAACAATGAATGATAATGAGGAACCCGTTCTTCAGATCCTATAGAACCTATTGCCACAGATGAGGGGAGCAACATGACCTCAAAGAAGATATACCAAATGAGGAGGCCCCGAGGAGGTCTCAAAGAGTAAGAAGATCAGCTATTTCTGATGATTATCAGATTTATCATACAGAGGAATTTCAAATGGAGGATGATCCCACCTCATTTGAAGAAGCCATGAGAAGCGAAAATTCCTCAAAATGGCTTGAAGCCATGGAAGAGGAAATGAGGTCCATGAAGACTAATAAAGTGCGGGACTTGGAAATTATTCCTAAAGGAGCCAAAACAAAGAGGGTCGTAAATGGGTCTACAAGACAAAGCTTGACTCCCAAGGGAATGTAGAAAGATACAAAGCGCGACTTGTGGCAAAAGGATTTACGCAAAGAGAAGGGATTGATTACAATGAGACCTTTTCTCCAGTCTCATGTAAAGATTCCTTCAGAATCATAATGGCATTAGTAGCACATTATGATTTAGAGTTACATCAGATGGATGTAAAGACGGCATTTCTTAATGGGGATTTGGAGGAAAATGTTTACATGGCACAACCGAAAGGTTTTGTCATGGAAGGAAATGAAAGAATGGGATGCCGCCTAAAGAAATCGATTTATGGGTTAAAGCAAGCTTCAAGACAAGTGGTACTTGAAGTTTGACAAGACAATAAGAAAATTTGGGTTTAAAGAGAATGTAGAGGACAAGCGTGTTTATGCAAAGTTTAAAGATGGGGAGTTTATCTTCCTAAATCTCGTATGTGGATGATATCCTCTTGGCTAGTAGTGATGTCGACCGCTATTGGAGACAAAGAAGTTTTTGTCCTCAAACTTTGATATGAAAGATCTTGGTGAAGCTTCGTTCGTTCTAGGGATCGAAATTCAGGGATAGAAACAAAGGGATATTGGGACTATCACAAAAGACATACATAGAGAAAGTCTTAAAGAAATTTGGGATGCATAAATGTAGTCCTTCACCGCACCTATAGTCAAGGGCGACAGATATGGGGATTTTGATGCCCAGAACCAAGATGAGATCGATCAAATGAAAGCGGTTCCATATGCTTCATTTGTCGGAAGCTTACAAGATGCTCAAGTGTGCTGCATACGACTTAGCATTTGTTCTTTGGGTTACTTGGCGATTCGAGCAATCTGGAATAGAACATTGAAATTGATAAAGAAAGTCTTGCGTTATTTGCAAGGAACAAAAGGCCTCATGATGACATCTGAGAAGATCGATTTACTCCATATAGTGGGGTATCTGATTCGATTTTGCGGGAGATGATAGAAAGTCTACATCCGGATATGTGTTCACTCTCGCAGGAGGAGCTATATCGTGGAAAAGCTCAAAGCAAACCGTCACTACATCGTCCACAATGTATGCCGAGTTTGTAGCATGTTATGAGGCTACAGGCGGGTGAACGGCTAAAGAAGTTCATACCGGTTTAAAAGTGGTTAGCGACATCAATAGACCACTTAAGTTGTCTCGCGATAATGAACCCTTGAGAACGTATGCCCACAACAATAAGTCAAGTGGTCTTGCCAAACACATTGACATAAAGTACTATGTTGTGAAAGATAAAGTTCGGGATCAAATTATAAGTCTTGAGCATATAGGTACCGCAAAGATGTTAGCGGATCCGCTTACTAAAGGCTTACCACCCAACGTGTTCAGAGAACATGTAGCCGGCATAGGTTTAAGGGAAAGCCTATGATTCCTGGACTAAAAGTTGGCCCAAAAGATTAAAGTAACTATTTCAGAACAGAGAGGTGTATTGTAGCTGTTGAATCTATCGGCGATTGACCGTGACGATGAGACATGTTCTATGCACTAATCTGTGATGGAATGTGTAAACAATTGTAATTAAAAGATAAAGCATAGATTGAGATCAAGGGGGAGAATGTTAGATTGATCTCAGCCGATTAGTCCAACGGCTAATCGGACCTTGATCCGCGCCCTGATCGGGGGCGCCCAGCCCATCTCAAGGCTGGTGGGCCCCTGTCGCGCTGCGCAATAAATAGAGGGTGGGGGCCGGCGGCTCGAGTTACGAGGTTCGCCTAAGCCGCAATCCCCACCCGACAAAAACCCTAACCGATCTAGAGGGACTTGATCGTGACGGAAGCACCATCACGGACTGCCGCCGCCACCGTCCTCTTCTCCAACCGTCATTGCCGTCTTGCAGACTTCACCGCCGAACCCGCAATGGCCAGCTCCTTCTCCCCGCAATCGGACGGTCGGTACCCTACCTCTTCCTCTCTCTCTCTCTCTCTCTCAGATCTAAACTCCTAGACACAAAAGAAAAGATATCAACAAACCATTCTTATATTATCAATGTATGGATAAACTGACAAACTATTTCAGTGGCAGTAAGTTTAGACAAGAAGACTTCCATCCAGCTTTATTTAGAAAGCAAGAAATTTCAATGTACTAACAATGATGGGATGTAGAGTAGAGCATTTCAAATTGAAGTATGGCATTGATGAGTTGGTCCACTATTTTGTTCTAGCACGTGTTTTCTTTTCCTTTGGTCACAATATGGTTGATATGAGGACAATGGAAGCATTACAACTCTTGACAGTAGCAACTAGCAACAAAAGGACTTTGCAATGTCAATGCACAGAAAAAAAATGCTAACATTAACTACATGATGCATAGCTTCTAAGCAATGCTGGAATCTACTGGTTTCAAAATTTCTCCCACGTATGACACTTCTGACAATGGAACAGAATAGTGGAGCAATAACCCTTACGGGTATCAGATGATAAAGACATGTCAACGATAACTAGACAGTCTGACTTCCGGTGAGTTTTGGTAAACTGTCTACTTTTTTATCATTCTTGAAGATTCCTCATATTTGGACAGGGCAAGACAAAATCCAAATGACACCTATAGATTTTATGCCCATAAAAGGACAAATATGAAATGACATAAGCAAAGTATTACTATTGCACGGGCAAATGGACCCAATCTGAAGTGATAAACAATTCACTGTCATTCCACAATATCCAACCATAGTGAATACCATTTGACTTACCGCTTCGCTGCTTTCAGAATTTTGCGCTTTTTCATGCTTTCTTATCCCAACAAGTGATTTAATCCACTTGGCTGAAATGCCCATACTAACCCCTTTTTCTTCTAGTTCAACCAGCTAACACCTGTACATCAGAATATCATTCTCAAATGAAGTATAAACTTCTTCCTAATTGAGCAATACAGCAAAAATGTGGAGAAAATGCATCACCATTATGAAGAATTTGAGCAATGTAATGCAGCACTGGTGTACAAAAATTTGCTGGCACATGCGAACTTGTGTTTAACTAAGAACACAATGTACTTCACAATGTCTTCTCATGAACTAAGAAAAAGGAAGTAATTACACCATCTTATCAAGCCCATTGACTGCTCAACTAACTAACAAGTTGATCTATCAAACCAGCAACAGGGGCTGCTCATTCGTCCACGCCACCCAGCACAAGCTCACACCACCATCACCCGCAGCCGTGCATCAAGTAATGCAAATGAACATTGACATCACTTGCTCTGAAATTGCACAATATTTCCACTGAACAGAGTAAAAAACGAAAGTAGATTATATAATAAGGACAGCTTCCGTAACACACTAAACACTCCTTCAAATTCTTGCAGAAACAAAGTGACATTGCTGGACATACACCAATTTGCTCCGAAATACCACCGTTTACCATAACCAATAGCTAAAACAAAGTACAGCTGCAACAACATGGCCTCATAGCACTATCTAAGCAAGTAAAACAGTTGAACATTAGCATCAAATTACTCTTTTTTAACAGGCAGAACCAAAAGAGGCAAATATGCAAGGAAAATTCATAAACAGAACCATGCTTAGCTTGTCAAAATTCTTGAAGAAAGCATCCAAAACTCATGAGCAGACACACTAATAGGCCCCAAACCCATACCAATCTTACCACAATTTAACAACATAGCCCAAGAGTCAGGACATACAGCTCCAAACAGTTGGGTCCCAACAGTCAATCCAACAATCTTGCAAAGGTTGTTGATCGAAAATAGTCTTGCAAACACAAAAAACATGAACTTGTGAAAATGATCTTGCAATGTTCTGATCGAAATAAACAGCGCAGAACATAGGCACCAATCATACAAACAGGAAAAAAGGAGACACCTTTGCAATCGATATCTAAAGTTCTACACTTTTCGCAGTGCACACAAAAACCACAGCTTTGGAACTTGTGAGGACCCACGTTTTTAGCCGTACTCTCGTAGCAGTAATCGACGATTAGCAATTGTTAACCTCGTATTAGCGGTACGCTGTTGATAGTTTGGCGATCGTGGTTAAGTCGTTAGTTGGTAGTCAACGTGTCGGTTTAGCGAGTGTCGTGTTTCGTTTCGCGAGCATCGCATCAAATCATCATTTCATCATTCATTCAATGCATCAGTAAAAGCAAGTCAGTAATTAAAGTGCATTTGCATTCTCATTAGATAAATAGATCAATTAGAGCATTGTTTACATAAGTGCATCATTTCATCATACAGTACAGTAGTCAATTGCATTCATCAGTGCAACAGTAGAGTCAAGGCGAGCTTTGCATAAATCAATAGTAAGCATTTACAATATAAGTACATTATCATCTCATCTCATCAAACATTGTCTAGTAGTTACAACTTAGATTGAGTTACAAAGCAATAAAAGTGTTGCATGCATTTCGCCAAGCCCTCCTTGTATCCCTTCCGTTTGATCACTAGCCCATGAATCGATCTCGCGATCCATTTCCTCGCTCGTCGGAAAAATCGAAGCGGTTAGCGAGCTAGGTTAAGCGATATTTTGAGAGCAGTAAAGTAAAGATTGCCGTCAGTCTCCCGAAGTGCAGTGGAATACTCGGATCAACCTGAGTAGCCGGTCCCTTGGCCATCAAGACACCCAGACCAACCAGAGTTAGTCGGCTTCTTGATCGCCAGGGTATCCTGACCACCCGAGGTCCTCCGATACCCGTCACTTCCGTGGGTATCATCATCCGGCATCCCGAAAGCCCAACACCCACTTTAATTTAGTTGCCTCAACAATTTTGGAATCCGACAATGCATTCCCGTTTATCCCCACCCTCTGTTCAAGACATCATCAGGCAACCGGAAAGCCACAGATGGAGAGCAGCCAAGAAGAGAAGGTAAATAGGAATTGGGTTGTCAGTAAAAACAAAAGTTACTACATCCAAGAGGAGATCAGCCGATTCAGCCCTCCAACCGAATGCAAGTTCATCTCCCCAACAGAGAGCCCATAGCGACAAGTTCGATTGCACCCACTTGACCTTCACAAGCCGAGCAAACACATTCATACCCCCATGCAGAAGAGAGCCAAGTTCATCCCCACATGCGTGCACCAATACATCCCCAAACAATTCACAAACCTCACCATTCATCCCCAAAGACCAGCCAAAGACAACTCATTTCCCACAAGCACAAACACAAGCCACCACCAGTGCAAGGAGGGAGCCAGAGTAGGAGAGGAGGAGGCGGAAGCCAGGCACCAGAGGTGAAATCAAGCGAGCATCAAGGCACCTGGGGAGAAGGAAAACAAGCCAGAGCTCCATCACCACAAGCAAGCCAAGAAGCGACAAGGAGGCAAGAGGTCCAGGAGGAGCCGGAAGCCGGGAGCGGGGATGAGAAGCAAGGGCGGCGGCGACAACGGCGTGGAACCATTGACGGCCACTGGGACCCGTCGGATCGGCAAGGAGGAGGAAGGAGCACCAATTCAATCGGGCCGCAACCTTCTCCCTATTTTCCAATCCCAACAGAGGTAACCCATCATCCACCCCCACCTCCAAGTAACCCCATCAACCCATAATCATTCATCAATCGGTTCATCAACATCCACATCATTCATCCATCAAGCATAGCAAGCAGATCTTTAGAATGCATCTCGAGCGAGAGGGGAGGGGTCGTGGTGAGCAAACCAGAACTGGCCGAGTGGCGGGGAGGCGAGGTGGCCGTGCCAAAGGCCGAGCCGGCCGAGCGTGGAGCCGGATCTGAGACGGGCGCGTGGAGGCGCTGGGCGCGGGCGGCGTGGGCGGCCCGGACTGCAAGGTGGCGGCCGTCAGAGCCTGGTGGCCTCGGCCGGGCGGGCCGGCAGACTGGGTAGGAGAGGAGGCGTCGGGACAGCGTGGTGGCCGGGCGTTGGCGAGAGGAGGAACCCCATGCGGACCGTGGCGGCGCCGTGAGAGGAGGGCCGAGGCGAGCAATGAGCGGGCCGAGTGCAGCATGGCAGGAGGCGCTGGCACTGTGGCAAGGCCGGCCAGGGTAGGGCATGGCGGCTTGAGAGAGAGGGAGTGAGTGGGTTTGGGGATTTTCCCTTGAGAGAGAGAGAGATTGAGGGGAGAGGGAGATGAGTGTGTGTGCTGTGTGCGTGTGGGTGTGTTTGTGTGTGTGTGTGTTCAGCCGAGAGAGAGAGAGAGGGGGGAGGGGTTAGGGTAGAATTAGGGTTTAGGTGATTAGGTTTAGGATTTGGTTAGTTTTTATTTTCCTGCAGTGTTTGTTAGTTAATTGTTGATCTGCGGTTTAATTCTTTGCGGTTAATCCTTTTAATCGGAATCGTGTCTAATTAATCAATCCAAAGTTAATCGGCACGTTAAATTGCAAATTTGTATAGTAGCCTTAGTGCGCGCTTTCGGTAGAGCGATTATTTGGTGCGGGGTGCTAACTTGGTGTAGATCCCGAAAAATATTTATTAAATTAATTTGTGCTAACAGGTCGAAGTCACTAACTTAGATATTTATATATCACTCAAAAAGCAACTATGTATTTAATTATATTACTATCCGTGTTGCTGATTGCTACAGAAGACGAACCAGCTCTAGCAGGAGTAGCGGACCAGAAAGTCATCAACACCAATCTTTCCTCTAGCTCTAAAGGCAAGCGATTCTCTTGAACATCAATATAGTTATATTAAATGTAAACCGTATTTCACACTATTATACGTATTGCATTAAAATGGTTTTCCGAAAAACTGAATTGCTTTTGATTGAGATAGAATGATTTAGATGGAAATGAATGAAATGAGAATGAATGAAAAGTGCTTAAGAGATTAGTTAATATGGTGGGTAAAAGGGGGCCCTTGGAAGGGGATCACGAAGACGACGATGACGATGAGGTAAGAGGTGGGCCCCTTTTTACATATGGTTATAATATAAGGACAGACAAAACTTTGCTCGATGCAAGCAAGTAAATTCAATACCGACCATTTTCCGCTTCGACGGCGCGAAAATGCTACTACATTACGTGAGTATGCTCTCCACATTGGGTATGTATTAGGTGTGAGTGTGTTTGTGTTGGAGGAACCCGAACCGTGAGGAGAGACCGGAAGTGGGGAAATCAAGGCGCTATAGCGCTATGGTGGAGTGTTGAGAGCGGGATAGAAAGCGCCTCAACCAACCTTCTTTGGAACTCGGTGTATGATGAGATCGGCGTGATTAAATCGGCACCGACGGAAAGTAAAGGGTGGAGTCTTAATCACGTAACACAGAAAGCGTTCAGATTCGAACTTGAAATCGCATCAAAGGAAATGCGGTGAACCTAGCTCGAGAGAGTTCGAATAACTATGGGTAAAGTGGTACAAGCTGCTGCGATGCTATACAAATCATGAATTCATGCCGGTCTCTGGATTGGAGTCTCTGAGGAACCGCTAGGGTCTTTCTTCTCTCCGAGTACTAAGTAGTGTTTTCAGTATTAAAATTTGCCACCTAATGTTTTACTAAATTATTTTGAGAATTGAGATGATTTAGAAGCTGTGATAACAATTAGAGATAGTGCATCTGTGCATTCTTTGCTATTCATGCTTCTTTGAGTACATTAATTTGTACTCAACCTTGTTAGTATTCTCCTTTGTAGATCCTAGTCCGCGGGAGCTATCCCGAGTGGGACGAGGACTTCTTGATACCAAGCAAATGTAGTAGGCGAAGGTGCAGACTCTGAGGACCGGTATGCAGGTGGATGCCTTGTTTGACACGTGGGACGAGTAGATGGCCGGCGCTGCAGGGCCGGCGAGAGAAGCGGTGAAGTTGCCTTTTGTAGCTATGTAATATTTGTATTAAGAACCATAGCCCTGCGTGGCGATTACTGGAATAAAGTGTACAGTTTCTATCTTATTGTTCTGGTGCGTAACCCTGATAAAGACTTACTATTCGTTGGAGCAGTGTTCTACTGATCAAACGAATAGCAATCCGTATGCCTAAGTGTCATTACCCTTGGGATAATGACGCGGGGCGTCACAGAACTCTTATAGAAAAACTTGCGTAATGTGAGCAAAATCCCACGAAAAAACCACTTATAGGACGAATTCTACAGCAGCCAACCAAAAGACGGGTAAAATCTTTGGGCAAAATGCGAGCCAAGCGCATGAATTGGGTACAGAACGACGCAATTTTAAGACGAAGCAGGCCAAAGGATGGCTCAGAAGTCAGAACCAAACCAGTTAGCTCCTAGGAACCACAAGAACTAGCTCAGGAAATCAATGGGCTCCCAGAAATTCCTCGAATTTACACGAAACAGAGCCTGAAGGAAGCACCAATTCTTGGTAATCGGAGGATGAACTCCACCTGGGCAGAAAGAAGAGACCGCAAAGAGGGGTCAAGATCACCACCGACTAACCCCTCTCCTCCTCTTTGTTTGGGCTTGGATTTCTGAGTTCTAACTTCTCCTTTGTGAAATTCTTTTTCTGATGTGCTTTTCTATTCGCTTCCTATCGTATATTCTGAAGAATTTCTTTGGGTACAAAACAAAGTTGTTGATATTGGCAGAGCATCTTTTCTGTGCAGGTCCTTGAGATTCTTCTTTTTTGTCGGGGACAGTCCTCAAAGTTTTTTTTAAAATAAAACCACACAAGAAACAAAAAATCCATTTAGGCTTCTTAACTTTGTTTGAGTTCGTTTTTTTAAATATAGGTCAGGAGCTCTTCCATCTATCTATTATCTTATTAAAGCAGAGTCAAACAAAGTCATCACGTTCGCTTTCAGGAGCTAGAAATTCCTATGTTAATCGGTGAAAATAAAAAGAGAACAACGTCAAGTGTGGTGGGTCCAGATTATAACGGTCTAGATTAAAAGAAAGAGTTCATGTCAAGTAGACTTGTTCATGGGTGGCTTTGCCGTGGCGGCGAGTAACCCGCCACACTCGGGACTTGGTTTACGCACTAAAGCTCGAAAAAAGTCTTGAATGTAATAAAAATAATTAAAAACTTTTTTTTATTCTCGAAATGAATTAAATATTACTGTTTATTCTGGAAAATAATTAAATCATTTTTTAGTTGAAAAACAATTTTTGGGTAGGCTCAGCCTACTGTTCTAAATTTGGGCTTTTAGGGCTCTACCAAGCCCTTGGCGTTTAAGCAAGTTTAGTGTCAAATACAATAAAACAGAATTTTGGAATAAAAATTAAAATAAAATCAGCAATTTGATTCCCATACGAGTTCCTAAGTAAAAGAGTCTATGCAAGTTCAATAAAACTAAAATTTGGAATAAAATTAACAATTTAACTTCCACATGAATTCCTAAGTAAAATGCCTAAATAATTATAATTAAAAAAATAAACAAAAATGTCAATTAGATTTGTATACGAAATCCAACAAAAAAGGATATTTGGAATAAATAAAATAAAATTAGCAATTTGATTTTGATATGAATTCAATAATTATAATTTGGAAAAATTAAATAATAATTGGCAATTAGATTTGTATACTAAATCCAACCAAAAATAACTAAAATTTGGAATAAAAATAAACTAAAATAAGAAATTTAATTTTAATATGAATTCTAAAGTAAAATCCCAAAATAATTGTAATTAGAAATAAAAATGAAAGAAAATTATCAATTGGATTACGATCGAATTCCAAGAAAAAAAAACTGAAATTGAATAAAAATTAAAAGAAAATTTGTTATTTGATTTCCATACTAATTACAAAGTAAAATCCTAAATAACTAAAATTTAAAATAAATTAAATAATTTTAGCAATTTGATTTGTATATGAACTCTAATAAAAAATAATTGAAATATTGAATAAAAATGAAATTGATAACGAGGATGACACGAATGGTGTCAGAGGAGACACAAAAGAACTCAACACGTTCGCCCTCAAGGTCACGTGTTTCTATTGTTACTTCCTATTGTCGACGTCTGGGACTCTCGTCACAAATCGGACAAACAAAAGTATAAAAATAAAATGGAGATTGCTGTCTATTCGCCTAAGGACTCAAATGGTGATGTATATTACAAAAGGTATGCTCTGATTACAAGGATAATGATTATGAATGAATGTTGATTAAGATTATTACAAAGACACATAGGTCGGGTCTTTTATAGTCTACAAGCGTCGGCAGTTTGTTGCAGTGGTGCCTTTTCGCACCAATAGTCGCGTCTCTTCGTGTTAATCGTTGCATCCTTTCGTGTCAATCATTGCATCTCCGGATATAACAGCCAACTCTCTCTCTCTCTCTCTCTCTCCACGTGGATCGTTATTCACCATACGTGGGTAACTACCTTCAAGGACCTCTTCTGCGAGGGATAGTTCCTGGAGTGATCTGAAGAGACTGCCTCCAGGGGAGGTCTAAGAGGATTTCGGGAAGAGGTCTTGGGGTGGTCTAAGGAAAGTCTCTTGGGCCCACCTCCTGACTGTTTGATTGATCTTGGGCCTAACAAATTAACTTGGGCCCAGAAGATGATCTAGGTTATTTACGATAAAGAAATAAAGATATACCCGGATAATTGACTGGTCAGCAATCCTCGTCACCTATGTAATAAAAATAAAAAATAACTAAAATTTTGAATAAAAATACAAGTTATAACGAGGATAGTGTGAATGGTGTCAAAGAAGACCACCAAAGAGTGCAATGTCATCGATCTGTCCTGCAATATGATATTGCCCCCAAGGGGAAACGAAGAGCCGAGGCGGTGACAACAGAGATGAGGATAATATCGTGCTGCTTACCTTAGCTATTCAATGAGGACAATGTCGTACTGCTCACCAAAGCCATTGAAGAGAAAGTCCAGTGTTGAAGGAGCCAAGGGTCGCGATGACAAGTGATGAGCATCGATGTTGTTGAAGAAGTTAGTGGCGAAAGAAGCTCGATGATAGGGAAGCCCTGGTAGAGAGGAAATGAAGTTTTTCATTGAAGATGGGCTATGGAAGATATGAGGCCGACGGGTAGCTAGGAGTGTGCCATCACTGGTGAGGGTCATGTCGTCGTTGGTGACGGTGGAAAGATTCTCTATATTGTTAGACAACGACTAAAGTAGACATGCCGACATCAATGAAGATGGGAGGTAGTCGTGGTCAGTGAGGAAGCCATAACGTTGAGTTGTCCAACACCGAAGAAGAGGAGCGATCGACATGAGAGAAAATAACATCGAGCATGTATAACAGCATGCATGTGTATATACATGCATGCATCCATAAGAATAGAAGCGCGGACATACAAAGGCAGAGGAGAAAAAAGCTTGGAGTAGAGATGGCGCGGTTGTAGGGAATATGCTCGGGGTCACCGGAGAGAGCGTGACACGTGTCCCTAGCTGGGATCGACTGCAATTGCATGTATATGAGTGTTGATGCCGCAATGGTTAGCATGAAGCAATAATTAGGGACAAGTAGAATATAACTATGTGATAAAGTATTGCATTGGAAGGGGTAGCAGTTGAGAGGGATCGATCAAGATTTAGGCTTACTATTGAAGGTGGAAGCAAAAAAAGCTATGATGGTGAGAAGAGATATGACGCGGATTGTTGACCAGTCAATTATCTGGGTATATCTTCATTTCTTTATCATAAATAACCCAAATCATCTTTTGGGCCCAAGTTAGTTTGTTAGGCCCAAGATCAATCAAGCAGTCAGGAGGTGGGCCCGAGAGACTTTCCTTAGACCACCCCAAGACCTCTTCTCAAAATCCTCTTGGACCTCCAGGGAGGTCTCTTTAGATCACTCCAGGACCTATCCCTCGCAGAAGAGGTCCTTGAAGGTAGTTACCCACATATGGTTAATAACGACCCACATGGAGAGAGAGAGAGAGAGTTAGCTGTTATATCCGGAGACGCAACGATTGACATGAAAGGACACAATGATTGACACGAAGGGACACGACTGTTGGCGCGAAGAGGCACCACTACAACAAACTACCGACGCTTGTAGACTATAAAAGATCTGGCCTATTTGCCTTTGTAATAATCTTAATCGACATTCATTCATAATCATTCTCCCTGTAATTAGAGCATACCCTTTGCAATATACATCACCATTTGAGTCCTTAGGCGAATAGACAACAATCTCCATTTTCTTTTTATACTTTTGTTTGTCCGTTCTGTGACGAGAGTCCCAAACGTCGACAGCTGGCGCCAACCGTGGGGATCGCCGTCACTATCTTCGCTAACTCAGTTCTAGTGATGCATCCTCAACGTCTCCGACTACAATGACCACATGGAGGAAGGCTTCGCTCTCATCTCTGTCAATACCAACGATTCCCACGAGACCGCTACCGAAGAACCATCGTCCGCCAAATCTACATCCATTGGCTCCACGCCGGCCGTGCCTTTGTCCACAAGTGCCACCGTGGACCAGTACTATCCCGAGCCTGTCTCCCTTGGAGCAAGAGATTTGGAAGGTTCCTGGTGTCCAACACGTTGCGATAATTTCGCTGACAGCCTCCACGTTGAGGGTCTGGAGAGAACACATGGAGAGAATCTTCTCTCCACCTTACAATACACATCATCCTCTTCTTCAGAGGATGATGGCATGTTCACCACTTCTGCCTATTTCAGTGCCCGTCAGGTCGCCGCCCTTGGTGACAATCAACCCAGCACCGGTGATAATCCTGAGACATTAAGGCATCGTCTAGAACGGGAAGAGCGGGAACGCCTCCAACAAGAGGAGTAGGCCCGACAAGCTGAGATACGTGCCGCCACACAGACGCACATCTCGCAAGTTCGCAGCCACTACTACCAAGATTCCCCTGGCTCCTCAGCAAGGGCGCCACAACAAGCGGCGCACACGCCACCACTGCAAACAACGATGGTAAGGGATCTGAGTGCCTTGCCAACCCCCACGCAGGAGGATTCCCCTGCGGAGTGCATCCGCTACTTAGCAAGCACCATTGCACGTCCTCCAGAAGGGTTAACTCCGGAACAGGGAGTGCAAGTTATGCGTGCTATCGCACAAGAGCTACATGATGCCGCGGACAATATTTCCACCCAATCACATACTGTGCTTTCCTAGACGAACTCTCATTTAGAAGGGTCCTCACTTGGACGACAAAGGCAAGGCCAAGGTGATGTTGCTCCTAGCCGTCTTGTTCAAGGCCAAGGTGAGTACTCCACCCGTCTTCCGGGACGTGGTAGACGCCCTAGATCTCTTGCTGATCGTGATAATCGTCACAGTGTACGACCATGCGTTGGTCCTTATGCAGGTTGCAAAGCCTTTTCTCCCGGATTAAAAGATGTTACCTGACCGAAGAAGTTCAAACCATGGAGTATGGAGAATTTCGATGGAACACAAAACCCATCAGAGTTTCTCCAGGTTTATACTATGATAAGGTAATGGCTAATTATTTACCCACAGTTCTAAATGGTTCCACCAGGACCTGGTTGTTCAACCAGCCTGAGGGATCCATATACAACTGGGAGATGCTTTGTAATTAACTACAAAATAACTTCAAAAGTTGTTATGCAAAACTAGAGAAGGCGGATGATTTGGATCAGCTCTGCCAAACCCCCGACAAAAATTTACGTTAGTTTGTAAAATGTTTCATAGAAGTCCATACACTATACCAAATGTTCTTGATGACTCTGTGATTCGTGCTTTTAAAACAGGTGGTGAGGTATCGAAGGTTCATAGAGGGTCTCAACATCAACCCACCTAGGACCGTGTCAGAACTCTTCGACTTGGCTGATCGGTACTCCGATGCCCACGAGGCAGTGGAGTGGAACCGTATGGTGGACAAGGGGACCACCCCTCCTTGGCCAGGCCTCAATGACATCAAAGAAAAGAAATCCAAGTGGTCCGAAGGCTCTATGAGCTGCAGGGGGAAACCCAAGAAGAAGGAGAAAGGGATGTCCCAACAATCTACCAGGGAGGTCGCTGCCATTAACCAGTGACCACCCTATGACAAAAGCAAAGGTCCTTGGAACAAAAGGAGGCAAGGAGATTGTTTGAATGACCGTACTGCCCTGCATGCTGCAAATACATCTAGGAGTAATGGGCGCTGGTGCCCATTGCACAAAGTTCCTGGTCATGACCTTCGTAACTACCGTACTTGGCAGAAGCAGATAGAGGAGTACTACGACGGGAAGGGCCCAATGCCTGTCCCGCTAGAAGATAGCAGACCACCAGCAGTCCAAATTAATGACAAAGACACAGAGATGCCATTTCAGAAGACGGATCACCACGTCAATGTCATCTACGGGGGTTCCGCCGCTTACACCTCCATGCGGCAGTATAAGGCGGCGTGGAGAGACGTCAATAACGTTGAGAAACCACCTGGCCGTCTAGAATACCCCAAATGGTCAGAGACCTCTCTAACCTTCACCAAGGAGGACGTCCCTAAAGGTATGTCAACTTCCTATAAATTATCTTTAGTAGTTTCCCCTACCATAAGTAATTGCAGAGTAGGGATAGTATTGATAAATAGTGGTAGTTCTTTAGACTTGTTATTTATTAGTACTCTGGATGAGATGCAAATCCCTCGTTCCAAGATTAAACCAATGACAAGCCCCTTCTACGGGATAGTGCCAGGTATGTCTGTTATACCAATAGGGCAAGTAGTATTACTAGTAATATTCGGTACTGCTACCAACTTTCAAACTGAATTAATTACTTTCGAAGTGGTTGATTTCGAATCTACCTATAATGCGATTTTAGGTAGACCATCTCTAATAAAGTTCATGGCAGCTGCACATCATGCCTACTAGAAGATCAAAATCCCTAGGCCAAAAGGTGTAATTGTGGTGCAAGGTGACTAGGCCGTCGCACTTTCACGTGATCGTAAGTCGCTAGAACTTGTCGATCAGTTACCTCTGAAAGATTTTACTTTAGATGATAAAATAGGAAATGTCGCAAAATTCAAGACTACTCCTCAACCCAATGAGCAAGTAAAGATAGTACCACTCAGCCTCGATGACCAATCCAAGACGGTTCGGATTGGCATGGGATTAAGTGAGAAATAGGAAGATGAGCTCCTCACCTTCCTTCGGGCCAACTCAGATGTCTTCGCGTGGAAGATTATAGTGCTGTCGACGATCGAGTTGTCAATCTTACGAAATAAATGGAGAAAATGGTAAAGTGTTCTTGAGAGAGAATGGGATTGCTCTTTATTGCAATGAACCAGATCCTTTACACGAGGTGCCTTCGACCAGGCAGTGGACTAGCCCTAATTACACTTGTTGTAAGGAATACTATAGTATTGCGGCTATAGATCGTGTCTAGACCTTGCTTGCTTGCTTGATTTAGATCTAGATCTAGATCGAGATGTCTTATCCTTCGGTTGTCTTCTCCTTTAAATAACTGACAAAGTGGTGGCAGTTGTCACTAGAAGAAGCGCCCTCTGGAAGTGTCGCGTCCGATCGGAGGAACAGTGGCAGTTGGTAAAAAACCAACTGACCAGCGGTTGATATCAGCGGGAGAATAACTATATGATGGTTATTGTCAGTGACTTAGGGCTGAAAACATCGTGTGGTTTGGAGTAAATAAGACATGTGCTCCTTTCATCACACGGGAGGAATATACTTGGAACCAGGTCCAAGTGGTAGTTCAAAGCTCCTAAGAGCAATCACCTGGTCGGGTAGCAGGTACAGGACCTCTCCGACCAGGGTACCCATAAAGTAACCTCTGGAATCCTCACGACCAGAAATCGTTAGCCTTAGGGGTTACGACCACGAAGGACATGCGATCTTTAACTAAATATTAAAGTAATACTTAGATATTTTAATCCTCGTCAAGTGCCTTCATCTTTTTCTCTTGGAAATATTCTTCATAACCAAGAAGTAACGAGTCGCATAGCCAAATGGGCAGTAGAACTTGGAGAATTTGATTTTCATTTCACTACTCGAACAACGATAAAAAAAAGTCAAGTCTTGGCTGATTTTGTGGCGGAATGGACAAACATTGAGAATCAACCTCAAGTTAGTCCAGTACCAAACGACCATTGGACACTGTATTCAATGGCTCCCGTGGACTTAAAGGCTCAGGGGCTGGGATTTTGCCGATAACACCACAAGGTGATCAACTTCAGTATGTCATACAACTTCTTTTCCCTGTAACCAACAATATGGCAGAGTATGAAGGACTTCTAGCCGGGCTTTGAGCAGCTAAATTCCTCGGAGTCCATCAGCTTTTAGTGAAGGAAGATTCACAATTAGTAGTAAACCAGATAGAAAAAGAATATCAATGTTCTGACGAGACAATGGCTCGGTACCTGGATAAAGTGAGGAAGTTAGAAAAACACTTCAGCAACTTCAAAGTCCAACATATACCGCGCAAGGACAACTCCACGGCGGACCAATTATCGAAATTGGGTTCCTCACGAGCACCTATTCCAATAGGTGTCTTTCTCGAATACCTTACAAAACCTTCAATAGAAACAGGTTCGACCACCTCAAAGGTCGGAATCATCGAGAAAGATGCGGAGTGGATACAACCATTGACCACTTATCTTGCATCAGGGGCATTGCCCGATGATCCTCAACAGAAGAATAGGTTAATTCGAAGAGCACGCATGTACAAACTGGTCGAAGGATCATTGTATTGGAGGGGAGCACATTGTGTTCTCATGCGTTGCATATCCCAGAACTCCGGGATCAAATTACTAAAATAGATCCATGGGGACTTGTGTGGAGCACATGCATCCTATAAAACCTTGGTTGGCTAAGATAGGCAAGGATATTACTGGCCTACTGCTCTACAAGATGCCATGCACCTTGTTAAGACGTGTGAGCAATGTCAATTTCAGACAAGTTCACTAACCATCTTATCAATTACAGACCATTCCTTTGTCATGGAATTTTTTGACTTGGAGTATTGATATAGTTGGACCACTACCGCAAGCATCCAATGGGTATAAGTTCTTGTTTGTGGACATTGATATATTCACTAAGTAGATAGAAGCTGAACTAGTTGTTCGTATAACACCTGCGGCAGCAAAGAAATTATTCATACGGAATGTTGTCACAAGATTTGGAGTACCCAGTCGTCTTATCACAGATAATGGGAGCCAATTTGTTAGTAACATATTCCAAGGTTACTGTGATGAAATTGGCACCAAGATTTGCTTTGCTTCAGTGGCACATCCACAAAGCAATTGAGCAGAAGAAAGGGCCAATGATCAGATTATACAAGGCATGAAAAAGAGAGTTTTAATCACCTTAAGGCGTGCTCAAAGACTTGGATAGAGGAGCTCTTCTCTGTCCTATGGGCATTGCGTACTACTACTAGTAGGGCAATTAGAGAAACACCGTTCACACTAGTCTACGGTGCAGAAGCAGTGCTACCTAACGAGATTCAGTTAGGTTCAACGCGTACAGAGCTCCAAAATCAAGTAAATCAAGGAGCATTGCGCGAAGACGATGTCAATCTGCTGGAAGAAAGACGTGATCGAGCACTATTAAAATCGGCTGCTTATCTGCAAGGGCTGAGACGTTACTACAATCGGAGAGTTCGTCCAAGAATACTTCTTGTGGGTAACCTGGTCCTAAAACGAATCCAGAACCAGGCCAACTTGAACAAGTTGTCCTCTAAATGGGAGGGTCCATATACTGTAGTCTCCATCACTAGGTCATGCTCAGTTAGATTAGCCATGGAGGATGGTCGTATTCTATCTAATACATGGAACATTGAACATCTTCAAAGATTCTATGTATAAGTATCTTTTTTTCGTATTTTTAAATATATAATTAGACTATATTTTACTGTCGAATATCTTTTCGCCAACTTTTTCTATTTTTTCGTATCATTTCGCATACATGATCACCATCTTTTTTTGTTATCAAGTGTCTACAGTTGATCAAATCTGTTAAAGGGTCATAGTGTCTTTACTTGAAAAATGGCCATCGGTATATATTTGGGAAATAACAACTGTTTGGGACCTCTTCTATAAGCCAATTCTCATTACATAAGAGCATGATAGCTTGACTTCATCTTCCTAAATACACACTGGTCCGAATCATTGACTTTGTAAAGATATACTGTTCCTAAAGCAATTGTTCGCCCGAAACACTTCTCCCATTACTGGACAAAGTGTTTCAGGTGGGGGGGGGGGGGCTATACATAATAGGATAAATAAGAAATTTAGCTTGCAAAAGAAATTTAGCTTACAAAAGAAATTCAATTACAATTATCATACACCAAATACTTTCATCACTCCACGCATTAAAAATGTATTATGATATCATCAATGTTAGTTTGGAGAAGTATCAGGAAGCACTTGAGCCAAAAGTACTCCCTACGACAGGAACACTTGAAGGAGTGTCGGGAACATTGAGTTGAATACTTTTGATACCTCTAGATTTTTTTCTTCTACCAATTTCTTGAAGATTTCAATCCATAGACTAAATTAACTTCTCGGCCACCTTTAAGTCATGATCCATGGATTCTGTCTTTTCCACGGTGGTCGAAAAGTCAATTTGATCCATGGAATATATCTTTTCCACGATCTTACCCATAGTACTTCAAGGACCGATTATTTCTTCTAAAGAAATCTATTCGGACTTAAGAGGTTTGGAGATAATTAAGAACTTTGAAATGAAGTAGAAGTAGGAAAGATGGAAAGTATGTGTGTAAGTTCTGCCCCTCTGCTGGTTATTTATAGGCTATCGACTTGTGGCAAAGTTAAACGGAAGTCCAACAGATAAAATTTTATTAGAATCGTTCCCAATAAATTGTTGGAAAATCAAAGCGTCACCGTCTCTTCGGGAATTGTTTTTCATGAAGACGGTTGACTGGAGTAAATCGTGCCTACGGTGCGGTAAAAATCCATATACACCCTTAGCACATTTAAAACCCACTACCACGAGGACGTAACAACTGCACCTCGACTAGTGGTGACATGACAACTCAAATTCGGTCAAGGAAATTAGTCCGCGTATCAGAGACGTGCAAGATAAAACGGTTGAAAGTTTTTCTCTTTTTTCGAAATTGTCTTTATACCGTAATCATTATGAGCAAAAAAAAGTATCAAATCTTTAAAATAGGAATCGCCTTGACATGCGTTTCGAGAAATTTTGAAACCTTGAAAGAGAATAATATAAACTCTTTAAGGTTTGGGGGCTAGCTGACGATGATTGTTGACCAGTCAATTATCTGGGTATATCTTTATTTCTTTATCGTAAATAACCCAGATCATCTTCTGGGCCCAAGTTAGTTTGTTAGGCCCAAGATCAATCAAGCAATCAAGAGGTGGGCCCGAGAGACTTTCCTTCGACCACCCCAAGACCTCTTCCTGAAATCCTCTTGGACCTCCCCTAGAGGTCTCTTCAAATCACTCTAGGACCTATCCCTCGCAGAAGAGGTCATTGAAGGTAGTTACCCACGTATGGTTAATAACGACCCACGTGGAGTGTAACACCCCAACTCAACATGAGCCTGGAATGCTACTAAAATAACATAACAAAATACTAAACTAGGATTTTTTTCTCTCTCTAAATTTCGACAGAGTCTCCTTTGAATCTTTGACCATAAAAAGGGATTCTAAACATCTAACAAGAATATGAGCAAGATAACCATGTATCAAAACTTAATACATAGCCATAAACATTTCCATGAAAGCATCAACTCTGTTACAAAGTAAACAAATACACCTCGAAGGGTGATTACGATCATAAAGATAGATTACGTTCTCTAGTAGGTTCTTCCAATCAAACTTAGAATTCAGATTAAACGAGCATGGTGTTTAACGTGGTGGAGTGCATCAAATTTTATTTCTAGCCCTTCCCATGCATGAAGCCTTCACAAAGAGGTACCTAAAAAAAATAAACAATGCAACAAGCGTGAGTCCACGACTCAGCAAAGTGCAAACAGACAATAAGCCAAATCTCATAACTAGACTTTGAATTTAACATGTTCAGCCATCCACAATAATATCATAACTATTCAACTTTTATTGCCATGCAATGCAGATGCCACAAATACACATTTCTTTTCTCTTTGCATTTACCGATAATGCGGAGTATGTATCCGTCGATGCATACCCATGCTTGTGCCTTCTAGCACAAGGACCTCAAGCCCACACTCCATGAGTGTGGGGACCTCATACCCGTCTAATACATGACGGGGACCTCAAAATTTCTCAATACTTGGCTACAACGTAGACCAAGCCTCAAGGATCAAAGAATGATGCAAATGATGGTAATAACTCATGAACTTTCATCTCTTTGATTAAACAACATAAATACTTAACTTACTCATCAGCTAGAACATAAACAAACATTCAAATACGTAAAACATAAACACTTCATGAATATTCTCCGCCTATGTTACCAACTACTTGCACTTGCTTCAACCGTGTGATGGGTGACGACGAGTAGAGGGCTCTAACCCCGGTTTCACACCACCACCTAGCATTCGTAAAACATACTAAGAATACCATCCAAAAGCACACAACATTGCAATAAAACTAAATAGACATATCCGCTCCTAATCGCAACCCAAAACAATACCATTCCTTCCCGAACACCATTCTGTCCAAAACAAAATAGTCACCTTAGAAAAATCACAACTTTTGATCTATAGCTCCAAAAATCATGAACTCGGACTTTATACAATATACACACATATAACCACAATTTCTTAGGTGATCGAGAGTTCAGATTATTTCGTCTAAACCCTTGTTAGTTCAGATTATTTCGTCTAAACCCTTGTTTTTAACTCTGAAGACAGATTTGTCATCTTCGGTAATATTGAATTAGAAATTCCATAAGTTTTAATTGGTTCATCTAAAAACAGTGATGTAAGACATTATGGAATCCAAAATAAATTATATATCATAATAAATTTAAGCTAATTTTTCTATTCTGCAACAAATTTCGCTAACTTAACATTTTCCCTGACTGTTCCCAACAGAAAGTCAGAATTGGATTGCATAATTAAAAATTCCATAACTCCTATTATACTTGTCCAAAAAATGTGTTCTTGGACTTTCTAGAATCATTATAAAGTCATCTATCTATTTATTGGAAATCAAAACTAAAAATTCATCTATTTTCCAATTTTAATTTATATAATCATGCATGCTGCCCCAAACCAAGGAACTGAACATGCAGTCAGATTGTAAAAATCATAACTAATTATCTACCCATCCAATTATCATGCACAAATACTCTGTGGAAAGATATTTGAATTCTCTACTTATCTCTAGGAGGTGAGGTTTCTTGATTCTACTTAATTGGAACTCAAAACTCAATCGCAACAGAAATACCTCTATTGATCTAATCACAGAACTTCTACCGACTAAACGAAACAATAAACCGAAAGAAATTTAATAATTGAGCGTCACCCTTGGAGATCGAGATGAGGGAGGTGAAATCTCAGCGAATCCCCATGAAATTTCCCTTCTCCTCTTCCTTTCTTCTTCTTCTCCTTTCCTCTTGTTGACCTTCCTCTTTCAGGCCGAGAGCGGTGGATGGGAGGTCGCTTCTAATACTCGTGCGCCTCACGAAGACCGTCGTGCTACATTAACATCTAGGGTTTGGTGCCCCCTCTTAAACTAGCTTTACACTTGGGCCAAACGCCGTGGGCTGAAAGCCCATGGCCCAGGTTCTCCAATAAAAGCAAAAATGCCCCTCTAAAATCTCTAATTCCTTATCTAATTCTATTTAATTTCAATACTATTCACTTATTTGTTTTATGTTTAAACAAAATATTACATAGAGAGAGAGAGAGAGAGTAGGTTGTTATATCCGAAGACACAACGATTGATATGAAAGGACGCAACGATTGACATGAAGGGACACGACTATTAGCGCGAAGAGGCACCACTACAACAAACTGCCGATGCTTGTAGACTATAAAAGACCCGGCCTATGTGCCTTTGTAATAATCTTAATCGACATTCATTCATAATCATTCTCCCTGTAATCAGAGCATACCCTTTGCAATATACATCACAATTTGAGTCCTGATGCGAATAGACAACAATCTCCATTTTCTTTTTATACTTTTGTTTGTTCGTTCTATGACAAGTGTCCCAGACGTCGACAAGATAGAAGACACATGGTTTAGTGGGGCAGCCGACGTGTGAGAGAAGATAAGTTCAAGGTAGGTCGCCCATGGTGAATCGGTGTATGCATGAGCAAGGTACGCTAATACCATATAAACTAATAAAATAATTTGCCGCACACATAATCAATGTATTGCTTGAGATTAAAGTGAGGTACATGTGCATGCATACAATTTGGAAAAAATAACTAATAGAGTAAGAATATAGGCATGCAGCTACATGATCTATACATGATGGAGAATGGTTAGTTTCTAAGAATCTCAACAACTTATTATGCTCATGATTTTCTTCCATCAAAACTCATACTTCAATTACGTTCCTCAGGTTGTAATTTTCTTCAAGCTTCTATTATCATTTACAATGTTTAGGATATCTTAAATATCTAAATAGCCTACAAGATACATAAATATATTCTCAAGCATTTACACAAACTTCAAAACAAATCTAGCCGCGTAAATACGTGGGCCAGCCTACTAGTTCGCTGTTATAAGAAGGTCCCAGCGCCAAGCCGAGGCTCGAACGCTGGCGGGCGAGGACGCAACTAACACACGTGGTTAGTTCTTGTGTTCAACAAAATTCAGATTTAACAGACATTTTTGTTGGGCAAGTTGTAGACCTTTGATCATGTTGAACCCATCTTTATAAAAGTATATTGTTTAATATAAACATGCATGGCTAATTTTATAATAAATGGTTTCGGGATTAGTTAATTACCTAATTGCCATATGCCTCCTTGATAAATTACAATCGACATGTATCCTTGAATGACATAAATCCTTGGACACCTTAGGATGGTTAGTTATTAGTTGGACATTATTGTACTACCAACATGGGGATCGTGTTTGCTTAGCCATGCTTTGGCAGACGTCGGTCTCGCCTTGAATCATTCAATATGAGTTTACCCCGCCAAGAGCCTAAGACGTGGCTTGTGTAGTAGCGGCCAGTGTTGCTGATTAAAATAAAGTGTGGTCTTGTGTGAGACCACGACATTTGTTGTCACCTTACTAAAATTGTGGTGCCATGACTAGGGTGGTCCTCTGGCTGGGTTGAACCCAACATGATGAATTTGACTAAAGGAATTATGGAACTGTGGCGGAGCCACTTGTGATAAAAGATGTTGTGCCAGGACTAGGGTGGTCATTTGGCCGGGTTGAACGAAAATGATTTATGCTCGGACGAGTGGGTGGTAGAAAAGGTGGGTGCCGTAACGCACACTTGGAATGTGGAACCGTCTCGTCTGAGCAACCAACTAAGGACTTAACCTTGAATCATTGATCTGGGCCTTAACCGTACAACCACATGTCTAGACTGGGATAGACCTGGTTGAATAATTAGCAAAGTTTTGATTCGGTTCATCAAGGGTTGATAAGTGGCGCAAGAGGGGCCGAATGGCGAAACCTCGATTAGGGCGATCCGAGTTAAAATGGAGCTTTGTAAAACCTTGTCACGTACTCTAGGCGCTTACCTAAGGTAGTGGCGATGGCATAGATATGTGCCGAACAAACTAGAGAAATTCGTGTCATGTGGGTCAAATTGTACAACCTCTGCAGAGTGTAAAACTATTGAATAGCCGTGTCCCGGTTATGGACATGCACAGTGATTTCACGCAAGAGGTAGAACTTTTATCGAAGATGTTGGAATGGTTTGGTCGAATCTTGTAGATGGTTGATGGTTGGGAAGTGAACAGGGCGTTCACTAGTTGTTTCAAAGAAAATTGCTTACTTATGTATTACTCTTTTAAATTGTGCTTTGCAATCTATTTATTGTATTTACTGTCAAATCTGGCTTTCTGCAAAGTAGCTATAAAGCTATCCTTGTTAAGCCTTGTATGAATATTACTTGCATACATTTCCCTATGACTTGCTGAGTACATTAAAAGTACTCATGGCTTTGCACCCTCTGTTTAAATCAGTAGAGGAGGGTGAACCAGTGAACTCAGAGTTCTATGAAGAAGGCTTCTTTGAAGACTATGCAAATTAGGTCGCGTCCTTCACTCGATTGCCGGTGGGCATATTGGGTGACCTCCACCAGATGTTTTGTTCTCCACTGCAAGTTACTCTGTTGTCTTTAGCCCTGCGTGGCAACCGTTGTAAGACTTGACCATAAGGTCCCTTTTGCTTAATATTATTAATTTGTCTGCTTCATCTTTAGTTTGGTTGTGTGGATATGATTACACCAATGTTGCAACTGTGTGAGCTAGCTACTGATCATGGGACTAGTTCAGAATACACAGAGGGTCCTTGGGTTGTATACCCGGGGTCCCGACATGTTGGTAGGGGACTACATTGCACTTATTGTAATAAGGATGGACATGAACAGCAGACCTGCTACAAGAAGAAGAAGGATTTACGCCGTGGTAATCGTCCTCCGGAGGAAACTGGTGGTTCCTCCTCTTAGAGGAGCTCTGGTGCTTCTAATTCTTAGGAGTTTCTCACACTGCTGCGTCGCTTGGCTGCTCTTGAAGCGTCCGGTTCTGTTGCACAGTCTTGTAGGGAGAGACCACCTTCTACTTCTTCCTCAGGTATATCACCTTGGATTCTTGATTCCGGTGCTTCCTTTCATATGACATCTGATTCCACCAGTCTCACTTCGATTCGTCCTTTAGCTGCTCCTATCATTGTTCAGACAGCAGACGGTACACCTCTTTCTGTCGCAGGACGAGGCACTCTTTCGAATTTCTCTTTCCATATTCATGTTGTTTCTCATGTTCCCAAACTAACCATGCAGCTCATATCTGCCGGTCAGCTCACTGATCATGGTTGTCGTGTTATTCTCGATTCTGATTATTGTTGTGTTCAGGATCGACGCACGGGGACTCTGGTTGGTACCGGCCCTTGCTGCCGTGACTCACAGCGTCTCTGGGAGCTTGACTGGCTTCGTCTTTCTTTCGCTGCCCCTGCCAGTCTTGTCACCTCCACTATCGCTGCTGCTTCTGCTTCATCCTCCACTGCATCTTTTGCTCAGTGGCATCATCATTTGGGACATCTTTGTAGATTACGTCTATCTTCTTTACTTCGTCATGGTCTTTTAGGGTCTGTGTCTGGTGAAGTTTCTCTAAATTGTCAGGGTTGTAAGCTTGGTAAATAGCTTCAACTTCCTTATCCTTCTAGTGAGTCAGTGTCACAACATCCTTTTGATATTGTTCATTTTGATGTATGGGGTCCGACTCCTTTTGTTTCGAAAGGAGGTCATCGATATTATATCATTTTTATTGATGATTTCTCTCGCCACACATGGATATACTTTATGTCATCTCGTAGTGAGGTTTTATCCATCTACAAGACTTTTGCCACCATGATCCGTACTCAGTTTGATTCTCCTATTCGTGTCTTTCGTGCTGACTCTGCTTGGGAATACTTGTCAGGAGTCCTTCGTGGTTTTCTTGCTAAGCAGGGCACTCTCTCTCAGTTCTCTTGCTCTAGTGCGCATGCCCAAAACGGTGTGGCTGAACGAAAGCATCGTCATCTTCTTGAGACAGCCCATGTTCTTATGCTTGCTTCTACTATCCCACCACATTTCTGGGCTGAGGTTGTTTCTACTGCTACTTTCTTGATTAATATTCAGCCTTCTTCTGCTCTTTAGGATGGGATCCCAGTTGAATGTCTATATGGCAAGACTCCTGACTATTCTAGTTTTCGCCTCTTTGGGTGTGTGTGCTATGACCTTCTTGCCCCTCGTGAGCGCACCAAGCTGACCGCTCAGTCCGTGGAGTGCATTTTTCTGGGCTATAGAGCTAAGCATAAGTGATATCATTGTTGGGATCTTGTTGTCCCACGGATGCGGGTTTCTCGGAATGTCACTTTTGATGATTCTCGTCCTTTCTACCCTCATTCTTCTCCTTCCACCACCCCGGCATCTCTTGTCGAGCCGCTTTCTTTCCTGACTTTTCCTGCCACCACCATAGTCACCACACCTCCATCACAGCCTTTGGCCTCTTCGGTTCCTCCTTCACCATCTCCTTCGCCACCGTCACCCTCTCCAGAGGCTCCTCCTGGCCCTTGTCCTTCTTATCCTCTCTACTACACTCGTCGTCCGTGAGTTGAGGATCCTTCTGATGCGCCATCTTCTTCTGATGCGCCATCTTCTTCAGCCTCTCCTCGATATACTCTTCGTGATTGCCAGTCTATTCGGCCTCCTGCGCGCTTTTGTTTAGCGGCTCTTGCCGAACTAACTTCTTATCGTGATGCTATTGTTCATCCAGAGTGACAGCATGCAATGGCAGAGGAGATTGCTGCACTTGAGCATACTGGCATGTGGGATCTTGTCCCTCTTCCCGCACATGTTACTCCTATCACGTGCAAGTGGGTCTACAAGATTAAGACCCGCTCTGATGGTTCTCTTGAGCGCTACAAGGCTCGTCTTGTGGCACCTGGTTTTCAGCAGGAGCATGGTCGTAATTATGATGAGACATTTGCTCCTGTGGCTCACATGACCACTGTTCGCACTCTTCTTGTTGTGGCGTCTGTTCGGGCATGGTCCATCTCTCAGCTTGATGTCAAGAATGCCTTTCTCAATGGTGAGCTGCGTGAAGAGGTTTATATGCAGCCACCACCGGGGTATTATGTTCCTGAAGGTATAGTTTGTCGCCTTCGCCAGTCTCTTTACAGCCTCAAGCAAGCTCTTCATGCCTGGTTTGATCGTTTCTCTTTTGTTGTCACTGCAGCTGGTTTCTCTGCCAGTGCTCATGATCCTGCTCTCTTTGTTCACACTTCGCCTCGTGGTTGGACGCTTCTCCTTTAATTGTTGATGATATGATCATTACTGGAGATGATTCTCAGTACATCTCTTTTGTGAAGGAGCGTCTTAATGAGCAGTTTCTCATGTTTGATCTAGGTCCTCTTCGCTACTTTCTTGGGGTTGAGGTTATTTCTACTCCTGAGGGCTTCTATCTGTCCCAAGAAAAGTATATTCAGGATCTTCTTGATCTTGCTTCTCTTACTGACTAGCACACTGCTGAGACTCCTATGGAGCTTAATGTTCATCTTCGGCCCACCGATGGTGAGCCTCTTGCTGACTCTACTCGCTATCGTCACCTTGTTGGGAGTCTTGTTTATCTGGGTGTCACTTGTCCTGACAATTCATATCCTGTGCATATCTTGAGTCAGTTTGTTTCTGCTCCCACTCAGCTCCACTATAGTCATCTTCTTCGTGTTCTATGATATCTTCGTGGAACCATCACTCGTCGTCTGTTTTTCCCTCGCTCTAGCTCTTTACAGCTCCAGGCATATTCTGATGCCACCTGGGCTAGTGATCACTCTGATCACCGGTCTCTCTCTGCTTATTGTGTTTTTATTGGTGGTTCTCTCATTGCTTGGAAGACTAAGAAGCAGACAGCAATTTCTCGTTCGAGTGCTGAGGCTGAGTTGCGAGCTATGGCTTTGTTGACATCAGAGGTTACTTGGCTACGGTGGTTACTTGAGGATTTTGGTGTTTCAGTTTCAGCACCACTCCTCTTTTGTCTGACAGTTCAGGGGCTATTAGCATTGCTACAAATTCAGTGAAGCATGAGCTTACTAAGCATATTGGTATAGATGCTTCCTACATGCGGGCACAGGTGCCACTACTATATATAGCTTCATCACAGACGGTTTTTGAACCGTCTATGATAGTTCGTCTGTGATAACGTCGGTTATCACAGATGGTTCAAAAATCATCTGTGATACTCATAACACAGACGGTTTTTTGTTGAAACCGTCTGTGAAGGCATGGTATCACAGATGGTTTTTAATGGAAACCGTCTGTGATACCACCTTCACAGATGGTTTCGACACAAAACCGTCTGTGATAGTTCATTACCCTAACTACATTTTTTTGATTTTTGGCTAGCCTCAGGAATTGCTAGCCATGCCCCCCAAAAAACAAGCATGCAGAAAACAGATACATCACAAATAATCAATTGTTGACAACTCAAAGTGATCATTACTCAAAATAAATTACAAAAGAATTTGTTCAAGTATTCTCGCTATAATTACAATTGGATTACAATTGAATCAATTGTTTGCACGTGGTTGAGAGGTGTCGACGGGGTGAAACATTGGGTCGGCGATGGACTGAAAGTTTCCGTTGGGGTTAATGATAGCTGTCTTGATGAAGGCGCAGAGGTGCCCTCGAACGTACATGATCTCTCTCGCATCGAGTGGATCTAATTCTATCATCAAATCCTATCGCAAGCAAGAGTAAAGTGGTAAGCATATATATTTAAATTTATAATTCAGAATGTAGGACCGGAAAGGCGACTAGAGGGGGGGTGAATAGACGCTTTCTCTATTTTTCACTTCGATCGAACTCAACTCAACTTTCACTCCAATAGCTATAAAAGCTATGAAGATCTGTATACAGACACAGCAAATGACCTGTGTTGAGTCTGATCTAACCCCTAAGCAAAAGACCAAAAATAACTCACACCCGCATGCACAAAATCCAAAGCAATAAAAAGTCTAAACTCAAAGCCATGGCTGGTTCCACAAACAGATGGGACAACCTGACAAGCATCAAGCAGCCGGCTCCACTACATCAAGAAACAGCTCGCACAGGAAGTGTGCAGCAACAAATCACACCAAAGATTCAGTCGAATCAACAAACCACACAGCGCCCAGCAGCAAGAACAGGAGACCCAATACACAACCTTCAAAGCAATAAAGAAAACAAAAACAGCAGCCGCTGGGTGCTCCTTGTTCTGCTGATGAGGCTCAATGCGCCGCCCAGGGAATCCAGTCTCAGCGGAAAAACAGGTGATCTTCTTTTCTGTCTTAGGGCCAGAGCATCTCAACAATGAGCCAGTCAAAACAAAGAAAATTGAGGGCACCACAGTACAAATCAACTCCACAATCGAAACAGCAATCAAAGCAATAAAAACAGAGCAGTTTCAGTCACATCAAACATGGCTGCCACAGAAAATAGAATCAAGGACTCGGTCGGATACAGTGATGACAGGCATAGCAATCAAACCAAAAACAATACTGCCGGATCTTGGTTTTTCAATAATCTACAAGCAGCCGCCCTGACCGGTTTCCATTTTTCTAGGGCAGCGCCGCCGAGGGCTGCTGGTTCTACTTTTTCTCCAGGGCTCTCACAGCCGCCCCCAACACCCGCTGCTCTCCTTTTTTTGTTGTCTACAGCCGCACCATAGCCCTGGTTTCTACGGCGCTCAGATTTGTGGCCGAACAAAAAAAACGCTGGCCTCCTTTTTTTCGGTTTCTGCGAGCAGACACGCCGCCGCCACAGGGTTCCTGATATTATGGGAGCTGCACAACTAGGTGACCTGCAACCAACTACAAAATGTGTCACCACTGCAATCAACAGCCCCACACGAATTGATGGCAGCACACCAAACACAAAAAGCTAAACAGTTTCGGTCAATTCAAGAATTCCAACACAAAACACAAACTCGCTGCAGTCAAACCGAAACTGTAGTCGAATCATGATAGCATTCAAGGCAATAAAATAATCTCACATGAGTACACAGCCAGCGAATCAAAAACCAGCAAGTTATGGATTGATGGCAGTCAAATAAAAAAACTCTTACATGCAAGAGGCAAACAGGAATGGCAGTAACAAATCAATCAAGCACGGACGCCGCTCCAGGTTCTGTTTTTCTACAGGCTACACAAGCGCTCGGCTTTTCTCCATGGTCTACAGGTGCCGCCACCACCTATCCTTTTAGCCAGGCGCCACAACCCTATTTTCTTTTTCTCCAGCGGCAAGAACAAGCCGCCGCCACAACTCAGATTTTACCAGGGGATACAGGCGTCGCCTCCAAGACTCCACAAGCGCAACCAGAATATCCCATCTCCTATTCCTTTTATATGACAGCTCTTAACCCTAAAACCCTTTTAGAATTGGAGCTAAACTTAATAGGCTTCCGTTAAGGCCCAACATCAACGGAACACACACGCACACATCTTAAAGCGCCGTCTTCAATTCTCTTGACTTAAACCACTTCCTTTGCGCCGTCCCGCGCCGTGGTTTAGCCAAAAGGTCACGAAGATGGTATTTGGTAAAATTACCAAAATACCCCTTCTCGATCCTTCTCCAAAAGACCGAGTCCATCTGCGCTGGCACGCCGCTTCGCCACGTGTAGGTTGATCAACGGCTCCATGTCGTCAAGTCTCTCCCGTCCGGATCCCACTGGCACCACTGAGCACTTACAACGACTCCCGCGCCGCTTGATCCAACCAGTCGCACCGAACCACCTGTTCGGTCATTCATGTCCATTCTGCGCTATGCTTGAGTCACTTGACCTCACCCGGCATCCTTGATCGTTTTGGACCTCAGCTCTCCAAGCTTAGTCCCGATCCTCCTCGTCGTTGACCGTCATTGACCTTCAAGCCACCTGCACAGCAATAGACAAGCAAACACGAATCCGGGAACAAGTTCTTCACAACTTGACCCACGTTAGTGAAAACATGCAATATGCAACACATATGCATTAAAAAATATGGATATGACCTATCCCAAAATCAATTCATAACAAACATTTTCAATCAGCACAAAAGCCGGTCAGACCGCCACTGACCTGACAGATATGAAACTTTGTCGAAAACGCTTGAAACTTCAAACCATCAAAGCCATTGCCAATTGTTTCATCATCCTAAGATCATGAGCATATCCCCATGGTATCCACAATCTCCCCTTGATGAACACATTGGCAATCTCTCAGAAAATGTAAGTTTGTGGTTTGAAAAGTAAAGAACTCGCAGTTTTCGCACAAAGGCACAACTTGATCCATTAGCAAGAGAAAACAATGGAAATAACCAAGCTGGCTCCATAATAGCACAGGCAAGTGAGATACAGCAAAGGAAAGCAAGAAAGCTTCCAATTCCAAAGAATAGCCAAAAATCTCACTTGGGTCCATATGGAAGAACAATTGTTCTAATTGACCTTAGATCATTGTGAGACTTCAAGATTTGCAATTCAAGTTCAGAAAAGGCAATAAGACCAAAAGAATGTAATATGAATGCTCCCCCTCACTATGATCATCATTTTAAAAGAGAGAATTTTAAATATTCAATTTCTCCATTTCTCCCCCTTACAAAACTTCTCCCCCATAACCAACAAGCTCTTTATTAACATTACATTTTTGTTATATCTTCTCCCCCTTTGACAATGGATTCATCAAGGAATCATCCCTTCCCTTCCTCCAGAGATGACAAATGCACAAGCAAGGAAGAAGCAAAAGAAAGAGCATGCATGAAATGCAATGGGGTGGCTTCATTTTTGTTTTGATTTTTCAATTTTTAGGTAAAAGAAGCTTTGGAGATTACTCAATTGAACAGGCTAACATTTCTACCATTACTCAAGATACAACAAGCCTGACAAAGCTAGCAAGATCATGATAAGATATATATAGCAAAGATAGGCTAATGAGCTCAATATATCACAAGTTGTTGGGTAAAATTAAGCAACGCTTCAAAATTAACAAGTTAAACAACAGGTATCCTAAAGTGATAATGGCCATATCAGAATGTCATTGTGAGATCCAGAAGCTAGCAAAGACCATCTTAGAGACAAAAAGTCCTGAATTGAATCAATTAGCTCAATTTTTGTCAAAAGCCCAAATTTCAACTATTTTTCATTTGCAATGAATATTCAAGTTGATAAAAGGTCTATCTTAGTAAAGAAGATCCTAGACTAGGAGCCATCCACAATCTCTTCCTAAGCTTCAACCAAATTGACAATCTGTTTTTCTAAGCCATGTGCTAGATCTCAAGCCTCACTGCGACCATCCTAAGCAACAAAAGCTTAAAAGAGTGGTCTAGGTCATCCAAAACTTCCCCTGAGTTCATGCTTAGTACAATGGCAAGCCGTCTCATGAGAAAGAATTGGTGAGATCAGTTTTTTCGCACAAAAGAGATCATTTTTCATTTTGCATAAGGGCTGTTTTAGATTTTTTAATGAACTGAAAGCTCAAAGATGTTCAATTCTAGATTCCAAAACTAACAAAGCAATTTTGACAGGGCCAATGTCACAAAAGGATCACTAATTGTGCAACTAGCTAAAAGATCCACAAATTGCTATTTTTAGTTCAGGTTAATTAACAGTTCTAGCTCATATAGCAAAGACATTGCTGCACATGTGAAAGCATGATAATTCTAGCAAGTCAAAGAACTAGACACCATCTTGAGCAAGAATTTGAAATACCAAAGCTCAAGAGGGTAATAAGCAAAGCTTCATTAATTGAAAGAAAGAAGCGGTAAAGCTTATATTACAATGCATCTTTTTGGATTTTTCATATGTATGCAATAGGGTATAATGAGATGCACAAAAGACTTAAAAGCCTAAAAAGATCACAAGGATCAAAAAGATCCAAAGAAGATACCACTTGAAGAAGGTATCAGAAAAGATCCACGAAAGTTCAAATGAACAAGGAAAGTTCAGATGAACAGAAAAGGTTCAGAAAAGAACTAAGAAAGTTCCGAAAAGAACCAACTCCCCCTCAAACCAACCCATAGGGATAAATTATCCCTAACTTGCTTCTCAAGGTGGCAAACCTTGTTGGGTCTAAAAAGCTTTGAGGGAAGACCTGCCAAAAGTGCCAAGAACTCCACAGAATAGCACAAAGACTTCAAACACCACACGATCTCTAAGAAAGCAACTTGAAAAGCTAAGGAGCGAAACACCAACACTAAAAAGCTCACAGGCAACTCAAAAACCTGCTAACACTAGTGATTGGGAGACAAGCTCGACCTAGGCTGTGAGAAGCGTGCATCCTAGCAACCATGGGATAAGAAGAGTGCCTAGAAAAGACACGTGCTAGAACATAGCCTCCTATCTACCCTGAACCCAACAAACCCAACACCTGACACGAACCAGATGGTATGCAAGGTAGACTAGGGATACCATACATAAATGAAATGTATGGAAGCTCAAACCTGAGTCGCACTGCTTGGTAGTGAGATGTAGTCATGATGGATGAAGATCCATTCCTTGAAGCTCCAGAAGGTAGTTGCGCTCACCCATCATCCTCATCTCAAATTCCTTTGTCTCCAAGAAGTGATAGCCATCATTGAATGCACATATGAAGAAGAACCAACAGTTTGAAATCATGAATCACATGTTCTTCTTCTCAGCTGAAAGACTACACCAAAGAGACAGAAAAAGTCTATGCCTTGGTACTGGGTTAGTGAAACAATATCTAGGGAAACAGTACCAAGACACATGACTAGCAAGGATAGCAACAAATGATCCAAAGCTCATAAAATCATATAATCAACAAATAAAGACATGAGCATGAATAGAGACAAATCAATTACAGCACATGCTATCCAAGACATAACAAAGCTCAAACTATCCTTAATCCACAATAAAGCATAGGAATAAGCAAATAAGCACATAGCAAATCACACATCATATGTACAGTCATAGATAAAGCATGCTAGTGAAAGCTATGGCAGGACTCATGCATCCACAATTAACAGTAAGGCACAATACCATGTAAGCATAAGGCAAGTTATAGAACAAATCATGGATAAAGTATGCTAACATGGATATCAAGTGAACAAGTGGATACATAAGACAAAAATCAACAAGAGCAATATACAGAATATACAAAACAACACAAGCTCATGAAGACAAGACCAAGCTCATACACCCATTGAAATTAAGAACAACAATATGGCATAAGGATATATAAGTAAGGTAAAAGCATGATGAAAGATATCAAAAGAGTATCACATGCCAATATGGTACAAGTGAGCACAAAGATAAGCACAACATGCAAAGTATGAATAATCATGAAGATAAGGGCATGAAGGTAACAGATAGCTCACAATGCCCTTGGCTGTCATGGTCCTAGTAAAAACATCTCCAAATGTGATCCACTCGTTGTCGGATGCACGTGTGAGAGAGGAGAACCATCTAGAATCTCCAGTCATGTGTCGAGAACACCCAGAGTCAATCAAGCCATATGTCCTCCTTCCTCGCACGACGGACCTCTGAGGGCATAGCGAGAAACATCGTGCCTCGATGATGGGGTTAGTGATAAGAGACTTTGGAATCCAGTACTGAGCCACACGATGTTTAGGAATAGCAGAAGAAGCAGCAGTAAAATGGTTAGGAACAAAATCATAAGAATGCACACGAGAACCACCTAGACCTCTGTGATGATCAGTCAGCCCGCAGGCATTTTCGATTTTCCTCTGCCATCTCGCATACGTATCATTATCGTCGACGGAAATCCAGACGCATTAGGCAGCGTCGGTGACGGCGGTGAAGACGGCGCCTCTGCCATCTGCGGCGTCGTTGACGGCAGCAAAGACGACGCCTCTACCATCTCGCTTACTTGCTATCTATATAAGTTACATACGCTCAACATGTGCAATATTAGCAAATACTAATAACAATTAATTCCAGCATAAATATGAAACAATAAAGCATTAATCCAACAGCATTTAAATGACCAAATTAACATAATCAAATGTAAATCATTCAAGTCATTTAAATGGATTGAAATGCTAAACATATACTACATGTATATGAATGAAATAAGCACAGAGTTGCAAAAGATTGATGATAGTTTGTGCTCTTAGAAGGAGAGTTGCAAAAGAACAAGTCTTTGCCATCTCATCTAGTATGCTGGACGCAAAGGATTTAACCTTTGCAATATCGAGACATCATCAATATATCTTCACTAATCAAATTTAACAATTATCAAGCAGATCTTGAGTGAACCTAAAACTTTCCTGTTGAATGTCAAATTTATCTCACGGTAGCAAAATAAACTTTTAGTTCACAGATTATCAAAGACTATCAGAATCAATATATCCACCGAGACAACGAAGGCAATCTATTATGAAAAAGCGAGCGAGCAATGATATCAAGATAATCACAATATCATTTCAAAGAAAGAGGATTATCCACAGATTGAGAATAACTATGTAAGTATCTCACAAAGATCAACTAGCTCATACAAGGATAATCTGAACTATCTGAAGCCCGACAACCAAAAGGAATAAAGCTATATATTAAACATAATAACAGAAAGCAATAGTTTTAGCTCAAGATTGTTTCCAATTATCAAATTGATTTCATATTTGACATTCATCACAGAGCTAATCAACCGAGCCTACATAACCACTTTGCCATCTCTCAGTGCACAATCTAATATAGAATTTGAAGCCAATCTAGCACATTCTTTTGTGCATACATGGATACAGATTATCAAATATATATACTTAACATTCTTTTGTTCATTCAATTCACAGATTATCAAATATTATCAAAGACTATCAAATTCACAGATTATCAAAGATATATAATTAACATTCTTTTGTTGCAATACTCACAGTGCAAGGAGGAGGCAAGTGTAGGGAGGAGACCGGTGCAGGGGAGGAGGATGACGCAGGGAGGAGGACGGCGCGGGGGAGGAGGTTGGTGCAGGGAAGGGGGCTGCGGGGAGGAGACTGGTGCAGGGGAGGAGGCCGGCACGGGGAGGAGGACGGCGCGGGGAGGAGGCCGGCAAAGGGAGGACGCCGACACAGGGAGGAGGCCGCGTGTCGAGGCGGTGGCTACGTTGTCGAGGTCGGGGGTGGCGACATCGAGGTCGGAGGTGGCGGCGTCTGGGCTTACGGGGAGGTGAACAGGCGAACCCTAAAGGAGGCGAAGGAGCGCGCGAGAGCTAAGCGGGCTAAGCATTGGGGAGATGAATGGGCGGCACTGGGGAGATGAATGGGAGAGCCTAGGGTTATGAGGGACTATCACAGACGGTTCTATTATGGAACTGTCTGTGAAAATAAATCACAGATGGTTCTATTTACAAACCGTCTGTGATACGTTCCATATCACAGACGGTTTTTTAATAAAACCGTCGGTGATAGTTCATAGACGGTCTTTGTTGACAACCGTTTATGATACTAGAGATTATCACAGATAGTTTTTTAATCGAATCGTCTGTGATAGTTCACAGACGGTCTTTGTTAAGAACCGTCTATGATACTGGAGATTATCACAAACGGTTCTCAAAAAAGACTGTCTGTGAACTATCACAGACGGTTCTATTAAAAAAACTGTCTATGATAGGCGCCTATCACAGACGGTTAGTAATAACAACCGTCTGTTATAGGCTGTGTAACATCCCAATTTTCAGAGCTTTTAAAAATCTTTTAAATAAGTTGTAGTGGGAAAATTCACCATTTGGATTTATTTGATTTTAATTTAAAAGCTTAATATTGGACTTTGAGTAACAAAACAATTTAATATGATTAAAGTCAACATGAACAATGGTCAAAACTATTTTATTTGGATTCTATGAGCTTGGATATATTTTCTAGAATTTTCGGAATTTTTCCAAGTTCATTTGCTATTTTCTATTGCTTATTCGAATTTCTCGCTATTTTCTTAAAAAGAAAAAGGTAGTTAAATCTCCAAATAGTGGTCGGGCGAATCTCTCGGCCCAACTACTTTCCAGCTGCCTTGCCCACTCGCCCACTCATTCCTCGCCGTTGGATCAGACTAGGACGCCGAGATCTCACTTGACGCGCGCCTCGCTCTCTCTCGACGCGTGGGGCAGGTCGTCGTCGTCTCGACCAGTCTCCTCCTCGCATGGCGCCCGCGTCGCCATTGCGCAAGGCTCCGTCCAAACAATATCGCAACCAGCCCGATTTTGTGCGCGGATGATCGCTTCTAGAAGCCATATCCTCACGGACACGTTCAAACAAAATTGAAATTGAAATTCGCCTCTATCTCCTTTATCTCCATGAGCCCTTCTCGGTGGTTTCAACCTCCGCCCGGCAAAGACGTCGCTCGAGGCCGCCTAGACCCTATAAGTAGCACCTCGAGGATCATCATGACCCCTTTCCAAAAACCCCAAACCAATTGCCCTCTCGAGCCCTTATGCTTGCCCTTAATCGGAGTTTTGGCGCCGGTCACCGGAACCCTAAAACTCGATCCTCTCGCCGTCGGTGGCGATTGCCTCCGGGAGTGCACGCTGCCTTCCTCGCCTTGAGCTACCCGAGAAACCCTCGCCGTCACGAGCCACATCGGGCGCCACCGACAAAACCCGGCTCTTCGCCGCTTGAACCTCGCCATGCCGGCCACCACAATCACCCCGACCACCCGGAGCCGCACCGATGGGTTCGCATAACGCCTCTACCCTTTGGTATCACCCACCGCCACCGGATCGCCGCCGTTCACGGGACCATTGGGTCGATCTGTGCGCGCCCTCGCCAAATCCACGTCACCCTCCGCCTCGTCGCCATCGCCTCCAGTGGCGTGGCGTGGCGACCACGTGGAGTGCAGCGTCGGCGCCATGCGCACGCAGGTCGCCGGCCAGCCAACCCGATTCAGAGGCTCGGTGGACTTGGTCCGTGGTGAGTGCCAGCGACATGTGGGTCCCACATGTCGATTTTCTTTATTATTCCTTTCCGAAATTCCCAGGGCTGACGTCATATCGATGTCATCTCGACGCAATATTCTGATTTTTACATAAGAAATAATTCGGAATTCTAGAAAATCAATTTTAGGGTTTTCTTTAGATTGAAACTTTGAAACCCCATATCTTTTGCATCCTAACTCCAAATCAGCCCATTCAAATTTCTAAATTCATCTAAAATCAAGATCTACCTAATGGAGATTTTTTTTAAAAAAAATTTAGTTGTTTTGCCTCTGTTATTTATTTATTTTATTTTTGTGCTTCGTTTGCGAGTAGACCTTGACGCTGTTGGAAGAGTTGAAGAAGAAGGAGCTTTCCAAGACCAGGACCAGTACCTAAACTTATTCCAAGGCAAGCTATACCCTTGACCATTTTGCTTCCAGCTTTTACAAAAGTATTTTAATTCAAATTATGCATCTTAATTCAAGTATTTATTTAAATGTTTTGGGTGCGATGAGTTAATCCCAAATTGTTATGCCATCCTTGTGTAATTATTATGCCCTGATCCTTTGTCACCCTAGTTACTATTAGTTGGTAAATATTGTAGCACCAACGTGGGTTGGTTAGCACGAGTAGATTGCTTAGCCATGCCCCGAATCACTTATTCATGTGAGGCGCAATTATTAATCGACTAAGTGAATATGCAATCTTAAATAATCTGTGTGTACTATGTGTCTTTGTGGCATGTGTTGCACGTAAATCAACTGGGTGGTAAAAGGATTTGGGACCGAGGCAAGTGGTGGATATCTTGTGTGAAATGGTGGAATCTGTGTGATCCGTGTGGACAATAATCTGTGTGATCTGTGTGAATAATAATCGTGTGGTGTGTGGTTTAGTTGGCATGTGGAAGTCTTGCCTCGGTCAATTAAGGACCTCACCATGTGCGTCATTGGTCGAGCCTCTGCACGACCACATGTCTGTTTTGAGACAGGCCTAGCATAATAAGATAAGGTATCCAAATGCTTTGTTATGATTAGTGCTAGCTACACTAATTGTATCTTGTGGGTAAAGTGTACAAACTCTGCAGAGTGTAATTTAATCTATTGAATAGCGCGTCATGATCATGGACAATGCTCGGGGATATCACACTAGGGGTAGATTTTATTAAAGCGTGTGGGAAGGGAGGCGTGTGGTTTGAATCATCCGACTATGTGAATAAAATTGTCTCAGTGTGTGTGTCTTTGTGAAATCAAATGTTAAAATTATTGTTATCTATTTGTTTTACATTTTTCAATCTATTCTTGGTATTCAATTGCAAACTTGCATTTACGCAAAAGAACCACAGAATGCCTTTCCTTGTAAAATGCCGGCATGTGTATATATTGCATTCTGTGGTGTGGCTTATAGTGCGGTGTGTACTCACGCTTGTTTTGACGAATCAAGCGAAGAGGAGGAGTCTTCACCACTTTCGAGGACGAGTTTATCGAAGGTGCCCGATCGCGAGGTCTTGATCGATCGGTTGCTGTGGTGAATCGATGGGGTGCCGCTACCGCTTTTGTTTCGCCGCTTTATTTCTCTGTTAGCCTGCGTGGCTTGAATAAATGTAAACTCGACCTTAAGGTCAAAACCATTAGTTATTAATCAAAGTTATTCGTTTATGCTATTATTAAGCTTGTATGGATCGATTTCCACCTTTGTTACCCTTTGTGTGCACTAAGCGTGATCTGGGCTAGTCGTTGAACACTGAAGGGTCTGAATTGTAATTTCGGTCCCGGCGAGTGGTATCGAGCCATACCGTTGTAGGTCTAGACCTTAGTTAGATCGGCCGTTTAAATGTCCAAACTATTTTCTAAAAGAAAATTTATCGCAAGACTAAATTGATCGCTTAACTCCTCTCATATCTCTCGACTCATCTCTTGCTATAATCTCTCCTCTTTTCTTTGTTTAAAACTTGGTTCTTACCTTTTATCCGCTCGACAGATGCGTACCTTGAGACCTTCGGAGATTGCAGCGGAGGACTTGCCGCCGAGCTTTGGAAGGCTGCTGCAGACGCTCGGAGGCTTTGATTGCCCGATGTCTTGTGGCGGTGAGTACATGGTCAACAGACGGGATCGTGGTATAGTCTGCCACCTGACGGTCTCACGAAAAGGAACACTAGAGGCGACCGACCTTTGGATGTCTCGGTCGGGAGGATCACCTTCACGCAAGGAATCCATGAGTCGTCATGTTTGGCCATACTCCGAGTCCGCCACATCTCTGGAAGAAGCGCAACACTGCTGTTTACGCTACCATCCCGAGCCGCCGGGGAGATATCTGCGCGCTTCGCTCACGCACGGGAAGGCAATGCCTCGATGGTGCATCTAGCACGATTCGCCAGAGGCTTTCGGGAGATGGGAGATGAGCCGAGTGAGGTCGCCTATCGAACTGGGAAGAAGCCGAGAGAGGATCGCCGTCTTAGAGCAAGCTCTCTACGGTCAACATGAGGTCGAGGATGATTAAGAGGAAGATTCGGAAGGACCGAAGAGGATCCCGAGGAGATTAGGAGAATCCAAGCAGAGGTTGCACACTTGGAGGACCAGCGAGGCTGCACACCAGAGGAGCCACCAGACAGTAGACACCAAAGACACTGCTCCAAATTGCACCGATCCAGACATCGAGAACCGATTCGCGAGGATGCCCGCTCACTTCAGAGTCTACACCAGGCATGAGCGCCGTGGCTTTGGAGGCTTTCTCGAGTAGTAGTTCGTTTAAGTTCCAGTTTAGTCAGGCTTAGCCAGTTTCCCTTTTCCGAGTCGCCCTTTAGGCGGTAGCTTGTGTGCTTAGGTTCGCTCTATTTTCTTGTGTGCAAGTATGAGCTGCAAAGGCCCTTAGGCATTTGTTGCAGCCATGCTAGTAAGCTATTAATAAAAGGTTATTGCATTCGAGTTTCTTGAGCTGTGTTTGTTGGGTTTAATCTATTCCCCTGTCTAGTTCTAAACTCATCTCGTGCTTGCTACCTTCTCTAACCTATGGAACTTCACCAGATGGTTCAGACTCGTCACGCTGCTGCAAGTGGATCCAAGACCCCAAAGACCGATGATAATCAAACCCCGCAGGACAACGGTGCCACCCAAGCACCACCCCTTGACTTGCGAGAACTTTGGAGCCTTTATGGCAAAGACAAACTCGGATGATGTATACAATGATGAACGGATGCAAGCCATGAACAACAACAACAGCAACAATCGTCAGGGAGGAGCCCCTATCACTCAGGGTTATCAGGGACCATCCAAGTTGGCTGAATTCATGAGGACTCGTCCGCCAACTTTCTCTGGACATGTCTCACCGAGAGAAGGCGATGATTGGCTTCAGCGTGATTGAGAGGAAGCTGCGATCACCCAATGTAGCGATCACGAGAAGGTGTTATATGCCACTCATCGATGGAGGGCATAGCCGCGAATGGTGGGAGAACTGCTTGAATGCGCATGAGGCACCGCAGAATATCACATGGGAGGAATTCTCCATGACCTTTCGCCAATATCATGTACCTGAAGGCATTATGGATCTGAAGAAGGATGAGTTCCGCGCTCTCAAGCAAGGGGGTATGTCAGTGACTGACTACCTAAATAAGTTTTCTCAACTAGCTCGCTATGCTCAGGAGGATGTCGCATCGATGAGTCTCGCGTAACCGCTTCTTGAAGGGTTTGAACTCGGGACTACAAGTCAATCTGCTTGCCCACACCTTCCCGGATTTCGTGAGTTGATTAACAAGGCGTTGGTCATGGAGGACAAACGCAAGGAGCTGGAAGATCACATAGCGAGGATGATTCAATAGGAAGCCACCGGCCGCAAGCAAAGAGAGGGCAAGAGTAGTGCCACAACAGTTTACTCGTTTCCAGCCGCAGAGTTCGTTCAGAACACCTACACCGCCCTCAGCACCTCGTCCTTTTGTTCAAAATCCTCGCAACCCTACACCAGTCAACCCCACCCCCGGGAACGACAATCGGCAGAATGAACCAAGAGTATGTTACCATTGCCGTCAACAGGGCATTTTGCTAATCAGTGTCCTCAGAAGGGAGCTATCACTCCAGTCCGCTTCAACCTTGGAGCAACACCTGCCAAGACCCCAGTGCAGAACAACCAAAGAGTTTCTCGAGGAACCAATCAACCGGGAGGAACGCCCGATCGATGGTTAGAGGTCGTGTTAACCACGTCACTTTGGAAGGAGCTCAGAAGCACCGGACGTTGTAATTGGGTAAGTTCTTAATAAATTCATACTGTGATCCGATTCTGTTTGATTACGAGCTTCGATTCGTTTGTTTCTGGAAATTTTGCAACTAAGAATAAGTTGGAAGTTATGCCTCTTAAGCGTACTCTGTTAGTCCAGTCGCTTGGAGCAGAGCTAAGTTCTAATATGGGTTGTTTAGGGGCTAAGTTGCTCATAGCTGGAGTTGAGTTTCTAGCTAACCTAGTTATTCTAGACACCCAAACCATAGATATCATCCTTGGCATGGATTGGTTAACCAAGCACAAAGCCATGCTAGATTGTGGCCGAAGAGCCGTTACAATCGAGGATACCAAAGGAAACAAAGTGGAGTTTCTAGCTACCTCAGTGCGTAATGGACATCTGCTAGTCAATAGCCTGAAGACCGTCACCTTGGAAGATGTGCCCGTCGTCAAAGAATATCCAGATGTGTTCCCAGAAGAATTACCAGGAATGCCACCGGATCGTGACATCGAGTTTGCCATCGATCTAGTGCCAGGAACAGCCCCTATCTCGAAGAGACCCTACCGGATGCCAGTCGATGAGTTAGTGGAGATGAAGAAGCAAATAGAAGAACTTTTGGAGAAAGGTTTTGTGAGACCTAGTTCGTCGCCATGGGGAGCGCCAGTTTTGTTCGTCAAAAAGAAGGATGGAAGCATGCGAATGTGCATCGACTACCGGTCTCTTAATGAAGTCACTATCAAGAATAAGTACCCATTGCCCCGGATAGATGATCTGTTTGACCAGATGAAAGGAGCCGGAGTGTTCTCGAAGATCGATCTGCGATCAGGTTACCATCAGTTGAAGATTTGTCCCAAGGATGTACCTAAGACCGCTTTCTCAACACGGTCAGTACGGGCATTATGAGTTCTTAGTCATGTCCTTTGGTTTGACTAATGCCCCTGCCTACTTCATGCACATGATGAATAAGGTATTCATGGAATATTTGGACAAGTTTGTAGTTGTATTCATCGATGATATTTTGGTTTACTCCAAGTCAAGAAGAACATCTTTGAGCATTTGAGATTAATCCTAGAGAAACTCGAGAGCATCGGTTGTATGCTAAGTTTAGTAAGTGTGATTTACGGAAAAGGAAGTGGATTTTCTTGGTCATGTGATGGCAATTTGCAGGAGTGGCGATTGACCCGATAAGAGTTAAAGCGAGATTACATTGGGAGCGACCCAAGACTGTCACTCAAATTCGCGATTTCTTGGGATTAGCGAGGATATTATCGCCGTTTCATTGAAGGATTCTCATCGATTGCTAAACCTCTTACACAATTGTTGAAGAAAGAAAAAAGTTTACTTGGACCCGACTTGTGAAGAAAGTTTTCAAGAATTGAAGAAGCGTTTGACTTCAACCCTGTCTTGATTTTGCGAGATATTCGCAAGGATTTTGATATCTATTGTGATGCTTAGCGTCAAGGATTAGGATGTGTCCGATGCAAGAGGAAGAAGAGTCGCTTATCGTCAAGGCGATTAAGGCCTCATGAAGAGAATTATCCTACCCATGATCCGGAATTAGCTGCGATAGTGCATGCTTTGAAGATTTGGCGTCATTACCTCATCGATGTCATTGCGAGATATACACGGATCATAAGAGCTTGAAATACATTTTTACTCATCGAGATCTGAATATGAGGCAGAGAAGATGGCTAGAATTGATAAAGGATTATAATCTTGGAATCCATTACCATCTGGTAAAGCCAATGTCGTTGCGATGCTTTGGCCGTAAAACCCTTTGCAATGCTTTGGAAGTGGAAGAGCCTTGTCTTGAGAACTTCAAGAGGAATTCGAAGCTAAGACTAGAAGTAGTATCGGAGGATTTGTAGCCAATCTGGAAGTGCGGTCTACTTTGGAGAAGCGATTCGCGAGGCTCGACCTAAAGATTGAAATTCTCAGACATCAAGAAGAAGATGACGAAGGAAGTTCAAGGACTTCACGGTGGATGATCGGGACATCTTGTGGATCAATGGGCGTATCGTGTTCCGAGATATTGATGGATTGAGACAGCTAATTCGAAGGAGGCCCATGACTCAAAGTATTCGATTCACCTGGTAGTACTAAGATGTATCGGGATGTTAAGAATAAGTTTTGGTGGCGAATTTGAAGCGGGACATCGCGAGTTCGTTGCCTTGTGCGGCGTGTGTCGAAAGTCAAAGCGAGAACATCGAGGCGGCAGGTCTGCTGCAACCCTTGAAGATTCAGTGGAAGTGGGAAGAAATGGAATGGATTTCATTACGGTTTACCCAAGACTCAATCCGGTTATGATTCGATTTGGGTAATAGTGGATCGTCTGACTAAAGTTGCCCATTTCTTGCCAGTCAAGACCATGTACTCAGGAGATCGTCTAGCAGAGCTATATATGTCAAAGGTTGTCAGTTTGCATGGGGTACCTAAGAAGATAGTGTCAGATCGAGGATCTCAGTTCACCTCCCGATTTTGGCAAAGTTTACACGAAGCCCTAGGGACTCACCTGAATTTCAGTACTGCGTATCATCCTCAGACAGATGGACAGAGTGAAAGGGTTAATCAGATATTGGAGGATATGTTGAGAGCATGTGCGCTAGCAAATGCTACCCGTTGGGATAAGAGTTTACCATATGCGAATTCTCGTACAACAACGGTTATCAAGCTAGTGCGCAAATGTCACCATTTGAAGCTTTGTATGGTCGTGCTGTAGAACCCGTTAAATTGAATGAAACAATTTGAGCGTCAGATCTTTGGTCCAGATATTATTCAAAAGCGAGAAGAGCAAGTGTCCATGATCAGAGAGAGGCTAAAGATAGCTCAGTCGAGGCAGAAGAGTTATGCCGACAATCGTCGTCGTGATCTCGATTTTGAGCGAGAGGACTTTGTGTATCTTGATTTACCCCTCGAGAGGTGTGAAAAGGTTCCATGCCAAAGGAAACTTCGCCCCTCGGTATGTTGGTCCGTTCAAAATTTTGGATAAATCGTGAGAAGTAGCTTATCAGTTGGAGCTGCCGCAATCGCTAGCAGGAGTACACGATGTCTTTCACGTCTCACAGCTGAAGAAGTGTCTTCGTGTGCCAGAAGAACAAGCCCCGTTGGAGTCAATTGAACTGAAGGAAGACCTCACCTACAAAAGCGGCCGGTCAAGATTACGGATGTCGCGAGCGTCGGACCCGAAGCAAGGCGGTTCGTTTTTACAAAGTCTTGATGGAGCCACCACTCGGAAGGTGAAACAGCGTGGGAGCATGAAGAAGAGTTAAAAGCCGAGTTCTGACCTTTTCTCTAGTTAGCTTTGAATCTCGGGTCGAGATTCCTTTAAGGGGGAGGTTTGTAACATCCCAATTTTGAGCTTTTAAAAATCTTTTAAATAAGTTGTAGTGGGAAAATTCACCATTTGGATTTATTTGATTTTAATTTAAAAGCTTAATATTGGACTTTGAGTAACAAAACAATTTAATATGATTAAAGTCAACATGAACAATGGTCAAAACTATTTTATTTGGATTCTATGAGCTTGGATATATTTTCTAGAATTTTCGGAATTTTTCCAAGTTCATTTGCTATTCTATTGCTTATTGAATTTACGCTATTTTCTTAAAAAGAAAAAGGTAGTTAAATCTCCAAATAGTGGTGGGCGAATCTCTGGCCCAACTCCTTTCCGCGCACCACCCCACTCGGCCACTCATTCCTCGCCGTTGGATCGGGACTAGGACGCTCGAGATCTCACTGCGCATGCGCGCCTCGCTCTCTCTCGGCGTGGGGCGGCTGCAGGTCGTAAATCTCCGACAGTCTCCTCCTCATGAAGCGCCAAGCGTCGCCATTGCCGCCTGCGAAGCTCCGTCCGACAATATCGCAACCAGCCCCGATTTTGTGCGCGGATGATCGCTTCTAGAAGCCCTATCCTCCCCGGACTCGTTCAAACAAAATTGAAATTGAAATTCCGCCTCTATCTCCTTTATCTCCGCGAGCCCTTCTCGGGTGGTTTCAACCTCCCTTGGCAAGACGTCGCTCCGAGGCCGCCTAGACCCTATAAGTAGCACCTCGAGGATCGCCACCCCTTTTCAAAAACCCCAAACCAATTGCCTCTCGAGCCCTTGCTTGCTTGAATCGGAGTTTTGGGTGCGGTCACCGAACCCTAAAACTCGATCCTCTCGCCGTCGGTGGCGATTGCCTCCGGAGTGCACTGCCTTCCTCGCCTTGAGCTACCGAAACCCTCGCCGTCACGAGCCACATCGGGCGCCGCCGACAAAACCGAAGCTCTTCGCGCTTGAACCTCGCCACGGCCACCACCGTCACCCAGACCACCCGGAGCCGCACGATGAGGTTCGCAATAACGCCTCTACCCTTTGGTACCACCCACCGCCACCAGATCGCCGCCGTTCGCCGGACCATTGGGTCGATCTTGCCGCCCCGCCGCCGTCCACGTCACCTCCGCCTCGTCGCCATCGCCTCCGGGTACGCAGCGTGGCGACCACGTGGGTGCAGCGTCGGCGCCACGCAGTACGCAGGTGCGCCGGCCAGCCAGCCCGATCAGAGGCTCGGTGGACTTGGTCACCGTGGAGTGCCACCGACATGTGGGTCCCACATGTCGATTTTCTTTATTATTCCTTTTCCGAAATTCCCAGGGCTGACGTCATATCGATGTCATCTTGTATAATATTCTGATTTTTCTGTTAAGAAATAATTCGGAATTCGGAAAATCAATTTTAGGGTTTTCTTTAGATTGAAACTTTGAAACCCCATATCTTTTGCATCCTAACTCCAAATCAGCCCATTCAAATTTCTAAATTCATCTAAAATCAAGATCTACCTAATGGAGATTTTTTAAATTTTTTAGTTGTTTTGCCTCTGTTATTTATTTATTTTGTTTTTGTGCTTCGTTTGCGAGTAGACCTTGTATTTGTTGGAAGAGTTGAAGAAGAAGGAGCTTTCCAAGACCAGGACCAGTACCTAAACTTATTCCAAGGCAAGCTATACCCTTGACCATTTTGCTTCCCAGTTTTACAAAAGTATTTTAATTCAAATTACTGCATCTTAATTCAAGTATTTATTTAAATGTTTTGGGTGCAGTAGTTAATCCCAAATTGTTATGCCATCCTTGTGTAATTATTATGCCCTGATCCTTTGTCACCCTAGTTACTATTAGTTGGTAAATATTGTAGCACCAACGTGGGTTGGTTAGCACGAGTAGATTGCTTAGCCATGCCCCGAATCACTTATTCATGTGAGGCTGCAATTATTAATCGACTAAGTGAATATGCAATCTTAAATAATCTGTGTGTACTATGTGTCTTTGTGGCATGTGTTGCACGTAAATCAAGCTGGGTGGTAAAAGGATTTGGACCGAGGCAAGTGGTGGATCTTGTGTGAAATGGTGGAATCTGTGTGATCTGTGTGGACAATAATCATGTGATCTGTGTGAATAATAATCTGTGTGGTGTGTGGTTTAGTTGGCATGTGGAAGTCTTGCCTCGGTCAATTAAGGACCTCACCATGTCGTCATTGAACTGAGCCCCTGTCACGACCACATGTGCATTTTGAGGCAGGCCTAGCATAGTAAGATAAGGTATCTGAAATGCTTTGTTATGATTAGTGCTAGCTACACTAATTGTATCTTGTGGGTAAAATGTACAAACTCAAGTGAGTGTAATTTAATCTATTCGAATAGCGCGTCATGATCATGGACAATGCTGGGGATATCACACTAGGGGTAGATTTTATTAAAAGCGTGTGGGAAGGAGCGTGTGGTTTGAATCATCCGACTATGTGAATAAAATTGTCTAGGTGTGTGTGTCTTTGTGAAATCAAATGTTAAAATTATTGTTATCTATTTGTTTTACTGTTTTCAATCTATTACTGGTATTCAATTGCAAACTTGCATTTCTGCAAAAGAACCACAGAATGCCTTTCCCTTGTAAAATGCCAGCATGTGTATATATTGCATTTCTGTGGTGTGGCTTGCGAGTACGGTGTGTACTCACGCTTGTTTTGACGAATCAAGCAGAAGAGGAGGAGTCTTCACCAGCTTTCGAGGACGAGTTTATCGAAGGTGCCTGATCGCGAGGTCTTGATCGATCGGTTGCTGTGGTGAATCGATGGGGTGCCGCTACCGCTTTTGTTTCCGCTGCTTTAATTCTCTGTTAGCCCTGCGTGGCTTGAATAAATGTAAACTCGACCTTAAGGTCAAAACCATTAGTTATTAATCAAAGTTATTCGTTTATGCTATTATTCGCTTGTATGGATCGATTTCCACCTTTGTTACCCTTGTGTGCACTAAGCGTGATCTGGGCTAGTCGTTGAACCTGAAGGTCTGAATGTAATTTTGGGTCCCGACAGGCTGGTACCTTGCTCTAACTGACCCAACACAGAAGGTTCCTGTGGAACCGTTTGTGATAATTTCATCATAGACGGTTCCAAAGGAACCGTCTGTGATGAGGCGTCTTCTATAGCATGTTTTGTAGTAGTGGCAGGACCAGGTTGTTACTCTTCAGTATGTGCCTTCAGAACTTCAGTTATTAGACTTCTTCACAAAGGCATAGACCAGAGCCCAGCACAGCTTCTATCTCTCCAAACCTCATGTTGTTAATCCACCATAAGTTTGAGGGGGGGGGGTGTTAGATGTATATTACTAGTTGTGTATTTTTCTCATTGTATAAGGGGTTACTTGTATATATGCCATACCTGTACTTGTATATATATTGGTCCATTGGCCTTATGATGAATATAATCGCTATTCATAACACATACAGCCTGCGCCTCCTCTTTCTTCTTCAAGATCACGCACAAGCCGCTGCTAGCACATCTTGATGACGACGACAGCCACCAAATTCATGTCGCCCAACACCTTCACATACACAGCCAAAACACCGGCCGCCGCCAGCCCTTAATAACTTCAAGCGTTAAACACAAAAGTCTCGCATACACAAAAGCCCCGGCCGCCGTCTGCTCCTTCTACAAGACCGTGTACCCTAATCTCTTAAGCCGCCAGCACTTTATACCTTTCAGCATTAGCACCTAAACATTCACGTACGGTCTAATAGTCCTAGGGCCTAATACGTGGGCTTAACACCCTATTACAAAAACAAATTTTGGACACGCATCATCCATCTTTGATCCTCTGGACCATGACACTACTACAGAAAAGGTATTCACAGACGGTTCAAAAACATCATCACAGACAGTTTCGTTAGCTGTCTGAGTTTATGGGTCAGTGATGATATGAGGTCATCACAGACGGTTTTGAACCGTCTGTGATGCATACTTTCACAGATGGTTTGTGGCTCAAACCATCGTGATAGTAATATCACTGAGCGGTTTCACTACAAACCGTGCGTGATAAGTACTATCCTGAGCGGTTTGTAGTGAAACCATCTCGTGATGACTTTCTCTATAAAGCCCTAGCGGTGGCTACTTGTGCCATTAAATCGGCATCATATATATATATATTATATATATATTGTTAAATGTAATCTCTCTGGCCACTTTGGGGATCGTCCACATGACATGAGAAGGATGAGGCGGTAGCCACGGGCAACTTCATTGAACCCCTGCAAGTTTCAAAAAAAGTATGGATGCAAGGAGATTCGGGACATCCAATTACGGATTGGGCGTCGCTATGTTGTTGGTTGTCGATAGATGATCTTGGAGTACTCCGGTAGGAAGTGGCATCATGTATTAGCAACTAACCATTCTTGAGCATGTAATCGTCTTTAAACCCAACAAGAACACAAAGCAACCATTCTAATATTTCAAAAGAATTCTCAACTTGAGGTTGTTCTTGTGGATACTGCCTCATCCTTCTCATGTCAAGTGGGACAATTCCTAAAGTGATAGATAATATATATATATATATATATATATATATATATATATATATATATATATATATATATATATATATATATATATATATATATATGTATGTATGTATGTATGTATGTATGTATATGTATGTATGTATGTATGTATGTATGTATGTATGTATGTATGTATGTGTATGTATGTATGTATATGTATGTATGTATGTATGTATGTATGTATGTATGTATATATATATATATATATATATATATATATATATATGTATGTATGTATGTATGTATGTATGTATGTATGTATGTATGTATGTATGTATGTATATGATGCCGGTTTTAATGGCATAAGCGACCCACCGCTTGGAGACTTTATAGAGAAGAGATTATGAATGGAATGGTAGGGCGTGCACATGCAAGAGGTAGAAGAACTTGGTGGCATGAACAAGGGGACTATTAATATAAACTAATTATCAATTCAATTTCAGCATAAGACTATTGACATCATTACATCACGAGCAAGGGACTATTAATATGAACTAATTATCAATTCAATTTCAGCATAAGACTATTGGCATCATTACATCACGAGCAAGGGACTATTAATATGAACTAATTATCAATTCAATTTCACATAAGACTATTGACATCATTACATCACGAGCAAGGGGACTATTAATCGCAGAGCACTAGCCATTTTCATCATAGAGCAAGGGGTAGAGACAGAGAGGGAGTAAGGTAGGTGATACCTCGATGCAATAAGAACCACGGTGGCGACCCCACCACCAAAGACAACCCTCATCCATCTCCTTCACCTTGCATAAATCACACAAACATCGGGACACAACTTAAGGCTCAAGCATAAAAATCAAACTCAACAAAAGACATTAAGCTAACAGATCTAGAGGAGAATAGAGGAGGATGGGGAAAGCAAAGCGGCCGAGGCCTAGCGGGCTAACAGGTCGGTCGCGGCGGCAACTGACTTCGGCGGCGTCGAGGTGGGGAGGAATGGAGTAAATCTTGTTGGGAGTGGCGAGTTAGGGCGGGCGCAAACCCTAGCGGAGCTGAGGGAGTGACGAGTTAGGCGTCACCGTGGTTGAGACTACTTGGTGACCTTGCAAAAGACACTCTTATCGTGCGAGTGTCTTTTTTGCAAAGGTCACCGCAGTGTCTAACCGTCGGCAACGGGAAGAATGGCGGCGTCACGACGGGTCACTTGGTGGGGAGGAGCGGATGAGAGTAAGGCATTTGGGAGTGACGAGTTAGAGTGCAAACCCTAGCGGCGGCGGGATCCTACTTATAAAGAGACTTATCACGAGATGGTTCTATTATGGAACCGTCGGTGATAATTATCCTGACGGTTCCATAATGGAACCGTCTGTGAAATGGTTTTTTCTCAAGTATAGTTATCTTGTATATGCACTTACATGATATGAAGAAATTACATGTTTATATTAAAAAAAGTAGAAACCTATAATTAAACAAAGTTTTTCTAGTGGTGGAGGTAGGCTACTATCTCCATCTTCAATACTTCATAAGCATTGTGTCGGCATCGGACGATTCTCGATCATCGTGACGAAGCTCGAAATCGTCCACCACGACGGTTTTAATGGCACAAGCGACCTTTGCTTGGAGACTTTATAGAGAAGAGATTATGAATGGAATGGTAGGGCGTGCACAATGCAAGAGGTAGGAGAACTTGGTGGCATGAACAAGGGGACTATTAATATGAACTAATTATCAATTCAATTTCAGCATAAGACTATTGAAATCATTACATCACAGAGCAAGGGGACTATTAATATGAACTAATTATCAATTCAATTTCAGCATAAGACTATTGACATCATTACATCACAGAGCAAGGGGACTATTAATCGAAGAGCACTAGCCATTTTCATCACAGAGCAAGGGGGTAAAGACAGAGAGGGAGTAAGGTAGGGTGATACCTCAGTACAGCGCAACCACGGTGGCGACCCCACCACCAGCACAACCCTCATCCATCTCCTTCACCTTGCATAAATCACACAAACATCAGGACACAACTTAAGGCTCAAGCATAAAAATCAAACTCAACAAAAGACATTAAGCTAACAGATCTAGAGGAGAATAAAGGGAGGATGGGGAAAGCAAAGCCCGGCCAGGGCCCTAGCGGGGCGCAACAGGGTCGGGCGGCGACGGCGATGGGGTCGAGCAACGGCGTCGAGGTGGGGAGGGGAACGGAGTAAATGTGCTGGGGAGTGGCGAGTTAGGGCGGGCGCAAACCCTAGCGGAGCTGGGGAGTGACGAGAGTTAAGGCGTCACCGTGGTTGTTAACTGCGGTGACATCGCAAAAGACACTCTTATCGTGCGAGTGTCTTTGCGGTGTCACCGTAGGTGTCTAACCGTCGGCGACGGGAAGAATGGCGGCGTCGACGGGTCACTTGGGTGGGAGGGAGCGGATGAGAGTAAGGCACCGGGAGTGACGAGTTAGGCGCAAACCCTAGCGGCGGCCGGGCTCCTACTTATAAAGAGACTTATCACAGATGGTTCTATTATGGAACCATCGGTGATAATATCCTGACAGTTCCATAATGGAACCGTCTGCGAAATGGTTTTTCTCAAGTATATTTATCTTGTATATGCACTTACATGACATGAAGAAATTACATGTTTATATTAAAAAAGTAGAAACCTATAATTAAACAAAGTTTTTCTAGTGGTAGAGGTAGGCTGCTATCTCCATCTTCAATACTTCATAGGCGACGGTGTCGGCATCGGACGATTCTCGATCATCGTGACGAAGCTGAAATCGTCCACCCGACGCGCTCGTTCGAAAGTGTCTCCCAAGACCCTCGGATTTGTTGAACCAAGAAGAATTGAGCCCATAGGCTCTCTTCCCTTGCTTGAGGGGTCTCGGCCTGGCCGACTCGGTCGCCTGCCGCCTCAATTACGTAGTCCAAGTGACGGCAAGCCTCCTAAAGACGTGCTACATCGTTTTGGAGAACCACGTCGATGACACGGTAAACTCGTCGAAAGTGGGAGATCACCCGGAAGACACGGCGGAGGAGGATGTCAAGACGGCGGAAGGTGGCCGTCATCTGCTCCGGCAAATTCTCGGCCGACGTAGGAGTGAAGACACTGTTGAAACAGTGTTCTTCCGCAGACGCAGTTCAACGTCTGGAGAGAGGTGTGCTCACAGGTCGCGGCTGGTAGGCCATCAATGCCGGCGACAAGGAAGAGGCAGCCATTTCTGTTTTTTTATAAGTATGTAGTGGGGATGATCATCTTCGATGGCAGATGATCCTTTTTATAAAACAAGGTATAAATTCAGAGCGTGAGACGAAGAGACGCATCGGGGAGCCGAAGCGGATCGATGCGACGAAGAGACGATCGGGAGCCGGGCGGATGGCGGCGAAGAAGAAAATGTATTGAAATTGTAGAGATATTATTACAGAGCGGTTATAACAAAAAAACCGTCGTGATATGTAGTAATATCACAGACGGTTCATGTTTAAAATAAATGCGTGAAGTATCCTGACGGTTACGGCAAAAACCGTCTATGATATGTAGTAATATCACGAGCGGTTTTGGTCGCACCGCCTCGTGATACTTCCTGACGGTTTAAATATGAACCGTCGTGATATGATTTCTTCACGAGCGGTTTTAGCGCGGAAGATAACATAGACGGTCGGTAAACAAAAACCGTCTGAGATTGTTTTTAACACAGACGGTTTCGATGAACCGTCTGTGATTGGGCGTCCAGTATTAGCATTTTTGTAGTAGTGTGACTTCACACTAAGCGATCTTCCGGTTACCGCCATAGACCACGTTCGCCTCCAAGTTACCCTGCACATGCAAAGACCAAAACACCATATTTTCCTAGCACAAATTCTTCTCAACTTAACCGACATAAGTTCACACACATCACACATCTCAAATAATATCAGTAAATAACATTATCTATTATTCATCAACTAAAATATACTAGACCTAGCTATATAGTCTAACAGTATCCGATGACTTAGCCACATGGTCTAACAGTATCCGATGGAACCTTTGATTCCAATCGAAGCACTACTTTCTTCTGTCGAATTGCTAACCGTCCTTGGGTTAAGTCTGCCGCGAGAAATTTCAGTCAGGTTGCACCAAATATTAACACTAGTTCGCTAGGACATCCTTTACCATCGCAAGCTCTCTAATGGCATGTCTGATGTGCATCCTTGCTCTAGAGGATTCGTTGGCGCATTGCAAACCGACTCGGAAGATCGATGCCACACACTCTAGCAGCTATTCAGTATCAACTTTATTGCAAGAACTGTCCCCGTTACTCAAACCTCCATTGTCCAGATGCAATAGATCTGGATCAACGATTTCCATTATTCTGTCAGTATAGCATACTGCAAGATAGCTTTCAAGAGTTCGGCCTCCCTGGAATAAGCTATCAGTTGGCCTCTTTCCAGTGAACATCTCAAGTAAAAGAACCCCATAGCTGTACATATCGCCCTAGATGGAAACTTGGCCGTCCATTCCATACTCTGCAGGTTATAAGCAGACACTAGACGAAGTAAGAACCTTTCATTTGGTTAGAAACATCTTGAGAAAATCACAAATTAAGTAGTGATTTGGAAATCTCCTGGAGGGATGTATCCGATGGAACCCTTGATTCCAATCGAAGCACTACTTTCTTCTGTCGAATTGCTAACCGTCTTACGAACAGACCGTGACAGCCCAAAGTCCCCTACATGTGCAACCATGTCGTCGTCGAGAAGGACATTGCTCGGCTTCAGATCACAGTGAACAATGGGCACTTGATCATGGTGGTGCAGATAGTCAAGAGCCTCGGCGACATCACCCTCTGAGCCATGGTTAGCCTCCTGGGCGCTTCATCTTCTGTTGCAAAACTATGGCCGCATGCAAGCTAGATGTCACGTCCCAAGAATCGCTAGTGGTGGTGGTGCTCCCCGTCGGCGATACTGCAGCTTGTGTTGTCTTTCTAACAACAAAAAAAATATCTTGTGCAGTTCGGAAACACCACCACCACCACTAGAAATTCTTGAGACGTGACATCTAGCTCGCTTGCATGCAGCCAAGAGAGTGGAGCACCACACTTGCATGCAGCCAAGAGAGTGGAGCACCACAGCCAAGATGTCACGTCTCAAGAATTTCTAGTGGTGGTGGACTGGTGGTGGTGCTCCCCGTCGGCGACGTCCGGCAGACCAGGTCGGTCGCCGTCGCAGCCACTGGTCGACGCACCGCCGGTGGAACGCGTGCCGGCAGTCTGGCAGCCGCCGGAGCTCGTCGCCGTCGGCGTAGTCCGCCAGGCACACCGCGCACCGCGTGTTGTCATCCGGCACCGCCGCCGCAGCCTGATGATCGCTCGATGAGTACACCATCGTCAGGTAGCCTGCCAGGACAGCCTCGTCGAGCCCCGCTGCCCGGCCGAGCTCCTCTGCGACGGCGACGCGCGGTGCCGGCGGCGGCGGTTGGAGCAGAAGAAGGTGACGGCGGAGAGCGCGACGAGCGCGCCCACGGAGGCGGCGATCAGCACGTAGTCCTTGGACATGGCCGCATAGGTAGCACCAACCACACCGTGCACAATCAAGTAGAACTCTCCCTGGTTGCTTGATTCCCCCTTCATTTATACGCGTCCCCGCGTCAAATTTCGTGCGGCCACCTTCTGATCGGATCAAATCGCCACCGTCGATCGTGCATCAAGATAGGCGCAACGCGACTATAACAGTATGATGCCAAATAAAATAATTACTACCGTTGCTGTTCGTTACTTGTTGCGTGAGCGATTCTTGTTCGTCAGTTCCTGAAACCTAGCTTCCTCGTCACCAAGAATTCTCTGAATTTTGAACGACGTCTTTTTAGCTTGTTAGAGCCTAAAAAGGGCTCCTTGCCTAAACAATCAATGATAGGAGAATAGGATACTTAAAGCAGGTGCACCCTTAATGATGCAGGGAATGAGATCTCTGTACCTTGATTGCTTGTGCAGAAGGATATGGTATTAATCTGGGCTTAGGAGAAACCGGATTAATGTAATGTAATGATACGATACGAGCTTGAATCGGTCTAACCTTGTAAAGTAATTAATGCTGCCACGTAGCTGGACGCAGACTCGGTGCAAGACTAAAGTGATGAGAAGAAACCTTTGGCCTTTTAATTTGATTGATCCTTGAGAAGCACGAGCAAAGACTTAGGCTAGTCTCAATGCTCCACCTTGGCAAGTTTTTTAAGGCTGTCATATAGGCAAAAGTCTGATGTGACACTGTAATTAAGGAAGAGAGAGAGCAGACTGGTATCTTATTTAGATACCACTCATACACAGTATCCTAGGTAGAAATACTAGTAAATACTCTATATCAAAGGTCTAGGATACCACACTCTAGGATACCATGTATTGGGAAGATGGTATCTAAATGCTTTTCATGCAATAAGAAACTGTAGTAAGAAACCACCCATTAGGACCAGCCTTAGCTTGTTTGGCACAGCTTCAGCACTAATACATGTCCAATTGTTTATGCAAGGTGGCACAGCTTCAGGTGCCACTTTGTGCAACTCAAATTAACCATATTAAACACATAGTTTGTTTGGCAGGTGCAGTTAACAATGCAGACTTGAAGTGTTTGGACATTTGGAGTGATCTAATCATCTCTGCTAAAGGCAGAATGCCACAAAACTACGTTTATGCAATTCAAGAAATATTTGCTCGGTATTGACATGTCCAGGCTTCTGTTTCAGTTATTATCAGAAGCATCTTGTTACCTAGTAATCAGAATTTAGAAGAACATATACACAGGAAGAATTTGATTCAGAACATGCTATTACTTTTTATCGTAGTAGGGCACTAAGGGGTGCCCCGCACCCTAAGGTCGTCAGGAATACCGGTGTGCTGTTGGGAATATTGTACATATGTAAAGTTAGTCTGTATAGCATATTTGGCAAATGTACCTAAATTTCTTCTCTCTCTCTCAGCATTGTGAGGGTAAGAAGGTAAATATCCCTTCTTGCTCTTCTATAAATAAGGCTCCAAGGGCATGTACAAAGGGGGCTCTCATTTCCTCCATTCATACACATAATGTAACACATACATATTCAGTGGTCGTTGGCTCCCCTCCTTCTGGTCTATTCTCAAGACAAAAGGTACTTTGTACCCACTGTCTAGTCTTTTTACTACGACAGAAGCTCCACACTTGCGAGGTGAGTTAGTGTGCACCGGGGCTCGGATCATGTGCGGCGCCTTGTTTATACACTCCACACCCGCGAGGGTGAGTTAGTGTGCACCGGGGCTTAGGACCATGTACGGCGTCTTGTGTATACACTCCACACCCGCGAGGGTGAGTTAGTGTGCACTGGGGCTCAGGGCCATGCGCGGCGTCTTGTTTATATACACGTGCCTGCGAAGGGCATCGGTGTGCGCTAGGGCTCGAGGCCATACGCGGCATCTTGTTTATACACTCCACACCTGCAAGGGTCGTTTTTCTTTTTCGTCACTGTTTTTGTTTGTAGTAGTAAAGCACGTGAGAAGGAAAATACAGGTGGCAGTACCAGCGGTATGCAGACTTATCCTTAGGCCGGTTGGTGGCTAGCAATTAGTGCCGTGTCCCCCATTCATGTGCTGCTCCACTAGTTCAGTGGAACCACACGTGCCTACTACATGTAAAGTGCTCGGGCGCTGCAAGGAGGCGCCGCATGGAGGCTTCGAGCTTTGCTGCCGCGGGGGCCTTGAAGGGTGTCGAAGATGGTGAGCTTCGGCTGGTGGGTGCCGCGGTGGGTCTTTAGCCCGGGGGTAGACCTTGGCGAGCTGGAGCTGAAGGTGGAGTCCACGAGCTGGCTGGAGCGTGTGCCCATGGCGAGGGCGCTCCGAGGGGAACCCGAGCCGAAGGGGGCTTCGGGCGGAGCTTCGAGGTGGCCTCAGAGGGGCTGAAGGTGGAGGCCCGAAGGGGCCCCGAGGTGGTGGCGGCGTAGTGCTTGGTGGCGCAGAAGGAGGCGCGACGGTCGTGGTTACGAAGGGCTCAAGCTCCGGAGGCGATTCAGATTGAAAGGGGTGTCGTAGTGGCCCTCGTGTGTGTCTGGCTTGGCGCAAAGGCACCGCTAAAAAGCGGCGCCAGGCGGCCGTCTCCCCGACGAAGGTTCTGCGAGCGAGGGGTCTCTTCCGAGGCCTCGTTTGGAGATGAGACGGGCTTCGGCCAAGAGAAGGTCGGCTTTGGTCGAAGGTGCGGGCGGCGGCTTTGGTCTTCGGAGCGGAGTGGGCCTCCGGGAGCAAGGGCGCACGGTGGCCATTTCCCGAGCGAAGGCGGGGCCTCCCGAGCGCCTATGGGGCTTTCAGCATGAGGAAGACGCTTCGCCCGGGGTGGCTCCGGCGAGGGAGGCCGGGGGTGAAGTTGGCGGCACCAAGGTGACAAAGGTGGAGGTCCTCCTGGCTAGCTGGCAGGACCCTTTGCCCGGCGCGGACACACATTTTTGGGAACTAGGAGGCTGGACCGGGTGGCCGGCCTCTTGGGGCGCTCCAGACCGAGACGGGCCGCGTGAGGGTGCTTCTCAGCGGTGGCTGAAAATGTGCTTTTGGTTCGACCGAGGGTGGGCTTCGACGGTGCGAACTGTTATAGTAAAAAAAATAGACAGTAGATACAAAGTACTTTTTGTCTTAGGAAGAAGATGAATGGAGGAAATGAGAGCCCTCTTTGTACATGCCCTTGGGGCCTTATTTATAGGAGGGCAAGAAGGTAAAGACTATTTAGGTACATTTGCCAAATATGTTATACAGACTAACTTTACATATGTACAATATTTTCGACGGTATACCGGTATTCTTGACGACCTTAGTGCCGTGCTACCACACTTTTCGTCATGCTGTTACTGGAATTCAATCCCACAAACAACAGCCTATAGTTTACTGTTTACTCTGTACTCATCATGAACATTATTTACTGCAATGTTCTCTTCTCTTCATCCATTTCTTCCTCCATACACGGCATCAGCGATGGATTCATGCCTGGATTGAAGATTTCCACAACCCTCCTTGGGATAAGTCTGCCGCGAGAAATTCCAGTCAGGTTGCACCAAATATTAACACTAGTTCGCCAGGACATCCTTTACCATCGCAAGCTCTCTAATGGCATGTCTGATGTGCATCCTTGCTCTAGAGGATTCATTAGCGCATTGCAAACCGACTCGGTCATGTTGGCGAGGAAGGGAGAGATGGCGCCGGTCAGGTTTGAGGACAGCAGCTCCACTGAGGTGACACGGCGAGGGTGTCGGCGGGAGTGGCATCCCACGCCTCTCCAGCTACAGACGTTGGTGCCGGTTCCATTGCTAGTGATCCATGAGGAAAGCACCCCATCTGGATCGCCGGTGACGAGAGCCTTGAAGGAGAGCAGAGCCTGCTCGTCTGCAGTGATTGGGGCCGATGGAGAGGGAGGGGACCGGGTGGGAACAGCATGTGTGGCCAGAAGAGTAGCAACAAGGAGTATCACGCACAGAGATTTTGAAGTTAGGGAGAGGAGGCATGCAGCTACTAGTTTTTGTTCCCTCCATTCTTGCACGCTGTCTAAGTTTGGTGTTGCTGATCCTTGGCACCTTGCACTCAATCGTGAAGCCATATTATGCAGCTATGTAGTATATAAACATAGATTAGCACATACCATGTCATGTGAATTCATCCAATGCCGCGACGACCAGTCTCTCTTGATGTACAGCAGTCAACATCAAGACGTCTTCTGAACGGGATAGGATGGTACAGAATGGATGTGATCGTCCTGAATGAGATGGTACATATGTGCTGTTTGGTTGGTTGTATGTTATGATACTCGAATATGTTTTGTTGGTTGTATAGAATGATTCAGAATGGTACGAGATGGTGTTTGGTTGAGGGAATGGGATTAGTTTGGGTGAGATTATCTTAATAATATTTTTTTCTTTTTTCTTTCCTTTTTTATTCCGACTGACACCCTATTTTTTTCTTCCCAAGTCGACACATCCAGCCCGACGCCTCTCTCCCAGATGTCGCCCCGGCTCCGTGGCCTTCATTGCCGTCGGCCTTGACTCACCCTGCGCTCTGCCCACCGCCACCGTCGGCGTCGCCCTTGATTCGGCTCGGCTCTCTCTCACCTGTGCGTCGCCCAGCTCCAGCAGCACCGCCATCGGCGCAGCTCATCCCCAGCTCCTCCCCGGGCCGTTCGGCGTCGCCCCCACCTGTCCGGCTCGGCTCTTCCTGGCTTGGGCCACCTCCCCGGCCGCTGTTCCCTCCGGCGCCTGTGCTCCTTGGTGCGAACGAGAGCATACGCGAGCGAGATGGGATGGCGTGGTTCAGCCGATTTTTTGGAACGAGTTGGTCCAGCATCTTGAAGGAATATTCTTAAAATGTGAATGATGTCGTCCGGGATGGTTTGGTACCATTCAACCAACCAAACATGTGAATAATCTCATTTCTCGTACTGAACCATCCCGTCAGCCTGATACATCCAACCAAATGCACCCAAGTTAACCCACTTCCAACCTTTGATGCTGACAGACACCAACCAATTAAGCTAATGCACAAGTCATGGATGAAAAAAGAAGAAGCATGGCATCCACAAGTGACCATAATCAGATAAATCACCGTAATAAAATGGTTCTTGTGTTGTTCTCAGCTATTATTTAATTTCGTTGCTACTGTGAATAACTGAATATGTATTTACCCAACCAAAGGAATGGGACAATAGTGAAGTGCAGTGTGATGATACCTGTTAGCTTAATATTGAGCAAATACTAAATGATGTAAATGCAACGTGAAAGCTTAACTTTTGGAATTCGAAGAAAAGGTCAATTCTCTCTAAAAGGTCAATTTAGAGTTCAACTAGTGCGGGTTACTTGGTCCAGTGTTTGTTTATTTCTAGTGTAGATTTCAGGTGGTGGGAAACTGCTGTGCGCCAAAGAATTAAGACGGCAAGCCGTGATGCCTTTTCTCTGTAAGGAACGTATCCAATTAGTTTGGTGAGATTACATTTAGGTAAATGGTACAAGACCGGTTACCATTCGATTAGCTATTGAACCAACCAAACATTTTGGCCTATCACCATGAATGAGCTTATAAGCTAAAAAAACAGTCAGGAGAGAAAAGGTTACGTTTTGTTTGACAATAAAGATACCAAACTTGATCTAGGGGTCACTTGGGTACATAACTTTGCAAATTCAGACATGATTTCAAAAGAATTAAAAAAAGAATAAGTCCAGTTTACTCCTTTCAACTATCAGAAAAGTCTTTCACTTCTTACGGAGGGAGTAAACTGGACTTATTTATAAAAAAATGTGATAAGAGCAAACATGTATTTCACTTCTTATGGAGCATCTAGTCTTTCAATTGTGAAAAAAGGGACGATAGATAAGGATACATTGATTCTGTTTGTACATATTGATGATCACTATTATTTAATTTCTGTTCACATAAAAAAGTCAAGAACAACAATATCCTTGGCCGGCTAGGAGACTAGGACTAATTAACAGGGTACTTGGACAAGTATGCACATGTCCTGCCCCCACTTTAAAAAGAAGCAAAAGTATTTGTCAGCATTATGGGATGTGCTCTCATGCTACTCAAAAGTGAAGAGAAATAAAATTGGTGCAGTTGCAGCCTCGTCTAATCCGAAGCTAATCTAGAACTGTTTTGTTTTGTATTCAGAATAGCATAGACTCCAGACTTGGGGGCGTGCAGATCTCAGCATTTTCTGAGTAATATATGCACTTGTATTCAAGACCAATTCGTTCCCTATTTCTGTTCTCTTAATGTACAGTTTATAATTAATATCATATAATCATTTGATCTAACTAGCAGTGAAAACAACTCACGCAGAAGGCAATTTCAAACAATTTTTTTAAAGGTTTTGGTGCTAGGAAGGGGGAGAGGTGAGCACGGGCACTTACTGTTGAAAATTGGTTCATATGAGTGAGGTCTATTTTCTATAACTCCAACACTCTACGATGCGAGCATTAAGCTTCGAAAGAACCAAGGGCTAGGAAAAGATCAATTAAGATATTCACAAATTATTAGGTTACTCATGTATTTAGCTGGTGCCACAAGACCTAACATTTCATTTGCTGTGAGCAAATTAAGTCGGTTTACATCTAACCTAAGAGATAATCACTGGGAGGCACTTAAAAGAGTGTTGTGTTACTTGAAAGATACAACATCTCATGGAATTACTTATATTGGATATCCTATTGTATTAGAAGGATACAATGATTATAATTGGATCTCTGATGCGGATGAGATCAAAGCTATAAATAACTATGTGTTCACTTTAGCTGGTGCTGCAGTTTCATGGAGGTCTTGCAAACAAACCATATTGACGAGGTCAACCATAGAAGCAGAACTTGTAGCACTTGACACAGCCACTGTTGAGGTTGAATGTCTGAGAGAGCTTCTGTTGGATTTGCCATTGGTTGAGAAACTAATACCGGCAATCTTGATGTACTGTGATAATCAAACAGTGTTGGCTAAAGTCACAAGTACCAAGGATAATATGAAGTCCTCCAGACATGTGAAGCATAGGCTTAAATTTGTCAAAAAACTAAGAAACTCAGCTACACCATTTTGTTGAGGAGTACCAGGAACGGTGTAGTGCCTAACAATGCCTTCAGTCTTGCAATATGATTCAAATTCATCAGAACAGAATTCTATCACATTATCAGTGCAAAGTTTCCTTACCTTCTTTTTAGTTTGCCTTTCAACCACAGTCTTCGACTCTTTAAATGTTGAAAATGCTTCTGATTTATGCTTCAAGAAATAAGGCCACACTCTTCTAGAGTAATCATTAATAATTGTTAACATATAACAAGCACCTCCAGCGATGTCTTCCGAGATGGCCCCCATAAATCAGAATGCACATAATCCAAAATACCTTCTGTGGTATGAACTGAAGTATTGAACCTCACCTTCTTGTGTTTGCCAAACACACAATGCTCACAAAATTTTAGCTTGCCGATGCTATGTCCATCAAGAAGTCCTCTCTTGCTCAATTCTGCCAAACCAATTTCACTCATATGCCCAAGATACATATGCCAAAGATTAGTAGCATCAGAATCAGATAATGAACTTGAAATTACAACAACATTACCTAATATTGTAGTACCTCGCAGATGGTACAGATTGTCAGATTTAATATCAGATTTCTGTTGAAAATATGCCCTAGAGGCAATCATAGAGATGATTATATTTCATTATGTTGATGCCATTTGATAATATGTTATCTTATTCCTAGAATAATATTGTTAATATTTATTATCAAGTATGTGACTTGATTGTGAAACTCTACATTTCTGCGACAATTATTCTTATACGATCCCTGGTCGGAAACATATGAGGACACATATGAATAGACTAGCATATGTATTGGTTGATGACTATGTTTCACGGGTCATGGATATGGAGATATCAAATCAATAATATGGACACATGTTAAAGAATATGATGTTGGATAAGACCCACCTTGAGACACTATTGAGATTGTTATGATTCTATGTGTCGTTAGTTGGTCTCAAGCAATGATGATGTATAATCCTTAGACACGAGATCAAGCATGATTTTCTACATATGTAATAGCACTCTTAGGGGTTGCCAAACGCTACAAATGAATCGGATAGTTATAAAGGTAGCTTTCGGGGATGCTATGAAATATGCAGAGAAATGTGACTGGTCGAATATGGGATTTGCCCCTCCTAACATAACAGGAGAGATGTCTCTGTTCCCCTCGTTGTGAACGGATCAAGAAAGTGCATGGCCATGCCACTAGTAGTCGAAGTGTTCGACCACGTGAAGTTATCCGACACTCGATTGAGAAAGTATTGAACAGTCCATGGATGACACAACATCTCACCTAGAGTTCAACCAGACATCGTGAGGCAAAGGGAGAATACACGACTATGTCACTTAGTTCGATCAGTTACGGATTGGTCGTATGGAATCTGAGCTGGTCGAGACCGGTCGAACATAATCCTGAATGGTCGTAACACAGTCGTAGAGTTTCTGAACTGGTCGTGACCAAATCTGAATGATCGTATAGAGATAGGACACAGTCGTAAGTGATGAGGACACGGTCGTAGATCATGTTACATCAAGGTTCGTCCGATATAATTTGTGTGTATTTGAAAATCGCTATGTTCTGCTAGGAACCGCTACGACTCGTGGTCAGAAAGGGTTTTCGATTCACAACCGAACTACACATAAACCTAACGGGTCACACACTTAACGGGTTAGAACAAACCAATACGAATATGATTCGTAAATGTGTTCGGATAGGATCCGTCACGAGCACCATATAAGGAGATGCATGAGGCTGTTGGGCGTTACGAGTTTTGACACCACCGAAACCCTAGCCGCCATCTTCCTGAGAGCTCTGCCGTGCGACCTGGTGCTAGTACATTGGCGCATGGTTGTTCCTTCCCTAGACGTGTGGATACCGTAGAGGCACTACTGTGACTGTTGCTCTTGAGGACGATCCGCGATCTTCACAAGGAACTACAGAGGTTACTGCAGGAGACGATCGACTACGACCACTGCATCGACTTGCTCGACGCTAGACGATCGAATACGACCACTACATCGACGCGCTCTACTTTGGACCAGGCTGCTCCAACCCTTCTTCCGCTGCTCTGCGCGTCTGGTGATAACGATCTATGATCATCTACTTGCTTGGCTTCCTGGTTTGCGTGGTAGAAATTTTTGTTTGTAGCTATCGTAGCCTACCCGCGATCCAACAGTGGTATCAGAGCCATCCTGCGTAGTTTTTGATCTAGATCGATCGCATATACTTGATATGTGGTAGTAGTAGATTGGATCTATTACTGGTCGGGTCTGGTAACCTAGATTGGTTCATATAGATGGGACGATCTAGACCCTGGTCGATAAGATCGATCAATTCTCGGTGGTAGTAGATGGGTCTACGAGGAGGTATGAGCTATAAGTACCAGATGGTTTATTGCGCTTGTTCACGACCAGACTGCATATCACTCCTACCGGTCGGAATTCCGCCATCGGTGTTTGCCACAGTGTGTGGTCGTATCAAGGCAATGATCAGAGTGGTTCGGGGTGGGTATTCGTACCGCGCGCTATAGGTAGTGTGTGCTCATATTGTCCAATAGAATTGGATTCTGTGCATAACTTGTTTTTGCAGGGATTGATGTGAATAGTATGGCCCATAATGATTCATGTATGAGATGCATGTATGTATGTAATTTTCATGACCTACGTGTCATGCTTATTGCAGCCCAAGGCTGTCTATTTTTGTATAACGGCCTGCGTGTCGACTTGTGATGCTTCTTTACTCATTGTAATTCATTACTAAGTGCTATTAGGAATAATGGCTTAGTGGGAGTGCTTGGAGGAGTTGACCACTTGGAGACATGGTGAACAGGATGCATGACGATGGAGATCACCATGTGGAAGGGTCATACTATATCACAATGCAATTTGATTGTCTGTGAATGCCTTTATATTCCTGTTCATTTATTTCTATACATGTTATTTTGTTTTTAACATGGTAGAAGTAAAATTTCCTCACATAATATTAACTTAAATTGATGCCCTCCCAAATATGCTGCACCATCCAAAGTCATGTATTTTAATGGTAGGTCATGCCAAAGCAGAGTGCCATTAACTCTACTTGACTAGATGGGTTTGTGTCAGACACTTACACGCTGAGCATTGGTTTAACTTAACAAGGTTATCATAACAGTTATAGACCTTGGGGGATAAGGGTTGGGTGCCGGAGCATATAGATGCCGCCCAACAACAAGAGTCATATAGAGATATGATTAGCAAAAGGTTGCTTACCATTTTCACTAGTCTTCTAGCGATGCCAAAGCTCACTAGTAGATTAAATGATTATGGATCTTGAATCATTAAATGTCATAAGAGGGATATGGTATTTAGTGGGAGTATCTTTATTAAATTGTTTAATAGAAATTACTTTGATTGAACATATGTTTTAGTTTTGCATATTTTATGTTGTAGATTATGGCACCAACTGCTGTACCTACTTCCAGTTTTGCTTTACGTTCGATACTTGAAAGGGAAAAACTGAATGGAACAAATTTTGCGGATTGGTCCCACAACCTAAGAATTGTTCTTAGGCAAGATAAAAAAAGAAACATGTTCTAGAGGAACCAATTCCAGATGTGCCTACAGAAAATGCTGCTGCTACTCTTAAAACCGCCTATAAAAAGGCATGTGATGAATCCCTTGATGTTAGATGTCTCATGCTTGCTGCAATGAACTCAGACCTTCAGAAGCAGTTTGAGAACATAGAGGCCTACGATATGATCGTGGCGCTCAAAGGTATGTTTGAGACACAAGCAAGAACTGAGAGATATGAGATCTCAAAGAGCTTGTTTGGATGTAGGCTAGCTGAGGGTGGTCCGGTGAGCCCTCATGTGATCAAAATGGTTGGTTACACACAGAGCTTGGAAAAACTTGGTTTTCCACTTAGTCAAGAGTTGGCTACAGATTTAATTCTTGCTTCGCTTCCTGAAAGCGATGGGCAGTTCATTTGAACTTCTATATGAACGGCTTAGACAAGAATATCACCGAACTGCATATGATGCTTAAGACAGCGGAGGGCAGTATTAAGAAAAGCAACAGTCATATGATGATGGTGCAAAAGAGTACAAGCTTTAAGATGAAGGCTAAGACTTGGGTCAAGAAAAAGGGAAAGGCTAAAGTTTCAGATGAGATCAAAACTAACAAGCCTAAGCCCAAGACTAAGTCTGGCCTGACTCAAGAGAATGAATGCTTTTACTGCAAAGAGCTAGGCCATTGGAAGAGGAACTACAAGAAATACCTGGTTGATCAGAAAAAGAATGGTGGGACTAAAACTTCCACTACAGGTATTAATGTTATAGATGTTTTTCTTGCTGACTCTTCTGTTAACTCATGGGTATTTGATACCGGATCGATTGCTCATATCGCAATTCGATCAGAGTCTAACAAAAGTGGGAGAATTACAAGGGTGAGATGGATCTTGGCGTTGGGAATAAAGCAAGAGTTCTTTGCATTAGCCGTCGGGACTTTGCCATTACTTTTGCCTTCAGGATTTATTATGGAATTGAATAATTGTTATTACGTTCCAACTATTAGTAGAAACATTATCTATGCCTCATGTTTGATGGCAGAGGGTTATAAATTCATTATTGAGAACAATGGTTGTTCTATATTTTTGAATGAAGTGTTTTATGGATATGCACCTGTTTTGAATGGGTTGTTTATTTTAAATCTTATTGATGCATCCGTCTATAATATTAATGCGAAAAGGCTTCGGCCTAATGAAATGAATTCCACTTTCATTTGGCGTTGCCGTTTGGGTCACATAAGTAAGAAACGCATGAAAAAGCTCCATAATGATAGAACTCTAAACTCATTTGATTTGGAATCATTTGAAACATGCGAGTCTTGCCTGGTCGGAAAGATGACCAAGACACCTTTCACTGGTCATAGTGAGAGGGCGTCCGACTAGTTGGCACTCATACATACTGATGTGTGTGGACCAATGAGTACGACAGCTAGAGTGGTTTTCAGTACTTCATTACTTTCACCGATGACTATAGTAGATATGGATATATCTATTTAATGAGGCACAAGTCGGAATCCTTTGAAAAGTTCAAGGAGTTCCAGAATAAGGTACATAATCAACTTGGCAAGACAATCAGATCTTTACGATCTGATCGTGGAGGTGAGTTTTTGAGCCATGAGTTTGGTAATCATTTGAAACAATATGGAATTGTTCCACAGCTTACACCCCCGGGCACTCCACAATGGAATGGGGTGTCCGAGCGGCGTAATATGACCTTGTTGGACATGGTTCGATCAATGATGAGCCAATCGGATTTGCCATTGTATTTTTGGGGTTACGCTCTAGAAACTGCCGCGTTCATTTTAAATAAGGTGCCATCTAAATCAGTAGATAAGACACCATATGAGATGTGGACTGGGAAGATTCCTAGTTTGTCTTTTCTAAGGATTTGGGGATGTGATGTCTATGTTAAACGTTTGACGTCTGATAAACTCACACCCAAGTCACGTAAATGCTTCTTTATAGGATATCCTAGGGAAACCAAAGGATATTATTTCTACAACCGGGAAAAAAACAAAGTTTTTGCTGCTCGAAATGGTGTCTTTTTGGAGAAAGAGTTTCTTTCAAAAGGAGTCAGTAGGAGAAAGGTGCAACTCGAAGAAATTCAAGAAACATCTGAAAGTGTTTCTACTCCTACTGAACCTCTATAGGATGAACAAAATGTTGTTGAACCTGTAGATGAGGCACCAGCCCCACGTAGATCAAAAAGACCACGTTAATTGCCTATAAGGTATGGACATGACGTATTATTGTTAAATAATGATGAGTCTAAAACTTATGCGGAAGAGATGATAGACCCAGACTCTAAGAAATGGCTTGGAGCCATGAAATCCTAAATAGACTCCATGAGAGAAAATCAGGTTTGGAACCTGGTCGATCCACTTGATGGTGTTAAAACCATTGAGTGCAAATGGATCTATAAGAAAAAGATTGATATGGATGGAAATGTTCACATTCATAAAGCTCGACTAGTCGCAAAAGGTTTTCGATAAGTTCAAGGAGTTGGCTACGATGAGACTTTCTCACCAGTAGCGATGCTTAAATCTGTTCGGATCATTCTAGCTATTGCTGCATATTTCGACTATGAGATATGGCAAATGGATATCAAAACGGCTTTCCTTAATGGAAACCTAGACGAGGATGTGTACATGACACATCCTAAAGGTTTTGTCGATCCAAAGAATGCTAGTAAAGTATGCAAACTTCAAAAGTCCATTTATGGGTTGAAGCAAACATCTCGGAGTTGGAATATACGTTTTGATGAGTAGATCAAAAGGTTTGGTTTCGTCAAGAACAAAGAAGAACCTTGTGTTTACATGAAGGTTAGTGGGAGCGCACTTGTTATTTTGATCTTATATGTAGATGACATACTACTGGTCGGAAATGACATTCCAATGCTTGAATCTGTTAAAACTTCATTAAGAAATAGTTTCTCAATGAAAGATTTAGGAGATGCAGCATATATCTTGGGAATAAGGATCTATAGAGATAGATCTAAGAGGCTAATTGGATTAAGCCAGGATATGTACATATACAAAGTGTTGAATTGGTTCAACATGCAAGATTCCAAGAGAGGATTCTTGCCCATGGCACATGACATTAATCTTAGCAAGAATCAGTGTCCTACGACCACTGATGAGCGAGACAAAATGAGTGATATTCCATATGTTTCGGCCATTAGATTTATCATGTACGCCATGATATGTACTCGACCAGATGTATCATATGCTCTAAGTGTTACGAGTAGATATCAAGCTGATCCCGGTGAAGGTCACTGGACAACTGTGAAAAATATTCTTGAGTACTTAAGAAGGACTAAGGATATGTTCCTAGTTTATGGCGGTGATGAAGAGCTCGTTGTAAATGGTTACACCGATGCAAGCTTTCAAACCGACAAAGATGATTATCGTTCGCAATCTGGTTTTCTATTCATTTTGAATAGAGGAGCAGTGAGCTGGAAAAGTTCCAAGCAAGAGATGGTTGCTGATTCCACGACAGAGGCCGAGTACATTGCGGCTTCTGAAGCTGCGAAAGAAGGTGTTTAGATAAGAAATTTCATTACTAAGTTGGGTATGATTCCGAGTGCCTCGAGCCCAATGGATCTCTATTGTGACAACAATGGAGCCATTGCGCAGGCTAAGGAGCCTAGATCCCATCAGAAGTCCAAGCATATACTCAGGCGTTATCATCTCATTCGCGAATTAGTGGATAGAGGAGATGTTAAGATATGCAAAGTTCATACAGGTTTGAATATTGCTGATCCGTTGACAAAGCCTCTCACACAGCAAAAGCATGAGGCACACACAAGAGCTATCGGTATTAGATACCTAAATGATTGACTCTAGTGCAAGTGGGAGACTGTTGGAAATATGCCCTAGAGGCAATCATAGAGATGATTATATTTCATTATGTTCATGACATTTGATAATATGTTATCTTGTTCCTAGAATAATATTGTTAATATTTATTATCAAGTATGTGACTTGATTGTGAAACTCTATATTTCTGCGACAATTATTCTTATACGATCCCTAGTCGGAAACATATGAGGACACATATGAATAGACTAGCATATATATTGGTTGATGACTATGTTTCACGGGTCATGGATATAGAGATATCAAACCAATAATATGGACACATGTTAAAAAACATGATGTTGGATAAGACCCACCTTGAGACACTATTGAGATTGTCATGATTCTATGTGTCATTAGTTGGTCTCAAGGAATGATGATGTATAATCCTTAGAACTGAGATCAGCATGGTTTCCTACATATGTAATAGCACTCTTAGGGGTTGCCAAACGCTACACCGTAACTGGGTAGTTATAAAGGTAGCTTTCGGGTATGCTATGAAATATGCAGAGGAATGTATTTGGTGGGATATGGATTTGCCCTCCTAACATAACAGAGAGATGTCTGGGCCCTCGTTGTGATCAGATAAAGAAAGTGCATGGCTATGCCACTAGTAGTCGAATTGTTCGACCACGTGAAGTTATCCGACACTCGATCGAGAAAGTATTAAACAATCCATGGATGACATAGCATCTCACCTGGAGTTCAACCAGACATCATGAGACAAAGAGAGAATACACGAGTAGGTTACTTAGTTCGATCAGTTACGGACTGGTCGTATGGATATACGAGCTGGTCGTAGACTGGTCGAACGCAATCATAAAATGGTCGTAACCTGGTCGTAAAGAGTTACGAACTGGTTGTGACCAAATATAAACTGGTCGTATAGAGATAGGACCTGGTCGTAAGTGATGAGGACCTGGCTGTAGATCATGTTATATCAAGATTCGTCCGATATAATTTGTGTGTATTCGGGAATCGCTATGTTCTACTAGGAACCGCTACGACTCGTGGTCGGAAAGGGTTTCCGATTCACAACCGAACTACGCATAAACCTAACGGGTCACATACTTAACGGGTTGGAACAAACCAATACGAATACGATTCGTAAACGTGTTCGGATAGGATCCGTCACAAGCACTATATAAGGAGATGCATAAGGCTGTTGGGCGTTACGAGTTTTGACACCACCGAAACCCTAGCCGCCATCTTCCTGAGAGCTCTGCTGTGCGACCTGGTGATAGTACATCGGCGCATGGTTGTTCCTTCCCTGGATGTGTGGATACCGTAGAGGCGCTACTGTGACTGTTGCGCTTGAGGACGATCGGCGATCTTCACAAGGAACTACAGAGGTTGCTGGAGGAGACGATCGACTACGACCACTGCATCGACTTGCTCGACGCTGGACGATCGACTACGACCACTACATCGACGTGCTCTACATTGGACTAGGCTGGTCCAACCCTTCTTCCGCTGCTCTGCGCGTCTAGTGGTAACGATTTATGATCATCTACTTGCTTGGCTTCCTAGTTTGCGTGGTAGAAATTTTTGTTTGTAGCTATCGTAGCCTGCCCGCGACCAAACAATTTCATCACAACAAGTGAGCCCTTTGATACCTTCAAAACTCCACCTTCACCTGAATACTTGTACTCTTTACCATCAAGAGCACTCAAGGAGATAAGGCTTCTTTTCAAATCTTGAATATGTCTCACATCTGTCAAAGTTCTGACAATGCCATCAAACATTTTGATCTGAATTGAACCAATTCCTACAACCTTATAAGATGAGTTATCACCCATCAACACAGTACCACCTTCAACAGGTTCATAGGTGACAAACCAGTCTCTATTAGGACACATATGAAAGGTACATGCATAATCAAGAATCCATTCATCATTGGTCTTAGCACATCCAGCAAAGGCAACAAAAACCTCTACATCAGAACTATCATCAGCAGCAAGGGAGGCTTTATCTTCATCATCTGGTTTACCTTTTTGCCTATAATAGCCAGTTCTCTTTTCTTTATTCTGCAGCTTCCAGCATTCAGAGATGCCGTGCCCACTTTTCTTGTAATATTTGCACGACTTGTACTTGCCTCTGGATTTTGACCGGTTCTTGTAGCCATTCGAACTTTTGTCTCGAGATCTATTGTTTGAGTTCTTCTCCTTTTGCCTGCCACGAACAAACAAGTCTTCTCCTTTTGAACTTGAATTTTCAGAAGGTACCATCTGTTTCATCTTCTCTTTAGCATGTAAAGCTTCATAAATTTCATTGAGAGTGAGAGTATCTCTACTCTATAATATGATATCTCTAAAATTTGAAAAAGAACTAGGCAGAAAACACAAAAGAATAAGACCCAAATCCTTATCATCATATTTTACCTCCATCAACTCTAGGTCGGCAACGATATCCTTAAACAACGAAAGATGATCAATCACGGACCCTCCTTCTTGCAATTTGTGAGAGTACAACTTCTGCTTGAGATGCATCTTGCTGGTGAGATCCTTTGTTATGCAAATTTGTTCCAGTTTCAGCCATAATACAACAACTATCTTCTCCTTCAAAACCTCATGCAAAATATTATTTGATAGATGAAGGTGAATCTGAGATAAAGCCTTATGGTCTTTACGCTTCTCATCTGCAGTTCATGTGATAGGTTGTTTCTCAAATCCTTCCAATGCATCATCCAAATTCATCTGTGCCAACACAACCCTTATCTTAACTTGCCACAGCGAGAATCTTATGTCTCGACCCAGGAGTGGAAGATCATACTTCAAAGTCGCCATGAGGAATAAATCCTGAAATTGCTGGTACTGATCTGTGTAAACCTAGAAAAAATCATGACCTCTTTGATACATGTACTATGTACACGAATCGAAGATTTTGAAAATTCGTGGTGCACGTAATGGGTGGCCGAAGCAAAAAAAAATCTCCAAAGCCCCAAACGCACTTCATGTGAATCCACCAGAAGGGTTGCACGGTGATTAAAATAAGGAAAACCTGTGCTCCCGATTGCTTGTCTTCTTGTGGTGCGGACTCATGGAGATTTCACGCGTGCTTGCCCTTGCAGTTGATGACGACCGCTTGAAGGACGCGACGAGGCGAAACAACGGCGGCTTGGACCGGCCGATGCGGCGCAGCAGACACGCTTCAAACGCCGGAGTGATGCACGACCCGAGGCGATGAAACGAAGACGGGCTGCGCGACGAAGACTCGCGGACGAAGATGCGTTGCGTGACGGCGGCGCCGAACGAGACGGTGGCAGTAGATCGATCTTTTTTTTTCTTCGTATCTTGACGAGGATTAAAACCTCTATGTATTAATTTAAATACATAGAAAGACCATACGTCTCCATGGTCGTAACCCATAAAACTAGCGACCTCACTGGTCGTAAGTATTTCAGAGGTTACACGATGGGTATCCTGGTCGGACTAGGTTCCGACCAGGTGGCTGCTCGGAAATGCTATGAACAGGTACCAATAACTGTATGATGAATGGAACACATGCTAAACATCCCATAACTTACGATGACATACAAGACTCTGACGATAAATCACCTTGCGGTTAAATGTCTCACAAATACTTAACCGCAAGGCACTTAGCACATTGTTAACTACCTTGAACCTCCAACCAGTTGTAATGTTTCATCAGGGACGTCTTCTCCAGGGGTAACTGCCGTCCCTTCAGGAGTTATTTAATGGTGAAGCGCAAAAGACAACGGGACACACGGGACACAACAGGACACAACAAACAAACAATGAAGGCAACACGAGGTCAAGCGGAGTATTCATTACATTGGTGTAATTGGAGATAGTCCCTAGTCAAGTCTTGTAAACCCGTTCATATAAATAAAGAGCGGCCCCATTCTCTTGAGGATACTCTCGTCATTTTCCTCCTTTTATTTTCATAAGATCGCGATTTGATCGCCGATAAACGGTGGCGCCGTCCGTGGGGAAGAAGACGTAAGTTTTTGAAGAAACTTTTGTTTCGTACAAATCCTCACCCAAATTCCAAAGAATCGCCAATGCGAGTATGCCGGAGTTTGGGGCGAGGAGAATTGTTTCGACTTGGCGGACTACGCCGACCTCGACATGGAAGGATGCATTCGTGCCATGGAGGAAAATGGCGATCATCCTCATCTTCCTCCTCCGCGGCCAGATATCGCCGACGATAGCGAGATCATCGGATGGGCGAGATGCGCCACCGTTACCGATGGCGCAATCGGAGAACCCGCCATTCCGATCGATTCGAATGTCGGGATCTCTTCAAGCCCGGCCTTCCCGACCGGCAAAACAGGTGAAGAAATTTCAGCACCTTCACTCGAGAATCTCTATACCCTCGATGAAATTATGTCTGAAAGATACTCTCCTACAACTTCTGGCGATTCTAGGAGTCAACCGACATCTGGTAACAGTGTCGATGAAGCCTCCACTGGTCATAAACCACGTGGGGATAATCACGCTCGGCATACGATCGGCAGTACACCGAATTAGGCTGAGGAAACCTCGGGGGTGCTCATCTCCGACCGCTCTCCGTCGTGGAAACTTCTGGCAGAAGCCCTGATAAGCTCTCCATTAGTTACGATGGAAGCTCATCGGAAGATCAATCTTTGGAGGCACGAGGTCAACGCGATCGGATATGAGAATCAAGATGCCTTGCACGGTCCTACACTCTACCACGCCATCACGTGTTATTAGAGATGATCCGCCGTCAAGCACCAATCTACGGAGGCCAAGGAACCGATCGGCGTCCATCAACTAATTCGCCGCTTCGCCCCACCTAGAATAGTTGATAGGCGATCAAACCGAGGGTCGGGTGAGGTTCAGTTTGCGTACACCTACTACCAGTCTGAACCTCCCGAGACCTTCGGTAACTGTACAAAACTTGCAACGCGTTCAAGATATATTAAATAATTCTGATCCTGCTTTAGCAGAAACTCCAGGTTTTGTACAGCTTGTAGGCCAGGTATCCGAAATTCTCCGGCCAGACCATGCAACAGATCTTGAGGCATATCGGGAACAAAGGGTTTCAGGGAGTCAAACTATGACTTCATCTCAACGTTCCTCCCTCAGCCGGGGACAGCATGGTCATACTCGAGAGCAATCGATGCCAAGGCTTTCTCGACGATTCCGACCAAGGAGTCATGAGGGGAGAAGGTTATTTCACGAAGCCACTCCCCCATCACGTCGAGAAGAACCATCGCTCGGACCGGACGATCTTCGGCATCGTCTCAATCAAGTAAGCGGTCGTAGACATCATACCAATGTCCACGACCGGATCGGCACACCGGAGTTCCAGCGTTCCAACCTTAGGAACCGGTCTCCGACCGATTACAATCCGGCACCTTCCCAGAGAAGGCGTCATGAATCAATCACAGGTTGTAGGGCTTTCTCTGCAGGGCTCCAAGCTGTGCGTTGGCCTAACCAGTTCCGACCGGCCAATTTGGACAAGTTTAATGGAACTCAAAATCCGTTGGAATTTCTCTAAATCTATACCACCGCCATCAGAGCTGCTGGAGGTGACGAGAATGTGATGGCCAACTATTTACCCACCGTGCTCGAAGGATCTGCCCGGTCGTGGTTGTTGAACCAACCGGTCGGAACAATCTATACTTGGGAGCGACTCGTGACCTTCGATTGCGAATTTCGAGTGCGACGATCGCATACGAAAGGAGGATGATCTCCACCGATTCGGCAAGGCTCGATGAGACTCTCGTTAATACATCAAGAGGTTTAGCCAAGTTCGCAACTCTATTCCGAGGTCGAGAATCTTACGTTATTCAGCCTTCAAAAGCAGTTCGAGGAATCGACGTTTCACGGAGGACATAGCAATGAACCCCCAGGACAACCGTTGAGCTTTTTGATATGGCGACAAGTATGCCACCGCCAAATAAGCAATCGAGTGGTGCAAAGCCATTGATCGGAAAGACAAGATTCTCTCCTACCGACAAATCAGAGAAAAGAACAAGAAATCTCTCAAGAAAAAGAAGAACCGCAGATCCGACGACAAGGAGGTCCTAGCCGTTCCGGATAAATTCATGAAGGGCAAAAAGGACTACACTGGTCGGGGCAAAACGAAAGCTCCGACCGAAGGATCCCAGAAAAAGAAGAAGTGGTGTCCACTTCGCCGTGACGTGGCATGATCTACGACTTTGTCGAGTTTGGCAAAAGAAATTGGAAGATTATTATGCAGGTGATGGACCATTTCCCGCAATACCAGAACCCGGAAACGAGCTCCAAAAAGGACAAGGATGGCGACGAAGAGATGAAGTACCAGGATCCCCAACACACAGTCAACATGATTTTTGGAGGATCTTCTTCATACGAATCCAAGCGTCATCTGAAGGCCGTGGAGCGGGAGATCAACCTCGTCGAATCCTCGAACACTATCAAGCCATCGAAGTGGTCGGACATTGCAATTTCCTTCAGCAAAGATGATTGCCCCATTCCTTCGACTCGACCAGGTAGGTTCCCTATTGTTGTTGAACCAACCATTAATGATTGTAGGGTTAATCGAGTCTTGGTAGATGGAGGTAGTTCTTTGAATATATTATTTTTGGGAGCTTTAGAAGAAATGTAGGTCCCCATGTCAAAGGTGAAACCAGTGAAATATGCTTTTCACGGCATAGTTCCTGGCTCCACCGCTAAGCCGATAGGACAAGTTTCCTTACTAGTTACGTTCGGAAGGCTGGATAACTTCCGAACGGAAAAAATTTCGTTTGATGTGGTAAACTTTGAATCCGCATACAACGGAATTCTTGGTCGACCGGCGTTAGCGAAATTCTTGATAGCCACGCATTACGGTTATCAAAGTTTGAAAATGCCAGGCCTAAAGGAGTCATCTTTGTTGGGTGATCGTAAAATGGCTTATGCATGTGATCGAAAATCCTTAGGCGGTCGATGAACTCCCGACCGAGAGGCTAATTCATCTTCCATGCCAAGCACACAAGACCGAAGATGACACCAAAACCCTCCGACCGGATAAAAGAGGTATACCTCGACAAAGGCACTTCTTGAGACGACGCCAAGTCGTTACTTGGACCAAGATCTGGCCCACCGCCGCAAGATTACGGTGGAGCAGGCTCGATCCTAAATAGGAAGAGTCGCTCGTCTCCTTCCTCCGAGCAAATCAGGCGTATTCGCTGGCAGGCGTCCGATATGCCGGAGTCCCCGAGGTGATCGAGCCTGAGCTAGCTCTCCACCGATAAAAACCGATCAAGCAGAAGCTGCGACGTTTTGCACCTGATTGGAAGAAGGCAATCCAGTCAGAGATTGACAAGCTCCTCAAAGCTGGATTCATTCGTGAAGTCAACCACCCTCAGTGGCTTGCTAATCCTGTAATGGATAAAAAGAATAATGGGAAATGGCAAATGTGTATTGACTTTACAGATCTTAATAAAGCTTGTCCGAAGGACGATTTTCCCCTTCCACGCATTGATCAGCTAGTAGATTCTACCTCTGGGTGCGAATTACTAAGTTTTTTAGATGCATATTCAGGGTACCACCAGATTAGTATGTGTAAAAAGGACGAAGAGAAAACTTCCTTCATCACTCCATATGGCACTTATTGTTATGTTAAGATGCCGTTCGGTCTCAAAAACGTTGGTGCAACTTTTCAAAGGTTAATGCAAAAAACCTTTAGTCCACAAATAGGTCGGAATTTAGAAGCTTACGTTGATGATCTGGTCGTAAAGACCACCAACGCTAGCAATCACATCTCTGACTTACAAGAAACTTTTAGCAACCTGAGAAGGCATAACCTCAAGCTGAATCCGAAAAAGTGTGTGTTCGGAGTTTCATTGAAAATTGCTTGGTTTCCTAGTCTCGCTAGAGGTATCGGGTTTAATCCAAGAAAGATAGCGACCATCGACGGATCGACCTCCGACCACAAAGAGGGAAGTCCAAAAACTAACCGGTTGTATGGCAGCGCTAAGTCGTTTCATAGCAAGGTTAGGAGAAAAAGGGTTACCTTTCTTTAAGCTTCTCCGAAAACATGGGAGTTTTGAATGGACTAGAGAGGCAAACGATGCCTTTGAAGAACTGAAAAAGTACCTTACAAGTGCCCCGGTTTTAGTCTCCGAGATCGGGAAACACTTGCTAATGTATGTGGCAAGAACTCCACAAACAAGGTGGCGGTGTCTTGGTCGTGGAAAGAGATAATATTCAACGACGATTTATTACGTGGCGAGGTCTTACATGGACCAAAGGAAAGGTACTCACAGTACAAAAGTTGCTCTATGATCTCCTTATGTCTTCAAGGAAGCTAAGGCATTACTTTCAGGCCCACAAAGTGGTCGTACCAACAGGATATCCTCTTGGTCAAGTCCTTGGAAACAGGGAATCATCAGGACGAATAGCAAAATGGGCGGTTGAGCTAGGGGCGTTCGACCTCCATTTCATTTCACTTAACAATGATAAAATCGAGCGAGAGCGTAATTCATTGCGAATGGACAAACCTGAACCCACCCAAGGGCCCGTCTATGAGCACCACGAGGAGTGGACAATGTACTTTGACGGTTCTTTGATGTTAAAAGGGTCGGGGGCTGGAGTGATCCTGATATCCCCTACTGGCGAACACATCAAGTACGCCATCCAATTAAATTTTTCTCATCACAAATAATATGGCGTAATATGAAGGTTCTTGGCGGGACTTGAGACTCGTTAAGCTCGGGATTCGCAGATTGCTAGTGAAAGACGATTCTCAACTAGTAGCGAATCAAATAGGGAAAGAGTATCAATGCTCAAGTACCAAGATGTCATCTTATCTGGCGGAAGTACGAAAACTCGAAAAGCACTTCTTCGGTTTTCAGATCCAACATATTCCTAGAAAGGAAAACTTTCTAGCAGACCAGTTGGCACGGATGGCCTCCACAAGGAACCGTCCCGCCCAGAGTTTTTCTCGAGCAACTCGATTCACCCTCGGTAGTCGAGCCTTCCGAGAACATACATGATTCTTCTGATTGAACAAACCGATCAAAAGGACATGGATGCTCCATGTGTCGTTGACGGTTGGTATTTATCACGATAAAGGTAGAGATTGGATGACATCGATCTACAATTATCTTGACATGACATAATTAGGAAGATGATGTAGAGGCCGATCGATAGCACTAAAAGCTAAATCATACATTCTAATTGAGCGTACCTTGCACAAACGAGGATCTCATGGAGTGTTGATGAGATGCATATCTCAAGCGGATGGCATTAAGTTGCTAACCAAATCCATGAAGGAGTGCGTGGAGCACGTCATTCCTCTGTAACTCGGTCGGTAAAGCCTTGAGCAAGGATACTCTTCGCCAAGCGCCCTTCATGATGCAAAAGAACTTGTGACGAAGCGCGTACAATGTCGGTTTCATAGCAGATTAGTACATCGGTAGACAAGCCTTACAAATAATTCCTCTTTCTTGGCCTTTTGCAACCTGGGGACTAGACATTCTGAGACCTTTCCCCAAAGCACCCGGGGGCTTCAAATTCCTTTTCGTCATGATTGACACGTTTACAAAATGGATCGAGGCCGAGCCGGTTGTTAAAATAACAACTGAGGCCGCTAAGAGATTCCTAATGAAAAATATGATCACACGATTTGGTGTACCTAGTCGTATAATCACAGATAATGGCGCCCAGTTCACTAGCAGTTAATTTCAAGAATTCTGTGATGAACTTGGTGTAAAAGTTCATTTTGCTTCTGTTGCTCATCCACAGAGCAACGGGGCAGTTGAGCGGGCTAATGGTATCATTATGCAAGGGATCAAATGCCGAGTATTCACCGATTAATCAAACGGTCAGAGCTTGGGTTCAAGAACTCCGTCGTATTATGGGTCGTTGAACCACGACGATCGTGGCAACCGTGAAACACCATTCTTTTTGGTTTACGGGTGAAGCCATGCTTCCTCCGTAACTCAAAATTGGCTCGCTTTCGAATTGATCGCTTAACGAAAAACAATCGAGAATGAACGAAGACTCGACGACGTCAATTTCCTTGAAGAACGACGAAACCAAGCCCTTGTACGATCAGCAGTCTACCAACAAGCCATGCGAAGGTACCATAGTCGTAAGGTGCAACCTCGCTGACCTTCTTCAGAGGTGATCTGGTTCTTTAAAAATTTAGAGCCGGGCAAATCGCAATAAACTTTCCCCCAAATGGGAAGGTCCTTACTGCGTGGTCGGTTACCCGACCGTGTTCGATCGTTGGCTATGTCTCGATGGGCAAATTTTGTCAAATTCTTGGAACATTGATCAATTGCGTAAGTTCTATGTTTAGTTATTGCTTTCATTTCTTTCAATTTCAATAAATTCATTTACTTTCTACAAATAATAATAAGTAACATTGCTTATATATATATATACCTATAGGCTGGTCGTATATGGTTGTCAATTTAAACTGGTTAGAGAAGACAATTTTTTCTCTCTAATATCCTTTCTAAAGGATCTCTATTACTCTCTGGCAACGATTTCTAAGTCGTACGCCGTATTTGTCCTAGACGTGAGCATTTTACCACGCACGACAACATTCTTTTCTTCAAGAAATATATGAGTAATCGGAGCATTGTACAAATAACTTTCCATACTGAACGATATGCTTAAAGATTTTGGAGGTTATATTTCACTATTTCAAGATTCTGTTCTGCTCATATCTGGCTACTGGTCGGGACACGGAAAGCCTCCTAGTCGAAGTCTCTCCTTTTTCGCACGTGGTCCTGCCCACTGGAAGGAGCTTCCTAGCGACGGTCCTTTTCTTACGATCCTCGCTACCAGTCGGATAGAGAGTCTGAACACGTTTCGCGAAATATGATATATGAATTCAGATCTAAAGCATTCCTTCCGACCAGACTTTAGGATAATAGATATGAACAAAGTTCACTTATAATATTTGCTGCATTCATTTTTGCATTTCTTTTTATGTCGCAATACAAGGTCTTTTATCCAACCATATATAACTTTTTGCTTGGTATTTCGATCATGGCAAACAAGGATCTCTAACTAAGCGAAGTTATAAGCTGGTTCCGACCACAATGATTTCCTAATGTTGGTACGATCAGTTTTGACTTCATATCGGTACATACCTTCAAAATTATGGTTTCAACTTTTTATTCTCTTTCTTGGCTACCTGCTTGCATAGTAATGTTCTTCTACTATGAAGCAGTCGGGGGCTAAGAGGTATGTGAGAATTTATAAAATAGTCAAACAGGATAAAACAAAGACATTGTTAACTGACATAAAAGGTAAGTCTTACACATATTCAATATTTTTACACCTTTTTGCAGGAATCTACTCTAGAAATATTCCCGGACTAATTCTTCGCTTGATGGAGATCCGATTTCCATTTCCTCTACTACTTTATCTCCAAGTGGCTTGAGTTCTTCCATGAACTTGGTTGCCTCCTCGGGAGGCGGTTGAAGTCATCTTGACGACTTGGAAATCAATAGAGGGTCGGAAGCTTTCAGTTTTGCCAAAGCAAAACTAACTCCACTAGCAACGCTTTGTTTTCATGGCTGGGCATAGTTCTTCCGAGTAGTCTTGAGCAAAGTTGTTAAGATCCTCTAGAAGTTGACCAAAATAGTTCATTTTCTCTCTTGGATCTCTTAAGGTAGGCGAGTTTGATCCCGATCTCATATCAAAAATCATCTTGTTCAAAAATATAGTCTTTTCATCTAGACTTTGAATGAGAGTCGTCTCCTTGTCTTGCTCAAATTTGAGTTTTCTACTCTGTCCAAAATTTGTTTTTGCTCTGCAAGAGTAAAATGGGTGATAAGCAAAAAATAATTGGCGGAAAATAATAAGTCAAGTCTACGACCTATTACCTTCAATTCTTTTGTTAAGATTTTCCTTGCTGATCGTAGCCTCGGCGATCGACCGGTCCTTAGCTTTGATTTCTTCTTCAAGTAGGGCAGTCTTGGCTCTCTCAGCCAAGATCTCTTCTTTTATTTTCTCCAAATCTATCAAATACGATAAGGGAGAATAATTAACAAAGGACGAAGCATTGGAGAAAGAAAAAGGCTAAGGGGAAAATTCTTACTTTCTAATTCGGAGTGTTTCTGCTCTAAATCTTTAATCATTGGTGGAGTCCTCGACCACAAAGAAAGTTCTCGACCATATCTTTGTTCAAATAGCATTTTCCTCTTTAAAAAATCCTATCTAAAAGACTTTTAGAGAGATTATAAACCGATCGAGAGACTTACCCGGATTGCCAAATCATTGTATCCACCAAAAATGGAGTCGGGATGCATTTTGATTTGATGGTCCGATATCTTTCCCACGCCTCGTCAAGTTCCTTATCCTCAATGAATCGGGGCTAAAAGGAACTTGTCGAGTTGAGGAGAGTTACCAACAATGGTCGGAACCTGTTGAGGGCCTTTAGGGGCATCTACCTCCGCAGAAGGAGTTAGGACCACCAATGGATCCAACTCAACTGTTGGCCTTGACGCCTACTCGGGGGCTTTTCCGACCACCTTTTCCTCAGGAACTTTTTCCTGGGAAGTGGTCTGCTCATGGACCTCTTCAGGTATTGGGTCCTCAGAAGGAACCTGGTCGGAAACGACCGGAACTCCAGAGGACCTATACCAAGCAAATAAGGGAAGTTAAAAAGAGGAGGGAAAGATGCATCAAATCAAAGAAATTATTAAAGGTATATTCTTATACAACCACTTTCATTTGGGCGTACCTAGTTAATTTAAGGATTTAACTTTGAAAGCAGCGAGTAAAAATCTGCAAATCTCCCTTCCTTTTATTTTTTTTCGTCCGCCGGTTCTAAACCGCAGAGGATTAAAGTCTGTTGTATTATCCAACAGAATATCAGATGCGATGTTTTCCATCATCTCGTCAAAAGCAACGTCCTTGATGACCTGGTCGGACGGAGTAATTTGACCTGCCTCCATATCAGTTGTTCTAGCAACAACTGTCTGGTCGTTAACGACCAGTCTGGGGTCGGCAACCTCCGTGGTCGCAGGTCTTTGGTGGCCTTGACCTTCTCCACCTAAACCAACAAATGAATTTGGTTAAGTGATGAAATCTTTTATCTAAATTATATGTATATCTCTTTTGAAATGTTCTGTTACCTCGGGAGATCCATCCTCTTCCAGTGCATCTGGGCACGAGTCGGTTGGAACAACGGTGGGATGTTTATCCTCACCGGTGTGTGCAATTGCAACCCGACCGGCTACAAAAAGCGAGCATGATCAAAAACCCGATCGAAGATATATATATATATATATATATATATATATATATATATATATATATATGTGCATGATAAAAGATTTGTTACCTTAAGCCTTGTTATTCTCTCTTCAACAGAGACTATGGCCAAGATCTCAGAAATCCGGCCTTTTCTCCGGGCTCTCTGCAGCATCGGCTGATCCTTTCTCTAACTTCCTGAGGAAAGAACTTCAAAAGAAGAGAGAAAATAAGACAAGAACATGTTTTAAGGTAATACATTAATCTAATGAAAATACTAGTTGAAGTTATCTCAAAGACTTACCACCTCCTGAGATAGCTTCATCACGACCAATGGACCAGATCAGGGAGTGAGTCCGAAGCTTTAATGGGCTTATTTGACGTTTGGTGAAATCCCTCACCACATGCCAAGAGGTCAAGCCCTTGACTCGTAGGTTGTAGATGGCATCCACCCATCGTCCGACCACTCCTGTCTTCTCCACGGTCTTTCTCCATTTGGGATTTTTCGTTGCTCTCATTCCGGCGAAATAGAGGCCGTCGTCCCTCGTAACCGTCATATAGAACCAGTTTTTCTTCTATGACGACCACGAGGATTTTGAGTACATATGAATGTACTCATCGGCCTTCCGTCGTGAAGACGCAATGTACATTCCCGGAGTCTCAGAGATCTCCCCATCACCATTCGGTAAAAATATACCAAGAGCCTCAAACTTGGAGGCAATCCTGTATGCTTCACACAAATATGTGAAAATACTGATGTTGGCGATGGAGTTTGGGGCCAAATTCACTAATTCCACTCCATAGAATTCAAGAACACGGAGAAGAAATTTGTGTACCGGCAATCTCAGCCCACATTCGATGTAGGCGAGGAAAACGGGAATTTCCTCATCTTCGCGACTTGGGAAATGCTCTCCAAAAGCTGATCTCCATCTGATCAAATTCTTGTCTGGAAGCATTCCGATCTTCTCCAAAGCTTCAAGCTTTTTCTTGCTCAACTCCGACGGCAACCACTTTGTGATTTGCTCCGACATGATGAAAATCCTTGAGGATGAGCAGAACTCGCAGGAGATTTTTGTGGTCGGAAGAACAAGAAAAGGAAGGACGAAGATTTTTGTCTGGATGAAAGAGATCAGAAAAGGGGATCTGGAAGCATAAGGAATCCAAAAAGTCTAGCGATGGGGATTTTATAGCCTCGGGTCTTTCGAATTACGATAGGAGTTTATCCATAAAAGTCTGAACGGCAAAAGCTTCTTTTTTGCCCAACGGACAGAGAAATTTTTCGGTTCCCAAGGCAAGTTCTCAACTTTAAAATGAACACAAAATCACCTCGGATGTCACGACATTAAATGGTGGTCTGCCCGATATGAATTCATCGGGGGAAGGCGTTCACACGACCTGTTCATTTAAAGTTCGGGGGCTAGCTGACGAGGATTAAAACCTCTATGTATTAATTTAAATACATAGAAAGACCATACGTCTCCATGGTCGTAACCCATAAAACTAGCGACCTCACTGGTCGTAAGTATTTCAGAGGTTACACGATGGGTATCCTGGTCGAACTAGGTTCCGACCAGGTGGCTGCTCGGAAATGCTATGAACAGGTACCAATAACCGTATGATGAATGGAACACATGCTAAACATCCCATAACTTACGATGACATACAAGACTCTAACGATAAATCACCTTGCGGTTAAATGTCTCACAAATACTTAACCGCAAGGCACTTAGCACATTGTTAACTACCTTGAACCTCCAACCAGTTGTAACGTTTCATCAGGGACATCTTCTCCAGGGGTAACTGCCGTCCCTTCGGGAGTTATTTAATGGTGAAACGCAGAAGACAACGGGACACACGGGACACAACAGGACACAACAGCAAACAACAGAAGGCAACACAGAAGCCAAAGCAGTAGTATTCAGTACATTCAGTGTAATTGGAGATAGTCCCTAGTCAAGTCTTGTAAACCCAGTTCATATAAATAAAGAGCAGCCCCCATTCTCTTCGAGGATACTCTACGTCATTTTCCTCCTTTTATTTTCATAAGATCGGCGATTTGATCGTCGACATATCTCTTCAAACCATAATCTTTTGTGCTCTGATACCACTTGTTAGACAAATAGGGACAAAAGGAGACTCGAATTTTTATGTGGAAAACCCTTACAAAAAAAAAAATCACAGATGCCAATCGGCGATGATCACTATATGAGAAACGATTACAAAACACAGGGGATTACAATAAGACGTTTCTCTCCCCGTACGGCTTACAAAAAGGTATATAAAAAGGTAAAAGAACTTAGAATCTAAGTTGAAAACTAATCCGCTAATATGGCATATTACAGATACTTCCACGTTAGAAATTCGGATCCAAATATCAACACAAACGACAGCCTATAGTTTACTCCCGTACTCATCGTGAACATTATTTACTGCAATGTTCTCTTCTCTTCATCCATTTCTTCCTCCATACACTGCATCAGCGCTGGATTCATGCCTGGATTGACGATTTCCACAACCCTCCTTGGGATAAGTTTGCCGCGAGAAATTTTAGTCAGGTTGCCAGGACATCCTTTACCATCGCAAGCTCTCTAATGGCATGTCTGATGTGCATCCTCGCTCTGGGGGATTCGTTGGCGCATTGCAAACCGACTCGGAAGATCGATGCCACACACTCTAGCAGCTTTTCAGTACCAACTACATTGCGAGAACTGTCCCCTCTACTCAAACCTCCATTGTCCAGATGCAATAGATCTGGGTCAACGATTTCCATTATTCTGTCAGTATAGCATACTGCAACATAGCTTTCAAGAGTTCGGCCTCCCTGGAATAAGCTGTCGGTCGGCCTCTTTCTAGTGAACATCTCAAGTAAAAGAACCCCATAGCTGTACATATCGCCCTGGATGGAAACTTGGCCGTCCATTCCATACTCTGCAGGTTATAAGCAGACACTAGACGAAGTAAGAACCTTTCATTTGGTTAGAAACATCTTGAGAAAATCACAAATTAAGTAGTGATTTGGAAAGCACCTGGAGGGATGTATCCGATGGAACCCTTGATTCCAATCGAAGCACTACCTTGTTCTGTCGAATTGCTAACCGTCTTACGAACAAACCGTGACAGCCCAAAGTCCCCTACATGTGCAACCATGTCGTTGTCGAGAAGGACATTGCTCGGCTTCAGATCACAGTGAACAATGGGCACTTGACCATGGTGGTGCAGATAGTCAAGAGCCTCGGCGACATCGAGTGCAATGTTCACCCTCTGAGCCATGGTTAGCCTCCTGGGCGCTTCATCTTCTGTTGCAAAACTATGGTGCAGCCACTTGTCAAGGTCACCATTAGGCATGAACTCATAAACCAAAGCTTTGAAATCGTTTCCCTGATGGTCAACACTCGAGCAAGCTGTAACGACCTTCACAAGATTCCGATGGCGAATGCTTCTCAGGGTACGGCATTCAGTCAAGAAACTAAGTTCAGCTCCATGTTGCAGAAGGTCAATGACCTTGATTGCAACATCTTGCGAGCTTGGGCTAAGAGTTCCTCTATACACCGACCCAAAGCTTCCCATGCCTATGAGATTACTTGGGGAGAACTGATTCGTCGCTCGTTGCAGCTCTGCAAATGAGACTTGCCAATGTTGATCCCCCAAGAAATGGGGATTAGGTGCCCTATGCCGCTGCCTCTTGTTGAATAAGAAAAGACCACATACGAGCAGAACGATAATCAGAGACACAGCACCAGCAGCAATGCATATAAGCACCACTCTCCTCGCCCCCTTCTTCTCCACATTAGATTCTTTGAGGGGGCATTGTGGCAAATGTATACTTGGAATACCACCACAGACCTTATTACCGGCTATGAAGAATGCGCTTGCATTACTGAAGACCCCTTTTACTGGAACAGGACCTTCGAGATTGTTATATGACAGGTTCAAGTACTCCAAGTTTGGCCAAGTGCCAAAGAACTCTGGAACAGGGCCGGATAAGTTGTTTCTCGCGATGTCTAGCTCCTGAATTCCTTTCAAGTCACCAAGGGACTGTGGAATGACACCTTGAAGAAGGTTCTCATGCAGTCGAAGATGAACTAGCTCGACGCATTTGCCAAGTGTTGGGGGAATATCTCCAGATAGTTTATTTACCGACAGGTCCAGTAATACTAGGTTTGCCAATTTGCCTAATTCTAAAGGGATTGGACCAGTGAGAAAGTTGTATGAAAGACCTAGATTACTGGTTAAAGAGGAAAGACTAACGAGTTGCTCCGGTATTGTGCCACTAAGCTGGTTAAATGACAAGACTAAACTGGCAACGTTTCGCAACTTCCCTAAGCTTGTGGGTATGGATCCCTGCAAATTGTTCTTGGAAAGGTCAAGTGTAGAAAGGCGTGTTAGGTTCCCAAGTGAAGGAGGAATTTCCCCAGAAATATTGTTCTCAGCCAAGTCTAAACCTTGTAAACTGTAAAGCTCCCCAATCGTTGGTGGTATGGTACCAGTTAGGAAGTTACCCCTGAGTGTAAGTGCATTAAGATTCGGAAGCTTCCAAATATCTGTAAAGATTTCTCCGTAGATTTTATTGTGTGAAAAATAAATCATTTCCATCGTGGTGGAGAGATTAACAAGAGACAGCGGGAACTCACCTTGGAAGTTGTTAAAACTAAGAGCGAGATGAAAAAGCCTAGTACAGTTAGACAACGAGATAAGCAAATCCCAGTCACTTCCCCACTTTGCCTCCAGTTGGTTTCTTTCCAGTATGAACACCTCAAGATCCTTCAGATTGCCTACACCCTGTGGTACGGTTCCTTCAAACCCGTTGTCATAAATCTCTATCCTCTTGAGCCGTGAAGCGTTCGCTATGGAGTTGGGAATTCGCCCGCTCAATTGGCAGTCATTGAGGATCAAATATTGGATGTTAGGGAGAGTGAGACCAATATCAAACGGAAGAACACCTGAGAAAGCATTGCCAGATAGTTGAAACAGAGTGATTGATGAGATGTTAAATACGCTTCTTGGGATGGCGCCGTTAAGCTGGTTATAAGCTAAATCAAGAGAGTTCAGTTTCATCATCTGCCCCAAGGTGTCTGGTATTTGGCCACTGAGTTTATTCATGCCTGCAAGTAAGCTGTCCAGCAATGAAAGATTGCCGAGAGATGGCGGAATGACTCCTGTGAGATTGTTCAAGTTCACACCCAGGCCCCTGAGCTTCGAGAGCGAACCGAGTGACGGTGGGATTGCACCGGAGAGCTGGTTTGCACCGACGTCAACAATCTCCAGCTCCCGCAAATAACTCAAGTTGGCTGGGATCTCTCCCACAAGACTGTTGTACTCTAGATACAACCGTCGAAGCTTGGAAGCAAGAGTAAGAGAGGGCGGGATCACACCTTGCAAGAAGTTATGCCGAAGGTCCAGATACAAGAGGCGAGGCAGGAAGCCGAGCTCCCACGGGATGTTGCCTGAAAAGGAGTTCTGCGAGAGGTTGAGCATGCGGAGGAACGTCATGTTGGCGAGGAAGGGAGAGATGGCGCCGGTCAGGTTTGAGGACAGCAGCTCCACTGAGGTGACACGGCGAGGGTGTCGGCGGGAGTGGCATCCCACGCCTCTCCAGCTACAGACGTTGGCGCCGGTTCCATTGCCAGTGATCCATGAGGAAAGCACCCCATCGGGATCGCCGGTGACGAGAGCCTTGAAGGAGAGCAGAGCCTGCTCGTCTGCATTGATTGGGGCCGATGGAGAGGGAGGGACTGGGTGGGAACAGCATGTGTGGCCAGAAGAGTAGCTACAAGGAGTATTACGCACATGGATTTTGAAGTTAGGGTGAGGAGGCATGCAGCTACTAGTTTTTGTTCCCTCCATTCTTGCATGCTGTCTAAGTTTGGTGTTGCTGATCCTTATTGGCACCTTGCACTCAATCGTGAAGCCATATTATGCAGCTATGTAGTATATAAACATAGATTAGCACATACCATGTCATGTGAATTCATCCAATGCCGCGACGACCAGCCTCTCTTGATGTGCAGCAGTCAACATCAAGACGTTTCCTGCACAGGGAAGACTAATTCACACCTGTCAAGTTCAATAAGTTAACCCACTTCCAACCTTTGATGCTGACAGACACATACCAATTATTTAATTTCTGTTCACATAAAAAAAAGTCAAGAACAGCAATATCCTTGGCCTGCTAGGAAACTAGGACTAATTAACAGGGTACTTGGACAAGTATGCACATGCCCTAATTTCCTATTCATTGGGTTCTTCTGTGGTCATTAGTTACTATGCTTTACTAAGAGTCTTGTGCGGACTCTGATTACACGCGCTTTCTGTTTTCCAAAAGTATTTGTCAGCATTTTGGGATGTCACTTCTTCTTTTTTGGAGTTAACTTCTTGCTTGGTCCTGTTGCACTAGAGGTTTCTTGTGGTTAGCAATGCCGTCCTCATCTGTTAGAGCTTTCTTGTGGTTAGCAATGCCATCCTCATCTGTGAGTCCCAGCAGTTCATACATCGCATCATCTCCCATGCCATATTTCTGTCATCCTCAACAGCTGATTCATTAATGTGAAGGGTTGACCAATCCACCTTGCCTTCTGATGCATTGGTGCATTCATATGGTGTGTATGCTTCAGTTGCTAGGGATACTGCATTGGAGGTGCCTTTTGATGCATTGGTTAGGACATATGATGTATATGCTTCAGTTGCTGGGGGTACTGCATTGGAGGTGCCTTCTGATGCATTGGTTGGGACATCTTGTGTATATGCTTCAGTTGCTGGGGGTGCTGCATTGGAGGTGGCTACTGTATTGGGAGATTTCGGCCGTGACATTATCATAACAGAATGAACAGAATGAGTGGAATCATGTTGGCTTTCATTCAGCACTGGTCTTGATTCACTCCCTTTCTTGTCGACAATTTCAACATAAAATGGCATAAATTTTGTTCTCCATCGTGTCGAAAAAACATCACACAACTAAATTGCATTCTCAACGAGCAACTCTTCTCCACTATCCCTGTGTATGCACCACAGTTGCACATCTTGATAAGAACCCCATATGACCCTCTCACCCAACTGATGCGATAACTTTTCAGGTGTATACCCACGGGAGTCAACAATCCATCCAAAGCTCTGACGCTCAAATCTCGTCTTGCTACCATCTAGATGCCTAGCGTCATACGGGCCAACTATCACGGATATACTAAACGCCCTTTCCGGATCAATCCTACTCGAAAGGGGAAAAATTGAATCACAATCCAACTAATATGTCCCTATGATCCTACTTTCCCTTCTCCGAATCATAAACAAAAGCAAACAAAATTGAAGCATAGAAGCAATTGCAACTAACCCGATGGGGAGGTCCTTCGGATCCATGTCGCGGTTGCCCGCCGACGCACACTAGTGGGTCAGCTCGCCTACGGAAGCTGCTCCGCCTTCGGATCCATTAACTAACTGTCGGTGTTTTAGAACTGAATTTACGTAAAGATTATTTGATTCAGTGGGTCTCCTAAGCTCAAATCACGTAGAGAGGGTGACACAAGGATTTTTATCTGAGTTCGGCCTTCTCAGAGAGAATAACAACCCTACTCTGTGTGTCATGCTTCTCACCCCTGCGCTGGCCTTGCCGCCATCGGCGTCGCCCCTTGATCCGGCTCGGCTCCTCTCTCCGTGCCTCTCTCCTTGCTCGTCCTTTCTGGCTCGCTGGCTCCATCATCGGCGCAGCTCGCCCAGCCTCCTCACTGGGCGTTCGGCGTCGCCCCTTGATCCGGCTCGGCTCTTCCTAGCTTGGGCCGCCTCGACCCTCGCTTCCTCCGGCTATCTGCGCTCCTCGGTGCGAACGAGATGGGATGGCGTGGTTCGGCCGATTTTTTGGAACGAGTTGGTCCAGCATCTTGAAGGAATATTCTCAAAATGTGAATGATGTCGTCCGGGATGATTTGGTACCATTCAACCAACCAAACATGTGAATAATCTCATTTCTCGTACTGAACCATCCCGTCAGCCTGTTACATCCAACTAAACGTACCCAAGTTAACCCACTTCCAATCTTTGATGCTGACAGACACCAACCAATTAAGCTAATGCACAAGTCATGGATGAAAAAAAGAAGAAGCATGGCATCCACAAGTGACCATAATCAGATAAATCACCGTAATAAAATGGTTCTTGTGTTGTTCTCAGCTATTATTTAATTTCGTTGCTACTGTGAATAACTGAATATGTATTTACCCAACCAAAGGAAGGGGACAATAGTGAAGTGCAGTGTGATGATACCTGTTAGCTTAATATTGAGCAAATACTAAATGATGTAAATGCAACGTGAAAGTTTAACTTTTGGAATTCGAAGAAAAGGTCAATTCTCTCTAAAAGGTCAATTTAGAGTTCAACTCGTGCGGGTTACTTGGTCCAGTCGTTCGTCCGTCCTTCGTCTGCACGCTGATGCGTGCTGATCGAGGCGGAATTTGCTGGCGCCAAAGACCGTAGCGACGAGGCTTCACAAGCGGACGAAGAATTCGACGAAGCGAGACGCACGCGCGACGCGGCCTCAGGACGGACCGAGGCGGCGAAGGAACACGCGCTAGACCGAGGCGGCGGCACATTGCTTCGACTGTGGACGGGACGTAGCGGAAGACGGCGATAGCGGATTCCAATCTCGTATCTCTTAAACCCTAAATTTCTGTGCTTTGATACCACCTGTTAAAAAAAATAGGAACAAAGGAGATACGAATTTTTACGTGGAAAACCCTTGCGGGAAAAAATCACGGACGCCTACCGGCGATAATCACTATATGAGGAGCGATTACAAAACGCAGGGAATTACAGTGAGACGTTACTCTCCCGTACGGCTTATAAGAGGTATATAAATGAGTAAAAGGACTTAGAGTCCAAGTAGGAAATTAATCCGTTAATATGGCATATTTCAGATACTTTCATATTAGAAATTTGGATCACATATGGATCCAAATATTAACATGTTTGGTACCATTTAACCAACCAAACGCGTGACTAATCTCATTTCTCGTACTAAATCATCCCGTCAGCCTGATACATCCAACCAAACGCACCCTAAGTTAACCCGCTTCCAACCTTTGATGCTGACAGACACCAACCAATTAAGCTACTGCACAAGTCATGGATGAAAAAAGAAGAAGCATGGCATCCACAAGTGACCATAATCAGATAAATCACCGTAATAAAATGGTTCTTGTGTTGTTCTCAGCTATTATTTAATTTCGTTGCTACTGTGAATAACTGAATATGTATTTACCCAACCAAAGGAAGGGGACAATAGTGAAGTGCAGTGTGATGATACCTGTTAGCTTAATATTGAGCAAATACTAAATGATGTAAATGCAACGTGAAAGCTTAACTTTTGGAATTCGAAGAAATTGGCACTGGGACATCGATGTTGATGTCCTGTTCATGTAGAAAGAACTTTAGAGTTCAACTAGTGCGGGTTACTTGGTCCAGTCGTCGCCGCTGCAGCTTCGTCCGTCCTTCGTCTGCACGCTGTGAAGCCAGAGCTCCGGCGCGGAATCGCCTGTCTCGATCCTTCGTTTGTTTACCCAGTGAGTCAAAACCGGCATCGTGCTTTAGTCATCGCATGGCAAGAGTTTGCCTTTTCTTTCATGCACAGTAGATGGAAAGTTACAGGCAAGAGCATTGAAAGTGTTTGTTTTCAGGTGGTGGGAAACTGCTGTGCTCCAAAGAATTAAGACGGCAAGCCGTGATGCCTTTTTTCTGTAAGGAAGGTATCCAATTAGTTTGGTGAGATTACATTTAGGTAAATGGTACAAGACCGGTTACCATTCGATAAGCAATTGAACCGACCAAACATTTTGGCCTATCACCATGAATGAGCTTATAAGCTAAGAAAAACAGTCAGGAGAGAAAAGGTTGTGTTTTGTTTGACAATAAAGATACCAAACTTGATCTAGGGGTCACTTGGGTACATAACTTTGCAAATTCAGACATGATTTCAAAAGTATTTAAAAAAGAATAAGTCCAGTTTACTCCTTCAACTATCAGAAAAGTCTGGTTTTCTTCATGATCTTCAAAACCGATTATTTAACTCCATAAAATTACACAATCCAGTCACTAAACCCCTTACGCCGGTTTGAATAGATAGCTTTGCACACGTGGCCTCTTATTTGTTCCCGTCAACATGTACGTGTCCCAGTCATCCGAGTCATCTCCTCACCTCTCATTTCTTCTTCATCTCTCCCTACTTCTCCATGGAGCTCCTTTGGCCGAAGCCTCTGCCGGCACCACCTCCCTCCGGCGCCGCCTCGGCGCCCGTGCCATGGCCGCCTTGCATCCTGGATCCTCCTCGGCTTGGCCGCGCGCCTCTCTGCTGGCACCACCTCCCTCTGGCGCCATCGCCTTGGCGCCCGTGCCATGGCCGCCCTGCGCCTTGGCTCCTCCCCAGCTCGGCCGCGCGCCTCCCTGTGCCTCCCCTTGCAGCTGTGTGCCGGACCGTGCCACCAGTGTCACGCCTCTGGCTCCCGCGCGCGCCCGTGCACCCCTCGCTTTCCTGGCTCAGCCCACCTAGCTCCTCCCTGCCTCCTCCGCCCAACCTCACGCTCGTCATCGCCGACGACACCGACGACACCAGACAACCTCGCGCAAGTCCGGACGCCTCTGGGAGGGCCAAGAGACCTCGTGGGGGTGACGAGGCTGCAGCGGAGGCCAAGAAGGACTTCGACTTCCTCGCCGCAGTCGGCCCACGCCTCGTGTCGTTGTCGGGGGCCAGGTCTCTCGTGATGCTCCTCGTGCAGCTTTGAGCAATGTTCTGCAGCTTTGAGCTGTTTCATTCAGTGGGATGAGGGTATGAGCTATCCACGTTATCTCCCAATTTGAAGTCGATGTTGATTAGATGTAATTTGTGCTTTAGTTAATCTGGTTGTATTGTGGGTTGATTTTGCTATCATTAGAGCCAACACTTTGTGAGGAGAAACTGCTTGGGCTGAGTCAGGCAAGAAATGTAAGCACGGTGTAACAGAGCAGGGCACTGGTATGCCATAGCAATACTAATTGCTCATGTTGGTAGACAAGAGTATGACCAAGTCTTTTGGATGCTTCTAAGTTCTAACTCATTCGCTTAGATGTTTGTTTCCCCCCTTTACCATATTCTAGGATTGCACTGGAAAGTCTTAAGAAGGTTATCAATCTCTCGAGTTTAAGAACTCATTAGCTCCATAGTGGATGTGTTTATGGCGGTTGGGCTCCCTAGCTTTTCTATCGGTTCACAGAAGCATCCAGAATGTATTAAATAGCTCAGGCAGTGTATGTTGGTCGTTTCTCTAGCATGATTTGTTTCTATTTTTGCTGGATAATAACAACACTCGGTAAGTTTCTTTTTGCTGGATAATAACGACAATTGGTAAGTTTTAGTGTTGGAATTCTCTGAAAAAGGTTGCTTGTGACTTGAGAATTTAAGCTATAACTCGTTATGTTATCCGTAGTTAATTTGTCGGATAGGGCGATGAGTTACTTGTTTGATTATTAGTTTTAATTGTACCTAGCTTTTCGTGATATGATTGGGCCATTAAGAGCATGTACAATGCATGTGCTTAGCGAGGTGCTTAGCAAAGAAAAACTGATTTTTCTTGCCACGTAGGACAGATAAGGTGCTTATTTTTGTAGCATTGATGCTTGATTAGGCACCGGTGTTTAAGAGGTGCTTATTTATATAACTATATATAATTAAAAGATAATACAATCATCTAAGCACCTACAAAAGAGATGCTTGCATTAGAGGAAATGACTTTTACATGGGTGCTTGATGTTGCTATATTCTCTTTCTTTAAGTACTCGTATATAAGCATCTTGCATTGTACATGCCCTAACTATTATCTTGCTGTAGTTTGGGCAGGAGTCTATTGGCTGCATAGGGACTGGTCATGTCTCATGTGGCATGGTTGCCAAACTTGTCTAGATGGGCTTGCGATTGGTGGTTGCGTCATATATTGCTAAATTTGCGTTCAAAAGGCGAAACAAATGTTTTGTAGCCCTAAAGGACATCATGCCTAGGTGGTAAACACCAAATTATTTTACATATCAATCATTCCATATTTTGTTAGATGGAAGTTTTCTAAGCCATTCATTTTCTTCTGTCGATAATTTTTTAGTGAACTGACTTTGCTAAGAAGGTATTAAATGAATCTGCACCGTTTTGTTTACTTCCGTGAAATCACTATTTTTGACTGTCTTGATGCAGCATGATAATATAAGGATTCCATTTGTGAATCCTGTCTTTTTCTTTGTCGATTCTGTACAAAAGTTCACATGAAGTCAACCTGGTCGCTGATTTTTTTTTATGTATAATCTCTTGATATACTTTGCTGGAGAAAATCAATTAAGGTAACATGAGAAGTTTGAGCAACATCACCTCTGAAACTGAGTCCACATACCAAGGACCAGAAGTAGATTGTTTTGTGTAACTCTTGAGTTGTTAGCGTGCATGGAGAAAGCATAGTTCATATGACTGGTTGTGGAGATATACAAAAATATGGCTTGTAGAATGTTTTTTGCTTTCCGACATTGTTTGTTCAATTGAATGACATTCCTGAAATGGGTTTTGACTATGAATCTAATCACTTTAGCAGAAGTTTTGGCCAGCTGTCAGTTGTCCTTGGGCAGGAATGTAACAGTATTGGATATTTGGATCTCTCCTTTTCTTTTTCGTATTGCTAACTTTTATGTGTCTCGAGATTGTCATATTTTTACCCTCTTTAATGTAGTCCTATAATTCCTGTTAGGGCAATAGCCACTAGTTGCTCACAGTAAGCATGCTTCCACACTAGTTCCTCCCATTGGAAGATGACACTGAATATAATGGTTAAGCCAAGCAAGTAATAAAAAGAGAGAAGGGTGAAGCCAGAGTTGAGGCTCTGCCTCACTTGTGTTATTGTGTACCAGCGGGAATATGGGATTGCTCTTTGTTGATGGCGATTTAAGGGCAGTGTTGAATTCTTTGCTAGAATTTTTGTCAACCATGTAAGCGTCGCAGTAATTGGCAAAAATAATGGAAGTTTGCATTCCACCAACTCGATGTTTTCTTGTTTATATCGACCCCCTTGGGTCCTAGTTGTGCCTCCGTTTCTTCCATTTTTGTGTTATCGCCGGGCAAGAACTTCACTTTTGGCATTTATGTTAATGGCTATGTGCCTACGTGTCACAGTGTCAGCATTTTCTTTTAGTGATGCCCAGTGGTGGTGGTGCCAGGCGAATTCCTCAGTTGGGTCATAGAGAAAAAAATGCAATTGAAGAATGTTATGTGTAGTAACTATTATCATACATTTCCACGTGAACATAGCCCCCATTTTAGTTCTTCTGTATACTACTGTCTAAACTCAAATATATGGTATGGGGATGTCAAAATAAAATGCATTGCTGTAATAAAACAAGCCATACAAACTTGTCTTACCTGACAATATTTGGGAGATTTCAGTAGGATGGTTGCCTCATAGATGGTTGATTCACCACTAAACATTAAGTAGCACCTAGGTTTCTTCTGGTCTACACATTTTTTTTCAATAACGTTTTGATGTGTGTTGAATTTGTTTCTGATGTTACAAATTAATATTTACAGGCATGTATTGCATTCATTTACTATATTTTTTTGACTGATATTCATTTACTGTATTCATAATATGATGGCATCAGCTAACGTCCCCTCTTTCCTAATATTGCAGTTTACTCAGAGAGGGGGGAGATTTGAGATTATTTTTATTTCACCAACTGGAGAGGAAATTAAGAACAAGAGGCAGCTGAGCCAGTATCTAAAGGCACACCCTGGAGGCCCTTCACCATCTGAGTTTGATTGGGGAACCGGTAGATGTCATTTCCCCTTTTGTTCCTTCGTTATTTCTAGATCTCTCTAGCTGTAATAGAAATGTCTATTGACTGTAAAATCTGGTCTGCTCCATCTAAAATGCTTTGTAAAACAGGTGATACTCCAAGGCGGTCTGCTCGTATCAGCGAGAAAGTCAAGGCATTTGATAGCCCAGAAGGTGAGAAGATCCCCAAACGCAGCAGGAACTCAACTGGCAGAAAAGGCAAGCAGGAGAAAAAGGAGGCCCCTGAAGCTGAAGAAGCCAAAGACGCTGAAACTGGCAAGGAGGCTCCTGAAGCTGAAGAAGCCAAAGACGCTGAAACTGGCAAGGAGGCTGCTAGTGAAGATGCTGTAAAGGGCACCGATGTGGAGATGAAGGCTGCTGAAGAGGCGAAAGAGGCTCCCGCTGAAGATGCAGAGAAGACTGCAGACAAAGCTGATGCTTCTGCTCCAGCACCAGTGGAAGATAAGAAGGAAGATGGAAAACCAGCTGAGTCTGATACTGCTCCTCCCGCACCGTCGGAGGCGGAGAACAAAGAGGAAGTAGCTCCTCTGGCAAGCAAGCCTCCGACGGAGAACAAAGAGGAAGTAGCTCCTCTGGCAAGCAAGCCAACTGAAAACTTAGCTGCTGCTCCCAGCGAGCCTACTGCTACTGCTGCTGCTGCTCCAGCATCTGAAACCAAAGCAGATGCTGCTGCAGTAGAGAACTCTGCAGACAAAGGTGCTCACCAGGACAGCCAGCCGAGCGCGGCCACAAAGGAGTCCTCCGCCGTCAACAACGGGCAGCTGCCGCCTGGCTCCTCCGCCGTGAAGTGCCCCTGAAGCTGAAAGAAAGCCTGAACGTTGTAATCAACCCTTCTCCGTGGTCCTTAGGATCATTTGCATTTCGCATTTCGCATTCGCATTGTAATCAAGCATGTTAATTAGCCAGTGACGTTGCTGGGTGACAGTCGGTAAGTAGGCTCTGCATAATTTAGTCATTTGTATGGTTTAGTGTCGTCAGCGGAGGCAGCCCTATGCCGCCTCCGCCATTGCTGGCACAACATACATGTACCCATCGTCATCTATCTTTCTGTCTAACATGTAAGAGTTATTACATTAATCGTAGGACATCTGTGTGTCTGTACTGTACCTGTGCTGTGTTGTGAAACCTGCACGCACACCCTATGTATGTTGTTACTGTCTTGTATGAATAATGAGGGTGGCTGTGTATCCTCCGTCCGTCCATCAGGCAGGGTGATATGAATCGAATCCTAAGGCTGCCTCTGCCTCTCTAATGTGATGTGATATCAACCTGTGTTGGACATTGTAGTTGGTTTGGAAAATTGGAACTTGAGGATGCGATCGTCTTTTGCATCTGCCATTCCGTACATACCGACGAGATGGATGCGTCGTCGTCAGTGAGAGAGTCGCGGTTGCATGGGATGAGATGGGACATGAAGCCGATGACTCCGGGAAGAAACCCGGTGGCGTGGCGTGGTGAACGGAGACTGTTGGCTTTAATATTTCGTGCATGCATATTTTTTAGTCCTGATTCTCATCCGATATTATCCGTATTTGAAAAATATCACGGAATATAGATTAGGATACGGGAAGAACAATATTCGATCCATATCCATATTTTATAGGGTATCCGATAAATCAACAAAATAGATATCCAATAAACATCAATATCCTTTAATATCCTTTATGGTCTTCTAGTCATTGACTAATTGTAACATCCCAGATGTATAATTAGGGTTTGTTCAAGTATAATCATATGTGTAGAAATTAAAACTTTTTCTCACATCTTGAAAACCCCTAATCTCTCATGTAATTCTTGTCCAAGAGTTGTGTAATCCAAAAACACAAAGCTCTTGTTGACCAAAAGTCAAACTTCTTTTCCAATTATCTTAAATCTTGTGCCAAACATTTGAAAAATATTTTCCTTGGTCCTAAAACTGATGTGGGACCCCTCTGAAAAATATCACAAGTTGTAAAACTTGTTTGATAAATTTTGGAGGTAAAACAATCCGTAGAACAACCTTCATGAATTTCCTGAGAAAAATGCATTGCATAATAACCTCTGAAAATTTTATGCAAGGTTAATCTCATTGTCAGCAAGCTCCAGTTAAAATTTCGTGAATTTTGGAGTTCATCTGCTATCTCAAATAATTCTGCTAAGTTTCAGCTGTTAAAAACTAAATTTAAAAGCTTTACACTGTTTCTTGGGCTGAGCCATTTTCCTATCTGGGTTGAACCCAACCCACTCCTCAGCTCACCGGACCTCCTTAAACCCACTTGAGGTCGTAGCCGTTGGATTCATATCTAACAGCCACGACCTCCTCCTCAAACAGTCACTATGAGGCCCTCCTGCCTTGTTGAGGTCATAGCCGTTGGATCAACGATCCATGGCCATGACCTCCACTCGCTATCAAAACCACTCAGACCTCCCTCTCCACCTTGATCAGGTCGCAGCCGTTGGATTTACATCCAACCGCCACGACCTCCTCCGCGGTCAACACCGCAAAGACCTCCTCACCTCATCAGGTCATAGCCGTTGAATCAAAGATCCACGGTCATGACCTCCCCTGTGTGTTAAATCTCAAAAACCTCCACGGGCTGTCAAACCACTAGACATCCCACCTTGTTGAGGTCGTAGCCCTTGGATCCAAGATCCATGGCCATGACCTCCCTCACCTGTTAAACTAAGCAAACCTCCCACCTAAACGAGGTCGTAGCCATTGGATCGATCCAACGACCCGACCTCACCTCAAAATATCCGGCGCACAAGACCTCCCTATCTCGTGTTGTGCACCGTTGGATTAAAATCACTGATCACGACCTCCTCCTTGTCTTATGCGCATCAGACCTCCTCGCGCACGTGAGGTCGTTGCCCTTAGATCTAAATCTAATGGCCATGACCTCCCTTGTGTGTGGCGCAAGCTCAAGACCTCCTTTGCGCCACGCGCGAGGCTCAGGACCTCCCCTGTCTTGATCACCACCATTGGATCAAAATTCAAAGGTCTTGACCTCCCTCGCGCTTCACGCAAAGCCTCAGATCGTCCTTTTGGTTGTGCGCCCTTGGATTTAAATCCAAAGGCCATGACCTCCCCCTCATGTTCTTAAGGCCGTGTGCGGTTAAGTCCTCCTGGAGGTCCGCACCGTTGGATTGAAATCCAACGCCTTAGACCTCCTGTCCCCTTTTCCACGTGCGCCTTCGTATTATGGAAATCGGAGGGCCACGACCTCCCTTTCCAAATCGTGTGGCTGGGACCTCCTCCCAGCCACTTAAAACATAACGGTTCAAAAATAGGATCCGATGGCTAGGACCTCCCCGTGGTTTTATCCAACGGTCAAAATGACCTCCCCTGTTCTTCTCCTTCCTTGGTCACGCATGCGTGCTCCTGAGCGAGGGAGTTAATGCGTGTCTGTCCACTGTGTACCTTATAACAACTCTTTGCTAACCCGCATTAAATGCAGGTCAGCTTTCCGCCTCTCCAGTCTGCCTAGCCTGTCACCATGTCAACTTTACATCTTGTCCAAGCCCTAGACCGACCCATGGGCCAAGCTCACCATGAGCTTAACCCGTGGTTCACAACCTCTTGTGCCCTAAGTATAAAACCTCCCCCACTGTTTCTTTGGCTTCCTTTGCACACCATTATCCCCTTGCTTGCACCCCTGTGCTTGTGAGCTCTAAACCACCGAAGCTCTCCTTGGCCGCCATTGCTGGAGCTTGAAGCTCCTCGGTGGACAAGGGTCCCTGGAGTTTTCCTCCTTTCTCCTTGCTTCCATCTGTGCCCTACCCTCTGGGACCAAGTCCTAACTTGATTTGTTGGGCATTTGCAGAGGGGGACAAAGTGGAGCTTGAGTGAAGCTTTGGTAGTGGAGCACCCTTCCTCCCCGCACCGGTCCTCCCTTCCTCGACCTCCTCAGCACCTTAGGACCTCTAGGTACTCCCTGATAGTCCTTTAGCGCTGGGCACCCGCATGTATGAGGTTGCGGAGCTTTTATTTGGGCACACGCTTGAATGGATGTCGCGAGCTTTATTTCGCATTTTGGATTTTGCCGTGTGGTGCCTTCGTGCCCTCTCGGCCGCGGCGTTTAAGGCCGTCGCCGCCGTTGAGAGGAGGTCCACTGGGTGCGCAAAGTTATTGTGCACTCGGTGGTACCATTGATGTCATTGGCGAGGCCTACATCGCGGCGAGACCATCTCTTCAAACCGGGTCTTTGTCGGACAAAACGGCGGTAGCCGTTGTCGTTTTAGGACAAAGATTTATCGCGTTAAATGCACTAATCAAGTGCTCAAATCATTGAAATCATTGGCGTGTCTTAAGCGCATTTAATCCTCCTCGCGCATTTAAGACCTCCGCAGCGGACCTCCTCGTTGTCCCGCGCATTAATCCTTGTCCGAAACGCGTGCGTGCGCGCAAGAAGCACGTGGTCGCGAGCTCGGGGCGTCCATGACCTCCTCCAGGAGATCTGGAGCGCCCAAGACCTCCACTGCGATCGTGGCCGTCCGGACCTCCCTAGAGGTGCTGTGATGTTTAGATCTCCCTTAGGACCTCCCGAGGTCATCTCAGCCGTTCATGACCTCCCGGGTAGATCTTGACCGTCAAGGTCCTCCTCGGACGATCTGGACCATCAAAGTCCTCCTTGGAACATCTGGACCGTCCGGGACCTCCCGTGAGGTCTGACGATGTAGATCTTCCTCGGGGAGATCTTGATAGTTTAGATCTCCCTTTGGAAGATCTCAACCATTGAGGACCTCCCCCGCGTGATCTGAGCCGCTTATGACCTCCCATGTCTTTATGTTTTTATTTTTTTAATTCCAGTGAGCTCCTTATTTGCAAACAGAAAAAGGTATGAACTTCAAAATATCATAACTAATTCATTCTAAATCCAAATGAGGTCATTCAAATTGTGTTAGCTCTGTCTTGAACTTGACTTTAATCCAAAAAGGATTGTAAGTTGAGTTCAGCTCCAGAGCACAGTTTTGCCATTAGATTTTAAAACTCACTTTAAATATACACTCAAATTAATGCTTAACTTGTAAAATACATAACTAATGCTCTGTAGATTAGTTTTGAGTGAATCCAACTTTGTTGGTTCCCTCTATTAATGAACTCACTGTGAAAATTAGTTTTGAGCATGTTGCTGTTATAAAAATGAGGACTTGTGCATTATAATTTTGTTCAAGTTCTTGTTTTTGAAAAATTGTAGAATGAGCATAATAGCTCCAAATGAGGTGAACTCAATTGTGTTATTCATCTCATGAGGTGCTGGTTTTGCTGTAAAAATTTCAGTGTCACCTCTTTTCTAAAAAATGTTGCCTCATAATTAAATTAGTGAATAGTGCAGTTTGGTGTTTTTTAGAAATTTGGCGAATTGATTTCATCATATCTTTTGCATTGAGAATCCAAATCAATTGGTTCTTATTGCTAAAATTCATGATAAATCATTGTCTTGCTGCTGTAAAATTTTCATAGCATTCGGAGAATTTTCGCTGTTGAGTCTTTTTGGTCTTTCGTCGTTCTTATCGGTTCTTTGTCGCTTTTCCGTTAGGTTTCGACATTTGTGGTAATCCCGAGAGTGACCCTCTGCCACAACTTGAGCAACAGCAACAAGGCAAGCAGTTTGATCATTTCCATCATTGTCCCATTACTTTAAAGCTTAATATTTTGTTTCACTTATATGTATGCATGCTACTTTGTGTTAAAATATCGCTAGCAAGCCTATAGTTGCATAATCTGTAGGAATTGTTTATCCTCTACTACCATGAGCCTAGGTTATTTTGCTGTGGTGGGAGCTCGTTGGATGAGCTCTTATCACTTAGTAGTTTCGATTTAAATTGCTTAGTCATGCTTAGTTTTCGGTAGTTATGGGCGATCATCGACTTAGTCGATGGTCTTTGTGAGCACCTGGATTTATTAAGCTCATAATACTTAGTCATCCAATTGACCCTAGTATTATCAACCAAATAAACCCAGTCTCGAGAGATGTATACTCCCCAGAATGCAGTATACATACCTCACAACAAAAGAATGTATCAATTCCATACAACACATAGTACATAAGCAACAAACCAGAAGTTAATATTAACAAGGAAATAGCTAATACAAAAGAGGGGCCCTTAGGCCAAATAGCAACAAGAACTACAAGATAACAGCGGAAGCAAAAGTGCCATAAAGATGGCTATAACACAAAGCCAATCAGTGTGCCTTAACCCCTAGGCATCTGACCGGACCGCCAAGCTAGTCGTCGAAGAAGCTGCAACACGTAGCACAAAAGAGAGGCTCTAAGAGCTCCCCTTCTTCCTCTGCAACAAAAGCCACAAAAAAAATGCCACAACCACGGGCAGATGAGTACATAAAGTACTCCGCAAGACTTACGTGTGAGATAATAGAACTATAAATAGCTACATGCAAGCTTTATTTAAGTGGATGAGGCTTTGGACTCATTTTAGCATAAAGCAAGTTTCATTTGCAATAACATAATAGATTGAAGGCAATTTGGCAAAGCATTTTAATTGTTGAAATAACAACGAGATAAATAACATAGTAACAACAACAAGATCAACCTGGAAGTGACTAACCCAATAGTCACCACAACAATAGCATTAACTCCCCGTTCATACCAACCATGTCAAGTTTTAATTAAAGGTTGTAGTCTAATTCTTACGGGAAATAACCAAGCGTGTCCATAACCTAGGACGAGGCTATTCGAATAGTTTTATCCCTGCAGGGGTGTACCAATGTACCCACACGTCAGACCGCCTTTCCTTTAAGCACACTACCTTAGGTGTGCTGGCACGGCTAAGTCCTACGAGACATTTCCAATGGGCGGTGCTAATTCGACGACCAAGACAACCCACGGGATAAGGACCCAATGGATGACCTAACCGGCCCGCCCTTTGCTCCATTCCCACACCACACACACACATTTTATCTTTAAACACACCAACCGAAAGCGACCCCAATTAGCACCGCCCAAAGTACTTAGTCAAGAGAGGTCCCATATCCCCTCGTGTGGTTAGCACGCATAATTGCTTGGATCAATGGTGCAAGAATTAGGTCCTTGTTGACTCGGGCATACCACCACATCCAAAAACCACACCATCCATCCAATATGCCCAAGTCTAAATCAATCTTTTATTTTTAGTTTTTGATTTTACAAATTAATCAAAGCACAAGTGCTGGACATATAGGAGTAATAATCAGTTTTGAGTGATCAAGACCATCGACTAAGTCGATGATCGCCCATTACTACCGTTACTAAGCATGTCTAAGCAGTAGAAAACGCAACTACTAAGTGATAAGAGCTCATCCAACGAGCTCAAACCACAGCAAATAACCTAGGCTCATTGGTAGTAGAGGATAAACAACTCCTACGGATTATGCAACTATAGGATTACTAGCGACATTTAACACAAAGTAGCATGCATACATAGAAGTGAAACAAAATATTAAGTTTTAAAGTAATGGGACAATGATGGAAATGATCAAACTGCTTGCCTTGTTGCTGGCCAAGTTGTGGCAGAGGGTCACTCTCGGGATCACCACAAATGTCGAAACCTAACGGAAAGGCGAGAAAGAACCGATAAGAACGACGAAAAACCAAAAGACGCAACAGAGAAACTTCTCCGAATGCTATGAAAATTTCACAGCAGCAAGACAATGATTTATCATGAATTTAGCAACAAGAACCAATTGATTTGGATTCTTAATGCAAAAGATATGATAAAATCAATTCTGCTCAGCCTATTAATACCAAACTGCACTATTCACTAATTTAATTATGAGGCAACATTTTCTAGAACAGAAGTGAAGCTGAAATTTTTACTGTAAAACCAGCACCTCATGAGATGAATAACACAATTGAGTTCACCTCATTTGGAGCTATTATGCACTCTCTACAAATTTTCAAAAACAAGAACTTGAACAAAATTATAATGCACAAGTCCTCATTTTTATAACAGCAACATGCTCAAAACTAATTTTCACAGTGAGTTCATTAATAGAGGAAACCCACAAGGTTGGCCTCACTCAAAAATAATCTACAGAGCATTAGTTATTGATTTTACAAGTTAATTGAATTTTTAAAGAGTCATTTAAAGGTAGTTTTAAATTTTATTTGTGAAACCATGTTCGAACTGAGCTGGGCTCATAACCATTTTAGATTGGAGTCCAGGTCAAACCAGAGCTAACACCACAGAAGCATTCTATTTGGATTTAAATTGAAGAAGTTATGAAATTTTAAAGTTCCTACCTCCTTGAGTTCCTAAAATAATAGCTCACAGAAATTCTAAAAAAGTCACAAGGACATGGGAGGTCGTGAGCCACAGATCACAGATCTAACGGCTTAGACCTCCCAGAGGTAACGCACACACGCCGCCATGAGGTCCAGAGGTCTGGACCTCCTAGCAACGCAAGTCAAGTGCGAGACGAGGAGGTCATGGCCGTTGAAGGTGAATCCAACGGACCACAACGATGGGGGGAGGTCGGGACGGACCAGATCTAAAGAGGAGGACATAAGCGGTTCAGATCAGCGGGAGGTCCAAAGTAGAGATCTAAGCGTCCACAGACCTCCAAGGAGGTGCAGGCGGCCACGATCGCGCAAGGGAGGTCTTGGGCGCTCCGGATCTCCTCGGAGGAGGTCTGGACATCCAGATCTCGCGACCACGTGCTTGCGCGCACACACGCTTTCGGACAAGAGTTTATGCGCTGGCGGGACACGGGGAGGTCCGCGCGCGGGAGGCCTTAATTGCGCGCGATAAAGGGCGGATTTAAGGACATCAAGACACAACCAATGATTGCGAGATTGAGCAATTGATGACCGCATTAAACACAGCGGATCTCTGTCCTAAAAAACGACAACGGTGCTGCCGTGTCCGGCAAAGACCGAGCTCAAGGATTTGGTTCTCGCCGGCGATGTAGACCTCGCCGGCGACATCCATAATACCGTTGGGTCCGCAATAACCATGCGCACCAACGGACCTCCTCTCGGCGGCGACGGCCTTGAGCGCCCGGCAGCCGGAGAGGGCAAATGAAGGCCAAGACGCCAAAACCGAAATGCATAATCAAGCTCATACGCGACATTCAAGCGTGTGCCAAGAAAAGCTCGCGACATCATTCAGCGGGTGCCGCAGACTAAGGGACTAACAGGAGGAGTACCGGAGGTCCTAAGGTCTTTGAGGAGGTCGAGGAAGGAAGGACCGGTGCCTGGGAGGAAAGGTGCTCCACGGCCAAAGCTCCAGCTCCAGATTCCACTTTGTCCACCTCTGTAAATGCCCAAACTAATCAAGTTAGGACTTGCTCCCAGAGGGAATGGCACAAAAGAAGCTCAGAGAAAAGGAGGAAAAACTCTAGTGACCCTTGTCCACCGAGGAGCTTCAAGCTCCAAACAATGGCGGCCAAGGAAGCTTTGGTGGTTTAGAGCTCACAAAGACAGGTGTAAGCCAAGGAACAATGGTGTGCAAAGGAAGCCAACAGCACGATGGGGAGGCTTTATACTTAGGGCACAGGAGGTCGTGGACCCTTGGCTAAGCTCATGGTGAGCTTGGCCCATGGGAGGCCCATGGCTTGGACAAGACACAAGGTTGACAAGGTGCAGCCTGTCTTGACGACGGAGAGCGGACAGGTAAATCTTAAATGCGTCAAAGAGTTGTTAAAAGTACACATGGCGGTGTGCATTAACTCCCCGCTCAGAGCTCGCAGCATGACCATGGAAGGAGAAGAACAGGAGGTCTTTATGACCGTTGGATAAGACCAGGGGGTCCTAACCATCGGATGACAATTTTGAACCGTTATGTTTTAAGTGGTGGGAGGAGGTCCCACCACACGATCAAGAGATGGGGAGGTCGTGGCCTCCGATTTCCTTAATGTGTAAGCGCACGTGGGAAAATGGGACGGGGAGGTCCAAAGCGTTGGATCTCCATCCAGCAGTCGCGGACCTCTGTGAGGTCTTAACTGCACGCGAACATAAAAGCATGAGGGGAGGTCATGGCCTTTGGATTAAAATCCAAGGCACCGACACGATGGGAGGTCGACACGCACGAAGCGAAGGGGAGGTCGTGACCATGGATTTTAATCAACGGTGCACAACACGAGATAGGGGGGAGTGCAGGCGCTTGATATTTTGAGAGGAGGTCGTGGGTCGTTGGATCCGATCCAACGGCCACGACCTCGTTTAGGTGGGAGGTTTGTTTAGTTCAGCGGTGAGGGAGGTCGAGGCGGTTGGATGTAAATCCAATGACTATGACCTCGCCAAGGTGGAAGGTGGTTTTGGGGTTTGATAACAAGGGGAGGTCGGGGCGGTTGGATCTTAATCCAAGGGCTATGACTGGACAAGGTGATAGATATCGAAAGGAGGTCTTTGCGGTTTTACACAGAGGAGGTCATGACCGTGGATCTTTGATCCAACGGCTATGACCTGATGAGGTGGGAAAGGAGGTCGAGATGGGGTTGAAATTTGGACCGACTTTGCACAAATAAGCTAGCCCAAGGAACAGAGCCATGTTTTAAGTTTAATTTCTAACGGTGAGACTTTGCAAAATTGTTTGGGATAGCAATTCAACTCCAAAATTCATGAAATTTTACAGGAGCTTGTTGACAATGAGATTAACCTGACATAAAATTTCCAGAGGTTATTATGCAATGCATTTTCTCAGGAAATTCATTAAGGTTGTTTAAAGGATTGTTTTACCTCCAAAATTTATCAAACTAGTTTTACAACTTGTGATATTTTTCAGAGGGTCCCACATCAACTTTAGGACCAAGGAAATATTTCCAAATGATCGGCACAAGATTTAAGATAATTGGAAAACGAGTTTGACTTTTGGTCAACAAGAGCGTTGTGTTTTTGGATTACACAACTCTTGGACAAGAATTACATGAGAGATTAGGGGTTTTCGAGATGTGAGAAAAAGTTTTAATTTCTACACATATAATTATACTTGAATAACCCTAATTATACATTTGGGATGTTACAGTCTTGATCACTCAAAACTGATTATTACTCCTATATGTCCAGCACTTGTGCTTTGATTAATTTGTAAAATCAAAAACTGAAAATAAAAGATTGATTTAGACTTGGGCATATTGGATGGATGGTGTGGTTTTTGGATGTGGTGGTATGAGAGAGTCAACAAGGACCGAATTCTTGCGCCATTGATCCAAGCAATTATGCGTGCTAACCACACGAGGGGGATATGGGACCTCTCTTGACTAAGTACTTTGGGCGGTGCTAATTGGGGTCGCTCGGTTGGTGTGTTTTAAAGATAAAATGTGTGTGTGTGTGGTGTGGGAATGGAGCAGTGGCAGACCGGTTAGGCTGTCCATTGGGTCCTTATCCCCGTGGGTTGTGCGGGTCAAAATTAGCACTGTCCATTGGAAATGTCTCATAGGACTTAGCGTGCTTAAGCACACCAAAGGTAGTGTGCTTAAAGGAAAGGCGATGCGGCGTGTGGGTACATTGGTACACCCTTGCGGATAAAACTATTGAATAGCCTCGTCTAGGTTATGGACACGCTTGGTTATTTCCGTAAGAATTAGACTACAACCTTTAATTAAAACTTGACATGGTTGGTATGAGCGGGAGTTCATGCTATTGTTGTGGTGACTTGGGTTAGTCACTTCCAGGTTGATCTTGTTGTTGTTGTTACTATGTTATTATCTCGTTGTTATTTCAACAATTAAAATGCTTTGCCAAATTGCCTTCAATCTATTATGTTATTGCAAATAAATGTTGCTTTATGCTAAATGAGACATACAACCTCCACTTACATAAAGCTTGCATGTAGCATATGTTATAGGCTGTTATCTTACACGTAAGTCTTGCGGAGTACTTTATGTACTCATCGCCCGTGGTTGTGGCATTTTGTGGCTTTTGTTGTAGAGGAAGGAGGTGAGCTCCAAGAGCCTCTCTTTTGTGCTACGTGTTGCAGCTTCTTGACGACTAGCTTGGCGGTCGGTCGAGATGCCTAGGGGTTAAGGCACCTTGATTGGCTTTGTGTTATAGCCATCTTTATGGCACTTTTGCTTCATTGTGTATTCTTAGTAGTTCTTGTTGTTATTTGGCCGAAGACCCTCTTTTGTAATAACCTATTCCTTATTAATATTAACTTCTGGTTTGTTGCTTATGTACTATGTGTTGTATGGAATTGATACATTCTTTTGTTGTGAGGTATGTATACTGTATTCTGGGGAGTATACATCTCTCGAGACTGGGTTTATTTGGTTGATAATGCTAGGGTCAATTGGATGACTAAGTATTATGAGCTTAATAAATCCAGGTGCTCACACTAATATATAATATGAATTTACATTTAATTATGTTTATGTTGTTAAGGAGGATAAATAATTCTCTAATATGCAATATAATTTGACACTTTCATTGGTGAAGTTATATCTTTTCTTTATGTGTACACTACCCATCAAGTTATCCGTGACTGATTTGAATCCGTTCCGCATCTGCCCCATGTGTCTGTATCTTGAAAAATCCACATTGTATCCGGGGAAAAATATATGGATTACGATACGGGAAAAGCAATATCCGCTCATATCCGACCCGTTTTCACCCCTTTTAATAATGGAGATCGACTCCCTTGCCTTGGTTAAGCTTTGGAATACCCAGGGCCAGCATCGATTGGTGATTTCACCCATCATTTATGAAATCCAGGAGCTTAGCAGGGGTTCTGATAATTTCAAATTATGTTTGTCTGCCCAGATGCAAACTCGGGCCATCTATGCGCTAAGAAAGTATCTTCGAGTCGGCAATGGTGTACATGGTTAAACCAAATACCCGACTTTTTATGTACTTGTCTACTCACAGACTGTACCCCCTATTTCTGAGTAATGAAATGTTGCTCCTCTTTCTCGACAAAACAAAAGTATAATTCAATGAAAAGAACATTACGGAAGGAATAAACATAACCAAACTCCAGGCTATCATCTACATGCATGTCCAAGCTTGAGAGAGAGAGAGAGAGATGGACAAGAAGTTAAGCATGAATGCCACATTTTGCCGCTCTCTGTACCGCACTGTACAAATGGCCACAATAAACTCACTTGGCCGCATGCAAGCTAGATGTCACGTCTCAAGAATCGATCGCTAGTGGTGGTGGTGCTCCCCGTCGGCGAAACTGCAGCTTGTGTTGTCTTTCTAACAAAAAAATCATCTTGTGCAGTTCGGAAGCACCACCACCACCACTAGAAATTCTTGAGACGTGATGTCTCAAGAATTTCTAGTGGTGGTGGTGGTGCTCCCGATCGGCGACATCCGCAGACCGGACAGGTGGGCGCCGTCGCAGCCATCTGGTCGGCCGACGGCCGGTGGAACGCGTGCCGGCAGTCCGGCGGCCGCCGGAGCTTGTCGCCGTCGGCGTAGTCCGCCAGCACACCGCGCACGCGTGTCGTCGTCCGCACCGCCGCCGCAGCGATGATCGCTCGGCGAGTACACCATCGTCGGGTAGCTGCCAGACAGCCTCGTCGAGCCCGCTGCCCGGCCGACCTCCACGTCGCCGCCGCGTCGCTCCTCTGCGACGGCGACGTCGCGGTGCCGCGGCGACGGTTGGAAGCGAAGAAGGTGGCGGCGGAGAGCGCGACTAAGCGCCACGGAGGCGGCGATCAGCACGTAGTCCTTGGTCATGGCAGCGTAGGTAGCGATAGCACCAACCACACCGTGCACAAGTAGAACTCTCCTGGTTGATTGATTCCCCTTCATTTATCGGCGTCCTGCGTCAAATTTCGTCTGACCACCTCTGATCGGATCAAATCGCCACCGTCGATCGTGAATCAAGATAGGCGCAACGCGACTATAACGATATGATGCCAAATAAAATAATTACTACCGCTTCGCTTGTTCGTTACTTGTTGCGTGAGCGATTCTTGTTCGTCGATTGCCCGCAACGCGCTGGCCAAAACGGCAGCGTCTACAGAAGAGAAAAGGGCGGCGGCGTCGCGTGGAGGAAAGGAGGCGAGGGCAGCGGCGGCGCCCGCAGTGGGAGGAGGAAGGGAAGAGGCCGGCGACGCTTCCGCGCGACGGAGACGGCGACGAAGGGGAGTGGCGCGGGGAGGCGGCGCAAACCAGATGAGTCCCTCTTACCTAGGGTTTGCGGGTGGGGCTTATGGTGGCGGCGGCTCTGGCGTGGTTGGAGGAAGGGTGGGTGGGGAGGCGGTGGTGGGGATGAGGAGAAAAGGCGGCCGGGTGGCCTTTTATAGGGCAAGGAGGAGGTGGGAGCGAGGGGGCGGCAAGAGGCGACAAGGCGTCTTGTGGCGAGTGGCGGGGTGAGGTAGAGGCGGCGAAGGCGGTGGAAGGTGCTGGAGGTGATGCGGTGGTGCGGGAGGTGGCAAGGGGTGACGGGACGGGGCGGCGCCGCATGGGCATCGGCTTAAGTGGCGCCGCTGGTGCAGGCGGCGGCCAGAGGCGGTGGCGTCCACGCCTCCCCTGGTGACGCGAGCGACGGGGTGGAGGCGGCCTCGGGCTAGGGCGTGACCGGGAGGGGAAAGCGGGGAGGGAGAAGGGAAAGCGGGATTTGGGGATTTTGCTGAAATTTTGGACGAAAACGAAATCCAAATCAAACTCAAATTCATTTTTGGAATTTTGAATTTTGCAGGTGTTTCAAGCTATGTGCAAGACACGATAGAAAGCAAGAAAGCATGCATGCCGCATTTTGCCGCTCTCCGAACTGCATTGTACAAATGGTCACAACAAACTCTCTTGGCTGCATGCAAGCGAGCTACATGTCACGTCTCAAGAATCGCTAGTGGTGGTGGTGGTGCTCCCGTCGGCGACGTCCGTGAGCCGGACAGGTCGACGCCGTCGCGACCGTCGGCCCCACCGGTCGACGACCAGCGTGGAACGCGGTGCGGCGGTCCGGCAGCGCCGGAGCTTCGTCGCCGTCGGCGTAGTCCGCCGAGCACTTCGCGCCGCGTGTCGTCGTCCGCACCACCGCCGCGCGACGATGATCGCTCGGCGAGTACACCATCGTCGGGTAGCTCGCCAGACAACCTCGTCGAGCCCGCTGCCGGCCGACCTCCACGTCGCCCGCCGCGTCGCTCTCGCGACGGCGACCGCGATGCCGGCGGCGGCGGTTGGAGCAGAAGAAGGTGACGGCGGAGAGCGCGACTAGCGCGGCCACGGAGGCGGCGATCAGCACGTAGTCCTTGGTCATGGCCGCGTAGGTAGCAGTAGCACCAACCACACCGTGCACAAGTAGAACTCTCCCTGGTTGATTGATTCCCCCTTCATTTATACGCGTCCCCGCGTCAAATGTCGTGCGGCCACCTCCTGATCGGATCAAATCGCCACCGTCGATGCTACTATAACAGTATGATGCCAAATAAAATAATTACTACCGTTGCGCTGTTCGTTACTTGTTGCGTGAGCGATTCTTGTTCGTCAGTTCCTGAAACCTTCCTCGTCACCAAGAATTCTCTGAATTTTTAACGACGTCTGTTAGAGCCTAGGAATATATATATTCGCGAAATCTCGCCCTGCTACGAACGGAATTGCGACAGCTAAAAAGGGCTCTCCATGCCTGAACAAACAATGATAGGAGAATAGGATACTTAAGCAGGTACAGATGGTAATTAAGGTGGTAAAGTGCACCCTTAATGATGCAGGGAATGAGATCTCTGTACCTTGATTGCTTGTGGAGAAACCGGATTAATGTAATGTAATGATACGATACGAGCTTGAATCGGTCTGACCTTGTAAAGTAATTAATGCTGCTACGTAGTGATGAGAAGAAACCTTTGGCCTTTTAATTTGATTGATCCTTGAGAAGCTGTTACATTGCCGGACTGTGAACAGGACCTCTTGGACGGGAAGCGGCTTCGGAAGTTCGTTGTTTCCGGAAGCCGATTGGGCTAAGTGATTGGGAATCTATCTGAGCAATAGCGGTAGGGAGGCCCACTTAGCAGACCTGAGAGCTCGATTACAAAAAGGAAGGTTCCGAGTGTTGTTGGAATATGGATGATGTAATCTCTGAACTCCTTTATTCTCTGCCTTTTCTCTGAACTTCCTCTCCCTCTTATTTGTTCTTCCCCAATTCCTCCGAATACTTGTGAAACTACTTTCGGTGATATCAAAGTACACGAAATTGGGAGAGGTTGGTAATAATTGGTATCAGAGCCATACCAAGCCCTGGATCCTCCACGCTACCGAACCAGGGCGCAGATCAAGACGCAGGAGATGGATCATCAACTTGCAGAACTAACCAAGGCGATTATGGCGCAAGGAGAATCGCTCAAGAAATTGGAAGTCAGGAGTGAGGCTATTCAGGTCACCGTGGAAGAGATTAAACCAGGAGTACTTGAATTGCAAAAATGGAAGCCGGAGATGGAGCAATCAGTTGATGGGTTACGGGCGGAGGTCGTCGAACTGCGATCGCAATTGGTTCAACTCACTCTCAACTCCAGTCCAATGGTTCGATTAGGTGATCGACCACCGATTCTGCCATCACCTGATGTCAAGCACGATCCAACAATGACTGGAATTTTTTTGCCATTAAGGAAAGGGGAATCACCTGCTAACCGAGGAGAACAAGGCAACCGAGGAAAAACTTCTGGGGAAAATTTTGCTCTACGACCACCTCCGAACCATGGTACGTTTGATCATTGTGAGTTGTTTTCTCCTTTGTCTGGTGGTGTTGCTGCATCATGTAGACATCAGGGTTCCTATCATCATCATCCATTTCCTCTGAAACTTGATTTTCCCCCATTTGATAATGAGAACCCGAAAGCATGGCAACTCAAATGTGAGAATTATTTTCAAGTCTGTTTAGTGCATCTGGACTTCATGGTGAACATCGCAACTATGTATTTTATGGGAGGAGCTCTATTATGGTTGCAGTCGTCTCAAGCTCACATCCGTTTCAATACATGGGAAATGTTTGCTGAGGCTGTGTGTAGTCGTTTCGGTCGAGAGGAATTGCAACAGATTGTGAGACAATTTAGTCGTTTGCGTCAAACAACCTCGGTGACTGAATATGCAGACAAATTCAATGATCTCATGCATAATTTTTTGGCACATCATGCATCATGGAATCCTGTGTTTTTTGTTACCCAATTTGTGGATGGGTTGCGTGGGGATATTCGATCAGCAGTGGTCTTACACCGACCACAAGATTTAGATACGACAGTGGCCTTTGCTGGTTTGCAAGAAGAGGTATTGGATTCCATGAGAAAAGAGCCTCGCCGAGTTGAGTCACCGTCAGTCACCCGTTCAGGGTTACGAACTGCAGTGTCTCTGCCGCTACTACTTGGGAGAACCTCTCAACTTGTCAAAGATGATGACCAGAGGAGCATTGAAGGGGCACGAGCAACTCTAGTTGATGAAAAGCTTGTTGCACTTCGAGCTTTCAAAAGAGCAAAATGCCTTTGTTACACTTGTGGAGAAAGATGTTCTCAGGAGCACCGATGTGGACTGAAAGTCCAACTTCACGTTGTGGAAGAATTGTGGGAATTATTGAACAACACGGAGAGGGAGTGTAACATCCCAAAAATGGCTAAATACAAAAATATGATATTTTTAAAAAACTTTTTGAATAATAATCTATGTCATCATATTTTGGATTGCATTTTTGGGAATATTGGAGCAACATTTCCTCTTGTCGTCACAAGTAATGTACAACAGAAAACCCTAATTTCAGAAACCTTAGATACAGGAACCCTAGGAACTTAAATCATAAAAGCAAAATAATCATATACCAGTAAATCACCATGGCAAGTGTTACCTTGAAATATTACAAGAATTAGAAACCTTAGGGGCATAAAATGCTAAACCTAATGATTTAAGTATTACATGAATTGTAAACACTAAAGCCGAAATTGTGTCCAGAAGCCGATTAGAATTTTTAAAGCAATTGGCAGAATTTTTAGCAAGACTAAAGTTCTATTATTTTTCCTAATAAAATTTTTCTCTTCCTAAATCAATTAATAAAATCAGGAGCTTAAAATATTTTTAAAGAAAACTAAGGAACAAATAAAATTCTACAAAAATTACAGCATGAACTAGACTTTGTCAGAAGCATCCCCCCCAAAAGTTTCATGATTTTTGGAGTTATGAATCTATATTTAAAAATTAGCTTGAACTGTCAGCCTTTGTGTAGAAATTCGAAAAACCCATTTTCCTTTTATTACTCCAGCCGACAACCAGGCCCACTTGCAGATCATCCCTTCCACGCAGCCCCAGCCTCGGCTTGCATGCCCGCCACGACGCGCCACCGCCCATGCCGCCGACCACCTCCGAGCTCGTTGCCCCTGCGGCTATAAAGCAATGCCCAGCCTGCCTCCGCCCTTCCTCTGTATTATTTCCCTTCCCTTCCCTTCTCCAAGCACGAGACCAAGGAGCTCAAGAGCCGAGTGCGCAGGTTGAGCTCCGAACGGCGCTCGCAGGCGCGCCTCGCCGTTCCGGCCGGCGCGAAGAGCCTCTCCCCCAAATGATCGCGTCACGGCGCGTCCTAGCACACGGGAATACGTTACCCTCAGTCAATCGCAAGCTTCACCCACCGGAGAGCCGCGCCTCGCCCCCTTCTTCGGCTCCGGCCAAAACCCGCCGCCGCCATCGCCGCCCATGCTCCGGTGAGGCTCTCTTCAATTCCTCCCCTTAGAGCATCCTCACACTCCCCTCTAGCTTCCCCTACCACCCACTCCAGCCCCCTTCCTTCGTAGCGCCGCCGCCACGGCAAGCCGCCCGCGCCGCCGCAAGCTCTAGTCGCCGGGCCGCCACTGATCCTCCTCGCCGCAATCGTCGGTTCCGGAGGGTTCCCCGCACCTCACTGATGCTCACGCACGCGCCGTATCCCTGGTTTAGCCGCCGGTTTCCCGCCGTGGCCGTCGGCCACCTGCTGCCACCGCCGCGCGTGCTCGCCCCGTCGCCCTGGTGCATCTCCGGCCATGCCGCCACTGCCCATGAGCTCGCCTCAGCCGCCCCGTTACATTTTGACCGACCACGGCCACTGCAGCCACCGCCTCCGCCGGCGCTGCCCTCGCCGCCGAGCCGCTCGGCCTCCTCTGTTGATCTCTGCACAGTGTGCCTTGTATCCTTCTGTGTGAATGTAGTGTATGTGAGACTGACCCTATGGTCCATTATGTTGGCTCCAAACCGAAAATACTTCAGCCAATCGGAACCAGAAACTCACGCTTACACAGACTCGGTAGAATCTGGGTTGTCGGACGTACTGGAAACCAATCCTTGATGAAGATGAGGCACACACGACGTGCACTAGAAGTTGATCAACACACACGCTAGAAGCTGTGAGGACACGTTGCTGAACTCCTTGCGTGTAGCACATACAGCACACGTACACGGGAAGAATAGAGGATTTGGTGCTGCACTGCGGCAGCGTTTACTTCTTTTTTTCTTCTCTATTGCTTCAATCAGAACACATAAGAATATATGTCATTTTAAAGACTACGAAACTTGCTAATCAAGTCAAAACTAAATATGAAAAGCTAAATATGGAAAGCTAAACATGGAAGGCCTAAAAAAGGAAACAAACTAAATTGATCCGATGCTGATTGCATCAGGATCTTAACAACCTATTACTTGGCAAGTCTAGATTAATTTCCAACAATCCCCCCTAATCTAGACTTGCCGACTCTAACTTGTTGCGGCAGTCGGTCTCAACTACGACTTGCCCAACTGATACTCGACACAGGATGACGAACACACCTCCTCAACATCCCGGACACAACGACTCAGGACGGCGAACACATCTCCTCAACGTCTCGGGCTCAACTCCATGGACGCACACACAAATATGGCACCGCAACCGTCTAGTACCAGCACAACACTTTCACCTTTGCAACGCGCAACTCATCTTGCGTTCCATCGACGTGTAGGCTCCTCCTCGTCACGGAGCCATATGCACCGTGCAGTGCGTCGGTCTCGTCGCATCGAGTCGCCACGCCCTGCCGTGGGCTCCGCCACTACCACGCCTGATGTGTCGCCGGGATCTGCCACGTGCGTACTCCCGTCGCGCGCTACGGGAGCCCATCCCTCCGCCGTGATGCGCCGCGTTCGCGCCATAGCAGCGCCCGCACCTTGCCTCCCGCGTGCGTGCGTCCGCCTTGGCGCCTGCGACGCAGCCGCTCCCTGCCGCGCACTCATGCGCATGCGCACGCTGCACTAGCGCTGCGCGCGCTCACACGCAAGCGCTTGCGTAGCCGCCCGTGCGTGCTCTGCTTTCCATTCTTGCATGGCCATCTCTCTTTTTACATGGCCATCAGGAGCTCATCTCCATCCATGATGCCTTGCGCCAAGACATGCACCCTGCTGTGCAGGCGACGCTCGTCGTTGCACCAACGATCTCGCCGTCGGAACGCAGCTTCACAGCCTCACTCTGATATCAATTGTTAGCTCCAAACCGAAAAAACTTCAGCCAATCGGAACCAGAAACTCACGCTTACACAGACTCGGTAGAATCTGGGTTGTCAGACGTACTGGAAACCAATCCTTAATGAAGATGAAGCACACACGACGTGCACTAGAAGTTGATCAGCACACACGCTAGAAGCTGTGAGGACACGTTCCTGAACTCCTTGCGTGTAGCACATGCAGCACACGTACACGGGAAAAATAGAGGATTTGGTGCTGTACTGCGGCAGCATTTTCTTCTTTTTTTCTTCTCTATTGCTTCAAGCAAAACACATAAGATTACATGTCCTTTTAAAGACTACGAAACTTGCTAATCAAGCCAAACAATGATAGGAGAATAGGATACTTAAGCAGGTACAGCTGGTAATTAAGGTGGTAAAGTGCACCCTTAATGATGCAGGGAATGAGATCTCTGTACGTTGATTGCTTGTGCAGAAGGATATGGTGTTAATCTGGGCTTAGGAGAAACCGGATTAATGTAATGTAATGTAATGATACGATACGAGCTTGAATCGGTCTAACCTTGTAAAGTAATTAATGCTGCTACGTAGCTGGACGCAGACTCGGTGCAAGACTGAAGTGATGAGAAGAAACCTTTGGCCTTTTAATTTGATTGATCCTTGAGAAGCTGTTATATTGCCGGACTGTGAACAGGACCTCTTGGCTGGCCGAGACGGGAAGCGGCTTCGGAAGTTCGTTGTTTCCGGCAGCTGATTGGGCTAAGTGATTGGGAATCTATCTGAGCAATAGCGGTAGGGAGGCCCACTTAGCAGACCTGAGAGCTCGATTACAAAAAGGAAGGTTCCGAGTGTTGTTGGAATATGGATGATGTAATCTCTGAACTCCTTTATTCTCTGCCTTTTCTCTGAACTTCCTCTCCCCTCTTCGCTGTTCTTCCCCAATTCCTCCAGAATACTTGTGAAACTACTTTCGGTGATATCAAAGTACACGAAATTGGGAGAGGTTGGTAACAATTGGCATCAGAGCCATACCAAGCCCTGGATCCTCCACGCTACCGAACCAAGGTGCAGATCAAGATGCAGGAGATGGATCATCAACTTGCAGAACTAACCAAGGCGATTATAGCGCAAGGAGAATCGCTCAAGAAATTGGAAGTCAGGAGTGAGGCTATTCAGGTCATCGTGGAAGAGATTAAACCAGGGGTACTTGAATTGCAAAAATGGAAGCCGAAGATGGAGCAATCAGTTGATGGGTTACGGGCGGAGGTCGTCGAACTGCGACCGCAATTGGTTCAACTCACTCTCAACTCCGGTCCAGTAGTTCGATTAGGTCACCGACCACCGATTCTGCCATCACCTGATGTCAAGCACGATCCAACAATGACAGGAAATTTTTTGCCATTAAGGAAAGGGGAATCACCTGCTAACCGAGGAAAACAAGGCAACCGACGAAAAACTTCTAGGGAAAATTTTGCTCTGCGACCACCTTCGAACCATGGTACGTCTGATCATTGTGAGTCGTTTTCTCCTTTGTCTGGTGGTGTTGCTGCATCATGTAGACATCAGGGTTCCTATCATCATCATCCATTTCCTCCGAAACTTGATTTCCCCCCATTTGAAAGTGAGAACCCGAAAGCATGGTAACTCAAATGTGAGAATTATTTTCGAGTCTATTCTGTGCATCTGGGCTTCTTGGTGAACATCGCAACTATGTATTTTATGGGAGGAGCTCTATTGTGGTTGCCGTCGTCTCAAGCTCACATCCGTTTCAGTACATGGGATATGTTTGCTGAGGCTGTGTGTAGTCGTTTTGGTTGAGAGGAATTGCAACAGATTGTGAGACAATTTAGCTGTTTGCGTCAAACAACCTCGGTTACTGAATATGCAGACAAATTCAATGATCTCATGCATAATTTGTTGGCACATCATGCATCATGGAATCCTATGTTTTTTGTTACCCAATTTGTGGATGGGTTGCGTGGGGATATTCGATCAGTAGTGGTCTTACACCGACAACAAGATTTAGATACGGCAGTGGCCTTTGCTGGTTTGCAAGAAGAGGTATTGGATTCCATGAGAAAAGTGTTGGAAATATGCCCTAGAAGCAATCATAGAGATGCTTATATTTCATTATGTTCACAATATTTGATAATATGTTATCTTGTTCCTTGAATGAATCATCAGTCATGAAGATTAACGAGTATGTGACTTGTTGGTGAAGCTCTTTTTAACTTATGATGATGTCGTTCTAAAAGCATCCTTAGTCGAAAGTCACTGGTCGGAACACTAGTGACTCTACGACCAGCACATGTATTGATTGATGACCATGTTTCACCGGTCATAGATATAGGGATATCGAATCGATAATGTGAACACGTGTTAGAGAACATGGTGTTGGATAAGACCCACCTTGAGACACTATTGAGATTGTTATGATTCTATGTGTCGTTAGTTGGTCTCAAGCAATGATGATGTATAATCCTTAGACACGAGATCGGCATGGTTTCCTACATGTGTAATAGCACTCTTAGGGGTTACCAAACGCTACTAAATCGGGTAGTTATAAAGGTAGCTTTGGGTATGCTATGAAATATGTAGAGGATGTGATTTGGTGGGATATGGGATTTGCCCTCCTAACATAACAAGAGAGATATCGGGCCCTCAAGTGGTCGGATAAAGAAAGTGCATGGCCATGCAGTGATGGTCGAAGAGTTCGACCACATAAGGTTATCCGATACTCGATCGAGAAAGCATTGAATAGTCCATGGATGACACAACATCTCACCTGGAGTTCAACCAGATATCGTGAGGCAAAGGGAGAATACATGAGTAGATCGCTTAGTTCGACAAGCTACAGACTGGTCGTATGGAGATACAAGCAAGTCGTAGACTGGTCGAACGTAATCACAGAGTGGTCGAAACCAAGTCGTAAGGAGTTACGAGTTGGTCGTGATCAAATACGAACTGGTCGTATAGAGATAGGACCTGGTCGTAAGTGATGAGGACCTGGTCGTAGATCATATTGCATTAAGGTTCGTCCGATATAATTTGTGTGTATTCGGGAATCGTTATGCTAGGAACCGCTACGACTCGTGGCCGGAAAGTGTTTCCGAGTCACAACTGAACTACACATGAACCTAACGGGTCACACACTTAACGGGTTGGAACAAACCAGTATGAATACGATTCGTAAACGTGTTTAGATAGGATCCGTCACGGGCTCTATATAAGGAGATGCATGAGGCTATTAGGTAGAGGTGGTTGACGTGAGTTGCCCTACCGAAACTCTAGCCGCCATCTTCTTAAGAGCCTCCCCGTGCGATTTGGTGCTAGCAAACCGGCGTACGGTTGTTCCTTCCCTGGACGTGTGGATACCATAGAGGCGCTTCTACGTTGTTGCGCTTAAGGACGATCCGCGATCTTCGCAAGGAACTGCAGAGGTGCTGGAGGAGACGATCGACCACGACCACTGCATCAACGTGCTGGACGCTGGACGATCGACTACGACCAGTACATCGACGCGCTCTTCGTCGGACCAGCCGCCCGGCGCTTCTTCCGCCGCTCTGACGTCTAGTGGTAACGATCTGTGATCATCTTCTTGCTTGGCTTCCTGGTTTACGTGGTAGAAATTTTGAATTGTTGCTATCGTAGCCTACCCGTATCCCTTCAAAAAGTGCCTCGCCGAGTTGAGTCACCGTCAGTCACCCGTTCAGGGTTACGAACTGCAGTGCCTCTACCGCTACCGCCTGGGAGAACCTCTCAACTTGTCAAAGCTGATGACCGGAGGAGCATTGAAGGGGCACGAGCAACTCTAGTCGATGAAAAGCTTGTTGCACTTCGAGCTTTCAGAAGAGCAAAAGGCCTTTGTTACACTTGTGGAGAAAGATGGTCTCGGGAGCACCGATGTGGACCGACAGTCCAACTTCACATTGTGGAAGAATTATAGGAATTATTGAACAGCACGGAGAGGGAGTGTAACATCCCAAAAACGGCTAAATGCAAAAATATGATATTTTTTAATTTTTTAAAAATAATTATCCATGTCATCTTATTTTGGCCTGCATTTTTGGGAATATTGGAGCAATATTTCCTCTTGTTGTCACAAGTAATGTACAACAGAAAACCCTAATTTCAAAAACCTTAAATACAAGAACCCTAGGAACTTAAATCGTAAAAGCGAAATAATCATATACCAGTAAATCACCATGGCAAGTGTTACCTTGAAATATTACAAGAATTAGAAACCTCAGGGGCATAAAATGCTAAACCTAATGATTTAAGTATTACATGAATTGTAAACACTAAAAATTTGAAATCGTGTCGAGCGGATTAGAATTTTTAAAAGCAATGGCGAATTTTTAGCAAGACTAAAATTCTATTCTTTTTCCTAATAAAATTTTTCTCTTCCTAAATCAATTAATAAAATCAGGAGCTTAAAATTTTTTTAAAGAAAACTAAGGAACAAATAAAATTCTACAAAAATTACAGTATGAACTAGACTTTGTCAGAAGCATCCCCAAAAAGTTTCATGATTTTTGGAGTTATGAATCTATATTTAAAAATTAGCTTGAATTGTCAGCCTTTGTGTAGAAATTCGAAAAACCCATTTTCTTTTATTCCTTCAGCGAACTTTTTTTTATTTAACCTTTTTTTAAATTTTATTTTAAAGTTAACCTCTCGCGCACTTTATTTCCAATTCTGATCCATTTGGTCACGCCATCACCTGTGGTGGCGTGATAGTGTTGTTTGGTCACATCATGGGTGGTGGCGTGATTAAGAGAGTCAGAATTGGAAATAAAATGCGCGGGAGGTTAACTTTAAAATAAAATTTTAAAAAAGGGTTAAATAATAAAAAAATTCTCCTCCAGCCGACAACCAGGCCCACTTGCAGATCAACCCTTCCATGCAGCCCCGGCCTCGGCTTGCATGCCCGCCACGACGCGCCACCGCCCATGCCGCCGACCACCTCCGAGCTCGTTGCCCCTGCGGCTATAAAGCAATGCCCCCGCCCTTCCTCTGCATTATCTCCCTTACCTTCCCTTCTCCAAGCACGAGACCAAGGAGCTCAAGAGCCGAGTGCGCAGGTTGAGCTCCGAACGGCCCCCGCAGGCGCGCCTCGCCGTTCCGGCCGGCGCCAAGCCTCTCTCCCCCAACTGATCGCGTCACGGCGCGTCCTAGCACACGGGGATACTTTACCCTCAGTCAATCGCAAGCTTCACCCACCGGAGAGCCGCGCCTCGCCCCCTTCTTCGGCTCCGGTCAAAGCCCGCCGCCGCCATCGCCGCCCATGCTCCGGTGAGGTTCTCTTCAATTCCTCCCCCTTAGAGCATCCTCACACTCCCCTCTAGCTTCCCCTACCACCCTCCAGCCCCCTTCGTTCGTAGCGCCGCCGCCACGGCAAGCCGCCCGCGCCGCCGCAAGCTCTAGTCGCCGGGCCGCCACGGCTCCTCCCCGCCGCAATCGTCGGTTCCGGAGGGTTCCCCGCACCTCAATGATGCTCACTCACGCGCCGTATCCCTGGTTTAGCCGCCGGTTTCCCGCCGTCGCCGTCGGCCACCTGCTGCCACCGCCGCGCGTGCTCGCCCCGTCACCCTGGTGCATCTCCGGCCATGCCGCCACTGCCCATGAGCTCGCCTCAGCCGCCCCGTTCCATTTTGACCGACCACGGCCACCGCAGCCGCAGCCTCCGCCGGCGCTGCCCTCGCCGCCGAGCCGCTCGGCCTCCTCTGTTGATCTCTGCACAGTGTGCCTTGTATCCTTCTGTGTGAATGTAGTGTATGTGAGACTGACCATAGGGTCCATTAGTGGTGTTTAGGACTAAAGTAACTGATTGACAGTGGATTATGTTAAAAGGTTAGTTAAATTGTAGAAATCCGTTATATGTAAAACATAAATCTTTAATAACAGTAGGTCATAATTCGTCATAACAATAATAATAATAATAGTGATTTTTGGTTAATTGATGATTAATTAAAAACTATGCAGGGAAGATAGAAATGATCAGGACACTGATGTCGCACAAGAACAAGTTTAATTAGGAGCAAATTAATCATTAGCTAGTCACAACACACACACTAACAAGTTCTCTGTTACCTAAATGGTTAGTAGTTAGCTTAAGCAATTGAAAGGGGTAAGGTAGATTAATGAAGTGAGCATCGATTGTCACATGCAGCCAAGTAGTTAGATCAATAACTAAGAGATTAGTAGATTGACCATGTATAACAAGGTTTTTTAAAATCAAACAATGATATGGTTATGTTTAGACATACACGCATATATGATCTAACTTTAGTAAACCCTAGGCCATTAGCTATTGTCTAGTAAAAGTTAGTTTACTGAACAAAGATCAATATCGACTAGAACAATAATATGACCCGTACATTTCACCTATCATTAGGTCTTATCGGCAAATATGAACTAAACTAAGTCCAAGTAATGTGAGACTTCTCATCGGATAAACGATAATAAGATGAACTAGGTTAATTACTCATTAAATAAAGATTAGCAGCCAACAATACAACTGGTCAACTCGAAGGCTATTATCTAGCCATGCTCTGAAATTCCAGCTAAGGCTCATGGAATTTCCTTGATAAATATAAAATAATTAAAGAAACTATTAATTGAGCTAGGTTCCATGTGTTGGTGAGACTTGTGTCTGCCCAAAGCAAATCCTACACCTATGCATAGGTCTTACCTGGCTTTCATAGAACTTCCTCGGTAAATAGGAAGTAATAACTAAAATAATCGTGAAAGCATATAAGAGGATTGATTTTGACTGTATGATCATCGTGGATGTATACATAGAATGCCTGGAGAGAGTACTTGTGAGTACTAGGTGGCTTGTTAAGGAAAACAATATCACCTAGGCTCTAGGTATCGTACGTCGTCATTTGTTCCCAGTAGCAATACGATTCGTGATCTGAAAATAGATCTGAGAATATTACCTAACCAGGTAATCTCTCCCATCCAGTTAACCAGTGAGGAATGTTCCTGTGAACATTCTCTCTCTCTCTCTCTCTCTGAATGATCTATTTTGGTCTAAAGTATTTCCTTCATTCCAATCATCAACGGACATATTTTGTCTGTAGTATTTCCTTCATCAACTTTCTCGATTATACTTCATCTGAAGTATTTCCTTCATCAACTCCAAATGAGTGTGATTTGGTCTCATCTGAAGTAATCTGTCTTTCAAGGTATCGTTAGATGCGTTTACTTTAATTCGAAGTATTTCCTTTTGATTGAATGTATTTGGATTTATTGGATTTCATTTGGTTGCTTTCAGTCATTCCGGAGTTCAATCGTATTATGCGTAATTAGACTTTGAAGCTATGAAGGAACAACAACCCAACAAGAACAAGGACGGAATCAAGATTGTCCGAGCATTGAACATGATGATTATCAACACGTTGAGCAGGATTATTATCATAATGTCGAGAAAGACGAATATCAAAATATTGAGCCTTATCAGAATATTGAGCAAGGCGAGTCAATACTTTGATCATATTGCACCTAATTTTTACAATTATATTGCTTTAAATTATGAAATTGTATTGCTATATTTTATACAAATATATTGGTCTAGCTCATAGTTAATGCCTTAACAATAATTGTGTATATACTTCCAATCCTTGAACTTGAACACTATCCTTGTCACCCTAGAATTAATGTTTAACATACTAGTTAATAAGTCTGTATCTAAGTGTCATGCTTAGCCTTACATAGATACAATGTCATTCGGGCATTAAGTTGCCCGACATCAATCAACTCTTTGAAAATGTAGTTGGGTAGTCGAGGCTGGGAGCTTGGCTGGTATGTTGGATTAAAGGATATTTTGAAAACGAAAGAAAAACCTGAAAAACATATTTCGACTTAAGCGGCTGGAAAGAGTGGCTGGTGCCGGGGACACGAGAGAGAGTTGGTATGTGGATGTACCGCCCAAGTCAATTAAGGACCGAATCTGGTGACGACCTCTCATGTAAAACAGTGCAACCACAAGTCGGTAACATACGACCTGGCTGACTAATTTGTTTCGCCTTGGCGTGGCTTCGACGTTGGTGGATGCGGGCAGATAGATGGGGGAGAACGAAGCCGCGGTAACCGTACGTCGCTAAAAGGAGACCTCCGGGTGGGAGCGGGAGAGCACGAAGGAGGTGATACCTAGCGGTGCGAAGTTGCAATGAGGTGGGACATTGTAAAGGCCTTGTTATAATAAACATTAGCAACACACCTACGAAAGTGTGTCGGGGCAATGTAAGTTGATTGATCTCTTGTGGGTAAAGTGTACAAACTCTGCAGTTTAAGAAAACTATCTAGATAGCTGTGCTCACGGTCAAGAGCGATACTGAGAACTTGCTTGATATAGCTTTCCTTTTTATAAAACCATTGGTGTGAGTATTTGGAATGAAAAGGGTGGGTTTGAGCCCAACAGTTGGAAATATTGAGGTTGGAATCCAGAGAGTTGAGAAAGCCTGGTTAGGGACCAGTGGTAAATACGGGATAGCCTTAGTATTGAGTAGACGTACTCACTCAATGGTATAGCAGATGGAATCTCCACTAGTACTTTACAAACAAAAACTCAGTTTATAAAACCTGTATTGGTTAAAAATGCTAAGTCACATGATTTGCTACTACTTAATCTATTTCAATAAATGGCTTTGTGCAAAATAAACGGACCATAAGCCTTTCCTTTGATTAGCCTTGCATCTATAATAATTGCATTGTGTATTGGTTTGCGAGTACGGTTGTGTACTCATGCTCGCTATTTATATTCTTTTAGTCAGTAAGCACAAAAGAAGACTATAGGGATAAATATGAGCATTGGACAAGACTGAAGATCAAGAAGGCCAAGAACTAGGTTGCAAGTCCACAGTCGATTGCCGGTGGGCATATCGTGAGGGTTCCATGCGTTATACTCTGAATCTGCTTCCGCTGCTGTTCTCTAAAAAGTATTTGGCATGTTCGGCCATTCTGCAAGTCAAAAGCTGTAAGGTATATTTACGCTTTGTTTAATATTATGCAATAACTTTACATTTTCGTGATATGAATTTGAACCAACAATGTACCTGTGTGTGCTAGCTACTTGTGGGGACACCCGGGTTATTTCTGTAAGACCGAGGCCTACCCGGCCTTATAGAGATAACTCCGGGCCCCAAGTAAATGGATTCTAAGTTAACTTCATCTAAATGAGAGATCTTTACTGAAACTAGAGCCCCGGTGATCATGCGTACTGCTCCTCTGCAAGCACTGCATGATTATCGGTTCTCTAAACAATCAAAGACCACACTTAGTGAGTTAAAATGGAATCCATGAACAGTGAGCATGAGGTCATGTTGGCTCCCAAGATCAGCGGCCAACATGCCCCAAACTCACATATAGCATTGATCATATCCATACAACATTCATACATTCATAGGTCAAAAGACATACAACATAATAGTTCAAGTCTACAACTATTACAAGTGGCCGACCGACCAAATTCAAATAAGAACATAAAGTAACAGCGGAAGCAAGTAAATAAACCAAAATATCCAGCATGGTATGCCCATATCCCATCGGCAACCGACTGGGAGTTAAATGATAGCACTACTCGTCAGCGTCGCCTAAATCAGCGCTAACGAGCTCAACGGGCTCATAACCTTCCTCACCTGAAATTGCAGCAACCGGGTTGAGTACAAAGGTACTAGCAAGTCTTACACAAATAAATATTAGTTATGCTAGAGGTTGTTCCAAAGGATGGCTCATATTGGCTTGGTTTTGCAAAAGAGACGCAACAATTTACAACCTACACATACTAGTTTTTCAAGTGCCATTTTAAAATCAGATTTGAAGTAGAAGTAAAGCATGTGAATAAGTAGTAAATTGAATAATAAATGAACCAAACAAATGACAAAGTGGTTGTCCACTTTGATACAACAACAAACATGAACATCCCATTCGTGACGATACCAAGTTATAACCACAATTTTAATTCCAAGTCTAACAATAAGCAGCCACAAACTCAAGCGGTCGTCCATAACCGCGGACACGGCTATTCGAATAGATTTTTACCCTGCAGGGGTGTACTACTTTACCCACACGACTTGATTAGCTTGCAAGCCTCCAGATGCCTCTGAATATAGCATACTTCCTATGGTATGCCGGCTGGGTAAACCAAGACTTAGTATTTTTCAGCAAGTTGATATTATTGAGTTGAATCACCCATGCGCGACGTAACCCCACATAGGATAGGCTATACCACCTACCAACCAAATGGACACGCAAGTTGTGCCGAAAATACCGACCCAATTAATAAAGCTTAAATATGGCTCACCCTCACAATAAAGAATTGCAATCGGCACCCTACGAAACATATATGCGATGGAACACATATACGTCCTCACACCACCAGTCATCAACTCAACAACATCAACCCCTTACTTAACCAAGTAGCGCCCATACGCCACGTGTGATAGCACGAGTTTTGCTTGAACCGTAGGTACCCAAAGTTCGGTCCTTAATTGTCCAGACAAGTCAACTACTTACCCAAATCTCGTGCACAAAGGCACCATCACTAACCATCACTTGTCCAGACCAAAAGCTCATTTAAAATGACAAAATTTAACTCATAAAACAGATACGAAGATCTGAAACAAAAGCATAAAGTGGTAGCTGTGTTTATCCCATTATTATCGGGTTATTCCCGACAATCAGCTACCGGTTCTAGACTTGCATAGGCTAAGCAAATCCGAACAATATATTTCAACCATCCTAACTCAAGCATGTAGTACTAGAATAATTCAAGGATAACCTCAATGAATAGGAGATAACTAATCTACACATCACAAAAATAGCGACATTATCAAAATAGCATGTAAGCAATTATCATTGCACTAACTTAACAAAACTGGGATCAAATATGATGCAAAAGAAAATTCAAATGATGCTTGCCTTGCTGGGAGTTCACTTGCTCACTCTTCGTTACGTACTCACTTACTTCTGGCAACTCAGAATCTATAGAAAGATGATATCGAATAAACATCGAGAAAAGCCGAAAAATTCAAAGTGCTCACAAATGCATGAATTTTCTACAGTAGCTAGATGATGATTTTAGATGAATTTAGGTGAAAGCATTATTCTATTTGGATTTAGTATGTGAGAGTTATAGCAGTTTGAATATCAGTTTTCAGAAAAATCCAATTTAATTGTAATCTGTTACTGTTCACCGAATTTAATTATTTGGTCAAAATTTGTAGAGAAGTGGGGAGGCAAAGGATTATATGGATGGATAGAGAATATTAATATAAGACCAAAATAACTTGGTTCATCTCATTTGGAGTTTTTATAAATTAGTTATGAATTTTTGAAGTTAAAAGAATATGCAGTGCACAATTAATTGTATTCCGAATTTTTCCAAGTCATTTAATACTTTTTGCACACATGCTAACCTAGCCTCTGTCATGACAAAAGGGGCCTACATATATTCTTTTCTATTCTATTTAATTCCTAAAGGAAAACATCTATCGGCAAATCTAATATTCTCATAATCATTGACTTAACCAATTCTCCAGTGTTGAATCCACTCACATGCATAACACTCTCCGATCATATTCGCATACCTTGATCGAAATCCCATACTAAACTCCACTAAGGCATTATCAAGGTAGTCAAACTATCGAGTGATGCCCGAACTCACGATACTCCAACTATACAACCTATCCAATAATTATACGAAATCCACCGACTTATGGATATAAGACCATGACTAAATCCATCAATCATTCTCCAATATTCTATTTAAGCTAATGCTAACTATCTAGCTCCACTAGTCTTGCCTTGGCAAAGCACATTCGTATACACCAAAATTTCCACCGATCGAGATTTATTTGACTTACCGATACCTAATGAGCTTTACAATTTAATAGCACATCCAAAATTTAATAGCTCACTAATAAATCAACTTACATCCATTTCACCGGACTAGTCGTGTATGACAACTACTAATCCAATCACATATGCGCCTCTACGATCGATTAATAATCATTTAGCTACTAATCCAATAGAGAGTACAATTCCACCGACTCGGCACATGGGACTTACCTACTAAGTACATGGCAAATCCAAATATTTATTCGTACCCAAATGATCAATAGCTACCTTCTCCACATTCTAGCACAAATTACTCACATAACTATTACTTAAGACATCCGATCAATCTGCCCATGATTAAATAAATTATTTGAGTCAACCTCCATATCTCATTCAATATCATCACAAGAGCTGTCCATCAAGTAATAAATCATAAAATCCTTATACGCCCTATCTCCTAAAATTACTAATCCAACATGAGGAAAAAATCTCCAATTAATGTATTATCCAAAGATCACTACTAACATCCATGACACTTAAAAATAGTATCATCCGATCAATTAATCCAATCATACATTTAATCTAGCACCTATCGAACAATAACACACGTATTTCACCACAATAATATAATTATTCGCATCCACCAATATATCGATACATAATAACGCCTACGCACAATTATGACCTAACCGGAGAATTATACCGGTCTTAAGTTACCAAATTATTTTTACAATAAAACATGCATAAATAGATGCCATGCTCATGACTAATATGCAACATGCAAGACTAATATCGTAGTGCGGTAACAAAAATAATACTAAAGATTTTACCACAACGCTAGGCGTGCGAATCGCCACCGGACGTCGTCTTCTGGGCTCCGTGTCTGGTGCCGCCACGTCATGCCGCCTCACCTCGCTCGGGTCGCCGCGCTACATGCATGGACGTCACATGCATGGGCCGCGCCCTTGGTCGGCTCCTCCACCGCCGGCTGCTTCTACCGCTGCATGCCATTGCCCACTGCTCCGGCTGACAGTGCCAAATAGCCCAACGCGTCTCTTCCTTTTCTAGACCCAACACATCAGTTAGCTTCTACTAGTTGGCTAGTAGCACTAGATGACCAACCTTGCTATTGTACTGGTAGCTACTATTGTCACGTAAGTAACCACCAAGGTGCTCATTTCTTTGCAATTCAGGCACGCTCACAGCACTAACCGTCCCAATTTTTCTTCTTTTATCTCTCTCTCTCTCTCTCTCTCTCTCTTCAGTGTTTCTCCAAGATGCCTCACCAGGAGCCCCCTCGGCTGCTTTCTTCTCTATTTCTTCTTCCTCCGGGCTGAGCCAGCCTCCAGTGCCTCAGCTCCTCCTTGCCGCCGCATTGCCGCCCAACTCCATGCTGCCGGCAAGCCATGGCCACAAGAGACACTAGCTCACTGCAGCAGCTCGGCTCTTCCAGGCCCTGCTGCTGCTATCCTGCCGGCCAGTCGGCCTTGGCCGCACCCCAGCCTGCATGCACTGCAGCATGCTAGCCGACATGCCTCCTTGCTCGCCTGTTGAAGCCGAGTCGCATGGGGCTGCTGGTCGCCACCCAGCCTTCCTAGCTGCTGCTGCGCACCATAGAGCCGAGTTGCTGCACTGCCGACAATGCCATGCACAAGCCTAGCTCGGCTTTGCAAGCCACCATGGCCATCAGCGCCTCTTCTCCATTTGCTGCAACGAGCTCTCCCCTCCCATTGCTCCTCCTGCAGCACACAGCTCTACCACCTCTTCCTTCCCTTCTCCAAAATGTGCAAACCTTCGTGCATGCAGTAACTACTTGGATGGATGTATGGCTCTTGTGATTGCGGATGCAATGGCATAACATGCAAGGGCTGGTTTTTGGTTTAGCGCTGAGATTTTGAGGAATGGACATGGGAGCTAGAGCTTGTGTGAGAAGGAAGGAGCTGCTGTTTTGGGGAAGAAGTGGTGTGGGAGATGGAGTGGCTGTGTGACCTTGGCTGTCATAGAAAAATGAATGGCATGCATGTGGTTAGAGAGGGTTCGGTTTGGGGGTAGAGAAATGGAACAAATGGCAGTGGTGGTATGGCTTGTGGGATTAGCTGATGGGAGAGATGGGCAACTGCCATCGGATGGACAACAAGAAAAGGAGAGCAGCGGGGAGAAGAAAAGCCTGCGCCAGTGCTCTGTTCAAAAAAAAAAATGTTGGGCAGTGACTTTGTATTTGTCAGCAGTGGGAGAGAGGAATAAACAAACAAAGGAAATGGGCATGTATGTGCTGTTCGGCTGGGCAGAAAATGCTTTCGGCTGGGAGTAAAAATTCGGATGAATAGTGGACAGTAATAAAAAAATGGGCAGAGAGAGTTAAAGAATATTTGGGTATATAATTTTAATTCCAAAAATCATGAAATTTTTTAGGAATTTATCTAAAGTGTGATGCTCTCTAAAAATCTTTGAAGTTCCTATTTGCTCGGAAGAAGAATAGCAGTACGGTTCTTCTTCTTTTCTCCGACTTGCTCCAACGACTTTGCATGCGCGAACTAACCACCAAATTGGAAAGCTCTCGAGACGACGATCGCAACGGTATAACATGCATCATCGGATTCTTGATTTTTGGTGGTGATTGCGAAGAGAGGAGTTGGGGAAAGAATCGGCATGCAGGCGTTTCATTTGCTACTTCTTTTCGTTTGTTTGCGAAATCGCTCAAACTGCCATGCATGCGAAAATGAATTATAGAAATAGGTTGGTCGTGCAATGATGATCGTGGTGGTATGACATGCATGGCTTGTTTTGAGTTTTTGGATGAGATTTGAAGGAAAGAAGCGAAACGAGTTAGCAGGGAAGGAAAAAAGAAGATGACTGGAAAAGATGGAACACGCAGGCGTTTAGCCTGCCGTCAGTCGAGTCGGAAAATAAAACGACGATACTAATGCATGCATCGTGGTATGATTTTTCGAAATGCATGTGAAAATAAGAGATCAATACCATTAATTTTAGTTTTAATATATATATATATATATATATATATATATATATATATATATATATATATATATATAACATAGTCAAAATTTAATATAACACCAAATTAAATATTAACAACCCGATTCGAAAATCGGGTGTTACACTCTTGATCCAGGGAATGGTACAAATATACATGATGGGTCCCAAGTTCCAAATTTGGGGTCTAACATGGAGTCTCGACATGAGACAGATGCAAAATCTCAGGTGGAGACAGACTTAATGTCTATCTCCAAAGAAGCCATATTGAAATGAATCAACTCACACTATCGACTCTAGGAGAAGTTCAAGGCAATCAGTCACAATGTTAGTGGATTCGGTAGTTCTCATTGCTTTGTCGGTGATGATTTGCACATTTGCTGCAGGGGGTTCAACAATCGGTGGCACCTATTCAAGTGCGCATTGCTAATGGCAGTTTGTTGCACCATACTAAGGAATTGCCTCATTGTCCGTGGAGTGTCCAGGGCCACACTTTCCACACTGATTTTCAGATGTTACCACTAGGTTGCTATGACATTATCTTGGGTATGGACTGGCTTGAGTAGAATAGTCCTATGAAGGTGAACTGGTTAAAGAAGACACCCTCTTTTTGGCACCAAGGCAAGGAGGTATGCTTGCAGGGCATCAAGTTCCACCAACCTCAATGTTGTCTAGTGTGGGTTAGCCAAATATGTCATTTTGGGGATATTCGAAGTTCTAATCCAGCACTTGCCTTGTGTGTAGCATCGACAGTTGAGTCCAACATGCCTCCATCCATACAATCCTTGTTGGTAGAATTTGAGCACTTGTTCGCTGAGCCTCAGGGATTACCACCAAGTTGGCCTTTTGATCATACTATACCACTTATACCTGGTGTTCTTCCTGTCAACCTCCGACCTTATCGCTATAGCCCAGCACAGAAGGATGAAATTGAGAAACAAGTGGTAGAGATGCTAGCTCAAGGAGTGATTCAGCCCAGTTCTAGTCCTTTCTCCTCTCCAGTGTTGTTGGTTCAAAAGAAAGATCACACATAGTGTTTTTGTGTTTATTATCGTCATCTAAATACGGCTACTGTAAAAAACCGCTATCCTTTGCTGATTATTGATGAGCTTCTAGATGAATTATCAGGTTCTCAATGGTTCACTAGTCTTGATTTGCGAGTTGGATATCATCAAATACGATTGAGGCCAGAGGACGAGCACAAAACAACATTCAAGACTCATCATGGGCATTTCGAGTTTCGTGTGATGCCCTACGGCCTCACAAGTGCCTAGCCACATTCCAAGGGTTGATGAACACTATATTAGCTCTGTGGTTGCGCAAAGGAATGTTGGTTTCCATTGATGATATTTTAATTTACAACCGAACATTGCATGACCATGCTGTTACTTACAGACATGTATTGGAAACTTTGGAGCAGCACCACCTGAAGATCAAAAGATCCAAGTGTTCATTTGCACAATAGCAACTCGCTTATTTGGGGCACATCATTAGCAAGGAAGGTGTAGCAACTGATCCTAAAAATATTGAGGCAGTGAGTAGTTGGCCTTCGCCGTCCAATATCAAAGAAGTTTGTGCATTTTTGGGATTGGCTGGGTATTACCGCAAGTTTGTGCGAGGTTTTGGCTTACTCAGTAGACCTCTAACTAATATGCTCAAGAAGCATGCCGTTTTTGTGTGGACACCTGACAAGGAAGAAGCCTTTCAAGCTCTGAAAGCAGCTCTAGTAACTGCTCCGGTGTTAGCACTCCCTAATTTCACCAAGAAGTTTGAGTTGGAGACTGATGCATCAGACAAAGGTATTGGTGCGGTATTGATACAAGCTGGACATCCATTGGCGTATCTCAGTAAGTCTCTTGGACCGCGAACGCAGAGTCTCTCTACTTATGAGAAGGAAAGTTTGGCTATCATACTAGTGGTGGATCATTGGAGGCCATATTTGCAACATGGTGAATTCTTGATCAGGACAGATCAACGGAGTTTAGTCCATCTCGACGATCAACGTTTGAATACGTCATGGCAACAAAAGGCTTTGAAAAAACTCTTGGGTTTGCAATACAAGCTGGTGTATAAAAAGGGGCTGAGAATCAAGCGGCTGATGCATTGTCTCGTCGAGCAACAGGGTTGTCAGGACACCTATTAGCAATATCCACATGTGTGCCTAGTTGGTTAACTGAGGATGCTGATGGTTATGAAGCTGATGCCTTGACCAAGCGTCTTATTACTGAGTTAAGTGTTGATGGGGCTCAACATCCGACATATCAACTGTCAGACCCCAAACTTGGAACTTGGGATCCACTGTGTATATTTGTGCCATTCGCTAGATCAGTAGCTGGCACACACAGTTACATTGTTGGTTCAAATACATATCATAAAAATGTAAAGTTATTACATAATATTAAACAAAGCGTAAATACACCTTACGGCTTTTGACTTGCAGAATGGCCGGGCAGGCCAAATACTTTTAAGAGACAGAATGAAGCAGATTCAGAGTAGAACATGTGGAACCCTCACGATATGCTCACCGACAATCGACTGTGGGCTCACGACCTAGTTCTTGGCCTTCTTGATCTTCAATCTTGTCTAATGCTCATAATTGTCTATGAAGCCTTCTTTTATGCTTACTGACTAAAAGAATATAAATAGCGAGCATGAGTACATAACCGTACTCGCGAGCCAATACACAATGCAATTATTATAGATGCAAGGCTAATCAAAGGAAAGGCTCATGGTTCTTTTATTTTGCACAAAGCTATTTATTGAAAGAGATTAAGTAATAGCAAATCCTGAGACGTAGCATTTTTAACCAATACAGGTTTTATAAACTGAGTTTTTTTGTTTGTAAAGTACTAGTGGAGATTATGTCTCTTATACCATTGAGTGAGTACGTCCACTCAATGCTCAGGCTATCCCGTATTTACCACTGGTCCCCGACCAGGCTTTCTCAACTCTCTGGATTCCAACTTCAACATTTCCAATTGTTGGGCTCAAACCCACCCTTTTCATTCCACACACACACACCAATGGTTTTATAAAAAGGAAAGCTATATCGAGCAAGTTCTCAGTACCGCTCTTGACTGTGAGCACGGCTATCTAGATAGTTTTCTTACTCTGCAGAGTTTGTACACTTTACCCACAAGAGATAAATCAACTTATACTGCCCCGTCACTCTTCCGTAGGTGTGTGTCTAATGTTGATTATCACATGGCCTTTAGAATGTCCTATCTCTTTGCAACTTCGCACCGCTAGGTATCACCTCCTTCGGACTCTCCCCCTTGCCATCCTGGAGGTCTCCCTTTAGTGCCGTGCGATTACCGCGGCTTCGTTCTCCCTCGTCTATCCACCCGCATCCACCAACGTCGAAGCCATGCTGAGGCGAAACAAATTAGTTAGGCAGGTCTTAAGTGTCACAGACTTGTGGTTGCACTATTTTACATGAGAGGTCATTATCAGATTCGGTCCTTAATTGACTTGGGAGGTACATCCACATTCCAACTCTCTCTCATGCACTCGGCACCAGCCACTCTTTCAAACCGCCCAAGTCGAAATCTGTTTTTTAGGTTTTTCTTTGTTTTCAAAATAACCTTTAATCCAACATACCAGCCAGGCTCCAGCCTCGACTGCCCAATTTCATTTTCAAAGTTTTGATTGATGTCGGGCAACTTAATGCCCGAATGACAATGTATCTAAGCAAGGCTAAGCATGACACTTAGATACAGACTTACAAACTAGTATGTTAACCATTAATTCTAGGGTGACAAAGGATAGTGTCCAAATTCAAGGATTGAAAGTTTATACACAATTATTATTAAGGCATTAACTATGGGCTAGACTAGTATATTTGTATAAAACATAGCAATGCAATTTCATAATTTAAAACAATATAATTGCAAAAAGTAGGTGCAATATGATCAAAGTATTGACTCGCCTTGCTCAATATTCTGATAGCCCCGATCCTGTTCTAGCTCAAGGTTTTGATAATCATCTCGCTCAACATGTTGATAATCATCCTGTTCAATGCTCAGATAATCTTGATTCCAGCCTTGATCTTGTTGGGATTGTTGTCCCATTACAGCTTTAGAGTCTAACTACGTAGAATACGATTAAATCCAAGATTGTCTGAAAATAACCAAATGAAATCCAATAAATCCAAATACATACTGTGGATATCATGGGGATATGCTCACGATCTTAGGATGATGATACAATTGGCAATGTCGTTAAAGGTTTGTCGAATCACGCGTTTTCGACAAAATTCAATTCTTTGTCGAGGGCGGCCGACCGCCAACCAACCGGTGGTCCGTCTACCGAATCTGTTCATCGGCCAATCTTGTGGCGACGAGTTTTTCGTTAGGTGAAATTCATGGGTTTCAATGCATATGTGTTGCATGATGCATGTTTTGACTAACGTGGGTCAAGTTGCAAAGAACTTGTTCCTGGATTCGATTTCTTTATCTATTGTTGTGCAGGATGCTTGGAGGTCAACGACGGTCAACGGCGAGGATGATCGGGACTAAGCTTGGAGAGCTGAGGTTCAGAACGATCGGGAATGCCGGGTGAAGTCAATGGAGTCAAGCATGGCGCAAATTGGACAAGGATGACCGAACAGGCAGTTCGGTGCGACGAGTTGGATCAAACGGCGCGGGGGTCGGTGCAAGTGCTATGGTGGTTTCGGTGGGAGCAGGATGGGAGAGACTTGCCGACACTTAGAGAGCCGTTGATCAACCTACACGTGGCGAAGCATGGAAGTGCTTCACGAAGATTAGACTCAGTCTTTTGAAAAAGATCGAGAATGGGTATTTTGGTAATTTCACCTAAGTACCGCCTTGGTGACCTTTTGCCAACCCGCGGCGCAAGACGACGCAAGGAGAAGCTGATTAGGTCAAGAGGAGATGAAGACGACACTTTAAAACGTGTGCGTAAGTGAAACCCGTTTGTGTGTGGGCTTAACGGGTGCCCATTAGGGTTTTCCTTTTAGAAACTAGTCTCAACCCCTTCATTTGTGAAACCATAGTTTTGTGTTCTTAGGGTTTGGAGAGATTAGTGGGAGGTTAGGGTTCTAGAGAGTTGGATTTTATTTCGTGCTCATGTGTTGAGTCTTTGTTCTCCTTGATGGAGTGACTGTAAACCAACATCATATCAAATCAATCGAAGGAAAGATTTCACAAGATGAACTCCTTTGTGTTCTTACTCTCTATTTCTTGATTTTGAGTCTTTCTTTGATCCGCGAGTTTTCTCTTTGTTTCTTGCCTTGATCTAGCTTGCTGTGACATGTGGGAATACATCTAAGATAATCTTGATCATCAATCACCCACGAGCAAGTCTTTAAATCCTATTTTGGTTTTGACTCGGTTTTGGAGCAACTTTCGCTCAAATGGAAAAAGCTAGGAACTTTGGTATGGATCTTTACGATCCTTGATTGCAATAGGTTCCTAATATCCTAGAGAAGGTGTGTCTCAAGTTCGGTCAAGTTTGGAGTCAAGAATCAAAAGTTAGACCGATTTGTGTTTTAGTTTTTTTGTTTTACCTGTTCATCGTCTTTGCCGATCGACCGGCCTTTTGAGCCGCCGGTCAAACCGCTCTTGATCGAGACCACCTTTATTCGCCGGTCGAGACCACCCTCGGTCGATCACAGCGATTGCATGCCTTGGTCGAGACCGACCGAGGGTTTGAGCTTTTGTTTTTTGGTCTTTTGATTCAGGGTTTTGATTGGATACAATACAAGTCTTTCGTTGTCTTGTATATTGATCTTCATAGTTTCCATAGCTACTGGAGTAAAATTGGTATTGAATCCGATCAAGTTGAAAAAGTGATCGTGCTCCTATTCACCCTTCTCTAGTTGCCTTTTCGGTCTAACACATACAAACAGAAAGAAATATTTTGAATTAAAGTAAACGCATCTAACAATACCTTGATTGACGCATTATTTCAGATGAGACCAATTCATACTCATTTGGAGTTGATGAAGGAAATACTTCAGACGAGTTATAACCGAGGAAGTTGATGAAGGAAATACTACAGACAAAAGTATATCCAAAGGAGTTGATGAAGGAAATACTACAGATAAAATATACCCACTGATAATTGGAATGAAGGAAATTCTTCAGACCAAAGTAGGTAATTCTAGCAGGGAGAGAGAGAATGTCCGTAGGAACATACCTCATGGGTTACCGATATGGGAGAGATTGTTGGAAATATGCCCTAGAGGCAATCATAGAGATGATTATATTTCATTATGTTCATGACATTGGATAATGTGTTATCTTGTTCCTAGAATAATATTGTTAATATTTATTATCAAGTATGTGACTTGGTTGTGAAACTCTATATTTTCTGCAATAATTATTCTTATACGATCCCTGGTCGTAAACATATGAGGATACATATGAATAGACTAGCATATGTATTGGTTGATGACTATGTTTCACGAGTCATAGATATAGAGATATCAAACCAATGATATGGACACATGTTAGAGAACATGATGTTGGATAAGACCCACCTTGAGGCACTATTGAGATTGTTATGAATCTATGTGTCATTAGTTGGTCTCAAGCAATGATGATGTATAATCCTTAGACCGAGATCGGCATGGTTTCCTACATGTGTAAGAGCACTCTTAGGGGTTGCCAAACGCTACACCGTGAATCGGGTAGTTATAAAGGTAGCTTTGGGTATGCTCAAACATGGAGAGGAATGTGACTGGTGGGATATGGATTTGCCCTCCTAACATAACAGAGAGATGTCTCTGGGCCCTCGTTGTGATCGGATAAAGAAAGTGCATGGCCATGCCACTAGTAGTCGAAGTGTTCGACCACGTAAAGTTATCGATACTCGATCGAGAAAGTATTGAGCGATCCATGGATGACACAACATCTCACGGAGTTCAACCGGACATCGTGAGGCAAAGGGAGTATACACGAGTAGGTCGCTCAGTCGACGAGCTGGTGATCGTCGTATGCAAATACGAGCTAGTCGTAGACTGGTCGAACGTAATCATAGAGTGGTCGTAACTCGGTCGTAAGGAGTTACGAATCGTCGTGACCACATACGAAACTGGTCAGATCTGAGATAGGACACAGTCGTAAGTGATGAAGACCTGGTCGTAGATCATATTGCATTAAGGTTCGTCCGATATAATTTGTGTGTATTCGGAATCGATATGTTCTGCTAGGAGGCGCTACGACTCGTGGTCGGAAAGGGTTTCCGAGTCACAACCGAACTACACATGAACCTACAGGGTCACACACTTAACGGGTTGGAACAAACCAATACGAATACGATTCGTAAACATGTCCGGATAGGATCCGTCATAAGCACTATATAAGGAGGTGCATGAGGCTGTTGGAAAGGATATGCGTGAAACACCACCGAAACCCTAGCCGCCATCTTCTTGAGAGCTCCACCGTGCGACTTGGTGCTGGCACACCGGCGTTCGGTTGTTCCTTCCCTGGACGTGTGGATACCGTAGAGGCGCTACTACGATTGTTGCGCTTGAGGACGATCCGCGATCTTCACAAGGAACCGCAGACGTTGCTGGAGGAGACGACCGGCTCGTGAGGACGTTGGACGATCGACTACAACCGCTTCATCGACGCGCTCTTCGTTGGACCAGACTGCTCCAATCCTTCTTCCGCTGCTCTGCGCGTCTATTGGTAACGATCTGTGATCATCTACTTGCTTGGCATCCTGGTTCGCGTGGTAGAAATTTTTGTTTGTAGCTATCGTAGCCTACCCCGTGACCAAACAGTGGTATCAGAGCCATCCTGCGTAGTTTTTGATCTGGATCGGTCGCATATAGTTGATATGTGGTAGTAGTAGATTGGATCTATTACTGGTCGACCTAGATCGGTTCATATAGATGGAACGACCTAGACCCTGGTCGATATGATCGATCAGTTCTCGGTGGTAGTAGATGGGTTGTACGAGGAGGTATGAGCTTTAAGGACCAGATCGTTTGTTGCGCTTGTTCACGACCAGTCTACATAACACTCCTACCGGTCGGAATTCCGCCATCGGAGTTTGCCGCAGTATGTGGTCGTATCAAGGCAATAATCAGAGTGGTTCGGAATAGGGTTAATATGATTAACCCTTCGGAATAGGGTTAATATGATTAACCCGATGATTTCCAAGGCTCGGATACGTGAATAAGATTCATGTTTCGGAAAAGGTTTCGATTGCCACGCCCTCGACGAGAGGCGCCGCCTTCGAACCCCGCCCGCTAACTGGCTAGCGAGACCGCCGTGCTGGGTATTCGTACCGCGGCGCTATAGGTAGTGTGTGCTCATGTCGTCCGTTAGAATTGGATTCGTGCATAACTTGTTTTTGCAGGATTGATGTGAATAGTATGACCCATCTTGTTTCATGTATGAGATGCATGTATGCTTGTAATATTCATGACCTGCGTGTCATGTTAATTGCAGCCCAAGGCTGTCTATAATTGTATAACGGCCTGCGTGTCGACTTGTGATGCTTCTTTACTCCTTGTGGTTCATTACTAGTGCTATTAGAAATAATGGCTTAGTGGGAGTGCTTGGAGGAGTCCACCACTTGAAGACATGGTGAACAGGATGCATGGCGATGGAGATTACCATGAAGAAGGGTCATGCTATATCACAATGCAATTTGATTGTCTGTGAATGCCTTTACATTCTGTTCATTTATTTCTATGCATGTTATTTTGCTTTAATTGCTTTTAACATGATAGAAGTAAAATTCCCTCACTTAATATTAAGTTAAATTGATGCCCTCCCAAACATGCCGCACCATCCAAAGTCATGTATTTTTAATGGTAGGTCTTGCCAAAGCAGAGTGCCATTAACTCTCCTTGACTAGATGGGTTTGTGTCGTTACACTTACACCGGCATTGGTTTAACTTAACAAGGTTATCATAACAGTTGTGGACCTTGGGGCATAAAGGTTGGGTGCCGAAGCATAAAGATGCTGCCCAACAACAAGAGTTATATAGTAGATATGATTAGCAAAGGTTGCTTACCGTTTTCACTAGTCTTCTAGCAGTGAAGCCAAAGCTCACTAGTTGATTAATGATTATGGATCTTGAATCATTAAATGTCATAAGAGGGATATGGTGTTTAGTGGGAGTATCTTTATTAAATTGTTTAATAGAAGTTACTTTAATGAACATATGTCTTAGTTTTGCATATATTTTTGTTGTAGATCATGGCACCAACTGCTGTACCTACATCCAGTTTTGCTTTACGTTCGATACTTGAAAAGGAAAAACTTAATGGAACAAATTTTGCGGATTGGTCCCGCAACCTGAGAATTGTTCTCAGGCAAGATAAAAAGGAACATGTTCTAGAAGAACCAATTCCAGAAGTGCCTACAGAAAATGCTGCTGCTGCTATTAAAACCGCCTATAAAAGGGCATGTGATGAGTCCCTTGATGTTAGCTGTCTCATGCTTGCTGCTATGAACTCAGACCTTCAGAAGCAGTTTGAGAACATAGAGGCCTACGATATGATCGTAGCGCTCAAAGGCATGTTTGAGACACAAGCAAGAACTGAGAGATTTGAGATCTCAAAGAACTTGTTTGGTTGCAAGCTAGCTGAGGGTGGTTCGGTGAGCCCTCATGTAATCAAAATGGTTGGTTACACACAGAGCTTGGAAAAACTTGGTTTTCCACTTAGCCAAGAGTTGGCTACAGATTTGATTCTTGCTTCGCTTCCTGAAAGCTATGGGCAGTTCATTTTGAACTTCCATATGAGCAGCTTAGACAAGAATCTCACCGAATCGCATATGATGCTTAAGACAATGAGAGGGCGATTAAGAAATGCAACAATCATGTGATAATGGTGCAAAAGAATACAAGCTTCAAGAAGAAGGCTAAGACTTGGATCAAGAAAAGGGCAAGGCTAAAGTTTGGATGAGATCCAAACCGACAAACCTAAAACCAAGACCAAGTCCGCCCGACTCAAGAGAATGAATGCTTTTACCGCAAAGAACTAGGCCCATCGGAAGAGGAACCGTAAGAAATACCGGCCGATCGAGAAAAGGAATGGTGGGACTAAAACTTCCACTACGGTATTAATGTTATAGACATTTTCTTCTTGACTCTTACGTTAACTCATGGGTATTTGATAACGGATCGATTGCTCATATTTGCAATTCGATGCGAGTCTAACAAGAAGTAGGATGATTGCAAGGGCGAGATGGATCTTCGCGTCGGGAATAAAGCAAAGGTTCTTTGCATTAGCGTCGGGACTTTGCCATTACATTTACCTTCGTGATTTATTATGGAATTGAATAATTGTTATTACGTTCCACCATTAGTAGAAACATCATCTCTCGCATCATGTTTGATGGCGAGGGTTATAAATTCATTATAGAGAACAATGGTTGTTCTATATTTTTGAATGAAGTGTTTTATGGCTATGCACCTATTTTGAATGGGTTGTTTATTTTAAATCTTGCTGATGCGTCAGTCTATAATATTAATGCAAAAAGGCTTCGGCCTAATGAAATAAATTCCACTTTTATTTGGCATTGTCGTTTGGGTCACATAAGTGAGAAACGCATGAAAAAGCTCCATAATGATGGAACTCTAAACTCATTTGATTTAGAATCATTTGAAACATGTGAGTCTTGCCTGGTCGGTAAGATGACCAGGACACCCTTCACTGGTCGTAGTGAAAGGGCGCACGACCAGTTGGAACTCGTACATACTGATGTATGTGGACCAATAAACACGACAGCCAGAGGTGGTTTTCAGTACTTCATTACTTTCACCGATGACTATAGTAGATATGGTTATATCTACTTAATGAGGCACAAGTCGGAATCATTTGAAAAGTTCAAGGAGTTCCGAATGAAGTCTGTAATCAACTTGGCAAGACAATCAAATCTTTACGATCCGATCGTGGAGGTGAGTTTTAAGCCATGAGTTTGGTAATCATTTGAAACAATGTGGAATTGTTCCTGACTTACACCACCCGGCACTCCACAATGGAATGGGGTGTCCGAGCGGCATAATAGACCTTGTTAGACATGGTTCGATCAATGATGAGCCAATCGGATCTGCCATTATATTTTTGGGGTTATGCTCTAGAAAGCGCCGCTTTTATTTTAAATAAGGTACCATCTAAATTAGTAGATAAGACACCATATGAGATGTGGATGGGAAAAGTCCTAGTTTGTCTTTTCTAAGGATTTGGGGATGTGATGTCTATGTTAAACGCTTGACGTCGATAAGCTCACACCCAAATCGGATAAATGCTTCTTTATAGGATATCCTAGGAAACCAAAGGATATTATTTCTACAAGGGAAGAAAACAAAGTTTTTGTTGTCGAAATGGTGTCTTTTGGAGAAAGAGTTTCTTTCAAAAGGAGTCGATGGGAGAAAGGTGCAACTCAAGAAATTAGGAAACATCTGAAAGTGTTTTAACTCCTCATGAACCTCTCTTGGATGAACAAATTATTGTTGAACTCAGAGATAAGGCACTAGCCCCACGAGATCTAAAAGGCGCGTCAATTGCCTACAAGGTATGGGCATGACGATTATTGTTGAATAATGGTGAGCCTAAGACTTATGAGGAAGCGATGATGGACCCGGACTCGAGAAATGGCTTGGAGCCATGAAATCCAAATAGATTCCATGAGAGAAAATCGGGTTTGGAACACGGTCGATCCACTTGATGGTGTCAAAACCATTGAGTGCAAATGGATCTATAAGAAAAGATTGATATGGATGGAAATGTTCACATTCATAAGGCTCGACTAGTCGCAAAAGGTTTTCGACAAGTTCAAGGAGTTGACTACGATGAGACTTTCTCACCGAGCGATGCTTAAATCTGTTCGGATTATTCTAGCAATTCTTCGCATATTTCGACTATGAGATATGGCAAATGGATGTCAAAACAGCTTTCCTTAATGGAAACCTAGATGAGGATGTGTACATGACACAACCTCAAGGTTTTGTCGATCCAAACAATGCTAGTAAAGTATGCAAACTTCAAAAGTCCATTTATGGGTTGAAGCAAGCATCTCGGAGTTGGAATATACGTTTTGATGAGGAGATCAAAAGGTTTGGTTTCGTCAAGAACAAAGAAGAACCTTGTGTTTACATGAAGGTTAGTGGGAGCGCACTTGTCATTCTGATCTTGTATGTAGATGACATACTACTGGTCGGAAATGACATTCCAATGCTAGAATCTGTTAAATCTTCATTAAGAAAAAGTTTCTCAATGAAAGATTTAGGAGATGCAGCATATATCTTGGGAATAAGGATCTATAGAGATAGATCTAAGAGGCTAAGTGGATTAAGCTAGGAAATGTACATAGACAAAGTGTTGAATCGGTTCAACATGCAAAATTCCAAGAGAGGATTCTTGCCCATGGCACATGGCATTAATCTTAGCAAGAATCAGTGTCCTACGACTACTGATGAGCGAGACAAAATGAGTGATATTCCATATGCTTCGGCCATTGGATCTATCATGTACGCCATGATATGTACACGACCGGATGTATCATATACTCTAAGTGTTACGAGCAGATACCAAGTCGATCCGGTGAAGGTCCTTTCGACGGTAGTGAAAAACATTCTTAAGTACTTAAGAAGGACTAAGGATGTGTTCCTAGTTTATGGCGGTGATGAAGAGCTCGTTGTAAATGGTTACACCGATGCAAGCTTTCAAACCGACAAAGATGATTATCGTTCTTAATCTGGTTTTGTATTCATTTTGAATGGAGGAGCGTTGAGTGGAAAAGTTCCAAGCAAGAGACGGTTCTTGATTCCACGACGGAAGTCGAGTACATTGCGCTTCAAGTCGCAAAGAAGGTGTTTGGATAAGGAATTTCATTGCTGAATTGGGAATGGTTCCAAGTGCCTCGAGCCCAATGGATCTCTATTGTGACAATAATGGAGCCATTGCTCAAGCCAAGGAGCCTAGATCCCATCAAGTCCAAACACATACTCAAAGCGTTATCATCTTATCCGCGAATTGGTGGATAGAGGAGATGTTAAGATATGCAAAGTTCATACGGATTTAAATGTTCTCGATCCGTTGATAAAGCCTCTCACACGTACCAAAGCATGAGGCACACACAAGAGCTATCGGTATTAGATACCTAAAATGATTGACTCTAGTGCAAGTGGGAGATGTTGGAAATATGCCCTAGAGGCAATCATAGAGATGATTATATTTCATTATGTTCATGACATTGGATAATGTGTTATCTTGTTCCTAGAATAATATTGTTAATATTTATTATCAAGTATGTGACTTGGTTGTGAAACTCTATATTTTTACGCAATAATTATTCTTATACGATCCTCGGTCGTAAACATATGAGGACACATATGAATAGACTAGCATATGTATTGGTTGATGACTATGTTTCACGAGTCATAGATATAGAGATATCAAACCAATGATATGGACACATGTTAGAGAACATGATGTTGGATAAGACCCACCTTGAGGCACTATTGAGATTGTTATGAATCTATGTGTCATTAGTTGGTCTCAAGCAATGATGATGTATAATCCTTAGACACGAGATCAAGATGGTTTCCTACATGTGTAAGAGCACTCTTAGGGGTTGCCAAACGCTACACCGTGAATCGGGTAGTTATAAAGGTAGCTTTCGGGTATGCTCAAACATGGAGAGGAATGTGATTTGGTCGGATATGGATTTGCCCTCCTAACATAACAAGAGAGATGTCTCTGGGCCCCTCGTTGTGATCGGATAAAGAAAGTGCATGGCCATGCCACTAGTAGTCGAAGTGTTCGACCACGTAAAGTTATCGATACTCGATCGAGAAAGTATTGAACGATCCATGGATGACACAACATCTCACCGAGTTCAACCGGACATCGTGAGGCAAAGGGAGTATACACGAGTAGGTCGCTCAGTCGAGCGATTCTGGTGATCGTCAGATGCAAATACGAGCTAGTCGAGACTAGTCGAACGTAATCATAGAGTGGTCGTAACACAGTCGTAAGGAGTTACGAACTGGTCGTGACCACATACTTAACCGGTCGATATCTGAGATAGGACCAGTCGTAAGTGATGAAGACCTGGTCGTAGATCATATTGCATTAAGGTTCGTCCGATATAATTTGTGTGTATTCGGGAATCGATATGTTCTGCTAGGAGGCGCTACGACTCGTGGTCGGAAAGGGTTTCCGAATCACAACCGAACTACACATGAACCTACAGGGTCACACACTTAACGGGTTGGAACAAACCAATACGAATACGATTCGTAAACATGTCCGGATAGGATCCGTCACAAGCACTATATAAGGAGGTGCATGAGGCTGTTGTAAAGGATATGCGTGAAACACCACCGAAACCCTAGCCGCCATCTTCTTGAGAGCTCCACCGTGCGACTTGGTGCTGGCACACCGGCGTTCGGTTGTTCCTTCCCTGGACGTGTGGATACCGTAGAGGCGCTACTACGATTGTTGCGCTTGAGGACGATCCGCGATCTTCACAAGGAACCGCAGACGTTGCTGGAGGAGACGACCGGCTCGTGAGGACGTTGGACGATCGACTACAACCGCTTCATCGACGCGCTCTTCGTTGGACCAGACTGCTCCAATCCTTCTTCCGCTGCTCTGCGCGTCTATTGGTAACGATCTGTGATCATCTACTTGCTTGGCATCCTGGTTCGCGTGGTAGAAATTTTTGTTTGTAGCTATCGTAGCCTACCCCGTGACCCAACAGAGATCACCTGGTTAGGTAATACTTTCATATCTGATTTCGGATCAGGAATTATTTTGCTACTGGGAACAGATGACAAATGACAATATCTAGAGCCTACACTACTACAAAAGGCTAATATTGGACGCCTCATCACAGACGGTTGCCCAAAACCGTCTGTATTACATGCAATCACAGACAGTTTTGATTTTGCTACCGTTTGTGTTACCGGCTGCGCTAAAAACCGTCTGTGAAGAGGTCATATCATAGACGGTTCATGTTAAAAACCGTCTGTGAAGTATCACAGACGGGTCTGAACAAAAACCGTCTGTGATATTACTAAGTATCACAGACGGTTTCAACAAACAACCATTTGTGATACTTTACAGACGGTTTTAATAATAAACCGTCTATGATATGAGACCATATGGAACCGTTTGTGATAAGTATCACGAATGGTTCCATAATAGAACTGTCCGTGATAAGTCTCTTTATTAGTAGGAGCCTGCTAGGGTTTGTGCACTAACTCGTCACTCCCCAGCGCCTTTACTCTCGTCCGTTCCCCTCCCCACCCTGGTGACCCCGTCGCCGACGCCGCCATGCATTCTTCCCGTCGCCGATGGTTGTGACACCACGATAAGAGTGTCTTTTTCAGTGTCACCGTTGTGCCACAACTACGGTGACGTTTCGCACCTTCCCCTCTTCCTCCCCCTCGGTGTGCGCGACCCTGGCTACCTCTCCACCGGCGATGTCGAGGTAAGACAGATCTATCACCTATTGGTTTGTTCTGTTGGTATTTATGTGAACCAAGCTCCTCCTCCCTCTCGCCACCAACTCGCACACCTTCGGATCAAGCTCCCTCCTCCCTGCGCTGCCGGATCAAGCTCCCAGTCCTCCCTCGCTGAGCCACCAGCCCTGGCTCCTCCTCCCTACGCTGCAGCTCCAGCTTCTCCTCCATCTCGCCGCCGGCTCGTTGCGCTACCTCGGACCTCCCTCGTGCCTCCAACCTCTCTGGCTCTTCCACTAACACGTAAGTCCCCTTCTTGTCTTCTTGATGTTGTCTGGTTGTTGGTTGATTCTGATGGTGATGGCCATTGGCCAGAGCCCAGATGCTAAATGTGTAATACATACATACATGAAGAGAAGTGCATCATTGCAGAGAAGTGTAAATGTGTAATACATACATATAGAGAAGTAGAGAAATCATAAATATAAATGAATGCAATGATTGTGCACTTGTAGTCGATTCTTCGATTCTTTGAATGAGTGAATTCGTATGTAAGTGTTGTCTGCTATTGAAGTATTGGGCTATTGATATGTATGGGTCGTTGTCGTTGATATGTTATATTGTTATGAGTTATGACTTATTCAGAAGTGTCAAGTGTTGTCTCTTCTATTGATATGTATGCGTTGTTGATATGATATGACTTATTGGGTTGTTGGTATGTATGGGTTGTTGATATGTTATATTGTTATGAGTTATGACTTATTCAGAAGTGTCAAGTGTGTCAAGTGCTGTATGATTGATGATTTGCAAAAAATAGATGCATAAAATGTGTGATATGTATGTTATGACTTATTGTTGATTTGTCATTTTGTCAAGATGTCATCCGTTGCTTCTCGCCATTCATTTCACCTTTGTGCGTATGCTTGTGTTCATGCTTGGTCAAGTTCTTACCTTGCGCCCCTGTCGCCCTACCATTCCATTCCTAATCTCTTCTCTATAAAGTCTCCAAGCGGTGGTCGCTATGCCTTTAAAACCGACATCATATATATATATATATATATATATATATATTTATTTATATTTATATATTGTTCTAAGTCCTCGGCCACTTTAGGTAGGGTCGTCCATCTTGATATGAGGAGGATGAGGCGGTAGCCACGAGCAATTTCATCGAGCCCATGCAAGTTTAAAGCTGTTGCCGGGATAGCGTCGGGACATCCAATTACCGTTCTCGATCGTGATGCCACTTCGATCGAAGTACCGCCGTTCTTTAAGAAAGTGACGTGGACGCCAGAGGTACTTCGACCGAAGTGGCGCCACGTATCGACAACAGATAATTAGATGTCCCGACGCTCTCGGTAGCCGTGCATTTTTAAACTTGCATGGACTCGATGAAGTTGATCGTGGTTGCCGCCTCATCTTCCTCATGTCATGTGACTAACTTCCTAAAGTGGCCGAGGGACTATATATATATATATATATATATATATATATATATATATATATATATATATATATATATATATATATATATATATATATATATATATATATATATATATATATATAAAGGCACAAGCATCCTTTGCTTGGAGGCTTTATAGAGAAAAGTCATCACAGATGGTTTTGACCATAAACCGTGCGTGATATATCAGTCATTACAGACGATTTCAGTCACAAACCATTTGTGATAGTTAGCTATCACAGACGGTTCTGAGTTAATAACCGTCTGTGATAGTGTGCATCACAAACGGTTCGAAAACCGTCTGTGATGACCTCATGTCATCACTGACCCATAAACTCAGACGACTCACGAAACCGTCTGTGATGACGTTTTTGAACCGTCTGTGAAGACCTTTTCGCTAGGTGATGTTGTTTTCCTTAACAGGCTACCTAGTACTCACAAGCACTCTCTCTAGGCATTCTATGTATACATCTACGATGATCATACAATCAAATTAGTCCGCTTGTATGCTCTCATGATTATTCTAGTTATTACTTCCTATTTACCGAGGAAGTTCCATGATCACCGGGTGAGACCTAAGCACAGGTGCAGGTTCGCATATGGTGGACATACGTCTCACCGTGTGAGACCCCGGGGTATTTAGCTTGTAATGCTTAGTTATCATTAACCCTAGCATCACAAACAAAATATCCCGTGCCTCGGGAAAATATGTACATCCCGTAAGTCTTTGTACATACACCCTTTACAAAATCATGCATCAATTCCATACAAACATAGAACCAAGCACGAACTAGATTAAACAAAGACATACATAATAGAGATTTATTACAACAAGGCCAACCGGCCACATAAGCTAAAACTTAAATAACAGCGGAAGCAAATATGCCATAAGATGGCGATAACAAAAGAGCCAGTTAGTGTGCCTTTAACCCACAAGGCAACCAACCGGACCACCAACCTAGTCGTCGAACCGCAGCGCATCTCACAAAAGTGCATCCCTTGGGGATCCACTTCTTCCTCTGCAACAATGTTATTAAGCAAAGCAAATGAGTACAAAAATGTACTCGCAAGACTGACGTGTAGTATAATAGAACTATAGTTTAACTACATGCAAGCTTTATTTAAGTGGATGGGGCTTTGGACTTATTTTAGCATAAAGCCAGTTTTCCTTTGCAATAATGTAATAGATTTAAAGCAATTTGACAAAGCATTTTTAAATGTTGAAATAACAACGATACAATAATAATAACAACAGTAAAGACAGCCTGGAAGTGACTACCCCAATAGTCACCACAACAATAGTATGAACATCCATTCATACCAACCCATCAAGTTTTAATTAAATGTTGTAGTCTAGTTCTTGCACGACCTTACCAAGCATGTCCATAACCTAGGACGAGGCTATTCGAATAGTTTTAACCCTGCAGGGGTGTACCAATGTACCCACACGTCAGACCGCCTTTTCGCCACTAGATTTAGCACACTTCCTTTGGTATGCTCAGCACGGCTAAGTCCTCTGAGACATTTCCAATGGGCGATGCTAATTAAGAGCAAGAACCCACGGGATAAGGACACACTAGTCACCCTAACCGGTCCGCTAATGCTCCCTCCCACACCACACATACACACATTTAAAACACACCCACCGACCAGCTCATAATTAACACCTCCCAAAGTACTTAGTCAAGAGAGGTCCCATATCCCTCTCGTGTGGTTAGCACGCAATATTGCTCAGTTTAGTGGCCCAAGTAACTCGGTCCTTAGGGACTTAGGCACCATTCCGTTCACACCCAACAATCACACCAACATCCATTGTGCCCAAGTCAAACAGTTTTGTTTTCATTTTTATTTCTTTACAAAGTAACAAAGCACAAGTGCTGGACATAATGGAATAATAGTAAAGTTTTTGTGTGATCAAGGTCATCGACATAATGTCGACAACCGCCCATTTCTACTGGTAGCTAAGCATTCTAAGCATGACACCGCAAAGACAAAAGAAGAGCATAATTAAATCACCGGGCTCTAATTCACCAGCGATGTTAATAACTTAGGTTTTGTGGCAGGGGATAACAGTTTAGAGGCAACAATGCAATAGGAATAGCTATCTCTAATCGATCAAATTACTTTGACACAAAAGCATGCATACATACAAGTTAAACAAAGTATTAGACTTAAAAAGTAATGGGATTAACGGGATATGATCAAACTGCTTGCCTTTGCCTTGCTAGAGATGCTCAACCTGCTGCAGAGGAATACTTTCACAATCGATAATATCGTTGGTACCTATCGCAAGAACGAGAAAATCCAATAAAAACGACGAACACCGAAAAAGATTCAAAATCCAAAGCCAACAAAAATCCATGAAATTTATACAGCAGGAATACCACGATTTTAAATGAATTTAGCAACAAGAATCATTCGATTTGGACAAGGTATGAAAAAGTTATGGCTAAAACAATTTCAATCGGCTGGAAATTCCAATTTAATTGATTTCGGGTACTGTTCATCACGCAATTTTCTAGGAGGTTGTTGAGTGTGAAAATTTTATGACAGGTAGAGCATGGTATTCTAAGATCAGCAAAATTGGGTTCACTCGTTTTGGAGTTAAATTAAATTAGTTATGAATTTTTGAAGTTTAACCAATCTCAAGTTGTAATTAATTATTTTGGATTTGCAACAGAGGGCAAGATCCTATGCCCTTATGCTAAGAACCAACTTGTGAGTTTTCACCTTTAATTGCTTTATCAAAAGTATTATCTAACTCATTAGCTTTTAGCATAAGAATTAATCCTAACTCACAGATAGATAAGTATTGCATTCTAGACTTGCCTTTAGTTTAACTTTTGCTTTCTTTGATTAAATTGCTAAAGGATGATTACTAATTTTGATGAGGATTAAATATTCAGCTTTTATGTGCATTAGGTTGTTAGGGCTATTAAGTAAAGTGAAAAATGCTTAAGCACCGGACTCAGCCAACAAGAAGAGGTTCGCAAGGTTGAAATTTCCATTAGGCGTGAATCTAAGTTACTCGCTTACTTACTTACTTACTTATCTCCACAATTTTATTAATTCTTTAGCATTAACCAAGGATAAAAACCTAACAGATTATTATCTAAACTAATCACAAAAAGGATGAGGTCTAATGTCAAAGACAACTAATTGACACTAGCTCCCCTAAAGAGTCACCTAAAGCTAATTACTGAAGATAAGCTGTCGGTTAACAGCCTCCCTACCAATAAGTTTTTGCTAACCCCCTAACTACTATACTTCTAATTATTCACTAAATAACTTAGCAATAAAACAAGTATGTGAAAGCAGTAACACCTACAAATCAGTTTCCTCCTCTAACTCTAAGGTTCAAGATCATCGACTGTACCAATCAAGTTATAACCTACTGACAAAAGTGATAGCTTTCAGGATACTGCTCAAACATCTGCACAACACGCTTTACTGAACTAAACAGCTAATATCTGATCTTCCTCAAACTAACTCCTAAACATTCTTACTCACTGGAGTGACTAAAAAGGGCAAACACAAAACTAAGCAACAGAAACTTAGATGTTTTTGTACAAGAGTGATACTGACAAAACCATTTGACATCTAACTATCTAAAAAAAATGAACTAACCAGTGAGCGTGAACAACCAATAGGTAATCACCTTAAAGACTTGCTATTCAGAGATCTGCTAAATGGCTACTAACCTTTAATTGTCTAAACCAAACACCAATTCATGTACAAAATACAAGAGCAAGGTAGCAGAAAATTTTACAGATCAGATTCACCCACAACTTTGAACTCCAAGCTATTGTCATACTGTGAATCCTCATGCCATACACATATATTCAGAGCAAGCACTGACACTGAGAGCAAGTGGAGGCCAGGGGGATTTCATCTGTAGATAAACAAGGCATGCTTTGAGACATTTACACAAACATATAGAGGGCAAGGAGGAAGAAACCGAAGGTGGCTCGAGGAGGCCGATGGCGATGCCGTGCGGCTGGAGAGACGACGGCGCTCGGGCGTTGGAGGTGAAGGCGGCGCGGGCTGTTGAGGAGGGCCGACGACGCGGGCCGAAGTGGAGGGGCGACAGCAAGCGGCGGCGAGGGCGACCAGAGACGGACGGACTGGGCGGGCAGCCGGGAGATGGCGGTGAAGCGCCAAGCCGGCCAGGTGAGGCGACAAAGCTCAGGCGGCTCGGAGGAGCGAGGCGACGGCGAAGCGATGGAGCAGCCGGCCGGGTCGGCGGCAGACGGCCGAGAGGCGCGGGAGGTGCAGATCGGGTGGTAGGAGGCACGAGGGGCGACGACGATGCAGATCCGGTGGCCGGAGGTGTAGCCATGGCAAGGCTTGGTGGCCGTGTGATGGTGGGGAGGGAGGAGTTGGGAGCGGTGGAGCGCTCCGTGGTGAGGTAGAGGCGGGACGGCGGCGCCATGGAGAGAGAGGGCACTGCCGAGGCGAGGTGGCGGCCAAGACGGGTGGTGGAGGCGGCGGATCTAGGTGGCGAGGAGCAGATCCGGTGGGAGGCAGCGGATCGGTGGAGGCGACCGGCGGGTTGGGAGAGGGAGGTGGCCAACGGCGGTTCGGTGGCAACGGGGCCAGGGGGATGGCGGCGGACCGGCGCGGGTGGAGTGAAGGGGGAGGGAGAGGCGGCGGCTTCATGGCCGGGTGGTGGAGGAGCTGGGGGCGCGCCATGGGGGAGGAAGAAGAGAGCTCGGTGGGGGGAGATGAAGAAGCCAGGAGCACAGCTCCAAGGTGCTCCATGAAGAAGAAAAGGGGAATGGGAGAAAAAGGAGAAGTGGCATGGGGAAAAGCTGCTGTGTAGAGATGGGGAAAAGGGGCGGCAGTACCTAAAGCCAAAAAAAACGCTGCCCATTCGGTCAGCATGGGCGCACTGCGGTGAGAGGAAGAAAACCAGGGGCGAGGAAACCGTGGATGTCTGGTTTTCCAAAACTGGCTAAGAAGGGTTTAAGCGATTGTTAGACATAGCTGGTTAGCTTTAAAATTGATGAAATTTTTAGTGAAGGTTGAGGAAACAAAGATTATTATTCTGTAAAGTTTCTAGGGTTTCACTTGAAGTATACTTTCTCCAACATTATTTTAAGTGTATGTTCTTGATGTTTGACTTCCGATTTTCTTAGATTGACTGTATACTTAAATTAGTAATTAAACATCTAAAAATTGTGAATTTTTAAAGGTGAGTTGATAACAGGTTCAGAACCTAGGAAAATTATTTCCAGGCACTGTTCTAGTTTTATTTGTATTTTAAATTCCAACTTAAATTCGAACATGCAATCAAATGAGAACCCAAACAACCTTCAAGAACTCCAGGAAAATTTAAACAAGTATAAAAGAGCACATAAAATCCAAATACGTTATTCCCAACTATGGGTATACCATATTTCCAAAAATAGATATCGGTTTGTATTTCTAAGCTATAGAAAATATATTTTCCAGTTGGAAATGGAGAAGAAGTATTGGGTTACTAGGTTTCAGATCTAGTCTTCAAAATCAAAGGATTTTCTACATAGGGTTTTATACCCTACGCTGAATTAAGTTTTCAAATTCTCGACAAATTTTTATTTTGTTTGAAAATTTTTATTTCTAGGTTTTGAAAAACCAGGTTGTAACATATTTGTTTTGCAACAAAAAGTTTTAAAAAGGTCCAAAATTTCACAAATGCACATTAGATGCTTAACTAATCCAACTTAAGGATTTTGGGCTGTTACACACCGACACATGGGACCTAGCGCATTGAATAGTTTATTTTATTGATTAATTTTTTTCAAGGAAATTCTATGAGCCTTAGCTGGAACTTCTAAACACAGGCTAGACATCAGCCTTACACTAGGTCAGGGGTGTCTATAGATTAGATTTGGTTTTCATTTTTGAAGTAACCTTGGTTAGCTTTATTACTTGTATAGCTTAACATGCACTAGAGTAAACTTTTCGCATTAGGAGGATCTTTAGCTACAAGGCCTCCCACTGTTGTTTTAACTACAAGTTACTATTTAAAATGGACTATGGCTTTACCAATGTTAGCACTATTACAATCCAGTTGGGGTTTTAACTAATTAACCTTGATACTAAATGATACTAGGACCATTTCTTGGTGGCTACTAACTATATATATGGTCAGCCTATGATGCTGCATGCCTAGGCCAAATGTGTGGTATTAACTAAACATTCAATGATTACTTGATTTGCTTTTGAGTTGCCAATCATTTGACATTCACTTAATCCTAATTACTTGATTTGGCCACTTTAATTCGGTTACTAAGGACACAATTAACCTACCATTATTGGTTTAAACATCTAGTAACTAACTATCTACTACTGTTTTAATTAATCCTACTTAATCTTCTATAGACTTGTAGCTAACATCACTTTGCCTCAACATACTAACTACCAGCTACTTATTCTGGACTATAATGACAAATGAGTTAGCACAATTTCGAGTTAGGTTTGTTTTTAGTTATCCTCCCATTATCTAGTTTAGTCATCTTAATTATTTTATTTACTAATCGCTTAATTTAGCGATGGATTTGCTATCCTGGATTATCATTGCTAATAACCCTACTAGTTAGCTTAATTTCTTAAGTTAGTATCATCTTAATGACAGCCTAAGCAACTATCTTAGTATGATTCCTAAGTACTTTTGTCTTTGCAACTCAGTTGGGCATAGCTTATTACCTACTGTTAGCTGACCTCTAATCACCTTTACTAATCATCTTAAGTTACTCTCCAATCAACATGTATCTAGATTAATACCCATTCCCAAGTTAACTACTTAGGGCACTTATCACCTAACCTCCTAAATGTAGGAACCACTGTCATTTCATATCACTTCTCTGCTCATTCATCTAACAACATAACATTTTTCCGAAATGAAGTGTTACTAGTTAAACGTCTCTCAATTTAAATCCTCAATTTTGTTAATCCACTTGAGTGTCTTAATTGACAGCTATAACACTTGTTATCATTAGAGGGCTTGATTAACAAAGGGGAAAAGTTTACTGACATCTTCTGCTATACTATTGGCCTTCAGCCGAATGACATGGTGAAGCAATTCAGCATGATCTAACCACTTAACTCTTGATTAGTTTGGCTCTCTTAATCAATTTATTTACTAATTACTTACATGTTCCACTTAATCACTAATGATCATGATTCTTCAACTGGACAAAGGATCTCCTAATATGTAATATCCCAAACAATGGTTTGTGTTTCAAATGTATAAAAATGAGGAGAAATTAAAACTTTTGATGCCTCGTGATGTAATCTGAATTTTCTGAAAATTTTCCCCAAGGGTTTCCTAATTTCAAAGACCAATGCTTCAATTGACTAGAAGCATAACCTTTTAAAACTTTTAAAACAAATTTTGTGATCAATCTCTAAAAATATTTTTCCTAGCTTCTAGATCACCCTGGTGACCCCTCTGAAAAATTTCAAAATGTTTAGATTTTATTTGCTATTTCTAAGAGGCCAGCCAAACTAGTTGGTCCCTTAGTCAAACCCCTAGGGCAGCACCTTGTGATTTTTCTAGAGAGAAATGAATTGCATGAAAAATTCTAGAAACATTACACAAGGTTGTTATTAGATTCAGTAGCCTCCTGTAAAAAATTTAGAATTTTTGGAGTTAAACTTCTACCTATAAAAATTCGCTAAACTTCTCAGCCCTTTTAGGTCAAATCAGAAAATCACTGTTCCTCTGATCGGACCACACTCGAGCTCGAGCCGCACCTCTCAAGCGACTGGGCTCGATCGAACGGCCTAACCAACCAACTGCACCACTTACCCCTTCAGCTTGGACCGTCCGATTGGAAATCAACGATCCGGATTGAATGGGCTGATCGGACTGGCCGATCGTCCTGATCACGTGGACCGTCCGATCTTGATCTAACGGTCTAAACCATCGCGCTAATTTAAACCCCGACCCAGCCCTGTCCTACTGCCACTGACGAGTGGGGCCCCTCTGCTGTTCTTCTTCTCCACGCGGACGACATGTCCTCCTCAGCTCGCCAACGCTCGAGTGCCAACGCGCCATCTCCGCCTAACTTTTTGCTTCGCCCACAGTTTACGGTGCACTTGCATGTTTGGCCGTCACCTCCACGCCCGCCTGTGTTCCAGTCACCCTCCCTACTTGCCCTTGTCACTCGCAAGCGTCCATGGACCGAGCTCACCTTCGCCGGCCTCTCCTCGTGAGTTCTCCGCCCTAGAGGCTATAAAATCTCACATGGGATTTCCTCTTCTTCTTTTTCGACACCACCGAACCATCCCCCACCTTCTCTACTGCTCAATTGAGCTCGAAACTGAGAAGGCCTGAAGCATTGCCGTCATCCTCAACGCCGTCCCAGCAGCACAAGGGTTCTTTTCCAATTCTTTTCGCGTCACCATGTGTCCTCAATCTCCATTATCTATTCCCCTAACTCAATTTTGGGTTTGCGGTCATAGGAATTGTGAGATTTCAGATTTTTCTCAACTTCGGTCGAAAACGCCCCCTTCTTCCTCATCACCAGTGAGATGATCCTTTTTTCTAATTCATGGCTTGAGCACGGTCTCCTAACCCTACTTGACCTTCCCCTACCCTTCTTTGCATTTGATTTTGCTCATGCTGAGCTCTCCATGGTGAAGCTCGGCCGTCGTCACGGGTTCAACGTCGCCAGCCTTCCTCCGGCGAACTCATCTGCACCGCGTCATCATGGTGAGTTCCTAGAGCCTTAGGACCGCCCGTGCGCGCGCTATTTTACCGCGGGCGTCGTTGTTTCGCGCTAAGCCATTTTGGGCCGTATGTCACCGCCGCCAAAACACAACGCGCCGTCGCACCCGTCCACCTCCGGCGATGCTTCGGCCACCTTCGGGTGCGCAATAGTGTTAGGAATCCATTTTAGCTCCTAGCTGACACCGTCGTAGCCTCCTTCACCGGCGAGATGCCCGGCGAAGTCACGACTGGAAGCGTCCCGTTGTCGGACCGACCGACAATCACTCTAGCTAGGCGATTAATTAGCCAAATCGTGATCATTAGGTTTTAATCGATGATTAGCTTCCTTTAGCTATCGAATTAGGGCTCTAATGTCCCGTTGACAGGTGGGTCATAGGCCGGTTAAGTGGTAGGGTAAAATGGAGTAATACGCTTTCTCTTAAAGAAAACACATTTCTTTTATGTTTAAGACCAAAGTAAAGTTTTCATTTTCGAAAGACGTATTTCTAGAAATACGCCTTTGGTGTCACTTTCGGTCGGGGCTGAGTCAAGTTGACCGGGTCAACTTTTGACTTTGGGTCCCACGGGTCAGTGACGTTGGCTAGCTTCAATATTGGTGTAAAAATTATTTACTGCCTTTATATTTTTCGAAACGAATTATTTGTGAACTGATAATTGTGTTAAACTTCAAAATTTCATAAGTATTTCATTTTAACTCCCTTTTGGATGATTCAAATTTTGTTGGATTAAATTTTTAGTGTACTTTATTTTGGTATAGTTTTTTTAGGCTTGTTACTGTTTCAGATTTGGTTGTTAGTAGAATTACTTTCGGTTTAGATTTATTTTGCACTAAAAGTTGTTTTAACTTGAAAAATGCATAAGTTTTTCTCTGTAACTCCAGATGGGGTGAAATCAATTTTATTGGGTTTCTCTGGTAGTGTAATTTATTGTAGAATAGGTTTTGAGTATGTTACCTCCTCTGAAAATCTTATTTTACATATGTTTTGTGCACTACTTTCTGGACTTTGAAAAATAATAAGAAATTCAATTTAGCTCCAAATGAGGTAATCAAATTTCATTGTTCATATCATGTGGTTCTTTGTCTACCATAAAATTTTCATATTCACTACCTCTCTGGATTTTTTTGACAAAACATTTATTCCGGATGAACAGTAACAGTCAGCTTTTTATTTGGATTTTCTTGAAATCTGATTTTCAAACTGCCATAACTTTTGCATAGAGCATCCAAATCATTTGATTTTTATTGATAAATTCATTTGAAATCATGCTCTACCTTCCGTGAAAATTTCATGATTTTTGGATGACTTTGAATTTTTGAGTCTTTTTGGTGTTAGTCGTTCTTATTGTTTGTTCTCGATATTTTCAATAGGTTCCAACGAATACGTTGAATACGAGAGTGATCCTCTGCAGCAAGAAAGTTATCTCTAGCAAGGCAAGCAATTTTTCTTTGATGCACATTGATCCTATTATTTGCGCATGTTAATATTTCAAATGTTTCAACTATATGTATGAATACTATGTTGACAAGTTATTTATTAGTTCACGATAGTTTGCCTGATTAGTTAAATGAACTGTAGGTAAATATCCATCCTTTACTACTGAGTCTAGGTTTAAATCCATTGTGACTTAGAGCTCGATGGATGAGCTCTAGTCACCGTACTTGTAGTTCACGAGTTGATGTCGCTTAGCAATGCTTAGAATGGTAGAATGGGGATCATCGCTTGGCGATGGTTATTATTTTATCCCTATAATTACTTGGGGCAGGATACTCATTATATATATATATATATATATATATATATATATATATATATATATATATATATATATATATATATATATATATATATATATATATATATTTGGAAAAACTAAAACTGAAAATAAAAGGTTTTGGACTTGGGCATATGGTTGATGGTGTGGTTATCGGGTGTGTGGTTGTATGCCTAAGTCAACAAGAACTGAACATCTTGGACACTGAACTAAGCACTTTTGCGTGCTAACCACATGAGAGGGATATGAGACCTCTCTTGACTTAGTACTTTGGCGTGTGTTAGCTCCGAGTCGCAGGAGGTTGTGTGTGTTGTGTTAAAAAGGAAATGTGTTGATGTTGTTGGGTGTGCGGGGGTGGATTCCTGTCTAGGTTCTCCACACCGAGGAGCATTGGTACTTTTCTAAGGCCGATGACTCCGACACAACGTATGGTTTCCATCATACGGGCGACTCGTTGTTAGTACATAATATTGAAAATGTCTCGTAGGACTTAGCCTTCCCGGCATACCTAAGGAAGTGTGCTCTATTGCATGGCAAAAAGGCGGTGTGGCATGTGGATACATTGGTACACCCCTGTAGGGTTTGATCTATTCAAATAGTCTCGTCCTAGGTTATGGACTCGCTTGGTTAGGTCTCTACAAGAGTTAGACTCAACATTTTTCGATAAAACTTGAATTTGGGTGGTACGAATGGGAAATTCGTGCTATGTTGTGGTGGCTGTTGTGAAGTCACCTCCAGGATGTTATTTATGTTTATAATTGTTGTCTCACTGTTATTTAAACAAATAAAAACTAATTTGTGAAAATTGCCTTCAACCTATTACACTATTGCAAATGAAATATTGCTTTGTGCTAAAAATGAACCCTATAGCCTTCCCCTTTGCTTTAGCTTGCATGTAGCTATGTATAGGTTTGTTATCCGTAAGTCCTGCGAGTATGTTTTTGTACTCAACTGCATTGCTTAATTGTTGCAGAGGATGTTGACCCCCAAGGGGTTAACTATTGTGAGACCGACTTCATGCAGGACGACTAGCTTGGTGGCCCGGTCGGTTGCCTTGTGGGTAAGGGCAAACCGGTTGGCTTTTGTTTATCGCCATCTTATGGTTTTTGTTTCCACTGCTACTTTAGTTGTTTACCTTGTCTTTTGGCCGGTCGGCCCCTTTTGTAATAACTCTATTATGTGTATGTCTTTTGTGATGTAAATTGAAGACTCGGTATTGTAATGACTTGTGTATGGAATGGATGCTATATTTTGTAAAGGAGTAAGTGTACCGTTCCTGGGAGGTATATACTACTTCGAGAGTCAGGATATTTGATTTGTAATGCTAGGACCAATTGGATGGTTAAGTATTACAAGTTAAATACCCCAGGTTCTCACATAATCAAACTTGGCTGTGCATCATACTGACAAACATTTGTCTTTACATCATACTGACAACCAAAATCGTAATCATTCTCAGCGAACATCACTTAGCTCTAACTTACTTACTAGGGAAGAACTTACTGTCATTTATCCTCATATCAATCACATTCATAGAGAACCGAGGAGGGCCGAGTGGCTCAAGGAAGGGCTTGATGCCAGCGAAGGATTGATGACAGCGGCCGCATACGGGCAAAATGGAACCATCCACGTGAGGCAACCCTGGAAGCAGCCGTGGCGCGGCCCAAGCGGCGATGGTGTGGGTTGGCGACGGTGTGTGGCGGCCGGACCTACAAGAGAAACGAGGCGGCGGCGCACCGGTGAGGGAGGAGGGGATCTAGGGGGAGCAAGAGCATCGCCCGGATGTGGGGGACTCACCTGAGCAGCTGGTAGAGATTGAGGAGGGCCGGAGCGGGTTGTCGCTGAGAGCCGGCGGTGGTGCGGGCGATTGGCCGTGGGGGCGACGGTGCCGGAAGAGGGAGTCGAAGTTGGTGGTGGGAGATGGTTGGGGAAGGCCGGGGGTTGCTCCACCTGCGAAGAATCGAGCCGGAGGTGCTCCAGCAAGGAGTATTGGGCGCAGCGCGGTTTTGGCCGTGATTGGGGGAAGATGAAGTCGGCGGCACCTCCTGTGGTCAAAACACCAATTAGTAGAGGGGAAATGGAGTAGGGGAGGTAGGAGAGGAGCTGGGAAAGGGAAGGCCGGGAGGGGCATGGCTTAGTGGCGGTCTTGGTGAGCGACCGGGAGAGGAGCTTATTGGCGTGGCTCAAGGCTTTGCTTGCTTGTGCACTCGGGAGAGAAGGGGTGGATGGAGAGGGATGGATAGTAGGGGGAAAGGGGAGCTGTGGTGCTGCTCTGTATGCCGATGGGGCGGAGAGCTGGAGGTGCGATGGCATGGGCTGTGGTGAAGGCGTGGTGGCCATGCAAGGGAAGAGGAGCAGCGTGGCGGCTTGCTTGAGCACGGGCGTGGAGAGGAAAGCCTCCTTGTGGGGCCGGCTGGCAGTGGTAGTGAAAAGAAAATAAGCTTCCAAGATTTCTGAATAATGGCTGAAAGTTTGAGCGAATTTTAAAATATAGATTCCTAATTCCAAAAATTATGTAAATTTAGGGAGAGTTTCTTGACTAAGTTTAGATCATACTGAAATTTTTGTAGAATTTTATTTTAAATAATCTATTCAGGAGATTCACTGTCATGTGGTATTTTAGTTAAAATTTTACTTTATAACATTTCCCTTCTTAGGGTTTTATACTTCGCGTACCATTTTAGAAGACCATGCTTTTAAGTGCATCTTGCCTTTATTTAATTCTATTGCTTTTACAATCCATGTGGCTAGGGTTTCCGCATTTGGGGTTTATGTATTTGGGGTTCCTATTTTAATCACTTATGTTGGCAAAAGAAAACACAGATCAATAACTCACAAAAATGTAGGCAAAAGGGTCGACAACAGATATTATACAAAAAGTTTTAAAAATCCCATATTTTTGTATTTGGGTATTTTTGGGATGTTACATCAACTGAAGGATGGTATTCTTCGATATAAGGGTTGGATCTGGGTAGGAACCAATACCAACATGCAACAGAAGATTATGGTAGCTATGCATGACAGTGCGATTGGCAGACATTTATGACAGCTACGCATGACAGTGTGATTGGCGGACATTCGGGATTTCAAGTAACCTATAATCGAGTTCGCAAACTTTTTGCTTGGCCTGGCATGAAAAAAGGGATTCAACTCTTTGTGACATCCTGCTTGGTATGCAAACAAGCCAAGTCTGAACATGTTAAATATCCTGGTCTTCTCCAACCTTTACCCATACCAGATCAAGCTTGGCAAATGGTTTCATTAGACTTCATCGAGGGACTGCCCCGGTTGGCACACTTTAACAGTATTATGGTGGTGGTAGATAAATTCTCCCGGTATGCACATTTTGTTCCATTGATGCATCCTTTTACTGCGTATCAAGTGGCTCAAGCTTATATTAGTAACATCTTTAAGCTGCATGGCCTTCCTCAGTCATTAATTTCGGATCAGGATTGCATCTTTACCAGTAACCTCTGGCGCGAATTATTCAGATTGGTGAATACACAACTGCACATGAGCTCTTCTTACCATCCTCAAACTGACGGTCAAACGAAGCGCGTTAACCAGTGTTTGGAAACTTATTTGTGTTTCTTTGTACACACAATTCCTAGCAAGTGGTCGGATTGGCTTGCTTTTGATGAATTTTGGTATAATACGTCCTATCACTCTACGTTGGACAAGTCACCCTTTGAAGTGCTCTATGGCCATAGCCCTCGGCATTTTGGTATTGTGGTTACATCTACTTGCACCTCTCCAGAATTAGCAATCTGGTTACAGGACAAGGAGTTGATGACCTAGTTACTACGCCAACATCTGCATCGTTCCCGACAACGTATGAAAGTTAAAGCCGATCGGAAAAGATCAGACAGGAGTTTCTCAGTCAGTGATTGGGTGTATCTCAAATTACAGCCTTACGTTCAAACTTCTGTAGCTCCTCGAGCTAACAACAAGCTTGCTTTCAGGTTTTTCGGGCCATTTCAGGTGGAACAAATTGTGGGATCTGTGGCGTATAAACTCAAGCTTCCAGTGGACTATCGCATTCATCCCGTGATACATGTGTCCCAACTGAAGAAGGCCTTACCTCCTGGTGAGAAAGTGCTGTCGGGGCTGCCGGATGTTCTAGACTGCAAGGTACTTGAGAAGATCTTGTGGTGGCGGCTGCATCGGTCAGGTGTGGTGTCGGGGACACAGGTATTGGTCAAATGGACTGTTCATCTTCTTCAGATGCTACTTGGGAGGATGCGGATGAGTTGAAGATTCGCTTTCCTCGGGCATCGGCTTGGGGTCAAGCCGTGTTTGAAGGAGGAGGGGATGTTATATTGCCGGACTGTGAACATGACCTCTTGGTGGGCCGAGACGAGAAGCGGCTTCGGAAACAAACATTGTTTCCGGAAGCCAATTGGGCTAACTGATTGGGAATCTATTTGAGCAATAGCGGTAGGGAGGCCACTTAGTAGACCTGAGAGCTCGATTACAAAAGGAAGGTTCCGACTGTTTTTGGAATATGGATGATGTAATCTCTGAACTCCTTTATTCTTTGCCTTTTCTCTGAACTTCCTCTCCCCTCTTCGCTGTTCTTCCCCAATTCCTCCAGAATACTTGTGAAACTACTTTTGGTGATACCAAAGTACACGAAATTGGGAGAGGTTGGTAACAGAAGCACGAGCAAAGACTTAGCTTGTTTTGCACAGCTTCAGCGCTGATACATGTCCAATTGTTTATGCAAGGTGGCACAGCTTCAGGTGCCACTTTGTGCAACTCAAATTAACCATATTAAACACACAGTTTGTTTGGCAGGTGCAGCTAACACTGTAGACTTTAGTGTTTGGACATTGGAGTGATCTAATCATCTCTGCTAAAGGCAGAATGCCACAAAACTATGCTTATGCAAGTCAAGAAATATTTGCACGGTATTGACACGTCCAAGCTTCTGTTTCAGTTATTTTCAGAAGCATCTTGTTGTCTAGTAATCAGAATTTAGAAGAACATATGCGCAGGAAGAATTTGATTCAGAACATGCTATTACTTTTCATAATGCTGTTACTGGAATTCAATCCCACAAACAACAGTCTATAGTTTACTGCCGTACTCATCATGAACATTATTGACTGCAATGTTCTCTTCTCTTCATCCATTTCTTCCTCCATACACGGCATGAGCGATGGATTCATGCCTGGATTGACGATTTCCACAACCCACCTTGGGATAAGTCTGCTGCGAAAAATTTCAGTCAGGTTGCACCAAATATTAACACTAGTTCGCCAGGACATCCTTTACCATAGCAAGCTCTCTAATGGCATGTCTGATACTCTGATGTGCATCCTTGCTCTGGAGGATTCGTTGGCGCATTGCAAACCGACTCGGAAGATCGATGCCACACACTCTAGCAGCTTTTCAGTATCAACTACATTGCAAGAACTGTCCCCTTTACTCAAACCTCCATTGTCCAGATGCAATAGATCTGGGTCAATGATTGTTGGCACCGCCGGTGTCTACACACACGAGCACACTAGAAAACTCCAAGGAGAAGATGAACACACAAAACGTTTTGATGCTGCCCAAAAACTTCTCAGCTTTTCTCTTTTCTTATCTTATTTATACTAGTCAATATGAGTAACTGCTCACTACACTTCATGCGCCAATAACTAGCTCTAATGCTATGTTACAAAAAACCAGCAGCATGCAAAACATCAATGCCATGCAAGAAACTGAAACTACTGCTACTTACTGCTACAAGAAACTGAAGCAATAACCAGACATCAAGGATTATTCAACAAACACCCCCTAATCCTTGATGCACTTTGTTGACGATGCCGATCCTTGTGCGCAGCTCGTCACGCCCTCCACCGCGTCGCCGTTCGCCGCCGGCCGCCGGCTTGACGTTGTGCCACGCGTTCGCCCGTGCAATGTGATTGCCCGCTGTGCCACACGCGCCTCGCGCTTCATTCGCAAGCACCCACCTGCCGCAAGGCGCTCCGGCGGTCAGAGGCGCCACCGACGCCTGTGCAATACTGAGTGTGAGCACATAGAGCTGGTTGCGAGTGCGGTTTAGTCATCCTCTTGCGCGACACACGCGCTATTGACGGTCTTCAACACTTATCTCCAAGAAGTTCCGCCTTCCCACTCGGCACGGGTTAGCAACACAAACTCCCTTTATGTGTTGCCGAGCCCACGCAGCCGCTTCTCTACCACGTAGTGCACTCTTTGAGGGACAGTACAGTCGCCCTCGCCACGTGATAACTCTTGAGGGACAATATATTCGCCCTCGCCATTAGCGACCGTGACCATGGGCGCCACCGCAACCCATGCACCTAGCAGTTCTTCTCCCAGAGACACATAGGTGGACAGTACATTCGCCCATCTTGTTTTGCTGGTTGACGACGGCATTCCTTAGTAGCAGTATTTAGGAGACATGCCGCCACCACTCTTCACTGCTACCTCTTTGCCGCCACAACTTCGTCGCCGGTGGTACAACTCACCGGGCGACTCCGACATCTGATTTTTTTCTTACGACGACGGCCTCCATGCCATCGATGTTTGTCGGCCTCATGCCGACTCTTTTCCTGGCAGCTTCGCACCACCTCACCTTGCCACCGCCGGCCTCCACTTCCCGTGGAGACTATCGTCGTTGGCCTACTCTGCGGCGATCACGTCACCACCACCGGTACGCACATCATGTGCAATTCTGGCACACCACATTGGCCTCGCTATGGCCATGTGGACCTTCGCCGCCGTGCTCCTAAGCGCATGGTGCTGCAGCCGGCTCGTTGCCGGCACCCGTGCACCTTCGTCCAAACGCTCCGGCTCTCCTCACCGCGGAGCCGCATGCTCCACGCTGTACACCGGTCGTGCCATCACCTACTTGCGCTAGCACCCTTGCGTGGCACTGCACCGCTAGCTAGCCCCCACACGCGCACATCCGTGTACGCCCGCTCGCCCGCGTGCCTGCGTCGCTGTGTGCCTCACACGCACGCCCATGCCCTACACACGGTAGGCGGTGCCGCTTTGTGCTGGCACGCCATGTTTCACGCACACCCGCGCTTGCGGCCACCTATCTTGGCGCCCGCTTCGACGCACCCGCTCTCGCCGTAGTGGCGCTCGTCGCCCTCGCGGCCGAGGCCGTGCGACGCGTCCCGCGCCTTGTGCACCTCTGCACCTTGTGCAGCGCCCCACTGGCGTCGTGCCTTGCATTGCGTCTCCGCCGCACTCGCCGAGCGCCTCTGCACCTAGAGCCATGTCGCGCATGCCTTGGGCCGAGCCGTCATCGCACTGTCTAGGGCCGAGCCGCTGCGTTGCGGCCGTGCCGCGCTTGAAGCCGTCGCCTCCAGGCAGCGCCGACATGTCCATCGTGAGGACCTTGGACAGCTGCTCCACGTTGAACTCCAACTGCTCCTGCTGGTCCTTGAACAGGTTCTGCGCTATCGCTAGGTTCGCCTGCTCATGGGTACCATGTCGTCCTTGCCGGCACAAGATCGTGTCTCACGCATTTGGCGCCACCGGGTGGGCACTCTCTCCTCACATTAAACCTCGCTCTGATACCAATTGTTGGCACCGCCGGTGTCTACACACGAGCGCACTAGAAAACTCCAAGGAGAAGATGAACACACAAAACGTTTTAATGCTACCCAAAAACTTCTCAGCTTTTCTCTTTTCTTATCTTATTTATACTAGTCAATATGAGTAACTGCTCACTACACTTCATGCGCCAATAACTAGCTCTAATGCTATGTTACAAAAAACCAGCAGCATGCAAAACATCAATGCTATGCAAGAAACTGAAACTACTGCTACTTACTGCTACAAGAAACTGAAGCAATAACCAAACATCAAGGATTATTCAACAACGATTTCCATTATTCTGTCAGTATAGCATACTTCAACTTTCAAGAGTTCGGCCTCCCTAGAATAAGCTGTCAGTCGGCCTCTTTCTAGTGAACATCTCAAGTCAAAGAACCCCATAGCTGTACATATCGCCCTGGATGGAAACTTGGCCGTCCATTCCATACTCTGTAGGTTATAAGCAGACACTAGACGAAGTAAGAACCTTTCATTTGGTCAGAAACATCTTGAGAAAATCACAAGGATCGTTAATAACAATTAGAGAGAGGTGAATGATTGTAGAATATTTTTAGGCTTGCAAAAAACACTAAAGATGTTCTAGCACCTGATCTCCTCCTATGCCGTCGCTCAAACCTTGCCGCACCTGTCCACAAAGCCTGCCACGCCAACCTAAGTCAAGCTAGTGCTAGCACCTCACAGCAATAGGCATAAGTCAAGCCACCTGTAGTGCCTCGCCGCCTACCTAAATCACCAAACAGCAGCAACTAGCAATCAACTCACAGCTAGCACCACATGCACCTATATTGGCCCATTGGCCTTATGATGAATACAATCGCTATTCATAACATAGTATCAGAGCAAGGTTAGGGTTTGGGTTTCCTCACGTATTTTCTCACGTGGCCGACACCGCCGCCGGTTGTCGCTTGCTGCCCTCGTTGCCTCCGCTCTTTGTCTTCGTTCAGTGCTTCATCGCCGCATGAGACACCTACGATTCGTCTGCTGCTTCTTTGCCACTCGTCGCCAGTCACCGGTTGCCCGAGCTCGACGTCCATGCGCTCGTCTCTGCCGCCGCCCGCGGTTTCATTGACGTTTGCCCACGCATCTCATCCACGCGCTCGCCTCTGCGTCACCGGAGCGCCTGCTTCGTGTTGGCCGTGAGGTGTTCCACCGTTGCCAGGTCTTCCTCCGCCGGGGCTACCGCCGTCACCGGGTCCTCCGCTCCCGCTTCCGCCTCTTCGCCCAGGAGCCACTCGGGGCCGCCCGCGGAGAGCCGCTTCGAAACGCCAGCCGGAGAGCCGCCTGGGCGCTTCATTTGGAGAGCCACTCGGCCGCCGCCGCTTGCCTCCGGCTCGATCCGCTCCACCGTCGCTTTCTTCGGCTTGATCCGCTCCGTCACCATGTTGTTCGGTCTACTGCACCGCCGCCGCCCGCTCCGCCGCCGCTGTTGGGGGAACCCTAGTTCCCCCGTGCGCGTGCATTGCTTGCAGGTCGCGTGTGGATTAGTGGGCTGAACCCTTTTAGCCGGTTTTAACCGGCTTGGGAAGATTTTTTTTAAACGTCGTTCTAACCATCGTGTTTGTCGGTATTTACTGATAGACTTCGTTGTCTTGGTCGCTTCGCCGTCCAGCGCTGCCTACCAATGGGTACTGTTTCTGTTCCTTGTTGCCCGGTGATCTTCGATGGTCTCAATTATCGGGATTGGTTTCAGCACATGCGTCTCCACATGCATGGTTAGCGTCTTTGGGATTTTCTTACCAACGAGTTGCCTTGCCCGCCTCACCCTGCTCCACCTACTGAGCCTGTGTTCCCAAAGACTACTTCTGAAGATGTTCGTAAGGAGGCATTTGATGCTTTTGATGATGCTATGGAGATTTTTCAGACTCAGTATGCTGCCTACAAGACATGGATTGATGAGGATGCTCGTGCCTTTGCTATTCTGGTTGCTAGCATGGAGGTGCAATTCACTGGGGATGTGGTTGGTTTGGCATCAGCACAGTTAATGTGGACACATCTGCGCAACCACTACGAGCCATCTGGTGATTCCTTGTATCTTTCTGTTGTGCGTCAGAAGCAGTCGCTGCAGCAAGGAGATGCCACTGTGGACGAGTTCTATGCCCAATTGTCTGAGGTATGGCGTCAGATTGACTCTTTGGGACCCGATGTTTCCCATACGTGTCAGTGCTATCAGCGTCAGCAGTCTCACCTGGAGCTTCGTCATATCTACGATTTCTTGACTCGCCTCCGGGCTGGGTATGAGCAGACTCGTGCTGAATTGCTGGCACGCCACCCTCGTGTGACCTTGTTGGAGGCCCTTGACGCTGTTCGTGCTAAGGAGATTTGTCTTCGTGTTGCGGGTTTGCGGCCATCACCATCGTTTCCTTCGATTTTGGCAGCTCCTCCAGTTTCAACACCCGCTACGTCTCCAGCTACTCCTTCACCAGTGGTGCCTTCACCAGTGCCAGCTGCTGTTGTGTAACATCCCTATTTTCTTGAGTTTTTGAAAATTTTGAAAACTTTAAAAGAGAACCATTTGGTTTTATTAATTTGCCAAAGCTTAACATGTAATTTAGAATTTCTAAAGTAGTTTAAATTGACTTAATTAAAACTTGAACTAATTAAAGTTGGTTTAGTTGAGTTTTGTTGGATTTTAATTTGGTTTTTCCTTTTGCCCTAAGTTAAAAATAATTAATTGCAAACATTAAAAGCAATAGTTAAGCTAAAAATATTTTTGCTAAGTCCTAAGTAATTCAAGGGATTTCTGTGAATTTTCCTATAATTTTTGGATGCCTTAAGCTATTTTCTAAAAATGCTTTTGCTTTTTTGGTATTTATTAAAATCGAAAAACCTTAGAAAATCCCACTGGCCTTGGGCTGAATCTCCTTCGGCCCATCACTGTTTTCCTCGCGCAGCCCATCTCCTCCGGCCCGCTCCACGCGTGCGCCCTCCCCCTTGATCGGCGACCGTCCGATTGAAATCGGACGGCTCGCGTTCGCGCGTCTCCGCTCTGCTGCCGACTGGCGTCAAGGGCCCCCCTGTCAGCCCGCCAACCCGGTCGTCCCCTACCTCCCGCCTCCGCCCGCGCCAGTGTCGCCTCACCGCGAATCCCGCCATATCGCGTCGCCTCGCGCACCTAGCGCCTTGTCATCCGCTTTGATCTGCCAGCAAGTCGCTCGCCTCGGCGCGCCTGCACCCTCTTTTGCCCCTCTCGCGGTTTTCGCCGACCTCGTCGCCGCCCTCCATTAAAGCCGCCGCGGCGAGCTCTCCTTCCTCCTCCTCCGCCCCCCCGTCGCCTATAAAAGCACGCACCGGGACCGCCTCCCTATCCTCTCCCTTTCCCCGTCACTCACTCCCCGTCTCTCCCTCCGAGCTCGCCGCGATTGAAGGTTTCATCGCCGCCGGCCGTGAAGCTTCCACCGCACCGCCGCCATTGCCGAAGTCTCCTCCGCCGCCGACCCGCCACCAAGCATCGCCGTTAAGGCACACTGGCGCGCGCATCCTCGTCCCCGAGCTTCGCCGGAACCCGCCGACGCCGCCGAGCCGCCACCTCCGCCGCTTTTCACTCTCGCCGCCGACCTTCCCGTGCCGCCGCGTCATCGAGACGGTGAGCATCAGCATCGCCACGTTGTCCTCTTTCCTCTGGTACCCTCATTGCCGGCTGGCCGCCGTTCGCGGCGAGCCTCGAATAGCAGCGCGCCGCTTCGGGTCCGACGTGGCAGCCACGCGTGACGCCGTGGCGCCCACAACTGCGTCACCACTGGCGTGGCTGCCCGTCGGCAAGAGTCCGAGTGGAATTTCTCCGATTTCCTTTAGGAAAATAATTCCAGAAAATGAGGAAAACCTCCATTTCATCATTTTATGTGTTTTTCCAACTTCTTTTGGCCATAACTTTCTCATTCGAACTCCGATTCGAGTGATTCAAATTTCTAAATTCATCTAAATTCCTTGTCTTCCTATTAGTATTTATTTAGTATTTATTTGGATTTTATTTGGAGTTGTTTTATTTATTTAGCTTTGTTCGCGTGTATAGATTCCGGCGTTTCGGAAGATTTCGCAGACCCGACAACCGAAGCACCTCTACTCTTCAATGAAGGCAAGTCGTAGACCTTTGATCATGTTGAACCCATCTTTATAAAAGTATATTGTTTGATATAAACATGCATGGCTAATTTTATAATAAATGGTTTCGGGATTAGTTAATTACCTAATTGCCATATGCCTCCTTGATAAATTGCAATCGACATGTATCCTTGAATGACATAAATCCTTGGACACCTTAGGATGGTTACTTATTAGTTGGACATTATTGTACTACCAACATGGGGATCGTGTTTGCTTAGCCATGCTTTGGTAGACGTCGGTCTCGCCTTGAATCATTCAATATGAGTTTACACCCAGCGCACCGGTACGTGGCTTGTGTAGTAGCGGTCAGTGTTGCTGATTAAAATAAAGTGTGGTCTTGTGTGAGACCACGACATTTGTTGTCACCTTACTAAAATTGTGGTGCCATGACTAGGGTAGTCCTCTAGCTGGGTTGAACCCAACATGATGAATTTGACTAAAGGAATTATGGAACTATGGCGGAGCCACTTGTGATAAAAGACGATGTGCCATGACTAGGGTGGTCATTTGGCCGGGTTGAACGAAAATGATTTATGCTCGGGTGAGTGGGTGGTGGAAAAGGTGGGTGCCGTAACGCACACTTGGAATGTGGAACCGTCTCGTGTGAGCAACCAACTAAGGGCTTAACCTTGAACCATTGATCTGGGCCTTAACCGTACAACCACATGTTTAGACTGGGATAGACCTGGTCGACTAATTAGCAAAGTTTTGATTCGGTTCTGTCAAGGGTTGATAAGCGGCGCAAGAGGGGGCCCAGAATGGCGAAACCTCAGCGGGCAGATCCGAGTTAAAATAGAGCTTTGTAAAAACCTTGTCACGTACTCTAGACTGCTTACCTAAGGTAGTGGCGGTGGCATAGATATGTTAGAACAAACTAGAGAAATTAGTGTCATGTGGGTCAAGTCTGTACAACCTCTGCAGAGTGTAAAACTATTGAATAGCCGTGTCCCGGTTATGGACATGCACAGTGATTTCACGCAAGGGTAGAACTTTTATCGAAAATGTTGGAATGGTTTGGTCGAATCTTGTAGATGGTTGATGGTTGGGAAGTGAGCAGTATGCGTTCACTAGTTGTTTCAAAGAAAATTTCTTACTTATGTATTACTCTTTTAAATTGTGCTTTGCAATCTATTTATTGTATTTACTGTCAAATCTGGCTTTCTGCAAAGTAGCTATAAAGCTATCCTTGTCAAGCCTTGTATGAATATTACTTGCATACATTTCCCTATGACTTGCTGAGTACATTAAAAGTACTCATGGCTTTGCGCCCTCTGTTTAAATCAGTAGAGGAGGGTGAACCAGTGAACTCAGAGTTCTATGAAGAAGGCTTCTTTGAAGACTATGCAAATTAGGTCGCGTCCTTCACTCGATTGCCGGTGGGCATATTGGGTGACCTCCACCAGATGTTTTGTTCTCCACTGCAAGTTACTCTGTTGTCTTTAGTTTCTGCGTGGCAACTAGTTGTAAGACTTGACCATAAGGTCCCTTTTGCTTAATATTATTAATTTGTGCGCTTCATCTTTAGTTTGGTTGTGTGGATATGATTACACCAATGTTGCAACTGTGTGAGCTAGCTACTGATCATGGGACTAGTTCAGAATACACAGAGGGTCCTAGGGTTGTATACCGGGGTCCCGACAGCGGTGGTATCAGAGCCAAATCGATTGTAGGACGTAACCATAGTTAGCATGGTCGTTTAGTCAAGACTTCAAAATTTTATTTTATAAATCAAACCAACAATTAACTTGAGTAGTGTTCTCCTCTCATCTTACTCTATTCTTCCTCATCTTATGCTAATCTCTCCTTATTCCATTCTCAAGTCTAATTTCTTATCTTTTCTGAACTTTATTTCTGAATGTAAAGTGACCCTCTTATCTCGATAATCTCTATAGAATTGAGCTTAGCTTGAAGTCGCCTACCCACATAAGATAGATTAGTAGTGCTGTTACCCTTCTCAATTTCAGTATCGTTTAGACCGATAGACAGGATCTGTGGCTTGAGTGTTGTTGCCTCTTATAGCTTTCCGACTATTGTTCGTTGGGTTAAACCGACTTTCCCCAATTAGGTTGTCCTGTCTTTCTCCCTTGTCAGGCTCGTCTTTGTGCTTTCCCCCTTTCCTACCGTGCTTTCTCCCTCTCATCTATTAAACCTGGGAAGATCTATGCAGATGGTCCAGACCCGCAACTCGGCAAGTCAGGAGGAACAAGTGGACCCCGTTACGCCGCCAACCCCAACCGCAACGGATCAGGGTTTGGGACAGTTCATGACAGCACAGGCGCAGTTGATGAATGCAATGATGCAGAATATGAATCAGATGATGACTCAACAGAATCAGACGGCTGCTGCTCTGCTCACCGTGCTAAACCAGAACAACCAAGCAGCTGCCATGCCACCTCCACCCCCACCAGCTTACCCTCAGTCGAAGCTGGCAGAGTTTATGAGGACCCATCCACCTACCTTTTCCAGCTCCTCTGAGCCTTTGGATGCAGATGACCGGTCATTGCGCTCATCAAAAGAAGCTTGCCATTACCCGGTGTGATGACCGTGAGAAAGTTCTGTATGCCACACACCAGTTGGAAGGCACCGCCGCAGAATGGTGGAAGAACTATTGCGCTGCCCATGAAAACCACCAGAACATTACTTGGACTGAATTTTCTGAAGCTTTCCGCCTCTCTCATATCCCTGACGGAAAGGTAGAAATGAAGAAAAATGAGTTTCGTGAGCTGAAACAAGGGAACATGTCAGTAAGTGAATACCTCAACAAGTTCACGCAACTCTCTCGTTATGCCCCAGAGGATGTTGCCACCGATGATGCTCGTTAGAAGCGTTTCAAGTGAGGACTCAACCCTAGCTTGAAGGTTCAGGTCGTTGGCAACGACTATGCCAATTTTCAGCAACTAGTCAACAAGGCCATGCTCATAGAAGAGTCACGTCGTGAACTGGCGGAGTCTCATCAAAGGAAGTCGATGTAGCATAATGCTCATCAAGGTCACCCCCAGAGAGCCAGAATGAATGTGCCCACCGCCGCCGTCCCCCTGTCACCTTCAAGACTTCGCAATGGCACCTCGCCCAACTACCCCAGGATTCCGCAACTTCAACAACAACACCAACAACCAGTAGCCAAGGAACAACAATCTTGCCGCAGGAATCACCTGTTTCAACTGCCAGCAACTGGGACATTATGCCAGCAACTGCCCACAAAAGCAAGGTCTATCACCAGTCAGATTCAACCTTGGAGCTACCCCGGCCAGAACCCCCATGCCAGGAGTAGGACGTGGAGCACCCCAGACTCCAGCAGCACCAGCCAAGACCCCTCAGACTTTCGGAAGAGGCCGTGTGAACCATGTCATGGTGGAGGAAGCCCAGATAGCCCCGGACGTCGTGCTGGGTAAGTTTCTAGTAAATTCAGCACCCGCTATAGTTTTGTTTGATTCTGGAGCTACCCATTCATTTGTTTCTCGGAGTTTTGTTGCGAAGCATCAGCTAAAGGTTCTGACTCTTAAGAATGCTATGTGATGGGGACGGGGTCCCGATCTTCCAACAGGTTCTGGATATGTTCGATTTAGTGGAGGCGCGACACAAATCGATTCGGCTTCCGAACAACACGTTCCGAACCCCGCAATCGCAGCACCACGTCTCCTCAGGTTATCAACCGTGCGCGGCCCGGTTGACCTCGCCAAGAAGGCTAATCCTTGCCTACGAATCGAAGAACACAAGCAAGAACAAGGAAGAACACAACGGAATTGCAGATGTATTGTTTTAGCACTCGAGAGTTGGGGTCTCACAAACCGATGAACGGCGAAACTGTTCAAGACAGAATTAATCTAAGCAAAACCCAACCCTAATGGTGGGGTGGCGGCTGGATATAAAGGACTGAGGGGCGTGCAAAACCCTCGACGCCCCTAATGGGCTCCAACACGATACAAAGCCGAACGGCCCAAAAGGCGGTGGCGCAGACACTCGACAGATTCTGAATGCCCACTTGTTTCAACGATTCCCGTTGACTCAGAAGGAATTTTGACATGGGACTAGAGCCATTGGAAGTTTCGTCTTCTCAGCTTTCCATACATATGTGGAACATCCAAAACGGAGCCCGGATGCGATCTGGGCGTCCGTTTTAGTGCGGCCTGGTCCTGGACTCCGAATTGGATTCGAAGTCGGCTTGAGTTGGGCCTCCAACATGATTCGACCGCCCTTGCTGGACTTGTGTGCCTCGTAGCCCTTCTCCAAGTACTTCCAGGTCATCTCCATGGTTCCTAATCATAATTAAATCATTAGGTAGCAATCGATTCTCAAATGAACAAAAAGAAGTACTTAGGAACGAGCTCACCTGTAAATTCAATTGTCGGACGCGAGCTCTAGTGATTGATCCTTGAATGTCAAGTGGAGGATTGTTGTGTGTATCCGAAGAAGTGATGTCCTCATCATCCTCCCCCTCTTGAAGCGGAGTTGTCCTCAACTCAGCCTCATCTTCTTCTCCCAAGTATGGCTTCAAATCTGAAATGTTAAAGGTGGGACTAACCCCAAACTCGGGAGGCAACTCAAGTTTATATGCATTATCATTTATCTTCTCAACTATCTTAAAAGGACCAGCAGTTCTAGGCATCAATTTTGACTTTCTTAACTCAGGAAATCTATCCTTTCTCAAGTGCAACCAAACAAAATCACCCGGTTCAAGTTTAACTTCCTTTCTACCTTTACTACCAGTAATCCTATATTTTTCATTCATCTTTTCAATGTTTGCCTTAGTAGTCTCATGCATTTTGACAATAAAATCAGCACGCTCCTTAGCATCATTATGAACTCTCTCACTAGTAGGCAAAGGTAAAATATCAAGAGGGGCACGGGGATTGAAGCCATATACTACCTGAAAAGGACTTACCTTGGTGGTGGAGTGTTCCGCTCGATTATATACGAACTCAACATGCGGCAAACACCCTTCCCACATCTTCAAATTATTCGTCAAAATAGCTCTCAGCATGGTAGACAATGTGCGGTTCACCACCTCGGTTTGGCCATCAGTTTGTGGGTGACATGTTGTAGAGAACAACAACTTTGTACCCAACTTGTTCCATAGAGTACGCCAAAAGTGACTCAAGAACTTGGCATCACGATCTGAAACAATAGTAGAAGGCATACCATGCAAACGAACTATCTCTTTGAAAAAGATGTCAGCAATATGAATAGCATCATCGGTTTTATGACATGGTATAAAATGAGCCATCTTAGAAAAACGATCCACAACAACAAAATGCTATCCTCCCTCTTAGTCCGGGCAATCCTAAAACAAAGTCCATAGAAATATCGCCCACGGAATAGAAGGAACAGGAAGAGGCATATACAAACCATGTGGATTCAAGCGAGACTTAGCTTTTTGACATTTAGTGCGGCGAGCCACAAACCGCTCAACATCTCGCCTCATTTTTGGCCAAAAGAAGTGTGTGGCCAAAACGTCCTCCGTCTTCTTAGCACCAAAATGTCCCATCAAACCGCCTCCATCGCCTCTGCAACAAGAAAAGACGAACGGATCCAAGCTGGAATGCATAGGCGGTTAGCTCTAAACAAGAACCCATCATTGATCACGAATTTATTCCGTGCTTGTCCCTCTTTACAATGCAACAACACATCCTTAAAATCAGCATCTAAAGCATATTGTCCTTTAATGGATTGAAGACCAAAATGTGACAATCAAGTTGAGACAACATGGTATAGCGTCGAGACAAAGCATCAACAATCACATTATCCTTCCCTTTCTTGTGTTTAATGACATAAGGAAAAGATTCAATAAATTCAACCCACTTAGCATGTCTACGATTCAAATTGGTTTGACTACGAATATGCTTAAGTGATTCATGATCGTAATGAATGACAAATTCTTTAGGCCATAAATAGTGTTGCCACGTCAGAAGAACGAACAAGAGCATACAATTCTTTATCATCGTGGAATAATTAAGAGCGGGACCATTCAATTTTTCACTAAAGTAGGCAACAGGTTTGCCTTCTTGCATCAAAACACCACCAATACCAATTCCGCTAGCATCACATTCCACTCAAAAGTCTTACCAAAATCCGGAAGTTGGAGCAATGGTGAGTGTGTAAGCTTGTCCTTCAAAAGATTAAAGGACTCCTCTTGTGATGGCCCCCAATGAAATCGACTCCTTCTTTGTCAACTCAATCAATGGTGTCGCAATGGTGCTGAATTCCTTGACAAAGCGGCGATAAAACCTGCAAGGCCAAGAAAACTCCGCACTTGGGAGACCCGTGGGCGTGGGCCAACTCCATATCGCCTCCACCTTGGCTCTATCAACCTCAATTCCTGTGGAGTCACAACATAGCCAAGAAAAGAGACTCGATCCGTGCAAAAGGCGCACTTCTCAAGGTTACCAAACAAGCGTGCATCTCTCAAAGCATTAAAAACAGCACGTAAGTGATTCAAATGTTCATCCATGGACTTGCTATAAATCAAGATATCATCAAAGTAAACGACCACAAATTTGCCAATGAAAGGGCGTAAAACCTCGTTCATTAATCTCATGAAAGTGCTAGGTGCATTAGTTAAACCAAAAGGCATGACTAACCACTCATACAAGCGAACTTAGTTTTAAAAGCGTTTTCCATTCATCGCCAAGTTTCATTCTTATTTGGTGGTATCCACTACATAAGTCAATCTTTGTGAAAATTATAGCACCACACAACTCATCAAGCATGTCGTCTAGCACGGGAATAGGATGACGATACCTTATAGTAATGTTGTTAATGGCTCTACAATCTACACACATCGCCAAGAACCATCTTTTTGGTACCAAAAGAACAGAACAACACAAGGACTAAGGCTCTCACGTCGTACCCACGGTCCAAAAGTTCTTGGACTTGTCGCTGAATCTCCTTAGTCTCTTGAGGATTGGTCTGTCGCGCCGCACGGTTTGGCAAACTCGCCCGAGGATCAAGTCAATCGGTGCTCAATCCCTCGAATGGGTGGAAGTCTGGAGGTATCTCATCGGGAAAACATCTCTAAAATCTGCAAAGGTTAGTGCAGGGAGCGGGCAAAGTGCAAGGCATATTATCAAGAGAAAATAAAGCATCTTTGCACACAAAAGCATAGCATGTATCATTAATATCATCAATTTCAGCAAGGTCTGATTTTGTGGCAAGCATAATGAGAATGTTTTTCAGATTTATCATGTTAGTAGGATCATTAGCAATGACACTCGCTCCCTATCGGCCTCTATAATCTCAATTTGGGGTCAAAGGTAGTAAAGTAACTTTCCTTTCCTTATGCATAAAAGTGTATGTGTTACTACTACCATGGTGTAAAGCATCATTATAAAATTCCCAAGGTCGACCCAATAAAAGAGAGCATGCTTGCATGGGAACCACATCACAATCAACATGATCAGCATAACCACCAATGGAAAAATGGACTCGGCATGTTTGTGTTACCTTAGCTTTTCGAGTCATTTAACCACTTGAATATGGTATGGATGTGGATGCGGTCACGTGGTCAAGCCAAGCTTCTTGACCAAATCGAGAACTCACCAAGTTGTTGCGGCTTCCTCCATCAATGATGACACGTCTTGGCGCGGTTCTTGATTGCAAAGAAAGTCTGAAACAAATTATGGCGTTGAAGCTTATCGGGTTGTTGTACGTGTCCGAGGACTCATTGCACAATGATGCTCCGAAGCGTCGTGTGGGCGCCCACCAAGGAGCGGTCATCATGACCACCGCCATTGTTGTCCGAGGCGCGAGAACGTCATCATCCTCCTCGACATCCGAAGTCTTGATGTAGCCTCCATCTTCGTGGCGATGTATGCCCGTTGGCTAGGGCAATTCCTCCGCACATGACCAAGTCCACTGCAGCGGTGGCATGAATGTCGGAGGAGCGCCCATGGAAGCCACGGAAGAAGAACTCTTGGTGGAGCACGCAAAGAATTTTTGTAGAATCTGCGGGCGTGTCGTGGAAGGTGGCCGGTGCATACCGCAGCAATCTTGTTCATCGGTGGTGGAGGAACGAAAACTCAAGAAGACTTGGGCGATCCGTCGATGTAGTCGTTCATGGCGTGTAGGAGGGTCGTCCGGTGCTTGCCGTCGGCGATTCCTTGCGCCCCTACAATTTTTTTCGCAAGCATAGCAAGTGGAACAAGCGGTTGTGATATTAAAATCTTTATAATCAACAATGTCACAATTTCACGCCGCAACCCAGCGAGAAAGCGACAAATCTTATCCTCTGTGTCCTCAACAACCCCACAACGCACCATACCCTTTTGAAGCTCGGCATAATAGTCTGAGCAGAACTATCACCTTGTTCTAAGCGCTGTAATTTTTTCTCAATTCACGTTTATATGAGGGAGGAACAAAACGATTACGTATAGCTTCTTTTAACCGCTCCCATGTGTCGGGGTTGTAGCGCATGACACCCAGTTCATTCCACGGATAATAGCAAAGTCCTTAAACTCACTAGTAGCTTGTCTAACTCTATGTTGTTCAGAACCAAGTGAGAATTAAACCGCGCTCACCGTCATCTCCCAATCAAGATATATTACTGCATCATAAAGGCGAGAAAAAGATGGGATGGTAAACTTGACTTTAGCAAAGGGTCATCGTTACCATGACGGTTACGGTTATTACCTCCCATACCATATGTTTTTCTTTGTCAAGACGCCGGCGTAGTCATGCATCTTGTGTCTCCCATCGATCAATGTTGCCAACCGCATCATGCCTTTGTGTCATCATCATGATGATGGCCGTCATTGACGAGGCGAGCATGCCTCCAATCGTCCATCGACCCGGTGAGGTCGACCATCCGCCGCTCCACTCGCTCAATGCCTTCGTGGTGTTCAAGCTGCGCAATGGCGGCGGCGATGGTGTCCATTCGCGCCGAGATCGATGAATGAAGCATTTTGTTTGTCGGCGCGACTTGTAGGCGGCGCGACTAACACACTCGTTGAAATCGACCGGTGTCCCGTCCCCGGTCCCTCGCCATGGTTAGTGGAAACACGGGGAAAACAAAATGGTTATCCCTATCAACTACAAAAGAGGACGGTGGGAACCCGCAAAGGAAGTGGCTTACCAAGCTCTTACAAGTGTTCTTACCCGCATAAGCGATGGGTGGTACAACCGTGGGTGGTTCGTGATACCGAGCGATGGTATCTGCGATTGCAAGGGTCAAAAGTCATGCTATCCAGGAAGTAGGTATATGGAGCTTGGAAGGCCAAATATGTTAGTGGAACACAAATCAATAACAGATAGTAATCTTTGAGTAAATGTCCAAAACTCTTGGTCCTAGTTCTTTGGTCTAAATGTGTCCTATAGCGGTATGATATGATGAACAAGGAGTCAAGACCAGACCAGAATAGTAAAGCAAAGATAGCAACAAGGATGGCCAGGCAAAGACAGCAACAAGGATGGCCAAGTAAAGACAGCACAAATCAATATCTATGACCTAAAAACTGTGCTCTCTGTTTTTTTTTAGGCACGAAGTGCTCTCAGGTGCCTTTTTTTTTGTGGCAAAACCAGGTGCCGAATTTTTTTCTTTTCTTTTTTTTTGATATTTTTTTTTCACAAAGCAGAGCACAGAAATAGGAACCACACAAAGTTTCACCTCAATCTGATGTAAGGTGTGGCCTCTGAAAATGATGAATGTGTAAATTCGGTGATGAAAGTTTAGAGCTCGAAAATCTTGCACTTTCAGGCGAATTTGGGCAAAATAAATTCGCCAAACCCAACGAAGTGGGGAGTTTGGATGCAAAATTTAATTTCACCCAATTTCAAAAAAAATTTCTGATTTCGAGTTCGTATCACGAAAGTTCTGGCCGTTTGAAGGAGGCCTCAGAGTTATAGTTCTTTGTGGGGCGAAACGAAATCGGGTGGAACAAATTGGTGGAAATTGGGGCGGAAGCTCTGGAAAAGGTGGGGATGGTCTTTGGGTGATCACGAGACTCAAGGGAAAGGTCTTTGGGTGATCACGAGGCGCGATGGATGCCTCATGTATGACCTCGGCCCTAATATCTGATAATAAAATCTTGTTCATGTCATTACTGTTCATTTAGGCAATTTAGGCAACTTGTTACAAACCTTTTTCCCAAATTTCTATTGCAAACTTCAACTTGATCAAAATTTCTAGAGGAAATACCATCCAATGTTGGTATTATGACTGGGATATATTTTAGTTGAAAACCAGATGAATTATTATGGCCAAAAATAATTTTTGTTGAATTTTTAGGAATTATTTGATTTCCAGAAAAATATTTGTCTTTAAATAAGCCCTAGTTGGTCTAAATGAATTATTTAGGTATTTACAAAGAGGAAACAGAGATTTTAAAATTTATTTGGGAAATATATCATCCCGGTAGCAAGTCTGCAAAATTTCATGATTTTACAAATTTATTTACTATATTTAAGGACCCAGTCAAACCTTTTCACAATCTAAACAGCTCTGGTCAACTTTCGGTCGAAACTCCGGTCTAGCACTGTAGTGGCTCGGCCTTGACTTGGTTGGACCCAACCCAGTGCGCAACCGGCTCGGTTGCGTCTTCCCCCGCGCGTCCGAAGCTCTCAGCCCATCTCAGCCCTTCTTTCCACGCGAACGGACCTGATGGCCTGTGTCGTTCGGACCGCTCCAACCTCTTCTCATTTTGGGCTGTTGGATCTCAATTCGACGGCATCGTATCCTTTCTCAATTTCTGAAGCCCTTCTCACCTCCGGCCACCGTTGGATGCGTAATGGACCATCCAGATCGCATGTGATGTTGGACGCGCCGGCCCTCCTTCATCCGGGCGTTGAAATTTCAATGTGGGGGCCCGATTTCTTGGGATGTTCGGACCGTTTTGAGTCGCCCAATCCTAGCCGTTGGCCTGGAAATTAACGGCGATGGAGCCCATGGGCCGAAGAGCACCCGCACGCGCCTCATCTTGGGCCGCTGGTTTGCGATCGCACAGCTCCTGTTGAGTGGGCCGATCGGACCGCGACAGTTCCCCATTGCATCGCGACCGTTAAGCCCAAATCCGACGGCTCGCGAGAGTTGTGACCTTCGGACCACTTCAGGACCTCGCGATCGTGGCCGTCCGCTGAAGATCGTGTGGCCCACGTTCACCCATACCGGTTCAATGTGTTTTAACACCGCATCCAACCGCTTCGTGCGAGATCGAGCGGTGGTATGTCGTCGCCGTTCTTTGCATCTGTTGCATGGCGTGAATACCTCTGGGACCCACGATCACCGACGTAAATTGTTGCTTCCTCTCGGTTTTCCACCGTGAGGCTTTATTGCGGCCGAAATGGTGGTAGAGCACAGTGTTTTGGAGGATATTTTCTCTTAATATCTATCCATTAGTGCCACCTCATGAGCTCTAGATAATTCTTGATTGATCTGGGCACCTCCCCACTATATAAACCCTAGCTCTTGTAGCTCTGCCATTGTTGACCCAGGGAGGAGCTCATTATCCTTATCTCCTTCACAGTGAAGCTCCTTGCTCTTCCACCTTTGTTCAACTACAAGCATACCTACATCTTATACTAAGGTGGTTTTGGGTACTTCTTGTAGGTTGAACTTAGGACTCCTGCTCCCTGTCAACTTGAGCTGTGAAGATTCATCTTGAAAAACCTCACTTGGGTGAGTTAAGTTCCATCTTTCTTTAGCAAGAATGTACCTACTAATCTTTAGAGCTTAGTCCCCTCGTTTTCTTTTGGTCAGCACAAGGAAAAAGGCTCTTTGGATCTTTTCTTGTTTGACCAAGAGCTTGACTTCTCTGTCTTCTCTAAACCCTATTTGGTGAGTTAGTCTTTATTTACGTTAGCTTAAGCTCTCTAAGAACTTTAGTTATCCTCTTATAGCACTCACTGGTTCATATGATACTTCAAACTTCTTTTAACTGAAAAGTTATTTTTATAACTTTTCGGTCTTTCATATCGTTTTCAAGATATAAAGTTTCTTTGTCAGAATACTAGCTTATTCAGGTCTTAAGTGAACCCTAGTATCATTAGTAGAACATCTTTTAATTATCCAGATCACCCATTTAGTTGTAAGGTAAATTGTCACTCTGTCACCTTTTGTCGGTCAAAACCGACAAATGATCAATTTTTCCTTTACTATCTATAAACCATGTGTTTAGGGTTAACATTGACACGTTATGATGTTAATCACTTTTCAGTTGGCCTTGATTTCCATTTTAGGTCTTCGGTTACTATATTCCTCCAAATAGCCGAAATCTGGGCAAGGACTTTTTGCTGTTTTGGTCTAAAACCGACAAAAACCCTACCTGCCCTTTCCTTCCTAGTGAACTGATTCATTAGGGTGACAGTAATGGGTCATAGTATTGATTACTTCCCTTTAGTATAAATGTGTTGTGTAGTTTCACTAGCCCACTGAATTTGGTAAAGAAACTTTCTGCTATTTTATTGTTGGTCCAACCAACGTACCAGACAACAAAAGTTCAAAATCTTAAATTGTTATTAATAAGTAGTAAATGACCAGTTAGCTCACAATACAAGCTTTAATACATTTAGCTAAGTGCAGGATTTCATTTTCTTGAATGAGAGCTAGCTAAATAATTAAATTCTTTCTTTGTCTGTTCGAAGGTATAAAACGACCTCAGTAGCTTTGAACTAAATAAAAAATCTGGGTAGCCACTGTCAGTAGATGATATATATGGGTTATTACCCTTAATAAATTAGATATAATTTAAGCATATTGCTACCCATGCCTTACCATTTTGATCATACATTCTTTTATGCATCCTGTTCTCTGTTTTTCCTGTGTTCATTGGAATTCTTTTATTCTCTTTAGATATCTTGGTTCTTCTGAGTGTTTTGAGCCTTTTGTTGAACCACGAGCTGAGCAAGAGGTTATATACTATTATCAAGGCAAGCTTCCTCTCGCACCATGTTGATCCTAATCTTTTGAGCTGTAGATTTACAAAATCTGAGATATAATGTTGCATGCAACTTTCTAAAAATTTATTTATGCTCTGTTCCTAGTTAGTTATGACCTAAACTTGTGGCTTATCTTGAATTTAATCATACACTTGACTTAAGGTAGTATGTGATATGATAATAGTTGATTTTCAATTTGGCTTAGCCATGCAGTCCATAGAACGGCAGTGTTTGACAAGATTATCTTGTCAAACCTAGGAACAACAAATAATTTGTATTTATCTTTGATCCTTGTTCAGTTTATTTGATTTGGAAATGCTTCTAAATCCTATTACAATTAATTCAAATCTGGACAAGTGGATGCTAGTGATGGTGCCTTTGTGCACGAGATTTGGGAAATGTGGATGTCTTGTCTGGATTGATTAAGGACTGAACTCTGACAATTTAATTCAAGTCCCAACGTACTTCCACACGCAGTGTATGGGCGCTGTTTGGTTAAGTAAAGGGTTAATGTTATTGAGTTGGATACTGGAGAGTAAGGACATGTGTATTGATTTCATATGGCATAGATGCTTAAGTCTTCCGGCCGTGTCGTATGCCATGTGGAACTTATATTGATATCAGATGTTCTTAGAAGGGTAAGGGCATAGATGTGTTACATCGCATGTACGTTCCTTGAGGCCCCGATCATGTGTAATATGTGTGGCTAACACGAGTTTGCATTTAATTGACTGGTCGGCATTCGGTACAACATGTGAGCCTCGGTTGAATATATGCTATCGATCGTTATTTAAGCGAGGATCGGTCTCACATGGGTCATCCAACTCAATAATGTCAACTTGTTGAAAAATACCAAATCTTAGTTTACTTACCGACACACCAAAGGCGGTGTGTTATTATTAGGAGGCTTACGGGCTAACTAAGTCATGTGGGTAAAGATGTACACCCTTGCAAGGATATAAAACTATTCGAATAGCCGTGTCCACGGTTACGGACGACACTTGAATTAATGTCATCTGTATAGATTTTGCTCTAAGTTTGTTTTGGGAATTGGTTCGGCATGAGGGTTGTCATGCACATTTAATTGTGAGCTGTTATTTACTTTTGTTACTGTTTATGCTTATAATTGCACTCACTCACTGTTTTAGTCCAAATCAATTTATCAAAATTGCTTTATCAAAACATAGCAACTTTAGGTTAAGATGTATCGCTTTATGCAAAATTGAACCAATTAAGCCTCCTGTTGATAACCTTATGCATATAAAATTCTATTCCTTTGTATAGGTTCTAACAAACACTTTCTTTTATTAGTTTGTGTAAGTCTTGCTGAGTACCTTTCGTACTCAGGGTTTTATGACCTCTTGTTGCAGGTGAGGATGGATATCTTTATGAGATGCCCGTTAGCGCCGATCTGGGTGACGCTAACGAGTAGTGCTAATTCTAGTCTCCACGCAATAGCCTGCGGGATGATGGGGCCATTGGTGGTTTTGCTTTTATGTTTTTGTTTCCGCTGTTGTTCTTTTGTTAATGACCCAAGGTCATCTGTTCCTGTAGCTAATTCGGTTACTGTAGCAGACCTGACACTGTAGCAGCCGAATTATGATGTAATTATTGATGTATAATATTATGTGAATGTGTGACTTGTATGTGATTGATACAATGTTGATTAAGGATATATGCGCAATAGTCACTAATCCTGGGAACTATTGCATGGCGTATATCCGGGAACCTAAATGTTGGATTGTTACTTATTATGATTATGCTTCTAGTATGATTTTTATTAAGGGCATTACACTGTTCCTTAATTAAGAATTATGCTACCAATATAATTTTAATTGACACAATTCAATATTTGAGGTCTCACGATGTTGGTATCGAGCATACGTTTGTCTGTAGGATAGAATTAGCATGGTTGTTGCCTTTAGTGAGTCTCTGTGACATTATTTTAACTTAAATTAATTTCTAAAAGATCTAAGTCTGCTATCTTTTACTTCTTATCTTCTTTTAGTATCAATTCTTATCCACCTTTCTGTTGATTTTTCAAGATCAGTTTCTTACCTACCTTGTCTTTTCTCTGTAGATGAGTGGTTGGTATTTGATTAAGGAGACTCGAGCCGAAGTTTGTTTTTGGAACATGGTGTTATGGTTGTCTACTGGGTATTTTGGACTTAAGGTGTTAATAAAGTAGGGCCGCCCCTTTTGTTGTATTTGGTTCTGGTGTTATTTTGGTGTTAATTGGTTGTTAATAAAGGGAAGGCCAACTGTTGTGCATTCGGTTCTGTTGGATTATGCTAATGGGTGTGGCCGACCTATTACAAGGTATTGAGCGCCCTTTTTCTTGTCTTGTGTGTTGTTGTTTTGATGATTAATTGAGTGCATGTCATGACATGATGCACAATTAGATTTAGTAATTATTTCTTTTCTATCTCAGAATCTTGTATGTGTTAGCCCGAGTGTATCCTTGTTATGTTGTTAACCATTATATGGCAACAGGATGACAGGACCAACCACTCGTTCGCGAACACAACAAGAAGAGAGGTTCTCCACCCCTGTTCTCCAAACTCAGGGAGAGCAGACTGACCCTTCCGGATCTCATGGTCCGCAAGGTGGTCGCCAGGAAGAGGAACTTCCACCACCCCCCACCATGGCGGACGTGCTCATGCAAATTGAGCGCAACCGCATGGACCAAACGCGCATATTGGAGCAGATTGCGCGCAATACTTCCTCTACTACACTACACGGTGGTAGGCGGAGTTCAACATGGTTAGGAAGTCTTGCGACTTTCGATGGACTAACTCGCTGTGTTCTCCGGCTCGAGGATCCAATGGAGGCAGAGGGCGGCGGAAATTGAAAAGAAGCTATCCATTGCCCAATGTTGGAAAGGAGAAGGTTACGTATGCTAGCTACCGGTGGGGGCACCAATGGTGGTGGGATAATTATCGGCTATCCAACCCACCGGTCATACTCCCTTTGGCTTGAGTTCATGGAGGCTTTTCATGAGGCCCATATTCACGAGGGAGTAATGATGCTCAAGCGGCGAAATTTCTCGCTCTCAAGCAAGGGCGAAAATCGATGACCGAGTATCTTCATGAGTTCAATTTTCTTGCCCAGTATGCCTCGACGATGTTTCGATCGACACTCGTCGTCGAAACCGCTTTCATGAACGGGTCAGTTCAAGAATTGCAGATGGCTTTGGCAATACAAGATTTGAAACTTCCAACATCTTGTGGACAAAGCTATCATTCTTTGAAACCAAGAGTAAGGCTTTGGAAGATTCACTAAGCGGCGAAGGCCACCCAATTTACATATAGTGGCGTTCGGTTAGACCGCGTCTGTGGCAACCTCGATCTTCCGGCGCCGCTCTAGTTCCACCTAGGGCGCGGTGTTTGCTTTTCGCCCACCGCCACCACCGGGGCGATTCCGACCTAGTGGACACGAGCCACCCTCGCTATCAATGTCGGTAGGGTGTGATATGTTATCATTGTGGGCGCCCAGACATTTGCGAACCAATGTTTTGCTAAGGCAAAGGATTACCACTGCTTGACCATCTCCACTCTGTGCATCTGCACCTTCCCCAAAAGCGGTTGTTAAGCTCGATCCTATTCTGTCATGGCCGTGTGAATCAATGGCGATCGCCAAGAAGCGGTACGAGACACACGAGGTTATCCTTGGTATGCTCCTAGTTAATTTCGGTTCAGCTCTTGTTTTATTTGACTCTGGAGCATCCCATTCTTTATTAGTAGGCGTTTGCTACTCAACATCAATTAGACATGCATCCGCTTCATCCACCTCATATTATTCACTACTTTGGGTCAAGATTTATGGTGATCAAATCGCCTTAATGTCAATATCAATATTGAAGGGTAGATTTTTGGGCCGATCGATTGTGATAAACTCTAAAGGGATAGATGTCATTACGGGTATGGATTTGGTTGTCCAAGAATTTCGACCAGATTAATTGTGCCCAAATGAACTATATCCTCGCTAATAAAAATGGCCTTTTAGTCATTTTTAGGTCTAGAACATTCATTCTCACCTTGGTGCATTAAAAGCGATACCACTCCTACTTTGGAGTCGATGACGGTAGTGTGTGAATATCAGGACGTTTTTCTGAAGAACTTCCGGTATGCCACCCGATCGGAAGTAGAGTTCGTGATTGAACTAGTTCTGCATCTGCTCCCATTTCGAGAAGACCTTATCGCATGCCTTCCAATGAGCTGTTTGAGTTGAAGAAACAAACTTGGAGAATTGCTTGACAAAGGATTCATTCGACCGAAGTTCCTCACCACGGGATGCCCGGCCATCTTTGTCAAAAGAAAGATCGACTTTACGGATGTGTGTAGATTACCGTCCTGTTAAATGAGGTTACTATCAAGAATAAGTATCCTCTCGCCCGAATTGATGATCTATTTGACCGATTAATCGGAGCCCGTGTCTTTTCTAAGATTGATTTGCGTTAGGGCTATCATCGGATCAAGGTTAGGCGAGGATATTCCTAAAAAAGCATTCTCTACTCGTTATGGATTATACGAGTATCTTTGTTATGTCCTTTGGTCGACCAATGCTCACGCTTATTTCATGAATCTAATGAATTAGGTGTTCATGGAGTTCTTGGATAAGTTTGTTGTTGTGTTCATTGACGACATTCTTATCTACTCCAAGTCTAACAAAGAGCATGAGCATCATTTGAGACTTGTGCTGGATACACTTCGCAAGCATCAGCTGTATGCTAAATTTAGTAAGTGTGCTTTCTGGCTCAAGCAAGTGGCATTTCTGGGACATGTATTATCCGAAGGAGGTATTATCTTTGATGATCTGACAAAGTCTGAGATGTACTAGGCTCGAAGCGACCCAAAAATGTTCCTGAAATTCGAAGTTTCCTTGGACTTGCGGGATATTACCGTAGGTTCATTGAAAACTTTTCCAAGATTTCCAGACCACTGACTCAGCTCTTGAAGAAAGAGAACAAATTCTTTTGGTCAGTGGAGTGTGAAAACAGTTTTCAACTCTTGAGAAAGCTCCTGACTGAAGCTCCTGTTCTCACTCTCCCAGATATCCATAAGAATTTTGATATCTATTGTGATGCATCTCGCCATGGACTTGGTTGTGTGCTTATGCAAGAGGGCCAAGTTGTGGCATATGCATCCAGACAATTGCGACCTCATGAGGTGAATTATCCCACCCATGATTTGGAATTGGCAGCCGTAGTCCATGCATTAAAGATTTGGCGACATTACCTTCTTGGCAATCGTTATAAATCTATCTCGATCATAAAGCACGAAATACATATTCACGCAAGTTGATCGAATATGAGGCAAAGAAGATGGCTTGAATTGATCAAGGACTACGATATGGGTATTCACTACCATCCTCGCAAAGCTAATGTGGTGGCTGATGCTCTCAGCAGAAAGTCACAATGCAATTGCTTATCAACAATTCCTTCGACTAAGAGCTTATGTCTTGATTTTCGCGCTTAAGTCTCGAAATGGTCGGTTGGATTTCTTCTTTGCCTTAGAAGTAAAGTCAACACTTGAAGATCAGATTCGGAGATCCGTAAACCGTCATCGAGGTAGCGAGATCAAGGAAAACATGAAGGCAGGTAAAGCCAATGAATTTTCTGAAGATGCTCGTGGTACCATTCGATATCGCAATCGTTTAGTGGTGCCCTCAGATCCACAGCTGAGAGAGTTAATCCTTAAGGAGGCTCATAATTCCAAGTTTTCACTACATCCTGAAAGTACTAAGATGTACCAGGACTTAAAGAAAACATTTTGGTGGAGCAAGATGAAAAGGCAAATTGCTCAGTATGTTGCTGAATGTGATATTTGCCAAAGGGTTAAAGCCGAGCACTTGAAACCTCTTTGGTACCCTTGACCTTTATCTATTCCACAATGGAAATGGGAAGAAGTCGGTATGGATTTTGTTCTGGGACTTCCTAAGTCTCGTAATGGGTTTGATGCCATTTGGGTGATAATTGATCGTCTGACAAAAGTGGCTCATTTTATCCCTGTCAAAACCACTTTTAATGGCAAGCAATTGGCGTAACTCTATATTGCTAGAATTGTTTGTCTCCACGGTGTTCCTAAAGTCATTGTTTTGCATCGTGGATCTCAATTCACTTCCCATTTTGGAATTGTCTTCATCAAGCAATGGGAATCGAACTATCCTTCAAAGATCTTATCATCCTCGCACCGATGGTCAAACCGAAAGGGTGAATCAAATAATGGAGGATCTTCTTAGAGCTCAGTGTTTTAGCATATGGCAAGAATTGGAAGAAATCTTTGCCGTATGTGGAGTTTTCCTACAATAATAGCTACCAAGCAAGTATTCAAATGTCACCTTTTGAAGCCTTGTATGGAAGAGCTTGTAGGACTCCATTGAATTGGTCAAGTGGTGAAAGACCATTCTTTGGCCAGACTTGGTTTTGGAAGTCAAGAGCAAGTTAAATCTCGATTCGAGACCGTTTGAAAACCGCGATCTCGTCGGAAGAGCTATGCCGATCATCGGCGCCGTGAGCTAAGTTTTGAGATAAATGACTTTGTCTATCTTAAAGTTTCGCCGATGAAAGGTACTCATCGCTTTCAAGTGAAAGGGAAGCTAGCACCTCGTTATATCGGACCTTTCCGCATCATTGCAAAACGAGGAGTTGTGGCATATCAGTTGGAACTTCCCGACACTCTGTCGGCAGTCCATGATACCTTTCATGTTTCACAATTAAAGAAGTGCCTCCGTGTTCCTACCGAGGCTATCGCTTATGAAAATCTTGATCGCAACGGATCTCTCATATCAAGAACAACCAAGGCGTATCCTCGATTTAAATGGAGCGTAGGACAAGAAATCGCACTGTCAAGTTCTTAAAAATTCAGTGGGCTAATCATTCCAAAGATGAAGCCACATGGGAGCGCGAAGATCTAATGAGGATCGAGCACCCCCACCTTTTTGCTGTTTAATACTTGTCTTTGAATCAAGAAAGGCAAGGTTAAACAAAACAATGTAACATAAGTTGTAATAACAGCACTATGTTGTTATGTGAAATTTCTTTTCTATCTTTGAAAGAGATAAAGACAACTGATGTTATGTTTCTAAAGAATATCATTTCAACTTCATCTTTGTCCAACTTCGATTATAAGAAATCTCGGACGAGATTTTCTTAAGGAGGTAGGTTTGTAATGACCTCACCCTAATATCTGATAATAAAGTCTTTGTTCATGTCATTCTTTGCTCATTTAGGCAATTTAGGCAACTTGTTACAAACCTTTTTCCCAAATTTCTATTGCAAACTTCAACTTGATCAAAATTTCTAGAGGAAATACCATCCAATGTTGGTATTATGACTGGGATATATTTTAGTTGAAAACCAGATGAATTATTATGGCCAAAAATAATTTTTGTTGAATTTTTAGGAATTATTTGATTTCCAGAAAAATATTTGTCTTTAAATAAGCCCTAGTTGGTCTAAATGAATTATTTCGGTATTTATAAAGAGGAAACAGTGATTTTAAAATTTATTTGGGAAATATATCATCCCGGTAGCAAGTCTGCAAAATTTCATGATTTTACAAATTTATTTACTATATTTAAGGACCCAGTCAAACCTTTTCACAATCTAAATGACTCCGTCAACTTTCTGGTGAAACTCGGTCTAGCATTCAGCGGCTCGGCCTTGACTTGGTTGGACCCAACCCGATCAAGAAGCCGCTCGATCGCGTCTTCCTCACAAGGTCCAAGCTCTCGGCCCATCTCGGCCCTTCTTTTTCGCTGAACGGACACGATGGCCTATGTCGTTCGGACCGCTCCAACCTCTTCTCATTTTGGGCTGTTGGATCTCAATTCGACGGCATCGTATCCTTTCTCAATTTCTGAAGCCCTTCTCACCTCCGGCCACCGTTGGATGCGTAATGGACCATCCAGATCGCATGTGATGTTCGGACCGCTCCAGCCCCTCCTTCATCTGGGCCGTTGAAATTTCAATGTGGGGGCCAGATTTCTTGGGATGTTCGGACCGTTTTGAGTCGCCCAATCCTAGCCGTTGGCCTGGAAATTAACGGCGATGGAGCCCATGGGCCGAAGAGCACCCGCACGCGCCTCATCTTGGGCCGCTGGTTTGCGATCGCACAGCTCCTGTTGAGTGGGCCGATCGGACCGCGACAGTTCCCCATTGCATCGCGACCGTTAAGCCCAAATCCGACGGCTCACGAGAGTTGTGACCTTCGGACCACTTCAGGACCTCGCGATCGTGGCCGTCCGCTGAAGATCGTGTGGCCCACGTTCACCCATACCGGTTCAATGTGTTTTAACACCGCATCCTGACCGCTTCGTGCGGATCGAGCGGTGGTATGCGTCGCCGTTCTTTGCATCTTGTTGCATGGCGTGAATACCTCTGGGACCCACGCATCACTAACGTAAATTGTTGCTTCCTCTCTGGTTTTCCACCGTAGGCACTGTTGCAGCCAAAATGGTGGTAGAGCACAGTGTTTTGGAGGATATTTTCTCTTAATATCTATCCATTAGTGCCACCTCATGAGCTCTAGATAATTCTTGATTGATCTGGGCACCTCCCCACTATATAAACCCTAGCTCTTGTAGCTCTGCCATTGTTGACCCAGGGAGGAGCTCATTATCCTTATCTCCTTCACAGTGAAGCTCCTTGCTCTTCCACCTTTGTTCAACTACAAGCATACCTACATCTTATACTAAGGTGGTTTTGGGTACTTCTTGTAGGTTGAACTTAGGACTCCTGCTCCCTGTCAACTTGAGCTGTGAAGATTCATCTTGAAAAACCTCACTTGGGTGAGTTAAGTTCCATCTTTCTTTAGCAAGAATGTACCTACTAATCTTTAGAGCTTAGTCCCCTCGTTTTCTTTTGGTCAGCACAAGGAAAAAGGCTACTGGATCTTTTCTTGTTTGACCAAGAGCTTGACTCTGTCTTCTCTAAACCCTAGCTGGTGAGTTAGTCTTTATTTCTGTTAGCTTAAGCTCTCTAAGAACTTTAGTTATCCTCTTATAGCACTCACTGGTTCATATGATACTTCAAACTTCTTTTAACTGAAAAGTTATTTTTATAACTTTTCGGTCTTTCATATCGTTTTCAAGATATAAAGTTTCTTTGTCAGAATACTAGCTTATTCAGGTCTTAAGTGAACCCTAGTATCATTAGTAGAACATCTTTTAATTATCCGATCACCCATTTAGTTGTAAGGTAAATTGTCACTGTTACCTTTTGTCGGTCAAAACCGACAAATGATCAATTTTTCCTTTACTATCTATAAACCATGTGTTTAGGGTTAACATTGACACGTTATGATGTTAATCACTTTTCAGTTGGCCTTGATTTCCATTTTAGGTCTTCGGTTACTATATTCCTCCAAATAGCCGAAATCTGGGCAAGGACTTTTTGCTGTTTTGGTCTAAAACCGACAAAAACCCTACCTGCCCTTTCCTTCCTAGTGAACCGATTCATTAGGGTGACAGTAATGGGTCATAGTATTGATTACTTCCCTTTAGTATAAATGTGTTGTGTAGTTTCACTAGCCCACTGAATTTGGTAAAGAAACTTTCTGCTATTTTATTGTTGGTCCAACCAACGTACCAGACAACAAAAGTTCAAAATCTTAAATTGTTATTAATAAGTAGTAAATGACCAGTTAGCTCACAATACAAGCTTTAATACATTTAGCTAAGTGCAGTATTTCATTTTCTTGAATGAGAGCTAGCTAAATAATTAAATTCTTTGCTGTCCTGTTCCAGTGTATAAAACCTGATCCTGTAGCTTTGAACTAAATAAAAAAATCTGGGTAGCCACTGTCAGTAGATGATATATATGGGTTATTACCCTTAATAAATTAGATATAATTTAAGCATATTGCTACCCATGCCTTACCATTTTGATCATACATTCTTTTATGCATCCTGTTCTCTGTTTTTCCTGTGTTCATTGGAATTCTTTTATTCTCTTTTAGATACTGGTTCTTCTGAGTGTTTTGAGCCTTTTGTTGAACCACCAAAGCCTGAGCAAGACGTTATATACTATTATCAAGGCAAGCTTCCTCTCTGCACCATGTTGATCCTAATCTTTTGAACTGTAGATTTACAAAATACAGATATAATGTTGCATGCAACTTTCTAAAAATTTATTTATGCTCTGTTCCTAGTTAGTTATGACCTAAACTTGTGGCTTATCTTGAATTTAATCATACACTTGACTTAAGGTAGTATGTGATATGATAATAGTTGATTTTCAATTTGGCTTAGCCATGCAGTCCATAGAACGGCAGTGTTTGACAAGATTATCTTGTCAAACCTAGGAACAACAAATAATTTGTATTTATCTTTGATCCTTGTTCAGTTTATTTGATTTGGAAATGCTTCTAAATCCTATTACAATTAATTCAAATCTGGACAAGTGGATGCTAGTGATGGTGCCTTTGTGCACGAGATTTGGGAAATGTGGATGTCTTGTCTGGATTGATTAAGGACTGAACTCTGACAATTTAATTCAAGTCCCAACGCATTTCCACACTTGATGTATGGGTATTGTTTGGTTAAGTAAAGGGTTAATGTTATTGAGTTGGATCTTTGGAGAGTAAGGACATGTGTATTGATTTCATATGGCATAGATGCTTAAGTCTTCCTACCGTGTCGTATGCCATGTGGAACTTATATTGATATCAGATGTTCTTAGAAGGGTAAGGGCATAGATGTGTTACATCGCATGTACGTTCCTTCAGGCCCCGATCATGTGTAATATGTGTGGCTAACACGAGTTTGCATTTAATTGATAGGGTCAAGATTCGGTACAACATGTGAGCCTCGGTTGAATATATGCTATCGATCGTTATTTAAGCGGGATCGGTCTCACATGGGTCATCCAACTCAATAATGTCAACTTGTTGAAAATACCAAATCTTAGTTTACTTACCGACACACCAAAGGCGGTGTGTTATTATTCCGGAGGCTTACGGGCTAACTAAGTCATGTGGGTAAAGATGTACACCCTTGCAAGGATATAAAACTATTCGAATAGCCATGTCCACGGTTACGGACGACACTTGAATTAATGTCATCTGTATAGATTTTGCTCTAAGTTTGTTTTGGGAATTGGTTCGGCATGAGGGTTGTCATGCACATTTAATTGTGAGCTGTTATTTACTTTTGTTACTGTTTATGCTTATAATTGCACTCACTCACTGTTTTAGTCCAAATCAATTTATCAAAATTGCTTTATCAAAACATAGCAACTTTAGGTTAAGATGTATCGCTTTATGCAAAATTGAACCAATTAAGCCTCCTGTTGATAACCTTATGCATATAAAATTCTATTCCTTTGTATAGGTTCTAACAAACACTTTCTTTTATTAGTTTGTGTAAGTCTTCTTTGAGTACCTTTCGTACTCAGGGTTTTATGACCTCTTGTTGCGGTGAGGATGGATATCTTTATGAGATGCCCGTTAGCGCCGATCCTGGTGACGCTAACGAGTAGTGCTAATTCTAGTCTCCACGCAATAGCTCTTGGGATGATGGGGCCATTGGTGGTTTTGCTTTTATGTTTTTGTTTCATTGTTGTTCTTTTGTTAATGACCCAAGGTCATCTGTTCAGTAGCTAATTCGTTCTTGTAGCAGACCTGATATCTGTAGCAACCGAATTATGATGTAATTCTTGATGTATAATATTATGTGAATGTGTGACTTGTATGTGATTGATACAATGTTGATTAAGGATATATGCTAATAGTCACTAATCACAGGAACTATTGCATGGCGTATATCCGGGAACCTAAATGTTGGATTGTTACTTATTATGATTATGCTTCTAGTATGATTTTTATTAAGGGCATTACACTGTTCCTTAATTAAGAATTATGCTACCAATATAATTTTTAATTCGGCACAATTCCAATATTTGAGGGTCTCACACCTCAAAAACAGAGGGTGGGAGGGTGGGAGAAACAAAAGTTGACGGCTGGGGTTTGTATGAGAGGTAGCGGAAGCAAGACAACCCGAAATAAAACACGATCTAAACCAGCAACACAACTCGACTAAGGACACAAACTCAACACTACAGACTCTGAAATCAAATTGTGCAAAAGGCTAAACGAGATCTTGGACAGGAACAACCTATGACTACAATTTTTTGTAGGGCTTTTTCTTGGACTCTAGGATGAAACCGAAAACAACAAGGGTAGGGTAAACTCGAACTCGAAGGAACACCAAGCTCGATTACACACTTGATGGGGGACGGGTCCCGATCTTCCAACAGTTACGGATATGTTCGATTTAGTGGAGGCGCGACACAAATCGATTCGCTTCCGAACAACACGTTAGAACCCGCAATCGCAGCACCACGTCTCCTCGGGTTATCAACGGCGCGGCTCGGTTGACCTCGCTAAGAAGGCTAATCCTCGCTGCGAATCAAGAACACAAGCAAGAACAAGGAAGAACACAACGGAATTGCGGATGTATTGTTTTAGCACTCGAGAGTTGGGGTCTCACAAACCGATGAACGGCGAAACTGTTCAAGACAGAATTAATCTAAGCAAAACCCAACCCTAATGGTGGGGGTGGCGGCTGGATATAAAGGATCAAGGGCGGCAAAACCCTGGATGCGCCCTAATGGGCTCCAACACGATACAAAGCCGAACGGCCCAAAAGATGGTGGCGCAAAGACACGATAGATTCTGAATGCCCACTTGTTTCGACGATTCCGTTGACTCGAAGGAATTTTGACATGGGACCAGAGCCATTGGAAAGTTCGTCTTCTCAGCTTTCCATACATATGTGGAACATCCAAAACGGAGCCCGGATGCGATCTGGGCGTCCGTTTTAATCTTGACCTGGTCCTGGACTCCGAATTGGATTCAAGTCGGCTTGAGTTGGGTCTCCAACATGATTCGACCGCCCTTGCTGGACTTGTGCGCCTCGTAGCCCTTCTCCAAGTACTTCTGTGTCCTCTCCATGGTTCCTAATCATAATTAAATCATTAGGTAGCAATCAATTCTCAAATGAACAAAAAGAAGTACTTAGGAACGAGCTCACCAGAATTCAATTGTCGGTAGCGAGCTCTAGTGATTGGTCCTTGAATGTCAAGTGGAGGATTGTTGTGTGTATCCGAAGAAGTGATGTCCTCATCACTATGTTACCTGGTTCGGAGTTGAGTACAAACCAAGGCTGCCCTAAGGTTAAAGTAACCATAGAAGGGGTAGAATTCCTAGCCAACCTTATAATCATCAATGCCAAATCCCTAGATGTGATCTTGGGTATGGATTGGCTTCCTAATCACCAAGAAGTTTTGGATTGTGGTGACAGAAGCATCACATTGGTCAGCCCAGATGGAATCAAAGTAAAGTTTGAAGCCTCTACGGAAAAGTATGATGGAGCCTTAGTCTGCAGTGTCAGTACTTTATCTGTGGAAGATGTGCCAGTAGTCAGAGAGTTTCTAGATGTCTTTCCTGATGATATACTTGGAATGCCACCAGATAGGGACCTAGAGTTTGTCATTAACCTAGTTCCAGGAACTGCCCCCATTTCCAAGAGACCCTACCGTTTGCCGGTTGATGACTTAGTTGAGCTGCAGAAGCAGATTAAAGAAATGCAAGATAAAGGATTTGTCCGACCAAGTTCTTCGCCTTGGGGAGCCCCAGTGATCTTTGTCCCTAAGAAGGATGGTACCCAGCGGATGTGTGTGGATTACCGCGCTCTCAATGAAGTCACCATCAAGAACAAGTACCCTCTGCCCAGGATCGATGATTTGTTTGACCAGTTAAAAGGAGTCGGAGTGTTCTCCAAGATAGATTTAAGGTCAGGTTACCACCAATTGAAGATTCGTGAGGAAGATATACCAAAGACAGCTTTTTCAACCTGATATGGACTGTATGAGTATACGGTCATGTCTTTTGGATTAACCAATGCATCGGCTTACTTTATGAACTTGATGAATAAAGTATTCATGGAGTATCTGGATAAGTTTGTCATTGTCTTTATTGACGATATCCTAGTCTACTCTAAGAGTAAAGAAGAGCATGAAGAGCACCTTCGCTTGGTTCTGAACAAGCTTAGAGATCATCAACTTTATGCTAAATTCGACAAGTGTGAGTTTTGGATGAAGGAAGTTACCTTTTTGGGGCACGTCATGTCTGCAGAAGGAGTCGCCGTCAACCCTAGCAAAGTCAAGGATGTGCTCAACTGGGAGTCACCCAAGTCAGTACCTCGGATCAGAAGTTTCCTTGGAATGGCAGGTTACTACCGCCGGTTTATAGAAGGATTCTCAAGAATAGCAAGACCCTTACCCAATTCTTTGAAAAAGGAAAAGAAATTTGCTTGGACTTGAGAATGTGAGCAAAGTTTTCAAGAATTAAAGAAGCGTTTGACCACCGCAAAGATCTTGATTACGCTCGATGTTGGAAGGATTTCGAGATTTCTTGTGATGCATCTCGTCAGGGTCTCGGTTGTGGTTTGATGCAAGAAAGGAATGTAGTAGCATATGCTTCACGCCAATTGAAGCCTCATGAAGCCAATTACCCCACTCATGACTTAGAATTGGTCAGTAGTGCATGCTTTGAAGATTTGGCGCCATTACCTCATCGATAATCATTTGTGAAGTTTATCTGGGACCATAAGAGCTTAAAGTACATTTTCACCCAAGTGGACCTGAATATGAGACAAAAAGATGGTTGGAATTGATCAAGGATTACAATATGGGAATTCATTATCACCCAAGCAAAGCAAATGTTGTAGCAGATGCTTTAAGTAGAAAGACCTACTGCAATACTCTGATGATCAAGGAAAGTCAGCCAGCATTGCATGAAGAATTTCAAAAGCTCAAGCTCGAGTTAGTCGAAGAAGGTTACTTAGCTGCCCTGGAAGTGCAACCGACTCTTCAGGATCAGATCAAGAAGGCTCAAGAAGAAGATGCAGATATCAAGGAGATCAAGAGAAACATGAAGCAGGGTAAATCCTTAAGATTTTCAGAAGATGAGCAAGGTATCCTATGGTTCGATAAGCGTATTTGTGTACCGGATCAGAAGGAACTTAAACAGTTAATACTCAAGGAAGCTTATGAAACCTTGTACTCCATTCACCCCGGAAGCACTAAGATGTATCAAGACCTCAAGGAATTTTATTGGTGGCCTAGCATGAAGCATGAAGCCGCTGAGTATATTGCACAATGTGACGTTTGCCAGCGAGTTAAAGCTAAGCATCAGAGACCTGTTGGACTTTTGCAACCTTTGAGCATACCTAAATGGAAATGGGAAGAAATTGGAATGGATTTTATCACCGGCCTGCCAAGAACTAAAGCTGGATATGATTCTATCTGGGTAATTGTAGATCGCCTAACCAAGGTGGCTCACTTCATCCCAGTCAAGACCACCTATTCAGGAGACAGACTTGCAGAATTGTATATGGCAAAGATAGTATGTCAGCATGGAGTACCGAAGAAGATCGTGTCAGATCGAGGAACCCAGTTCACCTCAAGGTTCTGGCAGAAGTTGCACAGCGTTTTGGGCACTAATTTGAATTTTAGTACAGCCTACCACCCTCAGACGGATGGTCAGACCGAAAGAGTAAATCAAATCCTAGAAGATATGTTAAGGGCCTGCGCTCTAGAGAACCAGACTAGCTGGGACCAAATGCTACCTTAAGCAGAGTTTTTGTACAACAACAGTCATCAATCAAGTCTACAGATGTCCCCGTTTGAGGCCCTTTACGGATGAAAGTGCAGAACACCTTTGTATTGGACTGAGTCAGGCGAAGGGCAAGTGCTTGGACCAGACATCCTAAAGGAGGCCGAAGATCAAGTTAAGTCAATCAGAGAAAAGCTAAGAACAACCCAGACCAGGCAGAAAAGTTATGCTGATAACCGTCGTCGAGATTTAGCTTTTGTACCTGGAGATCATGTGTACCTGAAGGTCTCACCTCTCAAAGGGATGCATCACTTCAGAGTCAGTGGAAAGCTCGCACCAAGATACATTGGACCTTTTCCAGTTCTAGTCAGAAGAGGAGAAGTTGCTTGCAAGTTAGAGCTCCCGCCTCAGTTGTCAGATGTGCATGATGTCTTTCATGTGTCCCAATTGAAGAAGTGCCTGCGAGTGCCAGAAGAGCAGATGCCATTAGAAGCAGTTGACTTGCAAGAAGATCTAACCTACAAAGAGCAGCCCATCAAAATCTTGGAAGTGTCTGAGCGTGTGACAAGAAGCAAGATCCTCCGTTTCTGCAAAGTTCAGTGGAGCAATCACACCAAAGAAGAAGCCACCTGGCAGCGTGAAGAAGATTTGAAGGCCAAGTTTTCGCACCTATTCTCTAGTCAGCCTGAATCTCGGGGTTGAGATTCCCTTTAAGGGGTATAGGTTTGTAACATCCCTATTTTCCTGAGTTTTTGAAAATTTTGAAAACTTTAAAAGAGAACCATTTGGTTTTATTAATTTGCCAAAGCTTAACTTGTAATTTAGAATTTCTAAAGTAGTTTAAATTGACTTAATTAAAACTTGAACTAATTAAAGTTGGTTTAGTTGAGTTTTGTTGGATTTTAATTTGGTTTTTCCTTTTGCCCTAAGTTAAAAATAATTAATTGCAAAAATTAAAAGCAATAGTTAAGCTAAAAATATTTTTACTAAGTCCTAAGTAATTCAAGGGATTTCTGTGAATTTTCCTAGAATTTTTGGACGCCTTAAGCTATTTTCTAAAAATGCTTTTGCTTTTCTGATATTTATTAAAATTGAAAAACCTTAGAAAATCCCTCTGCCTTAATTTGAATCTCCTTGACCATCATCCTTTGTTTTCTCATGTGACCCATCTCTCCGGCATTCTACGCTGCGCTCACCTTGATCGGTGATCGTCTGATTGAATCAGACGCTTTCGCGTTCGCATCTCCCATTCTGGCATTGCTGACTGACGCCTGGGCCTGTCACCCGCCGACTTGGTCGCCCCTACCTCCCGCCTCCGCGCGCCGTAATCGCCTCCCGCGAATCCGCCGCCACACCTGCACCTAGCGCCTTGTCTTGTCATTTCGGTCGCGCCGCGCCCGCCTCCGCGCAAGGCGTGGCCCTCTTTGCCCACTCTCCGCGGTTTCGCCGACGCCGCCGCCTCCATTAAAGCCGCCGCGGCAAGCTCTCCTTCCTCCTCCTCCCCCGTCGCTTATAAAGCATGCACCGACCGCCTCCTATCCTCTCCTTTCCCTCGCTCGCTCCTCTCTCCTCGAGCTCGCCATGATTGAAGTTTTAAATGCATGCCAGGAAGCTTCATTGCACTCCGCCATCGCCGTCGAGTCTCTCCGCCGTCGACCCCCCCGGCATCGCTCGCCAAAGCGCGCGCAGTGCGTGGCTCGCTCGTCCTCGAACTTCACGGAACCCCCGTCGCCGTCGAGCCGCCGCCTCCGTCGCTCTTCACTCTCGTCGCCGACTTTCCTGTGCCGCCGCGTCGTCGAGACGGTGAGCATTAGCATCCGTCCTACCACCTTGCCTTCGGCCCCGCCCCTGCCTCCTCCCTTCCTTCCCCTCTCCCTCGATTCCCTCCCTACCACCCCTCCCTCTCCCCACACCATATCACCCCTCCGCCTCGTGTGCGCCCCTCCGCACCCCCGCCTCCTTCTTTCCTTCCCCTCTCCCCTGATTCCCTCCCTATCGCCCCTCCTTCTCCTCGCACCATACCGCCCCTCCACCTCGCCCATGCCCCTCAATAGCCCCATCGCTGCCACCACCTGCCATTCCTCCTAGCGTGTCGTCCCCACTGTGCACCACAGGCGAACAAGGAAGGCCAGATCCGGTGACCGTTGCCGTCGAGCAACAAACCTCTCCCCCTCCCATTGCTTTGTAGATCTAGCAATGAGAGGCAATGTGCCCCTTCTCATCGCACTCATAGCAACGGATATTGTTATAGCGCTTGTTGTCGTTGGACAAATGCCCCTTTTTTGCTTTTGTCAAAATTTGCACTTCGGAATGGGCGTCTTCTCATGAATCTCTTCATTCTCCTCACGAGGAGAGTGAATTCTTCTTCGGAGTCACATTTTTCTTTCTCCGCTTCATCACTAAATTCCGCTTTCGCCTTGAAAGCAGTAATCTTCTTCTTGAAGGAAGATGGCTCCAAGAGCTCCTTCTTGTCCTTCTTGTATAAGTCATTTGTGATGAGGTTGCCCAAGAGACCGGTTAGCATCATTCTTGGTGACTCGGGAGAGTTGAGAATAGAGTCACCAATATCTCATATTTATCTGGTAGAGCTCTAAGTATTTTTCGCACAATATCAACACTAATTAAGTTAGTGCATAGACCTTTGAGCTCATTTACAATGTTGTTGAGTCTAGAATACATCTTGGTGATATTTTCATGAGGCAACATTGTAAATGTCTCATATTTGATCCAAAGCCTATGCAATTTGGCTTCTTTGATTGTGGATGTGCCCTTATGAATTTCCGAGAGCGTAGTCCATATCTCATAAGCGGTTTCAAGGATGCTCACTCGATTGAACTCATCTGCGTTCAAAGCTCCAAAAAGAGCGTTCATCGCTTGAGCATTGAGGTCAGGGTTTCGTTCCTCAAAATCTGTGGGATGTGTAGGATCGAGTGCCATAACGAAACCCTCACTAACAATTCTCCATATGTTTGGACTCATGGCCTTTAAATAAATAGGCATTCTAATTTTCCAATAAACATAATTTGATCCATCAAATAAAGGTGCCTTGCTTATTGACATTACCTCACTAGCCATCTTTCTCTCCTAGACGGTTAGTCTAAAATTAGAGAGACTAAGCTCTGATACCACCTGTAGGATCAAGGGTGACCGACTAAAGGGGGGGGGTGAATAGGAGGTTATAAAAATTCTTGTGCTCTCATTGGTAATTTTAACAATTGTGATCTTATCGAAGAATTACTAGCACAAGTTCAAGAGCTATGATCAATATATGCTAAGGCAACTCAAGATTATGTCAATACTAAATACAATTCTAACTAATCAATTCTACACAGTTAATTGCTAGAAATGTAAATACGGAAATAGTAAAGACAACAAATAAACTACAATTGAGACAAATGATGTTTTCCTGTGGTATCAAAGACTTGCCTGTCTTCACTAATCCACGTTAAGAAAACTTGAACGAATCAAATTGGCTCCACACAAGCACTTCCCTCGATCACTAGAGGTTCTCTTCCTCCTCTCCGGAGATAGTGAGCACCACACCAATTCACAAACTTTGTTGGGCCACTACACAAACTTCTTTGAAGTGATCACAGCACAAAACCTTCTCCAAGCCGTCTAGGTGCCGGCAAGCACCAAGATTAACAAATCGCAGCGCTTGCTTGAAGATTATCAAGTGTCAAAATGATCAACTAATGATGCAATACACATGAATGCTCTCAACTACGTCAAAATATAATTTGAATGCAAATGAATAGAAGAGAGTGCACCAAAGCCTCAAGGGTATTGAATATGGCAAAAGGTTCTCATCTTGAGGCGGGTGGAGAGATATTTATAACCCTCACCAACAAAACGAGCCGTTTGAGGCTTTTCTCAGGAAAAATCAGCATTTGCGGTAGTATCGCTGAACAAATCTGGTACTATCGCTCTTCATGATGAATGGTCGGAACTATTGCATTTAATGCTCTGAACTAGCTGTTATGAAAAAGTTGTGGTACTACCACCAACTAGAAACCGGTACTACCGCAGGGTGGTAGTACCGCTCGGCTAGAACGGAACTACCAATCTCCAGAGGTTAAAGAAACAACCAAAAACACCATCTCTAGAAATAACGTACCGCCATGTAAAAACTAGTACTACCGCACTCCAGTAGTACCGGCCAAGAAATGTGGTCATATCGATTGTCAGAGGAGATGAAAACTCCTAAAATGAGCTCTTTGGAAAAAACATACCACCAACTAGAATCCGGTACTACCGACCTACGGTAGTACCGCTCATTAACTGCAGTCATACCGATTTTCACTGAAGAAATTCCAGAAGCTATTCTAAATGCAATGCATAACCTTTGGTTGATCAAAAATGGCACAAGATAAACTTTCAAGCTACTAGCCATGATCCATCTTTATAGTACGGCATCTAGCCTACAAATTCGATCTTTTCTCCAAACACCGAGACCGGTAAAAACTATAAAAGGATCCTTAGGCTATATAATACCTTTGCTTTGAGCCATGTTGATCTTTCACTATCTTTGCATTGCCTTTTGTCATGTCATCATTTAAACTCCGGGACTAAACCTTTAAAACATCTTAGTACACATGTTAGTCCCATAACATAACATAATGTTGACATTAATTACCAAAATCATTTTTAGGGGCCTAGATGCTTTCAAAGTGCTCAAGAGGTTTTCATTCTTGGAAGAGATGAAAGTATAGATATGAGGATAAGCTATGGTAGGGTGCAATATTTGGATTCAAACTTGTATGAACGACATCACTGTATGTACATTTATGGTGTAAATGCAGCCCCTAAGGTACGAATCATATTTTGTCGTCATATTGTGTTATACATGCTTTTCTTATTTTGAGTTGTATGCAGTTTAATTTCCTTGTTTGTTTTGTAAATCATTATTATTTTTTGCTCTTATAAATATAATAGTGTCAATGCAATGTTGTAGTGTGGAATTGGAGGGCCAGTCATTGACTTCGATGGAGAGGTTGTGGGAATGTCCAGCCTTAGTACGAGAGGGTCTTTTGTGCCTTCTTCTATTATACTCAGGTGCTTTCATTTGGGGAAGAAATTTCGGTACGTTTTTCCTTTTAGTTCTATTGTAGTGTTGCTAATTAATTTATTCTTCTTTGCTATAACACCCTGATTTTCTGAGCCTTTTGAAAGTTTTCAAAATAAAAAGAACCATTTGGTTTTGATGAGAGTTCAAAGCTTAACTTGAGGTTTTCGGAATTTGAGAGTTTATTTGGAGTTTATTTCAAAATAAAAAGAACCATTTGATTTTGATGACTAAATCAAACTTCAACTAATCCTAAAGCTTGGTTTATTTGGAGTTGTTCGAGCTCTGGAGTAGTCTCTCCCTTTTCTCTATTAGTTCCATTCTTGTCTTAGCCCAGCTCTTTCTTTTCTGGCCTCCCTCTTGTTTGGGCATTCCTTTATGCCCAGACCTCCTTCTTACTTGGCCATTTCCTTGAGTCCAGGTCTCCTTGTGTCTGGAACTCTCCTGTGTGTCTAGACCCCTTTTGTGTTTAGACTACCCTTGTCTTTAGACCTCTTTGTTGGTTTGAATCTCTTTGTGGTTCAGACCTCCTCTCTGTTGGTTTGAATCTCTTTGTGGTTTAGACCTCCTCTCTGTTGGTTTGAATCTCTTTGTGGTTCAGACCTCCTCTTTGTTGGTTTGGATATCTCTGTGGTTCAGAACCCCACCCTTTCGGTCCAAACCTCCTTCTTCATTTGGACCTCCCGGTGTCCCTTTGGACCTCCCTGTGTTCTTTTGGACCTCCCCGGGTCCGTTAGGACCTCCTTGGCCCTTCATTTTGACCGTTGAGACCTCTCCTGTGTTGGTCTTGGCTGTCGAGATCTCCTTTGGTTCTATCTTGACCGTTGAGACCTCCTCTGTATTGGTCTTGACCGTCGAGATCTCCTTTGGTTCCATCTTGACCGTTGAGACCTCCTCTATGTTGGTCTTGACTGTCGAGATCTCCTTTGGTTCTATCTTGACCGTTGAGACCTCCTCTGTGTTGGTCTTGACCGTCGAGATCTCCTTTGGTTCCATCTTGACCATTGAGACCTCCCCTGTATTGCTCTGGATCGTCGAGATCTCCCCTTGTTCTATCTTGAACGTCAGGACCTCCCTCGGGTTCATCCTGATCATCGAGACCTCCATTGATCTCCCCTTGGCAGCCAGGAACTCCTTCGAGTCCATCCTGACTGTTAAGACCTCCTTCGCTCTTCATCTAGACCGTCGAGACCTCCCTTTGATCTTATCTCGACCGTCTGGATCTCCTCTGTTGGATCCTTTTTCCTTTGAATCATTCCCTTCGTTTGGATCTGAGGGTCCAGACCTCTCTTTGAGTTGATCTGACCGCTAGGACCTCTCTTTGAGTTGATCTGACCGTTAGGACCTCTCTTGAGTTGATCTTGACCATTAGGACCTCTCCTGGTCTTTTGCAAAGACCACCTTTGTGGGATTTCCCCAGGACCTCTTTGTCTTTCGGATCTCCTGGTTTAGGACCTCTTTGTCCTCCCCATCTCTGGTCTTTTTTTTTTTGTAAAGACCACCCCTTGATCTTTTTGCAAAGACCACCCTTGTGGTCTTTTTGTGAAGACCACCCTTTTGGTCATGACCACCCCTTGTGGTCAGGACCTCCCCTTGGAGTCGTGACCTCCCCTTTTGCCATGACATCCCTTGGGTTAAGACCACCTCATGTGGTTAAGACCATCCCTTTGGTCAGGACCACCCCTTGTGGTCACGACCCTTGGTCTTTTTGCAAACACCACCTCTACGGTCACGACCTTCCCTTGGTTTGACCACCTGTCCCGAGTGTTGATCGGCCCCACCGGTCAGCCTCGCTCACCTCCTTTTTCCCCTTAATCGTGGCGCTGCTCTTGCTGAAGTCCCCTGTGATGCCCTCGCCGGAGTCTTCGTGCATTAAATGTGTTGTATCACATTAAATGCTGCCTCATCGTTTTGCTCCCTCCCCGCTTGTCCCGCCGTATCTCCGGTGAGCTGTCTGCGCACGCCTGAACGTGCCATGTCTTGTCCTTCACCTACTTTTGACCCATGGGTCTCTGATTTTCTCAATGACCTCCTTTCTCCTCCTTCTCTAGCTATAAATAGCCTGAGTAGCCCTCCTTTCCTCACCTTTAGCCACTTAGCTCTCCAGCTCTTTTCCATCTTGCGTAGTGCTTGAAGCTTCGTCAAGGAGTCCGTTGAGGCAGTGCCGTTGCCTCCTCGTCGACAAGGAGTTCGTCGGAGTTTGCGCCGCCACTTCACCACCGAAGGAGTTCATCGGAGCGCCACGCCGTCCTTGACCGTCGCCGCCAAGCCCTCGACCTCCCTCTCCTTTCTACCTCCTTCTTGGCCTTGGTGAGTATTCCCACGCCTTGTCCCTTTTCCTTTGATTCCCCGTACAACCACCTCGCGTAGTCGTAGCCTTGCTGGACCTCCCCTTTTTGATCTCCTGAGGGTCTCCTCTTTGCTAAGATGATCATCTCGGTCTTTTTGCAAAGACGACCCTCTTGGTCGTTTTGCGAAGATGACTCTCTGAGGACCTCCTTAGGATCTCTTCCTCAGGACCTCCTCAAAGACCTCCTTGTCCTCCTCAAGACATCCTCCTCAGGATGTCCCTTGATCTCCTCTAAGAGCTCCCCTGGTGAAGACCACCCCCTCGGTCTTTGCTAGTCTTTTTGCAAAGACCACCCTCTTGGTCTTTGCTGGCCTCTTTGCAAAATACCACCCTCTTCGGTCATTTGCAAAGACCACCCTCCTCCTTTCCGTTGGACCTCCTCCTTTCCGTTGGACCTCCTCTTTTAGCCTGTTCCTAGTTCTTTTAGTCTTGTGTTGCTTGATTCTTGTTCAGTTTGTTTGGAGTTCATTTGGCTGTTATTTGATTCTGCTTTGCTTTGTTCTCATGTAGATTGCGACTCTTCGAGGAGTCTGAGTTCTCCCAATTAGTTCCTCAAGCTTTCAAGTCAGGCAAGTTACACTCTTGATCATGTTGCACCCAGTATCTCCAATTATCTAAGTTCTGTTTCAAAGTTATTGCATGCTTATTTCTATTCAAGTAATTTAAATCCCTGTTTTAACTCTTTAGCTGTTCCTAATTCCTTTGTATAACCAATTTGATTATTGAATTGATCACCCCTTGTCACCTCAGTAAAGAGCTAGTTGGTACATTAGTATGAACTGGCAGGTATTGCAAAATTTGATGCTTAGTCATGCTTAGCCCAAAATCTTGTTTCGGGAGCTTTTCTGCCAAAAGACCTTGGTTGTCTAAAATGTTTTAAAAGCTGAGCCATGGCATTAGGTTGTCATGGAGGTTTTGTAAATGATTTCTTAAAACTGAAAAGGAAAATGGATTTGAACTTGGGCGGCACTGGTTGTTTGGTTGGTGCATGTCTATGCACGGGAATCGTGTGATCCGATGCCCAGGGTTTGTGGTAACCGCCCAAGTCATTTAAGGACCAGTCTGCGAGTGTATTTTGTCATGCCTCACCATGCAATGCGAGTGTATTTTGTCATGCCTCACCATGCAATCACATGTCCTGAGTATGGGTAGGGAACTTGGCTGACTAATTTGCAAAGTTACCATCGCGGTCAACCCCGCAGTAGCGTGGGTAGTCTTTTATGGCTGGTCATGTTAGGACCTTGTTATTCCCACCTGGCGCAAGAGGGGGCCTCTATGAACTCTGTTGGGTTTCTATCCATAAGGGGGAGCGAAACCTTAGCGAGGGTGGACTGCGGTGGAATGATGCATTATAAAGGCCTTGTGATGAGCTCTAGACCACTTACCTTCGGAAGTAAGTGGTGGCATTGCCGGTTGCCAAACAAACTAGAGAAATCATGTCATATGGGTAAAGTGTACAACCTCTGCAGAGTGAAAACTATTCGAATAGCTGTGTCCGCGGTTATGGACATGCTGGCAAAGCTGCTCAAAGTTAGATCTCAGTTTTCGTTTTCAAAAGACTTGTGAAATTGGTTTTGGATTTCTATCCAAATGGGTTTGGGCAGGGAGCCTTGTGACAGGAGGGTATCCTTCACCATTTGTGATGAAAGTTATCCAACTGAAAACTGACATTTAGAAAATAAATTTTACTTATTGATATTTGCCTTGGAACTTAGTAGATGTATTTAAATGAAACTTGGCTTTATGCAAATCAACCATATTAAGTCTTCCTTTGAAATATCCATTTATGCATGTCATTCTGTTATTTGACGGGTGTAACTTGCGAGCACGGTTGTTGTGCTCACTCTTGCTTGATATTCTTATTGAGCAGGAAAACAAAACTTGAGGAGGTCTTCGCAGTGGACCTAGAGGTCCTGGCCGACTAGGATGCGCCCTCCAGCCGATTGCCTGTGATGTATCGGGTGGTCTACCTATTTATCTTTTGCCGTATTTTGGTTGCTGGCTTGTAAGCCTCCCCTTTGTAATCAACTCTGTTGTTAATAAAGCTTGCGTTCAATGTATGTTACCACTGTTGTATGTTGTGAAGAGCTAGCCGTTGATCCTTGGGACTAGCTCGGTTCACACAGAGGACCATGAGGTGATCTCGATCTCCACGACCACCCCCCTGCAGTGGTGGGAGGTCTTCAGGGTGATCTCACCCTCCACGACCACCCCGGGCACAGTGGTGGGATGCCTTGAGTCCTCTGGTTCCACGACCTCCCGGGCTTGGTCTCGACCACCCCAGGTCAGCCGTGGCACTTGGGGTCATCTCGTGGCTGTCTCGAGCCCACCTTGGGGAAACATCCGAGTGGTCTTGAAGGACCTTCCGAGAGGTCTTGGAGGACCTCTGGGTGGTCTTAAGGGACCTCTCGGGTGACCCCAGGTCAGGCGTTACATTTGCTTTCGCTTGTTGGAAGTTGAGCTATACCATTTATTTACCTAGTCAAATTAGATTAGCTAGAAAATAATTGTTAATTTGTTATGTCAGTCTCATTTCTCTTGTATAAGTAACATGTCTTGCAAAAAGATTATATTGTTAGGTTCGAGTATTCTATTTAGATTTTTACGTCTTTATCTCGTTTCTCTCACGCATGCAATTAATGACCACAAAATAACTCTGCAATGTAATTGTCATGTTTTATGTTTTTAGTTAGCATCTTCGAAGAAATTGCTCTTAAAAACAATTTATTAAAAACCATGTATAAATGTGGCTAGGGATGGAACCATGATGATTCATGATGGGAACTTTAGGGGAAAGGAGGGGATCACTCTATGTACTTCTATGTTTTATCAATACTATTAATAGCTAAGTTGCACAGAAAAAAAATTAGTTAAAAAGCTATGTTTTTCTCTGAACGTTGATAACCCATATTTTCCCAAATCAATCCTCTTTGGAGAAGGACTTGGACTAATTTCCTTTTTTAACATAAGATCACTGCGGATCCTTAACTTTTTTCAGTTTCATTCAGATCAAATGATTCGGTCAAGTTTTGGCAAATTTTCTACATTTTACACAGAAGTTGAATTTCATCCATGGTGGCTTATTTAAAAGGGTCATACGCTCCCGTATACATTTTTCTAAATGTAATAGATTATTCTTTGGTATAGGTGCATCCCTCCGCCCCACCTTGGATTGAAGCTTTGGGCAATCAGGTTTCTAGACCCTACTCATGTTGAGAAGATATCACCCAGGTGTAACATTGATGAGGGTCTGATTGTTAACAAGGTACAGATCATTTGATGTTGCTTATTTGTAGACATCTTTGTAGACTTATGTTTGCTAGAATCTTTTCTTCTCATGCATGTTACGGAGTAATTATTGTCAATAGAACCATACGTATCAGAAGGATCTGTTGTTGAGAAACTTGGAGTTAAAGTCGGTGATATTATCGAGAATGGATTTCTACTACAGTTGAGGTAGATGTGTTATAGATCTATTATGTTTTCGATAAATAAAACAAAAATAAATCATATTTATTTATGTGACATTCTGTTACTTTATTCTCTTGACTTCTGTAATTTATAGTTGCTGCTATCAGCTAGAAAACTTGTTGCTGCACATATGTGAGGGCCATTTTGACAAAGGAAATGACCTTAATTCCGAAGTAGTTGTCGAGGTAAGTTTACTTCTATGTTTTAATTCTGATTTGCTTAATTTGTGTCATTCATGCCTTTATAAGAAAGTATAATTAGAAAAATAATAGTACTAAGAAATATATTACATTGACTTTTTAGATTGCTGTTTTTAGCACGTAGAAAGGTGTCCAAAGCATCATAAAGTTGATATTAAATGTATATGACTATGGAGAAGTCATTGTAAGAGGTATACATCTCTCCTTTTAACTTAATCCCATTTAAAAATGATCTAGATGGTCATATCTGAATCTCAAAATTTGTCAAAGTGTTTACATATTGTTAAATTTATAGTGTCTTTCCGAGCACTCTTTTAAAATCGACCGGCGCAGAGCATATAAGAAAGAAAGAGGCAGACAGAGTTAGAGGGGGCTTTTTTACTTTTTAAACCTCCGTATTTGAAACTATTCAACGTGGCTAGAGCGTGTCGTGGTGGCCCCACGCCACAATGTTTTTGTTTTGAAACAAAACGTCACAGTGTCTCGGCCTTTCACTTTTTCGAAACAGTCTCCCGGTTGGCCCACCAAACAAAGGTCCACGACAGGCAGTCGATGCACGTGGGCCTATGAGAAGCCGTCGATGTCCGGTGGGCCTAACATGGTGTATTTGTCTGTAGCAACTTGACTACTAATAAGTACTGACCATTTAGGACTCTAATTTACGTCTCGTTTGTCGTTTGGAACGCAGAAATTTCACATGAGTTTATGTGATTGTAAGCTATCATTGATTTACTTCGGTGAAATATCGAGATCTCATACCACATAAGCATGAAATCAAATCAAATTTTGCATGCCCGTGGAAACGAATTGAATCACTCCTAAATTTGGGCCACAGATTTCACATGTACTATATGACTTAGGGGAGTAATTGAAGAAAGTGACCGACTTGCTACCAGTACCAGTATCAAATTAAAGAAACCTACACATTTGAGCATCCATTCATGAATGTCTTAGATTTGGAAGAAATGACAATACCATCAATCAATGCTTGTGCTATATAGCGCACACACCATCTACATAAGCGATCCCTTAAATTTGCAATGTACTGTATGTGGTCTCCATTCCTGATCATGTCAAGTTGTCAACCCATAAACTTATTATTGTACTGTTCCATTCATTATGCAAATCACACTTAGGTCTTACATACGAATACCATCTGGTTAGTTGGCCGGTGGTATCACTGGTATGTATGCCTAAGGATCAGGGAGGTTTAGGGGTTCTTGATCCGAAAACAATGAATTTAGCCCTTTTGGGCAAATGGCTTTGGAAATTGGAAATGAGGAAGGGCAGTGGCAGGAAATTTTGAGGAAAAAAATACCTGTAGAATCAAACTCTTTCCCAGGCTGAAAATAAAGTTGGTGGTTCTGCCATTTGGAAGGGTTTAATGGATGTCAAGAATCTGTTCCTAGCGTGTTGCAAAACAAAATCGGGCAATGGAGCTAGGACCAGATTCTGGGAGGATGGGTAGGCAATTCTCCTCTTGCTGAGAAATACTCTAGATTGTACAAACTAACCTTTACAAAATACATTACAGTTGCTAGGGTGTTTGATGAAGGACTTGGTTGTATTAGATTTAGAAGAAGTCTTTTTGGTGAAACATTATCTCTTTGGAATCAACTCAAAGCTGATTGTAGTGATGTGCATTTTTCAGAGGATGATGATAGTTTGAGATGGAAGCTAAATCCCAAGGGCTTAGTTTCCGTGAGGTCTTTTTATCAGACTCTAAGAGTGCAAGATATCTCTTTTCCATTCGAGTTCATCTGGGATGTTAAGTTGCCCTTGAGATTGAAAGTTTTTCTTTGGTTGATAATGAAGAGCATTTTAACAAAGGACAATTTTCGACATAAGAGGATGGACAGGGGACAAAGCATGCATGTTCTGTGGTGCTGATGAAAGCACCAATCACCTAGTTTTGCTTTGCCCCCTTGCCAGATTTATGTGGAACATAATTAGTTGTACTTTTGGATTACCAACTCCACCTGCAGATGTTCATCGGTTGTTTGGTGACTGGTTGAACTTGTTCAGCAGGAAGACTAAAAGGCTAGCGATCGTCGGGCTAGCTGCCATTTTGTGGAGCATCTGGAAAGAGGGTAATTCTGCATGCTTTCAGAAAAAATGGCCAGCTGAACTGGTGTTATTAGTTTACTCAATTTGTCGTTGGATTAACTGCACTGCAAGTATTTAGGACCCCCCTTCTCATCGCGGAAACCGTCAAAGGGCGACTTCCAACCGCTGCTCGATAAGGTCGCCAAGCGGCTTGCGAGTTGGCAAGTACGATTGTTGTCGCAAGGTGGTCATCTTGTTTTGATCAAAAGTGTGCTGACGGCAATGCCCATTTATCATCTAATGGTGCTAAATCCACTAACGTGGGTTCTTAAGTAAATAGATAAACGTCGTTGGGCTTTCCTTTGGAAAGGATCAGAGTTGGTAGTAGGGGGAACTGCATGGTCGCCTGGTCTTCGGTCTATAGACCACTCGAGTGCGGGGGTCTAGGCATTCATAATCTGAGTGTGCTAGGCAGTGTGTTGCGTATTTGTTGGCTTTGGCTCTAGCGGACTTGGGAGTCCCGGTCTTGGCACGGTTTTGCCTGCTTCGCTAGCCGGACGGAGCGTGCTCTTTTTTAGAGTTCGATCTTGGTGAAGCTGGGGAATGGCAAAAGCTCTTTGTTCTGGACAGATAGGTGGATGGATAATCGGAGCATTCCCTCTTTGGCTCCTTCTTTGCTCAGTTCAGTTCCGTTGGCAATTTAGAAGAGAAGAACGGTCGCAGGAGGATTGTGCAATGGAACTTGGGTGACAGATATTATAGGTCTGCTAGATATGCAGGTCCTTACGGAGTATCTACAGCTTTGGGATATAATCCAGAACGTCCACACAGTAGACGGCCAACATGACACTATATGCTGGAGTTGGGAGCCTTCGGGACTCTACACTTTTTTGGATCGTTACAATTCGCTGCCACTGATGCTCTCTGGAAGGCTTGGGCTCCCTTGAAATGCAAAATTTTCCTAGTTGAGATTTATCTTGGCTTTAGGTTTGTGTTACTTAGAATTTGCAACAGAAGGGAAAGATACAGTTCATTATTTTTATTTTCTAAGAGAGAGATGGTAATGTCAACCTTTAAACAAATTCATACAATGTTATTGTTGTAAAAATTGCAGTTTTAGCAAACATTCAGTATTAATTCCAGCATATTTAAAAAACATTAAAGCATAATTCCAGCATAGTTTAAAAGACCAAATTAACATATACACATGTAATTTCTCCAAGTCATATAAAAGGAATAATATGCTCATCACATACATCATGTGTACAAATAAAATCAGCATAAAGCTAAGATCTAGAAGATTATATATTGCTCTCAGAAAGCTAGTTGCACAAGATTTAATCTTGACCATCATAGCACTTTAGTCTATACTCTTCACAAATTGAATAGGATAACTAGAAATCAGACTTTGAGCTCTAATAATGCTTTACTAATCTGACAAAATTAATCTCATGCACAAAAGTTCTAAACATATACTTTCTGTCAACAAAAAATCATCAAAGGATCACAGAAATCACAACTCCAGTTTATAAGGCAACAGACCAATAGGCAACTCACAGGAAATTACAGATTTATGCACTAAGCCATTTGGCTAACAGAAGAACCAGCAGTATTACTATCCAGAATGATCAGACTGAGCACCACAGAAAGTAACAGAACCAACAGAGACAATATGATAGCAGCAAGCAATCCTTTTAGAGCTCAAAACTGAACTAGATATCCTATCGATTTCAGTACAAGATTATTATCATCATAGAGCAATTCAACAGAGCCCACAATAACCACTTTGCAATATCTCCCAGTGCTAGGCACAGACAAATCATATAGATTGAATATATCCAATAGCACAACACATAAGAAAGTAGTATGAAAAATGTAATGCTTCAATACTCACAAAGCCGATGGTACTCGAAACCACCGAGAAGAAACAACAAGGCACGTCAATAGACATTGTCTCGGAAAACCTAGTGCCTTGTTGTGCCGTGCAAAATAGATGAGGTTGACGGAGATACAGTACTGATCTTCGCACTTCGGGACACACCGAAGAACGAAGCTGAGGTACAGGAGTATGCCACACAAGACCACCGCAAAGCATCGGCCAAAGTGCACCCGAGAACACCCACCACCAGGAACTGAATGAGTGTTCGTCTTCCTCCCTCAAGATCAAGCTCACAGCCGGCAAACCGAATCTCCAAAGGGCACAGATTCTGATTCCCAATCACAGCACCGACCGGAAAGAGAAGGTACTAGAATGGAATCGGCGAAAAACACACAAAGGGAGGTACGGATCTCCTCACAGATGATGCCGAGACACGCACAACACAGAAGAGTCAAATGCCCAAAGCCAATTCCAAATCGAGAAATCAAGAACACACCAAAGTTTGGGGAAAAGATTCAGCTCACAGATTTTTCACCCTCTGGAAGAAGAAGAAAATCACGACTTAAAGAGGAGATTCCATGTGGAGGGTTGCGGCTGCCACCAACAGCCAACTCCGAAGAGCCCAGGTTGCTAGCGCCTCCAGCGCCCTCGCCGCCAGGGAGTTCCTCCCACGCCGCACCACAACAGCCACGAAGCGATAGTGCTGGAGACTGGGTCTCCAGCCTTATCACTTCCCTCACTCCCACCGATAGGTGGGTCCCACGGCTTTGTTTTTTTCTTTTTCTTTTCTGTTATTCCTTTTCTCAAAGTGAGAAATTACCAAGTGCCCCCAAAACTCCAACAGTTATCGTTTCTGTTAATCTGTCTCCATCACTGTACTACTAAATGACAACCATCTTCTCATAATCGCGCATTACATGCATGCACGTCAGAACAAAAGAAACATCTAGAGATATGATTGCCAATCAACAAGAACGATTCCTTCAGTTTATCAACGCATATAATAAGCATAGCAAGTTATACTGAACAGTAAAGGTTGGTTTCAGGTATGCATACTATTCAGTATTCAGTGTACATACCTCAACTCGAACTCAGCAACAATTCTTCAGGAGAAAAACAAAGGTGCAGTTTAAGATGATGAAGCTGATACGATTTGACTGAGTGGAAGTTGAATTTCTCTCATATGATCATCTGAATTTCTTCTTCATTTCCATTATTTGAGACATGAAAGAAAGGTGTGGGTGCCGCGTGCCGACATGCCCTAGACATCAGGACCAAACTGTTAAAAAGCAAAGTGATGAATTGTACTACTAGTACTATTGCCTCTCATTAGAAATCAAAGCCTCGTCGAGTTCATAGCTATGCAAGGATCACACACACAGTGACAATGTTGTACTTATTCTACCCATCTACCCTCTTCCCTCAAAAAATAAGAACAGAAGATCGAATTATTGCAGTCGAGAATATGGTACTGTCTAGAAGTTTCTGCTGCATAAAACGGTAAAAATTCAGACCTGAATCTTTCCTTTGACAAAAATTTCACACACTAACAATCAGCTCAAGACTATCAATCAAGTGGTTGGTTAATTACTTACTTGGTTTGTCCTTAATCTTCTTTGGAGTACGTATTTGTTAGGTACAGAGCCTAACTGCTTCAACTATTGGTCAGAAGCCATCGGTGCAGGGCTTGCCATGCATCATGCATGCAGCAACTGGTAGCTAAACCTTTGAGGAAAAACAGACGAGCAGCATTCTCGCCAAAAAAAAATTGCAGCAAAGAGGATGAAATCGTCGTTCTTAGAAGTACATCTTGGTGGGTGGCGAGTACGCCTGAGCGAGAAAGTGTGTTCCCACAATTCTATGTGTGCTAGGGCCGCACCCGTACAAGCGTTGTAGCAATTTTTTTTTTTTTTACAAAAATCATCTCATTTATATTAATAATAACTCAACGAGTAAAGCCATAAGTGTCGTAGCAAAAAGGACTAACAGTAAAGAAAGGGGGACCCCTGGTATACACGGGGTATCCGAATGGTCCTCGAAGAAGGGACTGGTTGTCAGGAAATGTATTGTATATTTGCCTTTAAAAAGCCTTGTTTCTTACATGGGGGTGGAGAGCTATTTATAGCCAAATAACTGTGTACATGAGATTACATACACATCCCTACAAAGGTACTGTTAGCGTAGAGACAACATGGTCCTTTCCTACCCCTAGGCATAGCTTCTGGTCCACCTGTCTTCTCCTTTTCTTCCGGACAGGGCTGATTCAGATACCCTTCGAACGCCTCTCAAACCTCCTCCGGCCGCCACCTCGGAAAGACCCTTCAGAGGCTTCGGATCACCCTCAGGGTACCTCCTGTACCCCCTCGGGAGACCCTTCGGGGGCTTCGGGTCGCCCTCGGGGTACCTCCAGTACCCTTCAGCGACCCTCCGGAGGCTCCAGGCCGAGGTACCTTTCGGCGACCCTTTGGAGGCTTCGAGCCACCCTCGGGGCACCTCCTGTAGCTTCAGTACTGTTTCGCCAGGTCAGTGGAGCCGGTGGGCTGCCCCTACGATAAGCCCCTCGCAGTTGATGTCTTGCTTCGTCAGGGCTGAAACCACGCCTTTACCCCGGAGGGTCCAGGCACACCGTCCCCTTCGGCCTGGCGAAGCGCCCTGTTTACTTTGAGCGATTTGCTTTGGACGCATTCTCGGGATTTGCACGCCGGACGGTTGATGGTGTCAGGGTCTGCTCGAGACCTATACGCCATTTTTATAATGATGGCGCCTGCAGAAGCGTCTTGTGATGGTGGCCATTGTGTACCATTAAGGCTGTGGTTTTTTGACATGTGTCAAGGTTACACTAGTTCGTGGCTCTTCAGTCCCCCCCCCCATTTTGTCCGTTGGTGTTCTTGGCGGCTATAAATATGTCGCCCACTTCGCCATCGCTTATCGGCTCTCATTGTCTTTGCCTTTGTGTTGCTTTTTTTTGCATTACACATGAAGTCGCGAGGGTTTGGTTTGCACCCTTCGATATGGCGAGGCTTGGCAGGGACGGAGGGGGTGATGCTGCATATACAAGCGATTTGGGGAGATCTACTGTGATGAGTCTTGTTCTTCAGGCTCTGGTGAGCGAGGGCAAGCTCGAGGATCTTGCGAAGGTTCGCGCTCCTGGGTCGGAGACGGTTCCTGCTCCCTAGGATGACAAGGTCGTTGTCTTTCTTGCGTTTCTGGATGCAGGCCTTCGAATTCCCTGCGTCGATCTGGTGTCCGAAGTGTTGTGGCTATACAGAGTGAAGCTGGTGCAACTAACGCCAAATTCCATTGTAAAGCTTGGTGTCTTCGAATGGATGCTGAGGTCTACTAAAGTTGCTGCCGAGGATGAGGAGGGTCGCCTCTTCGCCTACCTTCATGACAGGCGTTGCCAACCGAAGAAGAAGAAGAGCTCGGGCGAGACTCTTAACTTTGGCAGTGTCAACTTTCAACCTGTGAGACCCCGATGTTTATTAGGCTCATAATACTTAGTCATCCAATTGACCCTAGTATTATCAACCAAATAAACCCGGTCTCGAGAAATGTATACTCCCCAGAATGCAGTATACATACCTCACAACAAAAGAGTATATCAATTCCATACAACACATAGTACATAAGCAACAAACCATAAGTTAATATTAAAAAGGAATAGCTACTACAAAAGAGGGGCCCTTAGGCCAAATAGCAATAAGTTACAAGAATACACAATGAAGCAAAAGTGCCATAAAGATGGCTATAACACAAAGCCAATCGGTGTGCCTTAACCCCTAGGCATCGACCGACCGCCAAGCTAGTCGTCAAGAAAGCGCAACACGTGGCACGTAAGTAAGGCTCTTGGAGCTCACCTCCCTCCTCTGCAACAAATTTGTTAAGCAAAGCAAATGAGTACAATAACTTGTTTATTGTACTCGCAAGACCGACGTAAGATAACAGAACTATAATTTAGCTACATGCAAGCTTTATTTAAGTGGATGAGGCTTTGGACTCATTTTAGCACAAAGCAAGTTTCATTTGCAATAACATAATAGATTGAAGGCAATTTGATAAAGCATTTTTAATTGTTGAAATACAACGCGATAATAACATAATAACAACAACAAGAACAAACCCGAAAGTGACTAACCCTTAGTCACCACAACAATAGCATGAACTCCCGCTCATACCAACCCATCAAGTTTTAATTAAAAGGTTGAGACTAGTCTTGAACGACCTTACCAAGCATGTCCATAACCTAGGACGAGGCTATTGAATAGTTTTATCCTGCAGGGTGTACCAATGTACCCACACGCTGCATCGCCTTTCCTTTAGGCACACTACCTTTGGTGTGCTGCGCACGCTAAGTCCTACGAGACATTTCCAATGGGCGATGCTAATTACGAGCAAGAACCCACGGGGACAAGACACATTAGACAGCCTAACCGGTGCGCCAATGCTCCTCCCAACACCACACACACAGATTTTATTAAAACATACCCACCAACCAGCTCATAATTAACACCTCCCAAAGTACTTAGTCAAGAGAGGTCCCATATCCCCTCGTGTGGTTAGCACATAAAAGCGCTTGGCTTAGTGACCCAAGTACTTGGTCCTTAGGGACCCCGCATACCACCACATTCCAAAAACCGCACCATCCATCCAATATGCCCAAGTCTAAATCAACATTTTATTTTCAGTTTTGATTTTACAAATTAATCAAAGCACAAGAGCTGGACATATAGGAGGAATAATTATACTTGTGTGATCAAGACCATCGACTATGTCGATGATCGCCCATTACTACCGATAGCTAAGCATGTCTAAGCAGTTTTAAACGCAACTACTAAGTGATAAGAGCTCATCCAACGAGCTCAAACCACAGCGAATAACCTAGGCTCATTGGTAGTAGAGGATAACAATTCCTACAGATTATGCAACTATAGGAAAGCTAGCGATATTTAACACAAAGTAGCATGCATACATAGAAGTAAAACAAAGTAGTAAGCTTTAAAATAATGGGACATGATGGGAGATGGTCAAACTGCTTGCCTTGCTGCTGGTCACTTTGTTGCGGAGGGTCGTTTGCGGGATCACCACAAATGTCGAAACCTAACGAAAAAAAACAATAAAGAACCGATAAGAACGACGAAAAACAACAAGACAGCACAGCAAACGAACTCCAAATTCTCTGAAATTTCTACAGCAGTAAGAGGGTGATTTTTAGGGAATTTAGCAACAAGAACCAATGGATTTGGATTCTTAATGCAAAATTTATGAGCAAAACAATTCTGCTCAGCCCCTGAAAATACCAAACTGCACTATTCACTAATTTAATTATGAGGCAACATTTTCTAGAAAAGTGGTGAGGCTGAGATTTTTACTGTGAAACCAGCACCTCATGAGATGAATAACACAATTGAGTTCATCCCATTTGGAGCTATTATGCACTTTCTATAATTTTTCAAAAACAAGAACTTGAACAAAATTATAATGCACAAGTCCTCATTTTTATAACAGCAATATGCTCAAGTCTAATTTTTACAGTGAGTTCATTAATAGAGGAAGCTAACAAAGTTGGTCTCACTCAAAAATAACCTACAGAACATTAGTTATGGGTTTTACAAGTTAAACCTAAATTTTGAGTGTATTATCCAAAAGGGAGTACTAAAACCTATGGCAAAACTGGGCTCTGGAGCTGAACTCAACTTACAACCATTTTTGGATTAAAGTCAAGTTCAAGATAGAGCTAACACAACTTGAATGACCTCATTTGGATTTAAGAAGAAAAAGATATGAAATTTTAAAGTTTACCTCATTTCAGTTCATACTAAGAATTTACTGACCTTCCTAACATTCACAAAGACATGGGAGGTCGTGAGCCACAGATCTCAGATCTAACGGCTTAGACCTCCCAAGAGAACAACACACATGCACATGGGAGGTCCAGAGGTCCTGGACCTCCTAACCACGCACATGCGCGAGGCGAGGGAGGTCATGGCCGTAGATGGAAGATCTAACGGACCACAACATGGAAGGAGGTCGGAACGGACAGATTAAAAGGGAGGTCCTCAACGGTGAGATGACCTCGAGGAGGTCCTGAGGAGGTCTCAACGCCGCTGCACCTCGAGGAGGTCAGGGACGGCTAAGATTGCGCCAAGGAGGTTTTGGACGCCCAGATCTCCTTGGAGGAGGTCCGATGTCGAGATCCATCCGCAGACGCACATGTTTCGACAGGGCATTAATGCGCGGGACCACGAAGAGGTCCGCGCTGAGGGGTTTTAATGCGCGCAAAGGGACAGGTTAATGGCGGTTAAGACGCCAATGATTGCGATGATTGGGCATTTAAACGGCGAATTTATGTCCTAAAACGACAATGACACGCCGACATCCGACAAAATCCCGAGCGTGAAGAAGTGATCTCGCCGGCGATGTAGAGCTCGCCGGCGAGATCCAATGGTACCGCGGTTCGCAATAACCATGCGCACTCAACGGACCTCTCTCAGCAATGACGGTTTTGAACGCCCATGAGCCGAGAGGACCAATACGCCCCTGCGGCCACAATACTGAAAATGCAAAAACGAGCTCATGCGACAATCAAGCTTGTGCAAGAAAAGCTCATGAGATCATTCATCGGGTGCCAAGATCTAAAGGACTAACAGGGGTTTACCTGGTGGTCCTAAGGTGCTCGGGAGGTCGTGGAGGTGGTGGCCGGAGTTGGGGAAGACAGGGGCTCCACGGCCAAAGCTCCAGCTTCAAGCCCGACTTTGTCCTCCTCTGAAAAGCGCCCAAACAAACTAAGTTAGGGTTAACTCCAGAGGTTTGGGGAGCACAAAATGAACGAGGGTGGAAGAGGGAGCCATCGAACCCTTGAGCTACCGAGAAGCTCCAAGGACATCAACAATGGCATGACCACTAGTGAGGTGAGTGAGTGTTAGTGGAGGAGGAGCTCACCACGCACAAAGTGCAAGGCCGAGGTCAATTAGGTGCAAAGGAAGCCAAGGGAGGCTTCCAAGGGTACTTTATAACCTGATTGAAGGTGATGAGTCGGGCTAAGCTCCATGGTGAGCTTAGCCCACTGGCCGTCCATGAGGTGGACAAGACATGGGGCCGACAAGGGGCAGGCTCGGGCTTGACTGAGAGGCTAAAAGTCGACTGCATTAAATGCGGTCAAGAAAGAGTCATGAAGTGTACCCCAAGGTCGACATGCATTAATTGCGCCGCCGAGCTTGCCCGCGCCAGAGGAAGGAGAAGAAGGGGGAGGTCTTAGTGGCCGTTGGATAAGACTCGGGAGAGGTCCTAACCATCGGATCCTATTTTGAACCAAGATGTTTTAAGTGGTGGGAGGAGGTCCCACCACACGATCAAGGGTGAGGAGGTCGTGGCCTCCGATCTCCTTAACGTGAAAACGACGTGAGGAAATGGACAGAGGTCCAAAGCGTTGATCTCCATCCAACAAGCGGACCTCCGGTTGGGACTTAACGCACGCCAACATAAGAGATCGAGGGGAGGTCATGGCCTTTGGATGCAAATCCAAGGGCATGGACCTCATCAAGGCGGAGGACCTTGTCAGTAATATTTTTGAGAGGAGGTCGTGGCCTTTGGATGTAAATCCAACGGCCACGACCTCAAGTGAGTACAAAGGAGGTCGAGGCGGTTGGATGTAAATCCAACAAATGATGACCTCGCCAAGGTGGAAGGTGGTTTTTGAGGTTGGATAACCATGGAGGTCAGGGCGGTTGGATCTTAATCCAAGGGCCAAGATCTCAACAAGGCGGAGGTCTTTGGGATTTAACGCACAGGAGGTCATGACCGTGGATCTTTGATCCATGGTGGTGTGACTGATGAGGTGGGGAGGTCTTAATCGAGAACGTTTGAGGAGGAGGTCGTGGTCGTTGGATGTAAATCAACGGCCACGACCTCAACTAAATGCAAAGAGAGGTCTTACTGCCAGTAACGCGGGAGGCGGGAGGTCCTAAGCAAGGTTGACTGAGAGGAGGTCGTGGCGGTTGGATGTAGATCCAACACTACGACCGATCAAGGTGGAGATGAGGTCTGCCGAGGTGCGAGACATGGTTGAAATTTGGACCACTTTGAACATGGCTAGCACAAGGAACAAGGCTGAGGTTTTAAATTTTGTTTCTACAAATGAGACTTTGCCAAATTGTTAGGGCTAGCAAATGAACTCCAAATTTGATGAAATTTTAACTGGAGCTTACTGACATTAAGATGAACCTGTAATAAAATTTCCAGAGGTTATTATGCAATGCATTTTTCTCAGGAAATTTATTAAGGTTGTTTAATGATTCATTTTGCCTCCAAAATTTATCAACAAGTGCTATAACTCATGATATTTTTCGAAAGGGTCCCATATCAGTTTTTGGGACCAAGGAAAAATATATTCCAAATGTTTGACACAAGATTTAAGATAATTGGAGAATGAGTTTGATTTTTGGTCAACAAGAGCTTTGTGTTTTTGAATTACACAACTCTTGGACAATAATTACATAAGATTTTAGGGTTTTCCAAGATGTGAGAAAAGTTTTAATTTCTACACATATAATTATACTTGATTAACCCTAATTATACATTTGGGATGTTACAAAATCTCTCCCCTAACAGTAAATCTCGTCCCGAGATTTGGCTCACTTTCAGAAAGAAGGATGGATAGTCCGCACGCAGACGATCTTTCTTTCCCAAGTAGCCTCATCCTCGTAATGGTTTGACCATCGAACTTTAAGGAACTTGATGGTCTTATTCCTTGTCCTTCGCTCGGACTCATCGAGCACGCCGAACAGGTGCTCGCGATAGGTCAAATCTTCCTCGACATCGAGGGTTTCCAACGGAGCTTCCTCGGTTGGAACACGGAGGCACTTCTTAAGGGACACATGGAAAACATCATGTACCCCGCAAGTGCAGGTGGCAACTCCAACTTATAGGCAACAGCTCCTTCTTCTTGATAATGCGGTAGGGACCGACATATCGAGGAGCCAACTTGCCCTCGACGCCAAACGTTGATGGCCCTTCAAAGGAGAGACTTTGAGATAAACAAAGTCATTAGGCTCAAAACGTAACTCACGCCGACGGCGATCCGCATAGCTCTTTTGCTCGATTGAGCTGCGGCGCAAACGCCACGAATAAGCCGGACTTGGCGCTCGGCCTCATTGATTGAGTCCGCCAAAGAGAGGTCTCTCACCGGTCTCGACCAGTTCAACAGGTCCTACACTTTCTCCCGTATAAGGCCTCAAATGGTGCCATGCCGAGACCGCCCGAAGTCGTTGTTATAAGAAAACTTCGTGAATGGCAAGCATTTCTCCCAATGCTTCCCATAGGAAAGGACACAAGCACGAAGCATGTCTTCCAAAACTTGGTTGACCTCTCGGTCCGACCATCGTTTGAGGGTGAAATGTTGTGCTAAAAGCAAGATGAGTGCCCATAGCCTCTTGCAAGCTATGCCAAAAACGAGACGTGAAAAGGATCCACGATCCGACACAATAAATCTTGACACCGTGCAAACTCACGATGCGGGCGATGTAGAGCTCGCCAAAAGACCTACCCAAGGTCGGTCTTGACGGAAGAAAATGTGCCACCATAGTCAATCGATCGATGACGACCCAAATGGCATCATTCTTCTTCGGGATGTGGGTAGACCGTGATGAAATCCATTCCGATCGAATCCCACTTCCACTCAGAATTGGCAAAGGTCAAGCGCCTCCGCTGACGCCGATGTTCGCCTTGACATTTACGACATACGCTGCACTCGAGAACGAACTTCGCATTTCCGTCTTCATTTGGGTCCACCAAAATCTCCGCGAGATCCCGATACATCTTTGTGGCCCCGGATGAATGGATAATGGCGAATCATGGGCTTCATGGAGGATCAAATTCCGCAACTCCATGTCCTTTGGAACCACAAGGCGTTGTTCAACCTCACAACACCGTGCTCATCCTCGTAAAAGCACTTGGTCGTTCGCCTTGACATTTGCCTTGATGTGGCCCACTCCAACATCCGATCGCCGAGCGGACTTGATCCGATCCACCAAGGTTGGTTGCACAACCATGGCAATGAGAGATCCATGCTCAACTATCTCCAAGTTGAGACGCCGAATGCTTCGAGAAGAGAGGGCTAATGCTCCTTGAGCACTAAGGCATTACAATGCGCTTTATGATTAAGCGCATCCAAGCATCTACATTCGCCTTTGCCCGGATGGTAGTGAATACCCATATCATAATCCTTGATCAACTCCAACCATCTCCTTTGCCCGAGGTTCAGTCGTTGGGTGAACAAATACTTTAGGCTCTTGTGATCCGAATACACCTCACAACGACACCGATTAGGTAATGTCGCCAAATCTTAAGTGCATGAATCACGAAGCCAACTCCAAATCATGAGTAGGGTAGTTGAGTTCATGAGGTCTCAATTGCCTTGATGCATAGGCCACTACCTTGCCTTCTTGCATAAGGACACAACCAAGGCCTCGACGAGAAGCATCGCAAAAGATATCGAAGCTTCGATGGATATCGGGAAGAACAAGAACGGAGCGTGGTCAAACGCTTTTGAGTATTTGGAAACTTTCCTCACACTCAACGGACCACACAAACTTCTTGTCCTTCTTGAGCAACTCACATCGGCCATGATCTTGGAGAAGTTCTCGATAAAGCGACGATAATATCCCGCTAAACCGAGAAAACTCCGCACATTGGTGACCGAAATAGGTCGACTCCATGAAAGAACATCACGACCTTGTTAGGATCAATCAGCCACGCCTCTCGCCGAAAGAATATGGCCTAAGAAAGCCACTTCCTTCAACCGAATGCACACTTGTCAACTTCGCAGTCTGTTGGTGCTCACGTAGCTTGCCTAACACAAGCCTCAGATGCTGATCATGTTCCTCATCGTTCTTGGAATAGATAAGAATATCATCGATGAAGACCACGACAAACTTATCCAAATACTCCATGAATACCGAATTCATGAGATTCATGAACAAGGCAGAGCATTGGTTGCGAATGACATGACAAAGATACTCATACAAGCCATAGCGAGTAGAGAATGTCGTTTTGGAATATCCTCGGTCGAATCTTAACGATGATATCCCACTCTCAGATCAATCTTGGAGAAAACTCGAGCTCCAGTTAATTGATCAAAGAGATCATCAATGCGGGGCAACAGATACTTGTTCTTTACCGTCACTTCATTAAGTGGGCGGTAATCAACGCACATGCGTAAAGTACTGTCCTTCTTCTTTACGAAGATTGCTGGACAACCCCACGGAGATGAGCTAGGGCGGATGAAACCCTTCTCTTGCAGCTCGCTTAACTGCTTCTTCAACTCCACCAACTCGTTCGGTGGCATCCGATAAGGCCTCTTTGAGATAGGGGCGGTACCGGGAGCCAACTCAATGACAAACTCGAGGTCTCAAACGGGTGGCATCCCCGAAGATCGGGCGGAAAGACATCAACAAAGTCACAAACTGTTGGGACTTCGCTAATATTCGAGCGGCTTCGCTTCAAGTGCGAAGAGATGAGGGCCTAGCGCTTCATGAGAAGCAAACTCGCCGCGGAAGAACTAGACAGAGAGATGAGCTTCTGGCGCAATCGATTTGTCCCATGTGCCGAGACAGCCAATCCATGCCAAGAATCACATCTAGACTCATTTGAATGGAGAAGGATAAGGTTTGCTAAGAACCCCACGCTTCGATCTCGATAGGGACATCCTACACTCAATCTCACTCTCAACTCGAACCAGAGAGCGAATGAGAAGCGGGACCGACAATGGAGAGGAAAGAAGCTCTCCAACAAAGAGCAAAAGACTCGTAAACAAAGGAATGAGATGCTCTGAATCAAACAAGACGATGGCAGGTGAGAGTTAACGTAAAGTGTACCTAGCACGACGCCGGGTGCCTCCCCGAGCCTCCTCTGCGGTGATGGCGTTGACGCGACCACTACCCACGCCTTGGGTAGTGGGACGATCTTCGGTCCCGAGATGCACCACCTCGACCCGCGCCCTCCATTAGGACGAGGGTCGCCTCGTCTTCTTAGGGCATTGGTTCGCATAATGCCCCCTTCGTTGCATGAGAAACATGTGACCCCGCCGCCGGGTTCTTGGGGCCACCGCCGATCGGCAAAGACGCGGATCGGGCACGGCTGCGAAGACGAGGACGAGGGCAGGTGACCTTGGGCGCCAAGAATGAGAGTGGTACCCGAGACCGCCTCAAACGAGGGCGGAAGAATCGGCCTCGAAGTCTTATAGGTCTCCCACTTGCGCTATGGAATCCATAAGCTCCCGAGCCGCATGCTCGCCGACGATGGCCTTGTCGACCAAGGTCCGAAAATCGTGGAAGTCGACAATGGATAGCTTGTCCTTCACTCCCTGACAAGCCGGCGCTGAACTTGGCTCGCTGGCCATATCGGGTTACATCCTCGGGAGCATAACGAGCCGATGATTGAACTCGTACACATACTCCATGATCGAAGCACGCCCTTGCTTGAGCGCGAAGAAACTCCTTCTTGATCTCCATCAAGCCGGCAGGATGTGAGCCCGACGGAAGGCAAGACGAACTCCTCCCAAGAGACGGTGTGATCCACGGGCCGCATGGCGAGATAGCTCTCCCACCAGACAAAGCCGCACCCTCAAGGGTGCGATGCGAGCAGCGCCTTCTCGTGCTCCTCGCGCTGCGCTATCTGGTTTACGCCCACAAGATGAAGCCAATCGTCGCGATCCAAAGGGTCCTCGACCGAGAAAAGGTAGGGGCCGAGTACGAAGAAACTCCGCGAGTCCTCCACGCGGCCGATGGGCATTCCTCGCCAGATCCAAGCTCCGAAAGTGCAAGCAGGTGTTGCGGCGATGACGCCCAAGAGAACTCTCTGTCATCCGCGGTTGCGCTCAATCAAGAAGGACCTCGCCATGGTCGGAGGAGGAGGAAGCTCCTCGTCCGACCAGTGATCGCCTTGGCCGCTACGAAAAGGTCCGGCCATCTCATATAAACGAATTTTTGGTTAGCAACTAGACCAAAAATTAAGCCTTAAAGTAAGCAAAAGCGATCGACTAGGGAATGGAGATCACCCTAAACGAAAGCCAAAGCGGTGGGTAATTAAACTTTAACAAGCTTCTAAAAGACTCCAAAAACAGCCAAGAAACACCAAAAGAAGCTCAACTTCTCAACGCAACTAACCCGTATTGAATGAACGAGTAATTGATCGAGAAGATTAAAATTCAGATTGTAAAGTGAGAGCTAATCTGCTAAAGAGCAAGGTTAAGGCAGCGAAATAAGTGTTAGATACTTAGCTAACTAGTATCACATCTTACCCTTTTATTCCCACAAGTTTTAGTTGATTAGCCTCTCATTATCTATCCTAATTAGACACCTTTGAGACCGCTGTCCGAAATTTGATGCTTCTGTGTCGTGTTTAGCATCCAAGCTCCTTGTCGAATCACCGACTCGAACTTCAAAACCTTGTAGTGGGCAGCTCACACTTCAATTTGCCAATCTCATTGGTTCTCCCAAAACCCAAAGTGTTAATCGATACAACTATTTTGTAGAAGGAAGAGAGGAAAACAACTTTTAAAACTCAAATTAGAGTGGGATGAGAAGAGAAAGCTAAGATAGGTAAGGAATAAAATCCGAGAATTTACCTAAGCTTTCAAAACTCATTTGATGCTTTGAAAATAGGTTTTCAAAATATCCTAAGGACGACCAAGCTTGCGTTACTACGGTCATAACGGCTCTGATACAACCGAAGGCTCGCTGCCAAGTATATGTTCCTACCCTACAAGATAATCATTTGGGATACGACCGACGCGAAGTGGTTCTATCATACCAGTCTGGAGGTGGATGGTCTTCGACCTCGGGGAGGGCTGATTCAGCTGATTGCTACCCTTGAGATTGTACTTAGCTCCCGGGAGGATGCCCTCCTTCACCTTCTGCTTGAGACAACGAAGCGGCTGTCTACGCGGGACTTGGTGGAGGAGTTCTGCGCTTTTCGAAATTCGGCCTTTGGCCAAGGAGTGGAAGCTGGAACTTGGGTCTTCGGATACGGGGCTCCTGTCTTTGACCGCGAAGGGCGGCAGAAGTATGGCTTTCCTCCCGCCCCCCCTTGTTTGTTCTGGTTTGACATTTGCATTAACACGAAAACGGTAATTGTGCTAGTTGCGCCCATCACCGAAGCTGTGAGTGCTGCGGAGGTGCTCCTTGACCCGTACACGAGCGAGGAGCACTCGAAGCGTCACCTGGTTGTGAGGGAGCCTCGCTTGAACCGCACGTACGATGTGTCGGCTCATCCGGCTGAGCGAGCTAACCCTGACGCCGGCAAGAAGAAACGTGCCCGCGTGCTTGAGGTCGACGTCGCGGGACCAATTGCTGCGCAACCTCTTCGTGTCGTCCGGCCTTGCGATGGCGACAGTCCTTCGCGCAGCATGGATGCTTTCGAGGAGCGACCAACCAAGAAGGTTGCCGAAGGTCCCCAAATGCGTGCTGAGCGCTCTGTGTCCAGCAGCGCGTCCTCCAATGATGAGGCTGCTTCGCACGCGGAGGGTTTCAGAACTGGGGTCGTCGGTCGTACTGCGTCGTAGGTGCACAAGGTGATAGGTACGATCGGCTTTACGGGTCTAGCTATGGCGGAGTCCTCTAGCGGGGCTACCTCATCGCATGCTGATAGAACTGACCTCGAAGGCCTCGGGGACGTCCCTGCCATGCCGCACGTGGAAGTTGGTGAGTAACCTCTACTTATTTTTTTCCTAACCCTCCGTGTTGCTGGTTGTTACTTAAGTTGTTGGTTACTTAGAGCTAAGCGAGGGCGGTGGCAACGACAACGAGGAGGGTTCCGCAGGCCGTGCGTCGGCAGGTTTCGAATTGTCACCTTCGGCCTTGGCTGCGATAGCTATTGTTGGCGCGGTGAACGTGGGTCCGCGGCACCTCAGCGATTTCAAGGCGAGGGCGAGTGCCGCCGTTGTCTTCGAGGCGGTTGCTAATTTTGCTACCCCGCCGTTTGTGCGGGAGATTTTTGAGAGGGCTTCTCTGAAGGATATGTTCGCCAGCATCGAGGCGAATGCTGCGAAGGTTAGTTTTGCTTGTTACGCGTGCTCTTTATTGTCGATAGTGTTGTTTGTATACATGACCTTTTGGTTTGTGTGCAGACTTTGATGCTATCTCAGGCCCTGAATGCTGATATTTCCCACTCGTATGGGGAGATTCAGTAGAGGGTCAATGAGGAGCATACCTGGAACGAGGTCTTAAGCTCCGAACGCGAGACTCTTTTTGAGAGAGTAAAGAGCTTGAAGGCCCAGCTGGCGGAGGTGGAGGCGGAGCGCACGACACTTCGGGCGGAGTGGCGGAAGCAAACAAGGCGCATGCTGCCCTTCGGGACGAAGTGAAGGATCTGCGCAGCGTTCGGGCTTCTCTCTAAGAGGACATCAAGTCAGAGAGTGAGCTCTCAGCCATCGTTGGTCAGCCTGCTTGGGAGTCTATGGAGGCTCTAGACGATGCTTTGATGAAGCTGGGTGCCGTCCCTGCAGAGAGGAGGCACCGTCCGGCTGAGATGGATATAACGTTGGAGCGCCTCCGCCGTGGCGGCAAAGCGTGCGTGCCTATGGCTCGTGCCTATGGTGACCACTGTGCGAAGGTCACTTGGCTGACGGCCCTTGCGTCGCTTGACAAGGCGGGGTGCGCTCACCTAGATGCGGTTGGCATTCGCTCCATTCCCGTGGCTACAGCGGAGGAGGTTGTTGCTGCGCATGGCCGGACGCAGAAGGCGAACAAAGTCCTGCAACAGGACTTCTGGATGTTGAGCGGGCACGATGCTGCCACGGAGTCCTTCCGAGCTGTTCAGGCTCAACAAGCGAAGGGGAAATCTGTGGCGAAGGACCGTGAAGCTGGCAAGCGGGGGTCCACCCACGGAGACAAGGTGTGAGGCCCCCGCCTATTGTTTAGAAAGGTAGGGTCTGAATTTTTTGTAGTTTGCGTGCTCCGCTTTTGCCTGTTGTTCATCGGAGCCGCTTTCTTTTGTAGAGGTTGGCCTCTTTTTGTGTAACGACCTCTATTTCTAAATGGAATATTTTCAGCCATGATTGGCCGTTTTGTTCTTCGCTCGATTATTGTTTTTAAAGTTGGGCCTCGTATTCTACACGGGGAGAACGATGCTTGTTTAAGTGCGCTGCGCAACGTGGTCCTTGCCAAGCCGCAGGGCAAAAGACTAAAGTCTTTTGTTCCTATCGCAGCTGCTAAAAGCACTAACGCTTGATCTTCATTGAAGTGGCCTCTACGGATATGCTACCAGGGCGTTATATGTCATGGTACTAAGTGGCAACGTTGGAAAAAGGCTAACCATATGGGCTCTATGAAGACGTTCTTTCGTTTCCGCGTGCGGAAGGCTACGAGGGCCCGGGAGGAAATTCGGGCTTTCTGGGAGCGCAAGGGTGTGTCGTTTGCATCCGGAGGACCTTCCCAGCCCTTGGCCTCGCTGGAGGTTTCGACAAGCTCATCCGAAACACCTGAAGACTTGGCCACGGCGAGGGAATATGCGGAGCTGATGGCTGCCTAGGCCTCAGATGAGGAACTGTTGGAGTGGGCGACCCGCAAGGAAGAGTGGGACTTTGTCCCTTAGGTGTTCAATGATCCCGCTGTGTGTTGCGGGCTGTACCGTATGATTGCGTGTACTGTTGTTGTGATTTGAATTGTGCTATACTGTTTCCTATATCGCTGTTTGGAGTGATCCGTTGTAACGCGTGTATCTGGTACGTTGAGTGTAATAAGAAATGGAGTGATTGCCTTCGTACATTGCTCTCTTTCTTTTTGTTAGGACTCCGATGAGCCCTAACATTTGCTGCGAGGGGAGGCGAAGCCTCGCGTCGTCCCTCATACTTTTTAGATAGGGCTTTGGGGAGCCCTAACTTTTGTTTTTTTTTTGCGAGAGGGAGACGAAGCCTCGCGCCGTCTCCCATACTTTTTAGATAGGGCTCCGGGGAGCCCTAACTTTTGTTTTTTTGAGAGGGGGAGGCGAAGCCTCGCGCCGTCCCCCATACTTTTTAGATAGGGCTCTAGGGAGCCCTAACTTTTTTTTGCGAGGGGGAGGCGAAGCCTCGCGCCGGCCCCCATACTTTTTAGATAGGGCTCTAGGGAGCCCTAACTTTTGTTGTTTCGGGGTTCGCCTTGCTCGTCGTCGTCGCCGAGGCGATCCTTCCTGCTGGTGGGACCAACCTGGACCGGGGCCGACGGCCATGCGCGGTGTCTTCACTTATACATTCGTGCCTGCAGGAGGCATCGATGTGCACCGGGGCCGAAGGACATGCGTGGTGGCTTTGTTTATACACTCGTGCCTTCGGGAGACATCGGTGTGCACCGGGGCCGAAGACCATGCACGGTGGCTTTGTCTATGCACGCATGTCTGCAGGAGACATCAGTGTGCACGGGGGCCGAAGGCCATGCACGGTGGCTTTGTTTATACACGCGTGCCTACAGGAGACATCGGTGTGCACCTGGGCCGAAGGCCATGCGCGGTGGCTTTGTTTATACACGCGTGCTTGCAGGAGACATCGGTGTGCACCGGGGGCGAAGGCCATGCGCGGTGGCTTTGTTTATACACTCGTGCCTTCGGGAGACATCGGTGTGCATCAGGGCCGAAGGCCATGCACGGTGGCTTTGTTTATACTCGCGTGCCTGCAGGAGACATTGGTGTGCACCGGGGGCAAAGGCCATGCGTGGTGGATCTGCTTTCATTGTGGTCTCTTGCTGCTTTTTCATTGAAGGGAAGCAAAAAAAATGCAAAAAGTTACAGCTGGGTTTGTACATGCCCGCCCCACTTTAGCGATGGTAGGGCTATTTTCTAGGCACAACCGGTTTTATACATCTACGGATAGTACTTTCGGAGGGTCTTTGCGTTCCATGTGTGGCCCAATTGCTGCCCTTCTGGTGTGGCGATGCGGAATGTACCGGCGCGAGTGTTGCTGATGATGATGTAGGGTCCTTCCCATTTGGTCTCCAGCTTGCCCACGGTCGTGGGGTTTGCGACTCGCTTAAGAATCATGTCGCTCGAGACCAAGGGGCGGATCTTGACTCTGCGGTTGTATGCCCGGGCTACTCCGTTGTTGTATTTGGACATGGTTGCGATTGCTTGGACACAGTGCTCTTCGAGGAGATCGAGGGAGGTGTGCCTCTCTGTGGGGTCTGCTTCGGATGTTGCTTGAATGGACTTTGTTGTGAACTCGGCAAGGGTCATGGCTTCATCACCGAAGAGGAGTCTGAACGGTGAGAAGCCCGTGGCCCTTGTCGGAGATGTACGGATTGCCCAGAGGGCTTTCTGAGTTCTTCTGGCCATAGTCCATTTGGAAGTCCGACAAGGCGCTTCTTTAAGCCTTCTAGCAGATTGCCGTTGGTGTGCTCGACTGCTCCATTGGCCTCGGGGTGCCCCACGGATGCGAAGCATACCTTGATTCCTAGATTTTGGCAGAACGCTCGAAAAGTTGTCGAGTCGAATTGGGTCCCATTGTCTGTGACAATGTCACACGGTATGCCGTACCCACAAATTATGCTTTTCCATACGAATCGCTGAGCCGCTGCCGAGGTGATTTTTCGATTGGCTCCACTTTGACCCACCTTGAGAAATATTCGATAGCAACAAACGCGAAGCGGAGGCTACCTCTGGCAGTTGGGTATGTGTGACGACCCACCCCGTGATGTACCGCAAGAGGTCCGGGAGGACCCCCTTTTTTTTTTTGAGTTGCGGTACTACCGCATGGAGGAGCGGTAGTGCCGCTCGGTGCTGCCCGAGGGAGGTCTGCCCGGACCTCCCAGGAGGTCTTGCGGACCTCCTGGAGGTCTTGGTCCGCCACTGACCTCTCAGGAGGTCTTGAGGACCTCCTGGAGGTCGTGGCCGCCACCTGCTCGGTAGCACCTCCAGGCACATCACAAAGAGAGGTCTGGCAGGACCTCCCAGGCTAAGTCCCGTAGGACCTCCTGGTGGTCCTGCCCCTATGCATCTGAGCTAGTCCCAGGAAAATCAGAGCTAGCTCGCACAAGAACACAAGCCAATACCACAACCACGAGGTCAAACAAAGATGAAGCAGGCAAATTAAACTTATATAATAGGACCTTATGGTCAAGCTTGTTAACAAGAGGTCTGCCACTGAGGGCTTACAAAACCAACAAGGACTTACAACTGGCGACAAGGAGCTCTAGGGCTCAAACACCAAAACACTTGAAGCCATCCAACAAGCACCACAGTGTCGGGTGGAGGGCGTCCTAGGCATCTTAGTCATCGAAGAACTCCTCCTCGAAGAGGTCTGCACCTTGCCTGCACTTGGTCATCCTCAAAATCTGCTTTGACAGGGGCTTAAGCCATGAGTACTTGGAATGTACCCAAAGAAGTCACAGAGAGCAAAGATGCAATAATATTCATGCAAGGACTTACCAATGGAGAGTCTGTATGGTTAGTTTAGCATAAAGCCAAGTTTGACAATAATAGCAATAATAGATCGAAGGCAAGAAGGTAAAACCATAATACATAATACTTTTGATGTTTAAAAAGATGGAGTGAGCACCAACTCACGGCCACAACCCAAAAATGGGGGAGGTGCTGGTCACACCGTGTGAGTCCTCACCCAAAACCCTCGAGAACACCCATTCCAGAGGTCCAAACCAACCCTGGACCACTACCCGAGCCAACCTTGACCCCTCTGAGTGGCCAAGGTCTCGTCGAGGCAAAGCCAAAGCATCTCGCGGAAGTGTCCAGTGGCACAAGCTTTTGAAACATCTACCCTTGCACCATTTCATCGAGCATGTCCATGACCAAGGACTTGGCTATTGAATAGATCTTATACTCTGCAGAGGTGTACAACTTTACCCACAATCCACGATCTCTCTAGCGGGATGGGTTCCGGTCACCCTTGCTCACTTCCTAAGGTGGCTTGATCTAGAGAGCAGCAGCAAGGCCTTTACAAAGCTTTGAGGCTGCTGGGCTGCCCGCTAAGGTTTATAATCCCTCCAGTGGTCTAGAAATCCACAGGGTTATGGGGTGCCCCCTCTTGCGCCAACGAATCACACGCTCAACCACAACAGCCCCAAGCCATCTCATTGCTAATTATTCAGCCAGACCATTCCCATAAAATGATCTTGTGGTTGCACTGTTTGGCCCATTCAATGAGACACAAAGTGAAGTCCTTAATTGTGCTAAGGCAAGACTTCCACAACCAAGTGTGCACAAGACACCACTACTCACCGCCTTCTTGCCTTAGCAAAACAATTTGTATTAGCCCATCTTTGAAAAGACCACCCAGTCTGGCACACCAATTTTAACCAAGTGGTCTCACACCACGATCCAACACGACTTAGGCATCCCGCCATAGTCGCTCAACAATGGCACCAACCACACATTCCATAACTTATTAGTCAAGATTATTAGAGATGAAGCATGATACGTTAGAACCACGTTTTCTAAGCAAGGCTATATAAGACCTCTGCCCCCATGTTGGCAAATAACAAAGAACACCAACTAAATTATCCACCCTAAGGCTCACAAGGTAAACATGACAACATGATGGAGACAAGGTATAAAGGAGGCATAACAGCAAGTAGGCAAGTAACTATAGCCCAAACCATTTTCTTATAAACATAGCCATGCATGATAAATTAAAACCGAAATACATTTGCAAAACTTGGTTCAAGATGATCAAAAGGAGGTCTGTGGCTTGCCTTGGTCAAGCAGAGGAGAGCCTTCTGCAAAGAAGAGTCGGGTCCAAGATTTCCTCGAACTCGTGATCTACACGTTCGCAAGAGAATCAAATAAGCAAAACCACACTAAGCCAGAGAACAACAAAAGAACCAAAAAGGAACTCAAACCAACTTAGCCAAAAGGAAACCAGGAGGCTTGACACCTCCTCAAAGAGCTCTTGGGAAGGGTCTCAAGCAAGGAAGAACCGAAGCGAGAGGAGGCAGGAAGGAAGAAATGAGCAACAAATTACAAAGGCCTGCCCTCCCAGGCTATATATAGCCGGAGTTGGTGGAGTGCACCAAGAAAAAGGTTCAATGACGTGTAGGCAATCGGGATAACTAGGGCGGGGCTTGCCCAAAAGAATTGAAATAAAGTACCTCGGATGTGTTGCATTTAATGTGACCCGACACCTATTAAATGCGCCTGAGTTCTGGGGCAAGAGCAATAATTACAAGGTGAAGAGGGGTGGCAAGTGGGGCGATCAAAAAGGGTGCACCACTTGGTCAAAGAGGTGGCCCCACATAAAAGAGTCATTCCCGCCAAAGACCACCATGAGGTCTGGGCAAGAGGTCCAAGACACTTAAAGGGGAGGTCTGGGACGGGAGGTCAAGGACTCAAGAAGAGGTCTGGACAAGAGGTCCTCAAAGCTCACAACGAGGAGGCCTCGACACTCGGACTGCACAAGGGAGGTCCAAGGGTCAAGATTTCAAGGGAGGACCTCAACGGTCCGAGATCAAAGGGCGCGAGGAGGTCTGACGAGTAGATCTCCAAAAGGAAGATCTAACGGTCAAGATTTCAAAGGGAGGACCTCAGCGGTCCAGATCAAAGAAGCGCAGGAGGTCTGACGAGTAGATCTCCAAAGGGAGATCTAACGGCCAAGATCTCAAAGGGAGGACCTCAACGGTCCAGATCAAAGGCGCAGGAGGTCTGACGAGTAGATCTCGAAAGGGAGATCTAGCGGTCAAGATCTCAAGGAGAGGACCTCAGCAGTCCAGATCAAAGGCGCAGGAGGTCTGGCCAAAAGAATATTCAAGGTTAGGAGGGTGGTCTTTACAAAAGAAGAAAGAAGGGCCGAGGAGGAGGTCTTAGACCTAAAGAGGTTGGAACCTTTGGATCCCACTAAAGGAGAACACGGACGGCTAAGATCTCCGGAGAGGAGGTCCTAAAGGCGAGATCCCAACAAGGGGAGGTGCGGCTAGATCTCAACAAGGGGAGGTGCGAGCGGCTAGATCTCAACAAGGGAGGTCTCGGCGGCTAGATCTCAACAAGGGGAGGTCTGAGCGGCTAGATCTCAACAAGGGAGGTCTGAGCGGCTAGATCTCAACAAGGGGAGGTCGGCGGCTAGATCTCAACAAGGGAGGTGAGCGGCTAGATCTCAACAAGGGGAGGTCTGAGCGGCGATCTCAACAAGGGAGGTCTGAGCGGCTAGATCTCAACAAGGGAGGTCTGAGAGAAGCAAAACCAAGCGCGGCTGGGGGGGCAAGAGGTTTTGAAACACAAACCCAGCTGGGTCCTTGACAGAAAACCCCAAGCAAGGAGAGGTTTGAGCAGAGGAAGAGGTGAGAGAGGTGCGGATCTCAAAGAGATTCAAACCAACAAGGGAAGTTAAGAGAGAGAAGAGGCGAACCGGGGCACACAGAGAGGCTTGGGAACCACAACCCAAGGGCGGCAAAGACACCACAGAGAGCCACAACCAGCAAGGAACACCAACAACGACTTAGTTAAGGTTTGATTAATTCCAATTGAACTCTCCAGATTCAAAAAAAATCTCAGATTAAGCTTTGGATTCTCAATAAAGCCAAATGGTTACTTTTATTTTGAAAACTTGGCAAGGACTTAAAAGAAAACGGGACGTTACAGTATGGCTCGATAACATCAAGCCCCCATCTTGCGAAGGGCCACACAGGGGTAGAGGATGGAGTGGGACCGAGGGTGCCTTGGTTTGCCTGCTGGCCTACTGACATCCTTGGCAGTGTTGAACGAGGTCTTGTGCGTCCCGGAGGCCAACTAACCTTGGCGGAATGCTTTGCCCACGATGCCCCAGGGCGCTTGATGCGCACCGCACAGACCCTCGTGGATTTCCTTGAGGAGGGCTTGGCCTTCTTCCCGGGATAGGCACCGTAAGTAGGGGGCGCAGACGCTCCCTTTGTAGAGCTTCCCGCTGATGACAAGGTAATTTCTGGCTCTGTGATGGTGGCGCTTTGCTTCATTTTCATCTTCTGGTTCTTCCCCCACGAGGTACCTGACGATGACATCTCGCCAGTCCGCCTTGGCCACGAGAGCACGCTATGCAAGAACATTGTTTTCAAGCAACCCTTGTGCTAGCCGAGTATTGCTTAGAAGGTGTCGTGAGTACTTCATGGAAAACATCTAGTGGAGGGTGCTGGCCGGAGCTAGCTATCTTGCCCAGTCTGTCTGTTTCTTCGTTGTCACTTCTACGTATGGTTTGGACTATGAGGCCAACAAACGCGAAGCGGAGGCTACCGCGGCGAGGTAGCTTGCTATTTCTGGGTCTCTTGGGACAAACGACCTGTCGAAGTGACCCGCCACGAGGCGGGAGTCGCTTTTTATGAGTATCCTCTTTGCTCCCAGCGCCTTTGCTTTGCGGAGGCCCAATAGCAGCGCCTCGTACTTGGAGGCATTGTTTGTTGTTGGAAAGGCGAGGTGGGCTAAGTGGGAAACAGTGTGGCCGTCCGGGGTGACCAAAATGGCTGCCGCTCCGTGTGAGGACCCCGGTTTATTAGGCTTGTAATATGTGAGACCCCGACGTTTATTAGGCTCATAATACTTAGTCATCCAATTGACCCTAGTATTATCAACCAAATAAACCCGGTCTCGAGAGATGTATACTTCCCAGAATGCAGTATACATACCTCACAACAAAAGAATGTATCAATTCCATACAACACATAGTACATAAGCAACAAACCAGAAGTTAACATTAATATGGAATAGATATTACAAAAGAGAGGCCCTTAGGCCAAATAACAATAGTTACAAAAAGATAACAGCGGAAGCAAAAGTGCCATAAAGATGGCCCAAAATAAGAGCCAACCAGTGTGCCTTTAGCCCACAAGGCAATCGCCGAGGACCGCCAAGCTAGTCGCTCTCCCAACCACCGCCGACTCACAAAAGTAAAGCCCTTTGGGCTCTACCTCCTCTGCAACAAAGTTGTTAAGCAAAGCAAATGAGTACAATAACTTGTTTATTGTACTGCAAGACCGACGTGTAAGATAACAGAACTATAATTTAGCTACATGCAAGCTTTATTTAAGTGGATGAGGCTTTGGACTCATTTTAGCATAAAGCAAGTTTCATTTGCAATAACATAGTAGATTGAAAGCAATTTGACAAAGCATTTTTAATTGTTGAAATAACAACGCGATAATAACATAATAACAACAACAAGAACAATCACGAAGTGACTAACCTAAGTCACCACAACAATAGCATGAACTCCCGTTCATACCAACCATGTCAAGTTTTAATTAAAGGTTGTAGTCTAGTCTTGAACGACCTTACCAAGCATGTCCATAACCTAGGGCGAGGCTATTGAATAGTTTTATCCTGCGAGGTGTACCACTGTACCCACACGTCGAGACCGCCTTTCCTTTACGCACACTTAGAAGGTGTCTTTGCACGCTAAGTCCTACGAGACCTTTCCAAAGGATGAATGCTAATTACGAGCTGCACAACCCACGGGAGAAGGAGACATCACACAACCTTCCCTAAGCTAATGCTCCCCTCCCACACTATACATATACATTTGTTTTTGAAAACACACCAACCGAGCTCGCTCATAATTAACACCTCCTAGAGTACTTAGTCAAGTGGGGTTCCATATGCCCCTCGCGTGGTTAGTACGCGAAATCGCTTGGCTTAGTGACCCAAGTACTCGGTCCTTAGGGACCCAGGCATACCACCACATCCAAAAACCGCACCATCCATCCAATATGCCCAAGTCTAAATCAATCTTTTATTTTCATTTTTTAATTTTACAAATTAATCAAAGCACAAGTGCTGGACATATAGGAGTAATAATCAGTTTTGAGTGATCAAGACCATCGACTAAGTCGATGATCGCCCATTTCTACCGAAAACTAAGCATGTCTAAGCAATTTAAATCAAAACTACTAAGTGATAGGAGCTCATCCAACGAGCTCCCACCACAGCAAATAACCTAGGCTCATGGTAGTAGAGGATAAACAATTCCTACAGATCATGCAACTATAGGCTTGCTAGCAACATTTAACACAAAGTAGCATGCATACATAGAAGTAAAACAATATATTAAGCTTTAAAGTAATGGGACAATGATGGAAATGATCAAACTGCTTGCCTTGTTGTTGCTGGTCAATTTGTTGCGGAGGGTCACTCTCGGGATCACCACAAATGTCGAAACCTAACGGAAAAGCGAGAAAGAACCGATAAGAACGACGAAAAACCAAAAAGACGCAACAACAAAGAAACTCCAAAGCTATGAAAATTTTACAGCAGCAAGACAATGATTTATCATGAATTTAGCAACAAGAACCAATTGATTTGGATTCTCAATGCAAAAGATATGATGAAATCAATTCTGCTCAGCCTATTAATTAGAAATATGTTACTGTTCATCGCATAATTTTCTAGAATAGAAGTGAAGCTGAAATTTTACTGTAAAACCAGCACCTCATGAGATGAATAACACAATTGAGTTCACCTCATTTGGAGCTATTATGCACTTCCTACAATTTTTCAAAACAAGAACTTGAACAAAATTATAATGCACAAGTCCTCAATTTCCTAACAGCAACATGCTCAAAACTAATTTTCACAGTGAGTTCACTAAGAGAGAAACCAACAAAGTTGGTCTCACCCAAAAATAATCTATAGAGCATTAGTTATGTATTTTACAAGTTAAGCATTGATTTAAGTGCACATTTTAAAGTTGGTTTTAAAATCTAATGGCAAACTGTGCTCTGGAGCTGAACTCAACTTACAATCATTTTTGGATTAAAGTCAAGTTCAAGACAGAGCTAACACAATTTGAATGACCTCATTTGGAATTAAAATGAAAGAGATATGAAATTCTAAAGTCTATACCTTATTTAGGTTTAACTAAGACCTCCTTGGAATTTCTAAAACTCACAAGGGTATGGGAGGGCGTGAGCCATAGATCTTAAATCTAACGGCTCAGACCTCCCAGTGAACAACGCACACGCTCGGGAGGTCCAGAGGTCTGGACCTCCTAGCAACGCTCATCTTGCGAGTGAGGGAGGTCGGGGCCGAGATGGAAATCAGCGGACCACAACATGAAAGGAGGTCCTAACGGACCAGATCTAAAGGGAGGTCCTCACGGTTGAGATCTTCCAAAGGAAGGTCCAAACTATCAAGATCTCCCCGAGGAAGATCTACATCGTCAAGACCTCACAGGGAGGTCTGGGACGGTCCAGATGTTCCAAGGGAGGTCCTCGATGGTTCAGATCGTCCGAGGGAGGACCTTGACGGTCAAGATCTACCCGGGGAGGTCATGAAAGGCTGAGATGACCTCGGGGAGGTCCTAAACGGAGGTCTAAACGTTACAGACCTCCAGGGAGGTCTGGACGGCTACGATTGCGCAAGGGGAGGTCTTGGACGCTCCAGATCTCCTCGGAGGAGGTGCGGGCGTCGGACCAGCGCCTTAACTCAGCGACGCGCTTGGACATGAATAAATGCTTGTTTGGACATCAAGGAGGTCCGCATGGAGGTCTTAAATGCACGCATTAAAGGGTGGATTTAAAGGCGTTAAGACATCCAATGATTACAATGATTGGAACACATGATTAGCGCATTAAACATGGAGGATTTATGTCCTAAAACGACAACGACGCCGTTGTGTCCGACAAAACCAGCGAAAAGATGTGATCATCGCGGCGATGTAGACCTCGGCGAGATCAATAATACCGCGGTCCGCAATAACCATGCGCACCCAAAGGACCTCCTCTCAACGGCGGCGACGGCCTTGAACGCCGCGAGCCGAGAGGACAACGAAGGCGATACTGCCAAACGACAAAATGCAAAAAGGAGCTCGCGCGACATTCAAGCGTGTGCCAAAACTAAAGCTCCGCAACATGCATTCAGCGGGTGCCAAACAACTAAAGGACTAACGGGAGGTACAGGAGGTCCTAAGGTCTGCCGGGAGGTCGTGGAGGTGATGACCGGAGTTGGGGAAGACAATGAAGCTTGACTCACGGCACCGCGCCAAGCTCGGCTTTGTCCACCTCTGAAAAATGCCCAAACAAAATAAGTTAGGGTTATTCCGGGAGGTTTGGGGAGCACAAAGTGAGCAAGGGTTGAAGAAGGAGCCTTTGGAACCCTTGAGTCACCGAGGAGTTCCAAGGACTTCAACAATGGCAGCCACTAGAGAGGAGGTGAGTGAGTTAGGAGCTCACCAAACACTAGTATGTGGGCTCCAAGTGTGTAAAGGAAGCCAACAGGGGAGCTCAGTGGACACTTATAGCCCGAGGTGAAGGTTATGAGTGGGCTAAGCTCCATGGTGAGCTTAGCCCACGGGTTGGTCCATGGGGTGGACAAGACATAAAGGTTGACAAGGGGGGCAGGCCTGAGTGGACATGAGAGGCGGAAGGTCGACCAAGATTAAATCTTGGTCAAGAAAGAGTCATTAAAGGTGCAGAGGCCTGGCGCGCATTAACTCCACCGCTCAGAGCACGCATGCGCGCCAGAGGAAGGAGAAGAACAGGGGAGGTCTTGGTGACCGTTGGATAAGACCTGGGGAGGTCCTAACCATCGGATCAATTTTTGAACCGTTATGTTTTAAGTGGCTGGGAGGAGGTCCCAGCCACACGATCAAGGATGGGGAGGTCGTGGCCCTCCGATTTCCTTAATCGCGAAAACGCACGTGAGGAAAAGGGACAGAGGTCCAAAGCGTTGGATCTCCATCCAGCGGCAAGCGGACCTCCGGTGAGGACTTAACCGCACGCGATCAAAAGGACATGAGGGAGGTCATGGCCTTTGGATTTAAATCCAAGGGCACCGACACGATGGGGAGGTATGATATGATGCGCATAGCAGGCAAGGGAGGTTAGGACCGTTAGATTTAGATCTAAGGGTTCCGATCAAAAGAGGTGGAGGTCTGAGCTTGCATACGCACAAGGGAGGTCATGGCCTTTAGATTTAGATCTAAGGGCTACGATCTCACGTCTTGTTGGGAGGTCTCAGTGCGCATGAGACACAAAGGAGGTCGTGGACCGTAGATTTTAATCTAACGGTGCACAACAAAAGATGGGGAGGTTGTGCGCTTGATATCTGCAGGAGGTCGTGAGTGTTGGATCTGATCCATGGCCACGACCTCGGTTAGGTGGGAGGTTTGTTTAGTTTAGCAGTGAGGGAGGTCGGGGCCATGGATCTTGGATCCAAGGGCTATGACCTCACGCAGTGGGAGGACTGTTGAGTATGTTGAGGAGGAGGTCGTGGCTGTTGGATTTGATCCAGCGGCCACGACCTCAACAAATGGGATGACCTCATTGCGATGGTTTAACAACTCGAGGAGGTCTTTGAAGTTTAACACATGGGAGGTCATGACCGTGGATCTTTGATCCAACAGTTCTGACCTGATGAGGTGGGGAGGTCCTTGCGGTGTTGATCATGGAGGAGGTCGTGGCTGTTGGATGTAAATCCAGCTACGCATTTGATCAAATGGAGATGAGGTCTCACGAGGTGCAGACATGGTTGAAGCTGGACCAACTTTGAACATGGCTAGCCCAAGGAGCAGTGTAGGCTTTAAAATTTAGTTTTAACAAAGCTGAAACTTAGCAGAATTATTTGAGATAGCAAATGAACTCCAAATTTGATGAAATTTTAACTGGAGCTTGCTGACAATGAGATCAACCTTGCATAAAATTTCCAGAGGTTATTATGCAATGCATTTTCTCAGGAAATTCATGAAGGTTGTTTAAAGGATTGTTTTGCCTCCAAAAATTATCAACAAGTGTTATAACTCATGATATTTTTAGAGGGTCCCATATCAGTTTTGGGACCAAGGAAAATATATTCCAAATGTTTGACACAAGATTTAAGATAATTGGAAAATGAGTTTGATTTTTGGTCAACAAGAGCTTTGTGTTTTTGGATTACACAACTCTTGGACAAGAATTACATGAGATTTTAGGGTTTTCAAGATGTGAGAAAAAGTTTTAATTTCTACACATATAATTATACTTGATTAACCCTAATTATACATTTGGGATGTTACAAAATCTCTCCCCTTACAGAAATCTCGTCCCGAGATTTGGCTCACTCGATAAAGAAAGATGGATAGTCCATGCGTGAGCGATCTTCTCTTTCCCAAGTAGCCTCATCCTCGGAATGGTTTGACCACTTGAACTTTAAGGAACTTGATGGTCTTATTCCTTGTCCTTCGTTCAGACTCATCGAGCACGTGAGCAGGTGCTCGCGATAGGTCAAATCTTCACGGACATCGAGGGTTTCCAACGGAGCTTCCTCGGTTGGAACACGGAGGCACTTCTTAAGCTGGGACACATGGAAAACATCATGTACCCCTCAAGTGCAGTGGTAACTCCAACTTATAGGCAGCAGCTCCTTCTTCTCGATAACGCGGTAGGGACCGACATATCGAGGAGCCAACTTGCCCTTGGCCCAAAGCGTTGATGGCCCTTCAAAGGAGAGACTTTGAGATAAACAAAGTCATTAGGCTCAAAACGTAACTCACGTCGACGGCGATCCGCATAGCTCTTTTGCTGGATTGAGTGCATGCGCAACGCCACGAATAAAATTTGGACTTGGCGCTCGGCCTCATTGATTGAGTCCGGGCCAAAGAGAGGTCTCACCGGTCTCGACCAGTTCAACGGGTCCTACACTTTCTCCGTATAAGGCCTCAAATGGTGCCATGCCGAGACCGGCCTTTGAAAAGCTGTTGTTATAAGAAAACTTCGGCGAATGGCAAGCATTTCTCCCAATGCTTCCCATAGGAAAGGACACAAGCACGAAGCATGTCTTCCAAAACTTGGTTGACCCTCTCGGTCGACCATCGGTTTGGGGGTGATATGCCGTCTTTGAAAGCAAACGAGTGCCCATGGCCTCTTGCAAGCTATGCCAAAAGCGAGGCGTGAAAAGGATCCACGATCCGACACAATCGTCTTGACACCGTGCAAACTCACGATGCGGGCGATATAGAGTTCCGCCAAAAGACCTACGAAGTTCGGTCTTGACGGGAAGGAAATGTGCCACCTTAGTCAATCGATCGATGTCGACCCAAATGGCATCATTCTTCTTCGGGGACGTGGGTAGACCGGTGATAAAATCCATTCCGATCGAATCCACTTCCACTCAGGAATTGGCAAAGGTGAAGCGATCAGCAGGGCGTTGATGCTCGGCCTTGACACGACGACACACGTCGCACTTTCGACAACGAACCGCGATCTCCCTCTTCATTCGGGTCCACCAAAATCTCTGGCGGAGATCTTGATACATCTTTGTGGCCGGGATGAATGGATAAAAGCGAATCATGGGCTTCGCGGAGGATCAAATTCCGCAACTCCATGTCCTTTGGAACCACAAGGCGTTGCCCGAACCTCATGACGCCATGCTCATCCTCGAGAAGCACTTGGTCGTTCCGTTCTTGACATTTGCCTTAATGTGGCTCACTCCCAAATCCGACTCTTGGCGGACTTGATCCGATCCACCAAGGTTGGTTGCACAACCATGGCAATGAGAGATCCATGCTCAACTATCTCCAAGTTGAGGATTTGGAATGCCTCGAGAAGAGAGGGCGAATGCTCCTTGAGTACTAAGGCATTACAATGCGCTTTGCGACTAAGCGCATCAACAGCGACATTAGCCTTGCCGGATGGTAGTGAATACCCATATCATAATCCTTGATCAACTCCAACCATCTCCTTTGCACGAGGTTGGTCGGGTTGGGTGAACAAGTACTTAAGGCTCTTGTGATCCGAATACACTCACAGCGATTCGATTAGGTAATGTCGCCAAATCTTAAGTGCATGAATCACAGTGACCAACTCCAAATCATGAGTAGGGTAGTTGAGTTCATGAGGTCTCAATTGCCTTGATGCATAGGCCACTACCTTGCCTTCTTGCATAAGGACACAACCGAGGCCTCGGCGAGAAGCATCGCAAAAGATATCGAAGCTGCGATGGATATCGGGAAGAACAAGAACGGGAGCGGTGGTCAAGCGCTTCTTGAGTATATGGAAACTTGCCATGCAAGCATCGGACCACAAGAACTTCTTGTCCTTCTTGAGCAACTCCGTCATCGGCCAGCGATCTTGGAGAAGTTCTCGATAAAGCGGCGATAATATCCCGCTAAACCAAGAAAACTCCGCGCCGGTGACCGAAGTGGGCGGACTCCATGAAAGAACATCGGTGACCTTGCTAGGATCAATACTCGCCTCCATTGAAAGAATATGGCCTAAGAAAGCCACTTCCTTCAACGAACGCACACTTTTTGAACTTGGCGTCTGGTGGTGCTCACGTAGCTTGCCTAACACAAGCTTCGGATGCTCGGCATGTTCCTCATCGTTCTTGGAATAGATAAGAATATCATCGATGAAGACCACGACAAACTTATCCAAATACTCCATGAATACCGAATTCATGAGGTTCATGAACAAGGCAGAGCATTGGTTAAGCGAATGACATGACGGTGTATTCATACAAGCGTGTAGCGAGTAGAAACGCCGTCTTTGGAATATCCTCGGGCGAATCGAACGATGATATCCCACTCTCAAATCAATCTTGGAGAAAACTCGAGCTCCAGTTAATTGATCGAAGAGATCGTCAATGCGGGCAATGGATACTTGTTCTTCCGTCACTTCATTAAGTGGGCGGTAATCAACGACATGCGTAAAGTATGCAATCCTTCTTCTTTCACGAAGATTCTTTGGACAACCCCAAGGAGATGAGCTAGGCGGATGAAACCCTTCTCTTGCAGCTCACTTAAGCGCTTCTTCAATTCCACCAACTCGTTCGGTGGCATCCGATAAGGCCTCTTTGAGATAGAGGCGGTGCAGAGAGCCAACTCAATGACAAACTCGAGGTCTCGAGCGGGTGGCATTCCGGAAGATCTGCGGGAAAGACATCAACAAAGTCACAAACTGTTGGGACTTCGCTAATATCTAGAGCGGGCTTCGCTTCAAGCGCGAAGAGATGCGGATCTAGCGACTTGAAAAGCGAACACCGCTCGCCGGAGGACTAGATAGAGATGAGCTTCTGGCGCAATCGATTTGCCCCATGTCTTTGGGACAACCAATCCATGCCAAGAATCACATCAAGACTCGCTGAATGGAGAAGGATAAGGTTTGCTAAGAAACCTACCCTTCGATCTCGATAGGGACATCCTACACTCTGATTCGACTCTCAACTCCGAACCAGAGAGCGAATGAGTAAGCGGGGACCGACAATGGAGAGAAAAGAAGCTCTCCGATAGCGACAAAAGACTTCGAAACAAAGGAATGAGATGCTCTGAATCAAACAAAAGCGATGGCGGGATGAGAGTTAACGAGAAAGTGTACCTAGCACGGCGTCGGGTGCCTCTGAGCCTCCTCTGTGGTGATGGCGTTGACGCGACCACTACCCACGCCTTGGGTAGCGGGACGATCTTACGGTCTGAGTGCACCACCTCGGCCGCGTCCTCCATTAGGACGAGGGGCGCTCTGTCTTCTTAGGGCATTGGTTAGCATAATGCCCTTACGTTGCATGAGAAACATGTGACCCGGCGGCCGGGTTGCGGGGGCGTCTCTGTGACTTCGCAGTGCGTGGTGAGACACGGCTGCGAAGGATGAGGAACGAGGAGTGATCTCGGGCGCCAAGAGTGAGACTGGTACCCGAGAGCCCGGCGGGGACGGAAGAAGCGCCTGGATGACTTATGGGCCTCCCACTTGCGCTATGGAGTCCATAAGCTCTCGAGCCGCATGCTCGGCGACGATGGCCTTGTCGACCAAGGTCTGGAAATCGAGGAAGTCGACAATGGATAGCTTGTCCTTGGCTCCTCGGACAAGCCACGCTTGAACTTGGCACCTTAGCCATATCGGTGGCCACGTCCTCGGGAGCATAACGAGCTAGATGGTTGAACTCGTAGACATACTCCATGGTGAGCTCGCCCTTGCTTGAGTGCAAGAAACTCACCTTCTTGATCTCCATCAAGCCGGCAGGATGTGAGCCCGACGGAAGGCGTCTGAAACTCCTCCCAAGAGACGGTGTGGTCTGCGGCTGCATGGCGAAAGCTCTCCCACCATGACAAAGCTGCACCCTCCGGTGGTGCGATCTGAACAGCGCCTTCTCGTGCTCTGCAGCTGCGCTATCTTGAGCTTCGCTCAACCAAACAAAGCCAATCGTCGCATCGGCGGGTCCTCGGGCCGGGAAAAGGTAGGGGTGAGTACGAAGAAACTCCGCGAGTCCTCCACGCGGTGATGGGCATTCCTCGCCCAGATCCTGAAGCTCCGGTAAGTCTTTGTGGTGTTGCGCGATGGCGTCGAGAGAACTCTCCGGTCATCCGCGGTTGCGCTCGATCTGAAGAACCTCGGCCATGGTCGGAGGAGGAGGAAGCTCCTCGTCCGGACCAGTGATCGCCTTAGCGCTACTGAGTGCGTCCCGCCATCTGTTACAAGGAATTTTGGTTAGCAACTAGACCCAAAAACAAAGCCTTAAAGAAAGCAAAAGCGATCGACTAGGGAATGGAATATCACCCCAAGCGAAAGCCAAAATCAGCGGTTATTTAAACTTTAAAAAGCTTCTAAAAGACTCTAAAACAGCCAAGAAACACCAAAAGCAAGGCTCAACTTCTCAACTCAACTAACCCGTATTGAATGAGCGAGTAATTGGTCGAGAAGATCAAAAATCAGATTGTAAGATGAGATCTAAAACTATTAGAGAGCAAGGTTAATGCAGCGAAATAAGTGTTAGATACTTAGCTAACTAGTATCACATCTTACCCTTTTATTCCCACAAGTTTTAGTTGATTAACCTCTCATTATCTATCCTAATTAGAAACCTTTGAGACTGCTGTCGGAAATTTGATGCTTGCTGTCCAGATTTAGCATCCAAGCTCCTTGTCGAATCACCGACTCGAACTTCAAAACCTTGTAGTGGGCAGCTCACACTTCAATTTGCCAATCTCATTGGTTCTCCCAAAAACCAGTGTTAATCGATAACAACTATTTTGTAGAAGGAAGAGAGGAAAACAATTTTAAAACTCAAATTAGAGTGGGATGAGAAGAAAGCTAAGATAGGTAAGGAATAAAATCCGAGAATTTCCTAAGCTTTCAAAACTCATTTGATGCTTTGAAAATAGGTTTTCAAAATATCCTAAGGGCGACCAAGCTTGCGTTACTACGGTCATCTTGGCTCGATACCAACTTTTGTGAGACCCGACGTTTATTAGGCTCATAATACTTAGTCATCCAATTGACCCTAGTATTATCAACCAAATAAACCGGTCTCGAGAGATGTATACTTCCCGAATGCGATATACATACCTCACAACAAAAGAATGTATCAATTCCATACAACACATAGTACATAAGCAACAAACCGAAGTTAACATTAATATGGAATAGATATTACAAAAGAGAGGCCTTAGGCCAAATAACAATAATTACAAAAAGATAACAATGAAGCAAAAGTGCCATAAAGATGGCCCAAAATAAAAGCCAACCGGTGTGCCTTTAGCCCACAAGGCAATCGACCAGGACCGCCAAGCTAGTCGCTCTCCCAACCACCGCGACGACTCACAAAAGTAAAGCCCTTTGGGCTCTACCTCCTCTGCAACAAAGTTGTTAAGCAAAAGCAAATGAGTACAATAACTTGTTTATTGTACTCGTAAGACGACGTGTAAGATAACAGAACTATAATTTAGCTACATGCAAGCTTTATTTAAGTGGATGAGGCTTTGGACTCATTTTAGCATAAAGCAAGTTTCATTTGCAATAACATAGTAGATTGAAAGCAATTTGACAAAGCATTTTTAATTGTTGAAATAACAACGCGATAATAACATAATAACAACAACAAGAACAATCACGGAAGTGACTAACCCAAGTCACCACAACAATAGCATGAACTCCCGTTCATACCAACCATGTCAAGTTTTAATTAAAGGTTGTAGTCTAGTCTTGAACGACCTTACCAAGCATGTCCATAACCTAGGGCGAGGCTATTGAATAGTTTTATCCTGCAGGGTGTACCACTGTACCCACACGTCGAGACCGCCTTTCCTTTACGCACACTTAGAAGGTGTCTTTGCACGGCTAAGTCCTCTGAGACCTTTCCAAAGGATGAATGCTAATTCGAGCTGCACAACCCACGGGAGAAGGAGACATCACACAACCTTCAGGAAGCTAATGCTCCCTCCCACACTATACATATACATTTGTTTTTGAAAACACACCAACCGAGCTCGCTCATAATTAACACCTCCTAGAGTACTTAGTCAAGAGGGGTTCCATATGCCCTCGCGTGGTTAGTCTGTGAAATCGCTTGGCTTAGTGACCCAAGTACTCGGTCCTTAGGGACCCGGGCATACCACCACATCCAAAAACCGCACCATCCATCCAATATGCCCAAGTCTAAATCAATCTTTTATTTTCAGTTTTGATTTTACAAATTAATCAAAGCACAAGTGCTGGACATATAGGAGTAATAATCAGTTTTGAGTGATCAAGACCATCGACTAAGTCGATGATCGCCCATTCTACCGAAAACTAAGCATGTCTAAGCAATTTAAATCAAAACTACTAAGTGATAGGAGCTCATCCAACGAGCTCCCACCACAGCAAATAACCTAGGCTCATGGTAGTAGAGGATAAACAATTCCTACAGATCATGCAACTATAGGCTTGCTAGCGACATTTAACACAAAGTAGCATGCATACATAGAAGTAAAACAATATATTAAGCTTTAAAGTAATGGGACAATGATGGAAATGATCAAACTGCTTGCCTTGTTGTTGCTGGTCAATTTGTTGCGGAGGGTCACTCTCGGGATCACCACAAATGTCGAAACCTAACGAAAAGCGAGAAAGAACCGATAAAACGACGAAAAACCAAAAAGAGCGCAACAGAGAAACTTCTCCAAAGCTATGAAAATTTTGCAGCAGAAAGACAATGATTTATCATGAATTTAGCAACAAGAACCAATTGATTTGGATTCTTAATGCAAAAGATATGATGAAATCAATTCTGCTCAGCCTATTAATTAGAAATATGTTACTGTTCATCACATAATTTTCTAGAATAGAAGTGAAGCTGAAATTTTTACTGTAAAACCAGCACCTCATGAGATGAATAACACAATTGAGTTCACCTCATTTGGAGCTATTATGCACTTCCTACCATTTTTCAAAACAAGAACTTGAACAAAATTATAATGCACAAGTCCTCAATTTCCTAACAGCAATATGCTCAAAACAAATTTTCACAGTGAGTTCACTAAGAGAGGAAACCAACAAAGTTGGTCTCACCCAAAAATAATCTATAGAGCATTAGTTATGTATTTTACAAGTTAAGCATTGATTTAAGTGCACAATTTAAAGTTGGTTTTAAAATCTAATGGCAAAGCTGTGCTCTGGAGCTGAACTCAACTTACAATCATTTTTGGATTAAAGTCAAGTTCAAGACAGAGCTAACACAATTTGAATGACCTCATTTGGAATTAAAATGAAAGAGATATGAAATTCTAAAGTCTATACCTTATTTCAGGTTTAACTAAGACCTCTTTGGAATTTCTAAAACTCACAAGGGTATGGGAGGGCGTGAGCCACAGATCTTAAATCTAACGGCTCAGACCTCCCAGTGAACAACGCACTGCAGCTCGGGAGGTCCAGAGGTCTGGACCTCCTAGCAACGCTCATCTTGAGGTGAGGGAGGTCGGGGCAGTGATCACGAAATCCAGCGGACCACAACATGAGAAAAGAGGTCCGGAGCGGACCCGGATCTAAAGGGAGGTCCTCAGCGGTTGAGATCTTCCAAAGGAAGGTCAAACTATCAAGATCTCCCCGAGGAAGATCTACATCATCAGGACCTCACGGGGAGGTCTGGGCCGGTCGAGATGTTCCAAGGAGGTCCTCGATGGTTCGAGATCGTCAGGAGGACCTTGACGGTCAAGATCTACCGGGAGGTCATGAAAGGTGAGATGACCTCGGGGAGGTCCTAAGCGGAGGTCTAAGCATTCTGAGACCTCCAGGGAGGTCTGGCGGCCACGATTGCGCAAGGAGGTCTTGGGCGCTCGAGATCTCCTCGGAGGAGGTGCGGGCGCCCTGACCAGCGCCTTAACTTCGCGCCGCGCTTGGACATGAATAAATGCGCTGGACATCAAGGAGGTCCGCAGCTGGAGGTCTTAAATGCTGCGCATTAAAGGGTGGATTTAAAGGCGATTAAACACGTCAATGATTACAATGATTGGAACACATGATTAGCGCATTAAACATGGAGGATTTCGTCCTAAAAGCGACAACGCATTTGCCGTTGTGTCCGACAAAACCAGCGCAAAGATGTGGTCATCGCCGGCGATGTAGACCTCATGGCGAGATCAATAATACCGTTAGGTCGCAATAACCATGCGCCCAAAGGACCTCCTCTCAACGGCGGCGACGGCCTTGAGCGCCGTGAGCCGAGAGGACAACGAAGGCAGAATCTGCCAAACGACAAAATGCAAAAAGGAGCTCCGCGCGACATTCAAGCGTGTGCCAAAACTAAAGCTCCATAACATGCATTCAGCGGGTGCGACAACTAAAGGACTAACGGGAGGTACAGGAGGTCCTAAGGTCTTTGGGGAGGTCGTGGAGGTGATGGCCGGAGTTGGGGAAGACAATGAAGCCTTGACTCACGGCACCGCTCCAAGCTCACTTTGTCCACCTCTGAAAAATGCCCAAACAAAATAAGTTAGGGTTATTCCAGGAGGTTTGGGGAGCACAAAGTGAGCAAGGGTTGAAGAGGAGCCACTGGAACCCTTGAGTCACCGAGGAGTTCAAGGACTTCAACAATGGCAGCCACTAGAGAGGAGGTGAGTGAGTTAGGAGCTCACCAAACACTAGTATGACAGGCTCCAAGTGTGTAAAGGAAGCCAGCAGGGGGAGCTCGAGTGGACACTTATAGCCGAGGTGAAGGTTATGAGTGGGGCTAAGCTCCATGGTGAGCTTAGCCCACAGGTTGAGTCCATGGGGTGGACAAGACATAAAGGTTGACAAAGGGGGGCTGAGTGGACATGAGAGGCGGAAGGTGACCCGCATTAAATCTTGGTCGACAAAGAGTCATTAAAGGTGCTGAGAGGCTGGCGCGCATTAACTCCACCGCTCGAGAGCACGATGCGCGCCGGAGGAAGGAGAAGAACAGGGGAGGTCTTGGTGACCGTTGGATAAGACACAGGAGGTCCTAACCATCGGATCAATTTTTGAACCGTTATGTTTTAAGTGGTGGGAGGAGGTCCCAGCCACACGATCAAGGATGGGAGGTCGTGGCCCTCCGATTTCATGTCAGCAGCGCACGTGAGGAAAAGGGACAGAGGTCCAAAGCGTTGGATCTCCATCCAGCAGTGCGGACCTCGGTGAGGACTTAACGCACGCGATCAAAAGGACATGAGGGAGGTCATGGCCTTTGGATTTAAATCAAGAACACTTGACGATGGGGAGGTATGATATGATGCATAGCAGAGCAAGGGAGGTCAGGACCGTTAGATTTAGATCTAAGGGTTCGATCAAAAGAGGTGGAGGTCTGAGCTTGCGCAACGCACAAGGGAGGTCATGGCCTTTAGATTTAGATCTAAGGGCTACGATCTCACGTCTTGCGCCGGGAGGTCAGTGCGCATGAGACAGAAAGGAGGTCGTGACCGTAGATTTTAATCTAACGGTGCACAACAAAAGATGGGGGAGGTTGTGGTGCTTGATAGCAGGGAGGTCGTGAGTGTTGGATCGATCCAGCGGCTCGACCTCGGTTAGGTGGGAGGTTTGCTTAATTTAGCAGTGAGGGAGGTCGGGGCCATGGATCTTGGATCCAAGGGCTATGACCTCACGCAGTGGGAGGACTGTTGAGTATGTTGAGGAGGAGGTCGTGGGTGTTGGATTTGATCCAGCAGCCACGACCTCAACAAATGGGATGACCTCGGCTGCGATGGTTTAACGACTCGAGGAGGTCTTTGAAGTTTAACACGGGGGAGGTCATGACCGTGGATCTTTGATCCAGCAGTGCACTGACTGATGAGGTGGGGAGGTCCTTGCGGTGTTGATCGCGGAGGAGGTCGTGGCTGTTGGATGTAAATCCAGCAACTGCGATTTGATCAAGTGGAGATGAGGTCTGTTGAGGTGCAGAACATGGTTGAGGCTGGACCGACTTGAACATGGCTAGCCCAAGGAGCAGTGTAGGCTTTAAAATTTAGTTTTAACAGCTGAAACTTAGCAGAATTATTTGAGATAGCAAATGAACTCCAAATTTGATGAAATTTTAACTGGAGCTTGCCGACAATGAGATCAACCTTGCATAAAATTTCCCGAGGTTATTATGCAATGCATTTTTCTCAGGAAATTCATGAAGGTTGTTTAAAGGATTGTTTTGCCTCCAAAATTATCAACAAGTGTTATAACTCATGATATTTTTCAGAGGGTCCCATATCAGTTTTGGGACCAAGGAAAATATATTCCAAATGTTTGACACAAGATTTAAGATAATTGGAAAATGAGTTTGATTTTTGGTCAACAAGAGCTTTGTGTTTTTGGATTACACAACTCTTGGACAAAATTACATGAGATTTTAGGGTTTTTCAAGATGTGAGAAAAAGTTTTAATTTCTACACATATAGTTATACTTGATTAACCCTAATTATACATTTGAGATGTTACATAATACTTAGTCATCCATTGACCCTAGCATCACAAACGTAATAATCCTTGTCTTCGAGATATGTATACTTCCCAGAATGCAGTATACACACCCCTTTACAAAATCATGCATCAATTCCATACAAGACATAGAACCAAGGCACAACTAGAATAAAAGACATACATAATATAGAGAGAGTTATTACAAAAGGAGAGGCCAACAGGCCAAACCTCAATTACAAAACTAAATAAACAGCAGAAGCAAAAGTGCCATAAGATGGCCATAAACAAAAGCCAATTAGTGTGCCTTCACCCACAAGGCAACTAACCGGACCGCCAAGCTAGTCGTCGAACTCGAAGCACAACTCACAATAGTGAAGCCCTTGGGGCTCACCTTCTTCCTCTGCAACAAAGTTATTAAGCAAAGCAAATGAGTACAAAATGTACTGCAAGGGCGACGTGTAGTATAAGAACTATAGTTTAACTACATGCAAGCTTTATTTAAGTGGATGAGGCTTTGGACTATTTTAGCATAAAGCAAGTTTTCATTTGCAATATTTAAATAGATTCCAAAGCAGTTTTGCAATTCATTTTTAATTTGCAAGTAACAACGAGGCAAGTAACCCTAATAACAATAGATAGATGACAACAACAACCCTGGAAGTGACTAACCCAAAGGTCACCACAACAATAGCATGAATCACCCATTTCATACCACCCAACAAGTTTTAATTAAATGGTTGAGTCTAGTTCTTGCACGACCTTACCAAGTATGTCCATAACTTAGGACGAGGCTATTCGAATAGATTTAACCCTGCAGGGGTGTACCAATGTACCCACGTCGCCCAGCCTTTTCGCCACTAGATTTAGCACACTTCCTTAGGTATGCTTGGCACGGCTAAGTCCTCTGAGACATTTCCAATGAATGATGCTAGTTAAGAGCCGCACACAACCTGAAGAGTAGGAGACACCGGCCAAGTCTAACAAACTGTGGTGCACTTCCTCTTATAAAAATAGTTTTCATCAGCAGCGACCCATAACTAACACCTCCCAAAGTACTGAGTCAAGAGAGGTCTCATATCCCCCTCGTGTGGTTAGCACGCATAAGCGCTTGGCTTAGTGACACAAGTAACTCGGTCCTTGGGGACTTGGGCACCATTCCATTCACACCCAACAAATCACACCAACATCCATTGTGCCCAAGTTAATAACAATTTTGTTTTTATTTTTGTTTTATTTGTTTACAAAGTAACAAAGCACAAGATGGGCATAATGGAATAATAATTTTTGTGTGATCAAGGTCATCGACATAATGTCGACAACCGCCCATTTCTACCGTTATCTAAGCATTTCTAAGCATTATCAACGTAAACTACTAAGTGATAAGAGTCCATCCATCGAACTCTACATCACAGCAAGATAATCCTAGGCTTAGTAGTAGAGAATGAATATTTACCTACGGGATATGCATCTATAGGCTCAACTAATCGATATTTTAACACAAAGTAGCATGCATACATATAAGTGAAACAAAGTATTAACTTTTAAAGTAAAGGGACAATAATGGGATATGATCAAACTGCTTGCCTTGCTGATTATGCTCAGTTTGCTGCAGAGATTCGCTCACGGGATCAACACACTCGTCGACACCTAATCAAAAAGGCGAAAAGAATCGATAAGAACGAAGAAAATTAAAAAGACAGCACAGCAAACAAACTCCAAATGCTCTGAAATTTTTACAGAAGCAAGAGGATGATTTTTAGAGAATTTAGCAATAAGAACCAATTGATTTGGATTCTCAATGCAAAAGATATGAGCAAAACAATTCTGCTCAGCCTCTAAAAATGCAAACTGCTACTATTCACACAATTAAATTGTTTAGCAAAAATTTCTAGAAAGGTGGTGCAACTGAGATTTTTGCAGTAAAACAAGCACCTCATAAGATGAACAACCCAATTGGATTCATCTCATTTGGAGCTATTATGCATGTTTTATGATTTTTCAAAGACAATCAAAAGAGCACAAATAAAATGCTCCCACAATTCTTTTGAAAACAGTGACATGCCTAAATCCTATTCTAACATTTAGTGCACTAATAGAGGAAGCCAACAAAGTTGGATTCACTCAAAAATAATCTACAGAGATTTACTTATGCATTTTACAAGTTAATTTGAATTCTTAATGTAACATTTAAAGTTAGTTTCTAAACCAATTGCAAATCCATGTTCTGGAGCTGAACTGAGCTCATAACCATTTTTAGATTAGAGCTCAGTCCAAACCAGAGCTACAGAAATTTGAATCACCTAAAAAGGAGCTAAGATGAATTAGTTATGCATTTTCAAAGTTATTACCTTTTTCAGTTCACAATTAAGAGCTCTCTGGATTTTCTAAAAACCACAAAGACGGGGGAGGACTTGAGCCGTTGATCCTGGATCGGACGGCTCAAGACCTCCCGATGAAAATGTGCACGCGCGCTAGCGCAGGTCCAGAGAACATGGGCCGTTGATCTTGGATCCAACGGTCCATGTCCTCCCGGCAACGTGCGCGCTAACGGGGAAGGAGGTCGTGGCCGTTGATGCTGCATCCAACGGACCACAACGATAGAGGGAGGACCGGGACGGTCCAGATCTAGCGAGGGAGGACCTGAGCGGCTGAGATCTTCCAAAGGAAGATCTAAATGATCAAGATCTCCCCAAGGAAGATCTACACGGTCAAGATTAACCCGGGGAGGTCCTGAGCTGTTCATGACCCCCACGGGGGTGGTCCTGAACGGCTCAGATCCTAAGAGGGAGGTCTTGGATGGTCTAGATTACTCGAGGGAGGTCCTAGACTGTCAAGACAAAACGAAGAGGTCCTAGGCGGTTCAGATCCACTTGGGGGTGGTCCTAAACGGCCAAGATCGCAAGGAGGGAGGTCCTGGGGGTTGTCCTTACAAAAGACCAGGGATGATCTTTTGCAAAGAGGACCCCGAGGGGAGGTCTTTGGGGTGGTCTTTGCCAAAAGTCCACGGGGTGGTCCTTGAGCAAAGAGGTCCCAGAGCGATGCGCGCGCGGGGAGACCAGGCGCGCGGGCCTTAAATATGTGACCAGGGGACAGGATCTAGGGCATTAATGGCTAACCCCATGATTACCCAAGATTAGCAATGATTGACGCATTTATGAGGAGGATCTTTGTCCTAAAACGACAACAGCACTGCTATTTTATCCAACAAAAATCCCGAGCGCAAGGAAGTGGTCATCGCCGGCGATACAGACCTCGCCGGCGACATCCAAGGGCACCACTGAGTGTGCAATAACCTTGCGCACCAAGTGGGTCCACTCTCGACGGCGGCGGTGGCCTAGAACGCCGACGAGCCGGAGAGGAGCAAGGCGACCAACACGGCCAAAAACACAATATGAATTTAAAGCTCCGCAACGAGTCGTACAGCATGTGCCCAAGCATCTAGGGATTACTTGAGGCTTACCTGGATGCTGAGGAATCGAAAAGGAGGCCAGAGGAGATGAGGACCGGTGATGGGGAAGACAATGCGCTCCACGGCCAAGGCTCCAACTCCAATTAGCTCCTTCCTGAAGAGGTCAACCCAAAGTCAAGTTAGGGTTAAACTTCTAGGAAGTTAGAGGAGCAAAAAGAGCAAGGGTCGATGAGGGAGCCACTGGAACACTCAATGCACCGAGGAGCTCCAAGGGCATCAATGGCGGCCAAGGAGGTCTGGGTATTTTGAGCTCCGAGAGCAAGGGTGAAATGTGAAAAAGAAGCCAGTGAAGACCAGAGGAAGGTCTTATAGCTCGAGGGAATGGAGGTCATGAGCCAAGGGTTAAGCTCATGGTGAGCTTAGCCCATGGCGCGGTCCATGGCCTGGACAGGACATGGAGGTGATGGGGGGGGGGTAGACCTGGGCATGGCCTAGGGCGGAAAGGCACTGACACGCATTAAATGCGCTCATCACAGAGCCGTTGGGACAAGACCGGACCTGCACACCTACTGCCATGGCTCACGCACGCGTGACAGAGGTAGGAGAAGAACAGGACCCCATATCAACCGTTGGATCAAAACAGGGGGAGGTCACAGCCCTTAGATTTGAAACGGTAGGATTTAAAGAGAAAGGAGGAGGTCCAGCCATTGGATCAAGATCGGGAGGTCGTGACCACAAGATCACCATCAGCGGAGGCGCGGGAAAAGGGAGGTCTGACCATCGAAGGACGAGGAGGTCTGGCCGTTGGATCTGAATCCAAAGGCGCGGACCTGATGGGGAGGTCTTAACGATGCGCGCGATATAGCTAAAGGATGTGGAGGTCATGGCCTTTGGATTTCAATCCAAGGGCACACAACATATGGGGAGGTCTTGGCTATTGCGCACACGCACAGGGAGGTCGTGGCCGTTAGATTTTGATCTGACGGCAACGAGATGAGTGGGGAGGTCTTAGCCATTGGATCACGATCCAAAGGCGATGAGCTGAGGTGCGGGAGGTCTTAGCCCTAGGGCAAGACATCTTTGAAAGGGATGGGAGGTCAGTCAGCGAGATTTTCATCTGACGGCGATGAGAGGATAGGGGAGTTCGTGGGCGTTGGATCTGATCCAACGATTACGACCTCGACTAGGTGGGAGGTCTGATGCGCTAGAAAGCGAGGGGAGGTCATGGCTGTTGGATCTGATCCAACGGCTATGACCTCGATGAGGTGGGAGGTGCTGGCCGATTTGGTTGTGGAGGAGGTTGTGGCTGTTGGATTTGAATCCAACGGCTACGACCTCAAGAGAGTGAAAAGGGAGGTCTGGTGATGCGGTTGGGTTTGACCAGCTTTGGAAGCGGCTCAATCCCAAAGAACAGTGCAACCAATTGAGTTTGAAATAACAGCTGCAACAAGGGATTTAATTGAGATAGCAAAACAACTCCAAAATTTATGAAACTTTAACTAGAGCTTGCTGACTTTAGGATTATCCTTTCATAAAATTTCCAAAGGTTTTTGTGCACAACATTTTTCTCCAGAAATTCCTAAAGGCTGTTCTAGGGTTTGATTTACCTCCAAAAATTATCAAACAAGTTCTAAAACTTATGATATTTTTCAGAGGAGTCCCACATCAACTCTAGAACTGAGGGAAAATGTTTTCCCAGGTTTGGCACAAGATTTGTGATAAGTTGAATAAGGGTTGGACTTTAGTCCACAGGAGGTTTAGGTTTTTGAACTCCACCACTTTTGACAAGAATTATAGGTGAGTTCAAGAGTTTCAAGATGTGAGAAAAAGTTTTAATTTCTACACATTTTCTTACATTTGAAACACACACCCATTTATACATTTGGGATGTTACACTCCGGCTCCGGCACAACACCATGATCCGTCAATGTACATCATCCTCGGGGTCTCAACTTGAGCCGGAGGGTGGTCTTTGCTGTTTGGTGTCCACTCGGCGACAAAGTCTACCAGGGCTTGCGATTTAATGGCTGTCTTTGCGACAAAATTGATGTCGAAGGGCGTGAGCTCGGCTGCCCATTTTCCTACTAGTCTCGTGGCATCCTTGTTTCGCAGTAGCAATGCTAGGGGGTAAGATATTGGGATTATGATGGTGTGCGCCAAAAAGTAGTGTCGGAGCTTCCGCGAGGCCATAAGCAGGGCGTACGCCAGCTTTTCGAGCTCTATGTATCGGGTTTTTGCACCTTGGAGTGCCTCCGAGACGTAGTATATTGGTCGTTGGCCGTTGCTTTCCTGAAAGGTAAAGCAGGAGGTCTGCTCCCTGCTTCGGGCTGGTGAGGCTTGGCAGCTAGGTTAGGTATTGCTTGAGCTCTTCGAATGCCCGCTGGCAGCCCTCCGTCCATCGAAACGGCTCCGTACCTTGAAGTGTCTTGAAGAATGGCAGGGCCCTCTCCACGGAGCGGGATAGGAATCAGCTAAGGTCCGCGAGGCGCTCGGCTAGCTTTGGTACTTCGTGAGCATTGCGGGGTTGCTTCATCTCCTGGACGACCCTTATCTTTTTGGGTTTGGCTTCGATACCCCTCTCGAAAACGAGAAATTCTAGGAGCTTGCCTGCCCTGACGCCGAAGGTGCATTTCTCCGGGTTGAGCTTTATTCCCTCCTTTCGAAGGCTTGTGAAGGTTTCTTACAGGTCCTTGGTGTGTTCCTCAGCTACCTTGCTCTTGACCACTATGTCGTCGACATACGCTTCTATGTTGCGCCCGCCCATTGTCTCAGTTAGGACTTTCAAGATGAGTAATTTGAAGTTAAGCGTCCGTTCTTGACCCGAAGGGCATCTTGGTGTAGCAATATGTGCCTCTGGGGTGATGAATCTTGTCTTATTTCGTCTTCTTTGGCCATGAGTATTTGATGGTACCCGGAGTAGGCGTCGAGGAAACTCATTAGCTCATGACCCAAAGTGGCGCCCACCACCGGTGGTCGATCTTGGGGTAGCGGAAATCATCTTGGGCATGCCTTGTTGAGCTCAGGTATGTCGACGCCATTACGCAATTTCCCTCTTTTGCACTAGAGCGGGTTCTTTGAGCCACTATGTGTACTTGATTTCACGAATGGCCCCGACCTTCAGTAACTTGGTGATTTGTTTCTTTGCTGCCTCCAACCTTTTCGCCGAGATGCGTCGTAGCATTTGCTTCTTTGGTGGTGCTTCTCTTCGGAGGGCTAAGCGGTGCTCGATCGTTGCGCGCGCAATGCAGAGGATGTCTTCTGGACCCCAGGCCAAGATGTCCTTATTGCTGCGGGGTACTCTAAGGATGGCATCGTGTGCTTCTGTTGGTAGCTCCGCTCCTAGGGACACTATCCTATTCGGGGAGTCGTCCTCTAGGGGAACTCTTCGGAGTTCGCCGTGAGGCCTCGGCTTTGGTGCCCATTTTGCCGCAGGGGAGCTTGGCTGTTGGTTCTTGTCTGGCTCGACAGTGTGGACATGTCGGGCTGGCGATAATGCTTAGAGCTCTGTCTGCCTTGCTAAATCTTGGTCTCCTCGCACGGTGATGACGCCTTCCTGTGTAGGGATTTTCATGCAGAGGTAATTGTGGTGTGCTATGGAGTCGAAGGAGTTCAACGTAGCTCTGCCGAGGATGACATTGTACTGGTACTACATTTGGACGACATCGAATGTGACAGCCTCAGTTCGAGATGCGTAGCCGTCGCTGAAGGTGACGTCGAGGTTGATTTGGCCGAGGGCCATCACAGGCTTCCCTCTGAAGCCTATTAAAGGTATGTCTGGGGGAGACAGGCGATCCCGAGGGATCATCATTTTATTGAAGGCGTCTGTGAAGAGGAGGTCGGCGGAGTTTCCCCTGTCTACGAGGACGCACTGCACTTCGAAATCCACAATGTTGACGGAAATGACGAGGGGGTCCTGGTGTGGGAAATACACGCCCTAAGCGTCTTCTGAACCGAAATAGATTTGTATTTTGACGTAGCGGGGTGGGCTGGATGCGGGGTACACTGCGAGGTGATGAATCTACCGGGCATACGCTCGGCGTTGCCTTTTGGATGGTATGCCGAGCGAAGATCCTCCGGTGATCATGTTAATGATTTTGTGCTGGTGCTCACCCCGGCTTCCTTCTATGCGGGGTCTTGGTGGTGGTGCGGGGAGCCGATTGTCGGTCCATCTTCTGTTGTCAGGCTCGGTTGGTTGCTGCTCGCGACGCATGTAGTCCTGCATAGCCGCAACGGTACGGCATTCATTGGTGGTGTGCGTCCCTTCGCCGTGGAGGACACAGAACGGCACGGGTCCTCCAGCGCGGTTATCCAGCTGGTGGCTGGCGTTTCGTCTGCGTCCTTGTGAGCACCTGGATATATTAAGCTCATAATACTTAGTCATCCAATTGACCCTAGTATTATCAACCAAATAAACCCAGTCTCGAGAGATGTATACTCCCTGAATGCAAGATACATACCTCACAACAAAAGAATGTATCAATTCCATACAACACATAGAACATAAGCAACAAACCGAAGTTAATATTACTAAGGAATAGGTTATTACAAAGAGGGCCTTTTGGCCAAATAACAACAAGAACTACTAAGAATAACAATGAAGCAAAAGTGCCATAAAGATGGCTATAACACAAAGCCAATCGGTGTGCCTTAACCCCTAGGCATCTCGTGGGACCGCCAAGCTAGTCGTCAAGAAGTCGCAACACGTAGCACGTAAGAGAGGCTCTTGGAGCTCACCTTCTTCCTCTGCAACAAAAGCCACAAAAATGCCACAACCACGCGAGATGAGTACATAAAGTACTCCATAAGACTTACGTGTGAGATAACGTAACTATAAATAGCTACATGCAAGCTTTATTTAAGTGGATGAGGCTTTGGACTCATTTTAGCATAAAGCAAGTTTCATTTGCAATAACATAATAGATTGAAGGCAATTTGACAAAGCATTTTAATTGTTGAAATAACAACGAGATAATAACATAGTAACAACAACAAGAACAACCTGGAAGTGACTAACCCAATAGTCACCACAACAATAGCATGAACTCCCCGTTCATACCAACCATGTCAAGTTTTAATTAAAGGTTGTAGTCTAGTTCTCACGGGGCGTATCCGAGCGTGTCCATAACCTAGGACGAGGCTATTCGAATAGTTTTAACCCTGCAGGGGTGTACCAATGTACCCACACGTCAGACCGCCTTTCCTTTAAGCACACTACCTTAGGTGTGCCGGCACGGCTAAGTCCTACGAGACATTTCCAATGGACGATGCTAATTACGAGCCGTATCCCACGGGGACGAGGACACATTAGACAGCCTAACCGGTCTGCTAATGCTCCCTCCCACACCACACACACACATTTTCTTGTAAAACATACCAACCGACCAGCTCATAATTAACACCTCCCAAAGTACTTAGTCAAGAGAGGTCCCATATCCCCCTTGTCTGGTTAGCATGCAAAAATTGCTTAGAACGGTGGCGCAAGTAACTCGGTCCTTAATGACTCAGGCATACTACCACATTCCAAAAACCGCACCATCCATCCAACATGCCCAAGTCTAAATCAATCTTTTATTTTCAGTTTTTGATTTTACAAATTAACCAAAGCACAAGTGCTGGACATATAGGAGTAATAATCAGTTTTGAGTGATCAAGACCATCGACTAAGTCGATGATCGCCCATTACTACCGATAACTAAGCATGTCTAAGCAATTTACATCGAAACTACTAAGTGATAAGAGCTCATCCAACGAGCTCCCACCACAGCAAATAACCTAGGCTCAAGGTAGTAGAGGATAAGCAATTCCTACAGATTATGCAACTATAGGATTGCTAGCGACATTTTAACACAAAGTAGCATGCATACATAGAAGTAAAACAAAATATTAAGCTTTAAAGTAATGGGACAATGATGGAAATGATCAAACTGCTTGCCTTGTTGTTGCTGGCCAAGTTGTGGCAGAGGGTCACTCTCGGGATCGCCACAAATGTCGAAGCCTAACGGAAAAGCGATAAAGAACCGATAAGAACGACGAAAAACAACAAAGACAGCACAACAAACGAACTCCAAATTCTCTGAATTTTCTACAGCAGCAAGAGGGTGATTTTTAGGGAATTTTGCAACAAGAACCAATTGATTTGGATTCTCAATGCAAAAGTTATGAGCAAAACAATTCTGCTCAGCCCCTAAAATACCAAACTGCACTATTCATTAATTTAATTATGAGGCAACATTTTCTAGAAAGGTGGTGATACTGAAATTTTTACTGTAAAACCAGCACCTCATGAGATGAATAACACAATTGAGTTCACCTCATTTGGAGCTATTATGCACTTTCTACAATTTTTCAAAACAAGAACTTGAACAAAATTATAATGCACAAGTCCTCATTTCTATAACAGCAACATGCTCAAAACTAATTTTCATAGTGAGTTCATTATTAGAGGAAACCAACAAGGTTGGTCTCACTCAAAAATAATCCACAGAGCATTAGTTACGTATTTTACAAGTTAAGCATTGATTTAAGTGTATATTTAAAGTTGGTTTCAAAATCTAATGGCAAAACTGTGCTCTGGAGTTGAACTCAACTTACAATCATTTTGGATTAAAGTCAAGTTCAAGACAGAGCTAACACAATTTGAATGACCTCATTTGGATTTAAAATGAAAAAGATATGGAATTCTAAAGTTTATACCTTATTTCAGTTTATAATTAAGAGTTCTTGAATTTCTAAAATCACAAAGGCATGGGAGGGCGTGAGCCACAGATCATAGATCTAACGGCTCGAGACCTCCCAGAGGTAACTGCACCCAGCGCTCGCGAGGTCCAGAGGTCTGGACCTCCTAGCAACGCACATGCGTGAGGTGAGGGAGGTCGTGGCCGTAGATGGAGAATCCAGCGGACCACAACGATAAGGGAGGTGCAGCACGGACCCGGATCTAAAGAGGAGGTCCTCAACGGTGAGATGACCTCGAGGAGGTCCCACGCGAGAGACCTAACGTCACAGCACCTCCAGGAGGTGCAGGACGGCCACGATCGCGCAAGGGGAGGTCTTGGGCGCTCCAGATCTCCTCGGAGGAGGTCTCGACGCACTCCAGACCAGCACGCCGCTTGGACATGGAATAAATGCTTGGGGACAGCGAGGAGGTCGCGCAAAAGATCTTAAATGCGCAACAAGGGCGGATTAAAAGGCATTTAAGACCCACCCAATGATTACAATGATTGAGGTATTAAAGCGGCAAATCCTTGTCCTAAACGACAATGGCACGGTCGGGACGTCGACAAAGATTTGAGGACGCCCCACGACTTATCGCCGGCGATTTAGAACGCGGCGGGCAGCTTGAGAACCGTCGGGACCGGGAATAGCGAGCGCATCTGTGGGCCTACTCAGCGGCGACCTAAACGCCGAGCCGGAAGGGGCAAGAATGACCAGACGGCCAAAGACAAAATGCAAAATAGAGCTCATGCGACATTCAAGCGTCGCCAAGAAAAGCTCCGCGACATCATTCAAGCGGGTGCCAGCAGCTAAGGGACTAACGGGAGGAGTACAGGAGGTCCTAAGGTCTTTGAGGAGGTGGAGGAAGGTGAAGACCGCGGAGTGAGGAAAATGAGGTTGCTCCACGGCTCATGACTCCGGCTCCAAGATCCCTTTGTCCACCTCTGTAAATGCCCAAACCAAAACAAGTTAGGTCTTGGTCCCGGAGGAAGGCACAAATGGAAGCAAGGAGAGGGAGAAGAAATCTCAGCGACCCTTGCCCACCGAGGGCTTCAAGCTCCAACAATGGCGGCCAGGAAACTTTGGTGGTCTAGAGCTCACAAGCATGTGGAGGCGAGCAAGGAACAATGGCGTGTAAAGGAAGCCAGGAAACAGTGGGGGTGGTTTTATCCTAAGGGCAAGGAGGTCATGGACCACCGGCTAAGCTCATGGTGAGCTTGGCCCATGGCACGGTCTAGGGCATTGGACAAGATGTAAAGTTGACACGATGGCAGGTGTCCGAGTGACGAGGCGAAAAAGTCGACTGCATTAAATCTTGGTCGACAAAGTACGTTATAATGTACCCCATGGACGGACATGCATTAATTCACCTTTCGAAGCTCGCGGGCATGACCAAGGAAGGAGAAAAACGAGGGGAGGTCTTTATGACCGTTGGATAGGACCATGGGGAGGTCCTAACCATCGGATGACAATTTTGAACCGTTATGTTTTAAGTGGTGGGAGGAGGTCCCACCACACGATCAAGGATGGGGAGGTCGTGGCCCTCCGATTTCCTTAATGTGTAATGCGTGGGAAAATGGGACGGGGAGGTCCAAAGCGTTGGATTTCCATCCAGCAGTGCGGACCTCTATGAGGTCTTAACCGCACATGAGCTTAAGAACATGAGGGGAGGTCATGGCCTTTGGATTTAAATCAAGGGCACACAACCAAAGGGAGGTCGAGGCTTTGCGTGAAGCGCGAGGGAGGTCAAGACCTTTGGATTTTGATCAACGGTGGTGATCAA